>CM056059.1:2039286-2639286 GCA_029574335.1 Rana kukunoris | reverse complement strand
CATAATACTACTAATAATTATATTACTACTACTCCTATTGCTACTAATTCTACTCCTCATACTAATAATACTATTACTACTACTCATTCTACTAATATTACTACTATTCATATTAATACTAATTCTACTATTACGACTCGTACTACCCTTTTGTAAAGCACTGCGCAAACTGTTGGCACTATATAAATCCTGTATAATATAGTAATACTACTACTACTCGTATTGCTACTACTCAAGCTACTAATTCTACTATTACTACTACTAATATTACTACTATTAGTAATACAATATTATTAATATTAGATACATAGATACACAGTTAGTCAGGTTGAAAAAAAAGACACAAGTCCATCCAGTCCAACCAAAACCATTTGTTATTTACATAAATGTTCTTTAGTTAAATAATTTAATCCATTTAATCCATTTTAGGAATACATTTTGTTTATTCAAATCAATTCTAATTTCCCAAATTAAATCTTCCTAAATAATATCTCTGCACCAATCCCGCTCCTCTATTTGTATCCCATTATAATATAGAATGTCTCTCAGTATTGTAGGGAATGTGATCCCAATCCCTGCTGTGTGTGTAATGATGAATACATAGACTGTGTGATAGGATCAGAATCTCCCCTCCCCTCCCCTCCCCCATTGGGGCCCCCAGCACTCTTCAGGGTCCCCTCTGTCCCCGGATTTTGCCCCTCCCAGGCTGATCGATCTTCTTATGGGTCCTCCTGTATTGTCCTCCTCCAGCACACGGCTCCATACAAACCCAGTTCTGATCTCTTCTGCAGGGATCAGTCCATGTGGGGGACTCGGAGGCCATGTGGAAAGGTCAGCGGTGACCCACTGGGGGGGAAGGGGACTCCATTCAGAGAACAAGGATCCCCCACCATGGGGAGGGGGAGGGGCTGTGTAAGATAAATGCCGCCTGTTTTCCCCCAAGTCACATTATATATGGAATGTTCTGTTTTTATCTCCTTCATTACAAAACAGAATCCCCCCCCATCCTGTCCTGTGTAATCATTCATCTGTGATGATTCTTCTACTCTTGGGTAGGGTTTTCTCATATCTATATCTCATCCAGAGCAATGTCCCCTCCCCCTCCTCCATTCACAGCAATGTCCCCTCCCCTCCTCCATTCACACCAATGTCCCCTCCCCCTCCTCCATTCACACCAATGTCCCCTCCCCCCTCCTCCATTCACACCAATGTCCCCTCCCCCCTCCTCCATTGACAGCTGTAGCTGAGTCTCCTCCTCCGGGGGTCACATCATATAAATCTTCATTTCTGGTCGGAGATTTTTCTGATTTTCTAGTTCTCTTCTTGATTCCTCTGACAAGTATTCCTCGCTGATCCTAGAAGAGAGAATATAAAGAGTCATCAGATCTCAGCAGAATTCTCTCACACCATTTCCCAGCATCCTCCAGGATATCTAATACTCACCACACACATTACAATCTGATTGTACAATCTCTGTCAGATCTTCCAGGAAGTATGTAGTGTGGGGATCTGTCTGATTGTATGGAGACGGATATGATAGATTAGGTCGGTCCTCATATTACATAGTTCTGGAAGATATAAAGCTGATTATGGTCAGATTGTACTGTGTGTGACGGGCCTTACACCATCCTGTCACCTTCTTGTAGGACTTTACCAACTAAGAAGTGACATTACACTATGGAGGATGACGGGAGATATCAGATTATATAACAGGAAATATTCCTCCTCATTGGTCATTTGTCCTGTAAGATCTGTTCTGTGACGTCCCAAACCCACCAATCACAGTCACTCCTCTCTTTCTTTATCATCCAATGAGGGACACAGCAGTTCAGATAAGTTTGGGTTATACTGCCACCTACAGGAGGATCGGACACTGGCAAACTCAGGCCAGGATAATCCCTCCTCCTCCCAGCATGCCTCAGTGTTTTGCCAGTGTCCTAGGAGGAGGGACTTCTTTTCTCTACTCTGATGAGAAAAGTTTAAAGTATTAAACCCAAAAACAAACATTTATTATATTGCAGATTACCAATTATTATGTACGCACGCGTACACACGACCGTTTTTCATGACGAGAAAAATGCAATTTTTTAAATTGGTCATTCTAAGTGGTCGTTACTTGAAAAATGGACAATCTCTCATGGTGTGTAGCTGTTGCGGGTGCGCCCCCCAACATCCCGTGCCATTGGATGTGATTGACGGCAGCGCCAGCCAATGGCTGCGCTGTTCTCAATCTATCCACTACAGCCAATCAACGGCCGGGCTTCGACTCGAGGAGAATGATGGGGGCGAGCGCGGGACTTTCAAAGGGTCAGGTAAGTAAAACGGGGGCTGGGGGGGGGGGGGGGGTGCCATCATCTAATGTTTTTTCACCTTAATGCATAGAATGCATTAAGGTGAACACAAATTTACCTTTACAACCCCTTTAACTTGTTCCAGAGTGTGAATTTCTTTCACAGTTTATATCCATTCACTGCAGTTTCTACAGAAAGTTCTTAAAGGGGAGTTCCACCCACAATTTTACTTTTTAAATATAAATACCCCTGTAATACACACGCTTAATGCATTCTAGTAAAGTAAGTCTGTAAACTAAGGTCCGTTTTGTTAGGTTGTCACAGCATTTAGATACTTTATAATCTAGAAATAGACCGTGGCCATCTTAAAGGGTCACTAAAGGAAAAAAAATGTTTTTGCTGAAATTACTGTTTACAGGGTATAGAGACATAAAAGTTAACTGATTCCTTTTAAAAATGATTAAAAATAGATAAAAATCAATCATATAATGTGCCTGCAGGTTAGTTTCACTTTTGAACTGGCTTCATGTTTCTGCAAAGTAGAAAGAGACACACAGAACAAAAACAAACAAATCCAGGGCAGTGTTTTGTTTTTAAAATGAATCTGATTGGTTCTGGGAAGTTTTAGAAACACAGTAATGACAGCTTAAACCATTGTGAGAAAGCTCCCAGTAGGGTGGTTATAAGGAAACAGACAAGCAGCAAGTGTGGAGAACAGAGCAGGATTACAGCAACTTCAAAGCAAAAACGAACAATAAGGACATGAAACCAGTACTGCAGTAAGGTAAAGGAAGCTACTTAGCTAAAAAAAAAAATTCCTTTAGTGATCCTTTAAGTGTGGGCATCATGAAGCCAGACTGTATGGCCTCGTACACACGATCAAATCTGTCCGCTGGAAACGGTCCACTGGACCGTTTCATCAGACAGATTCGATCGTGTGTACGGCCGAGCAGACAGATTTGTCCACCCGACAGATTTCAAAGCATGCTTTGAAATCTATCGGGTGGGAATCTGTCCGCCTGACATGTCTGCTGGTTAGTACACTTACCAGCAGACATGTCGTCCCGCACCGCCGCCGAATGGATTCGGCGCATGGGCGGAAGTGTTTTACTTCCTGGTGCGGTGACGTGGCGGCGTCAACGTCACGTACCGACACGTCAGCGCGCTCTCTGCTGGCGGGGATTTTGGTTTGCTCGTGTGTACACGCGAGCAAACCAAAATCCCAGCAGACAGATTTGTTCAAATCTGTCGGACGGACAGATTTGAACAAATCTGTCGGACGGACAGATTTGAACAAATCTGTCCGCTCGTGTGTATGGGGCCTATGACTTCCTGGATTTCAGCTTTGGATATCTTGCACATGCTCAGTGCTGCACAAGCAATGTAATAGGTTTCAGTCAGGTTTGCAAGGGCTACTGGGAAACATGATGCCTATTCCAGAAACCCTTGCAAATAGCCTTGTGACTTAATAGCCTAGGCCAGGGGTGTCAAACTGGCGGCCCTCCAGCTGTTGCAAAACTACAAGTCCCATGAGGCATTGCAAGGCTAACAGTTACAAGCATGACTCCCACAGGCAGAGGCATGATGGGACTTGTAGTTTCGGAACAGCTGGAGAGCCGCCAGTTTGACACCCCTGGCCTAGGCTAATAAAGAGTAGGAAGTAATGAAGGACTACAAAATAAAGGTATTTACAAGCAACAAAATAAATAAAAATTGTCCATTCTGAACACTATGGGCCAGATTCTCAGAGGTGCTCGCCGTTTTTTTCCCCGGGTATCTATGTGAGTGATTCCTAGAATCACTTTGGCATAGATACGGGTGAAGATCCGACAAGTGTAATACAATTACACTTGCGGATAGTAGATGTAATGACAACTCCGGCCACTAGGTGGCCTTTACGTTGTTTTCTCATTTGCCTATGCAAATGAGGCTACTACTCAGATTCCCGAACGCTTTTACGCCGCCCCGTCGTCGCTTACGTCGTTTTCGTCGGCGTAAGGTTACCCCTGCTAATATGTGGAGTAACCTTACGCAGTACCGTCGGATGCCGTCGGGTGCCATGTTAAGTATGGCGTCGGGTCAGCGTCGGCTTTTTCCGTCGGTTACGCCGTTTTACTAAGTCGTTCGCGAATAGGGCATTGTGTAAGTCACGATCACGTCGTTTTGACGTCGATTTCAACAACGCTTTCCGACGTGAGCTGGAGCATGCGCAGTGGGCTTTTTCCCCGGCCGGCGCATGCGCAGTATGATCGACGCGGGGGCGCGCTTAATTTAAATACAAGCCACCCCCTTTGAATTATGCGGCCTTACGCTGAGCCATTTACACTACGCCTCAGCAAACTACGGAGCAAGTGCTTGGAGAATAAGGCACTTGCTCTGTTAAAGCGGATGGTTCAGCAAAAAAAAATATTAAAAGCCAGCAACAAATACTGCAGCTGCTGACTTTTAATATTAGAACACTTACCTGTCCTGGAGTCCAGCGGCGTCCGCAGCAGAGGACGAGTGATCGCTCGTCTCCCTGCTGCTCCCCCCTCCATCACACAACGGGAAAAACCCGACTTTTGCCCGAGACTGCGGGCCGGAAGTGGGTGAAGATACCTGTCTTTAGACAGGTATCTGCACCCCCCTCCCCCCTGACAGGTGTCAAATGTGACGCCGGAGGGGGGGAGGGTTCCGATCAGCGGATCTTCACTTTAGGGTGGAGATCCGCTTTAAGTTGCGGTGGCGTAGTGTAAATGGCTTACGCTACGCCAGGGCAAATCTATGAGAATCTGGCCCTATGAGATTAAGGGCATGCAGCACAGACAAACATAAAGTAATTATATATATATTATAATATATATACATCATATTCCAGGTTTTTTTTGTGGACTGCTTACCGGTCTATATTAAGGCTCCATTCACACCCGATCAATGCAGATCCGGGTCAGAATCACCGATTCTGCCCGCGATTTGAAATTGCGGCAAATCAAGGAACACTTGTGTGATGCCAATACTTCTCAATGGCACCCCAGTGACTGCACGATTTTGCACTGCAATTGCGGCAAGTTGCAATGCATGATGCTTGTTGCTCAAAAAAGAGCAGAGTTTCTTTTGGTGACAGCATCACGATTTGCTGTGATTGCAGCAAGATTTATTGTGTGAAAATTGTGCCACGACTGGGGTGCCATTAAGATGTACTGGAATCGCACAAGCATCACACGATTTGCCGCAATATTATATCACGGGCATAATTGCTTTGACTCCGCCTCAGATTCAGATCGCTGAGGTGTGAATGGAGCCTAATGTAAAAATGGAAAGGAAAAAATATGTGTATTCCGCGCCACAACCTAATAATTCGTGATCTCCACTATTGTGGAGATATTTAACCAATATTGTGCTGCTCCTCAGTGATATAGTGTGTGACTATAAATTTTGGTGAATGAAGGAAACAATAGAGGGCGCTACTGGGACTAAATATAGAAATATTCACTAGTAGTGACTATGTGATTGATAGTGTACCAAAAAGTATTAGAGCAATGGAAAAACAATGATAAAGGTTTAACAATAATTAGTAAGTGATAACGTCCACCTGGAATCCCAAACACATAGATACAACAAATTGTAGTAGTGGGATGTCGGAAAATTCTTCTATTAAAAAATATATATTGGAAAGAGTCCGTGTACAATTATAGCAGGATTGTGATGTGCTGGTTCTGGGATGTGCAAAGCCTTCACCAATTGGATAATTTGTGTTCCACCTCAGGTGCTGGGGAAGTGCTAGATGCTTACCAGATGATTAGACCTCTCTTTTAAAAGTAGGTCTGATGGGCAGGTCAGGATAAGTGCCTGAACACTAAGGGCATGCTGGACCAACCAGTTCCACAATGCTAGCAGGTACGCTCATCGATGCATGGAAATATGAATGAAGAAAATCATGGTGCAATATCGTTTTATTAAAATCAAATAAAAAATAAACACACAGCCGAATGGCCTCCTACCCCAGCTGGTGCCTGCCTGGCACTGGGAATATAGCGTATCACAGCCTGTATCTCCAATGGACCACCGAAAATTTGTGGGTAGCAGACAGGTCCGAACTTGGTGGGTTCAGGTAGGCTCAGACGGAGGGCTTGTAAGCCTTGCTGAATGCCAGAGTAGAAGCCGCCGACATATGTTTCGCACGTTGTGCGTCTTCAGGGGGGCGTGTCTGGCTGCTGAGGTTTGTGGGATTTGTAGGATGCGATAGACTCTGCGTGCTGCGTGGTCCTGGAGCGGAGCGTGACTAGCGCTGTCATTCCCAGGGCCACGCTCGTGCACAAAAACAGATTGGCTATCTACATAAAAGATTTGCTTGTTGTTTGCAACAAAATCATCTCGCTGCTAAGATTAATCTAACTGCCTTCTAATTAGACAAATAGATTACAGACTGCAAGGCCATATAAACTTATACAGATTATGAAACAATTATACAACTAATAAAAAATATATAAAATATAAAAACGATATGGGTAAAAAAATATATATAGGTAAATAACCTGGATATATACAGGGATGATATATATATATATCCCCTATTGATACCTTAGTGTTCAGGCACTTATCCTGACCTGCCCATCAGACCTACTTTTAAAAGAGAGGTCTAATCATCTGGTAAGCATCTAGCACTTCCCCAGCACCTGAGGTGGAACACAAATTATCCAATTGGTGAAGGCTTTGCACATCCCAGAACCAGCACATCACAATCCTGCTATAATTGTACACGGACTCTTTCCAATATATATTTTTTAATAGAAGATTTTTCCGACATCCCACTACTACAATTTGTTGTATCTATGTGTTTGGGATTCCAGGTGGACGTTATCACTTACTAATTATTGTTAAACCTTTATCATTGTTTTTCCATTGCTCTAATACTTTTTGGTACACTATCAATCACATAGTCACTACTAGTGAATATTTCTATATTTAGTCCCAGTAGCGCCCTCTATTGTTTCCTTCATTCACCATAATGTAAAAATGGGGCTGTGTTTTCTATTAAGGGAATAATAATTCCCTCATGTCTCGCTTTGGCAGGATCCCTTCATCTGTGTCACTGATCCCCCAAAGCCTTGTGTCTCAAGCACTCTGGCAGATATATGAAAGAATGTATCAGCCGCACTCCACTCTTCCCTCCTCTTGTTATGTTTATTGTCAACATAATGACTGCATAGAACAATGTCTCCATCCAAAAACCAACCTTCCTTTACACATTTCCCCAATCCTGGCTTGCTGACAATTATAGGATGCACAGAGAGTGGAGACAGACTATAGGGGCCAGAACTGGACTGTCATTGTATAAGAGGGATGAGCAGGGGCATTTCTAGGTGGCAAAAAGACCAGGGGCTTCAGCACGAAGTCCAAGGCTGGGAACCGGGGGGGGGGGGGGGCGATTTGTATGTGACACAGGCTTTTTTTGGTGGCTAGCACGTGACCTACCTGACCTACATACACTAACCTACGTGCACTGATGGTAGTTACATACACTAACCTACCTACACTGACCTACCTGACATACACCTTATTACACTGTCTGACGGTTCTGACATAGCTCAGCGGTGTGTCACAGCAGCAGGCAGTCATTCCGTCAGAGAGCCGAGGAGCCTGGCTGGAGGAGATCCGAGGAGCCTGGCTGGAGGAGAGCCGGGGGCCTGGCCGAGAGGAGAGCCGGGGGGCCTGGCCGAGAGGAGAGCCGGGGGGCCTGGCCGAGAGGAGAGCCGAGGGGCCTGGCCGAGAGGAGAGCCGAGGGGCCTGGCCGAGAGGAGAGCCGAGGGGCCTGGCCGAGAGGAGAGCCGAGGGGCCTGGCCGAGAGGAGAGCCGAGGGGCCTGGCCGAGAGGAGAGCCGAGATGAGAGCCGAGGGGTCAAGAGGAGAGCCGCCCGTGGCCCACCCAAGCGCCGAGGAGGGATGTGGTGCAGCAGCCGTATTGTAATTCTTGCCTTCTGGAGGCAGTGCAGCACCTATCATGGATGTCCCATGGTCGCGGCATTGGACCACTGGGTAGTCCATCAAAGGCGTTGCGCAGGCTCCAGAAGGCGGGACCTGCTATGGGACTCAGCTACATTCGGCGGCACTCAGGATCAGATCAATTACGGCTCTTGTCACTGGCTCAGTGCTAATAATGCCATCCTGCCACTGTGAGACTCGGGGGTTTATGGGGTCACATTTGGGGCTTCAGTCACCCCCTTCCGACGCCCCTGGGATGAGTCTTTTGCAGAGCTGTGGATTTGGCTCTGGCAGACAGTCACACAATGATGTAAAAAGTACAATGCAGAGCTAATGGTCCTACATTGTAGGTGGGGATGGTGAGGGACCACTCATAAGCTGCAGCATCATATAGAAAAGGAAACCTCTGAATCCTGTCAGAGGGTAGAATAAGGTAAACTCATTCCATATTCCTCTACCACGCTGCTTTTTGAACCGATGGGCCCCACTGCAAGGGTAGATTTCTTTACTGCATGGAGTTGGGTCTCGTGGGGATTTAACACAATATGATGTTTGTAAAAATGGACGACACATTCAAAGTTTTATAGTAGATAAGGTTGAAAAGTTTGTGTTTCTGATTGGAGCTTTCTGGCAGAAAAAACACAAAATTCTCCTAAACTCATTTAAACTTTGTACAATAAACTCTCTATATGAAAGTTTTTTTTTCTGCCACTGGAACTGGCATTTTTGTAAGCCCAGTGTGTATGGAGCCTTATGATAGAATTTGATGACATATTTCTATATTTCTATATTATTTATGTGATTTAGATATAAAACTGTCCCAGAATATTATTGTCTCAGTCAGTCCTGTTATACTCACAGTAATTCCTCTATCCGGCTTGTTGTCAGAGCTTCCATCAGATCCCTGAAATGAGGACCCTCCAGATTGTTATCAGTCAGGATCAGTATCCTCAGTGTCGGGTTATTTTTTATTCCAGATGCCAGGTAGGGGCAGGAACTGTCTGTCAAGTGATTACTGGACAATCTGTAGAAGAGAAGAATGTTACCAGAAGAAAATGAATTTCTCTCCCAGGAATGAATGGAACTATTCTCTACATCGGGGTCTCCAAACTGTGGCCCTTTGCTAGTCTTCACCCGGCCCTTGGGACATTATTCCTCCAATGATATGAGGAACTATTTCTCCCACTAATACCAATGATGGGGCAGTACTCTTCCTACTGATCACCAGCACAGAGGAGGCCATGTTTAGTCTCCGGACATTTTATACCCCCTGCTGACCACATTCCGGCCCCCCTAAAGTCTAAAGAACAGTAAACAGGCCCTTTGTTTGGAAAGTTTGGAGTCTTTTAAGAGATTTTAAAAATGAAAATCAGACGGCGAGCTCACTTACGATAACATTTTAATAGTCTGCACATCCAGCTTTTGTCGGACAAAAAAAATTGGAATCAGCTGTCAAAAGCACCATACTAAGGATCTGAAAATCGGCAGCTTTCTTCTGACAAAATGTTACCCCTGATTTTCATATCGAGTGTATGGACCTTTAGTCTGTAGGGTTCAATGTTAAATTAGCCTACCCTTTGCAGCTTTAAGGCCGCGTACACACGATCGAATCTATATGCTGAAAACGGTCCGACGGACCGTTTCAGCAGACAAATTCGATCGTGTGTACAGGCGGACAGACTTTCCAGCAGACAGATTTTTAAGCAATGGTTTAGATGCATGAGAGGAAGTGTTTTACTTCCTGGTGACGGTGACGTGGCGGCGTCAACGTCACCGCCACCTCACCGCGCTGTCTGCCGGCGGGGATTTTGGTTTGATCGTGTGTACACGATCAAACCAATATACTCCAACAATGTGGGAAAAATAAAAATAAACCGCCCTGACTAGTTTCGTGGTTAAAACACTTTTTCAATCGTGCCCTTTGAAAAAGTGTTTTAACCACGAAACTAGTCAGGGCGTACCGAGTGGCACACTGTCATCACCCTTGGACTACTCGATACTACATGGGTTTACCTGCATGCTGACTGGCCGGATGCTGCAGGTTTAAGGCCTTTCTTTTACTGCAAAATGTGAGTGTATTTCTTCATTATTTTGTACAATACATTTTAAGTGATTTTACACTATCGAGGCATTCTTGTCTCCTTTTACATTCATGTGACCATTGTTATTGGAGCCACTGTCGGATGACCCAAGCTGAATTGTTTCACTCTCTCACCGAGCCCAGCTGTTTGATCCTGTATGCTGTTTTGGTCTCCTCTCAGCCAGGGACCATTTACATTTGGTAAGCAGACTTGCATATGTGTGTGGTGGAGGTCTTCAGCTGCATGTCACATCAGTGTTAACCAATATCCTGCTGACTCATATTGGGATTCGGCTTCACCAGGGTGGATGTTACGTTTTATTTCCTCTGGACTTTTGTTGTTTATAATTTATTATTCACAATTGGTTGTGTATGGAACCTTGCTAGCCCTCTCACTTTGGACTACAAAGGCCTTTTTGTGTTTTATGGACACTCAATAATGTTTGTTTTTGTTTTTTGGATTGTTTTTTCAACCTTGCATATATCACATTAATTAATCGGTGTGGTCCACATATTATTTAATGCATTTTATGTTTATTGGTCATTAGCGCGGTTTATTTTTATTTTTCTCACATTGCTATTCTGTTTATATGACACAGTTTAAACCGCAGCTCCATTTATGTTTAGTTTGCATTTTACGTGCACCTTTTACTTTACTTTATTTGATTTGATGCACAGCATCATATATTGATTAGCGCAATTTACCTCACTTTTTTTCAATATACTCCAGCAGACAAATCAGATCAAAATGGTCTGTCAGACCGATTTGATCGGATTTATTTGGTCGTGTGTACACGGCCTAACTCTTTTGGGAAGGCTGTCCACAAGGTTTAGGAGTGTGTCTATGGGAATGTTTGACCGTTCTTCCAGCAGCTCATTTGTGAGGTCAGGGCACTGATCCTGGCTTACAGTATCCACTCTTATTCATCCCAAAGGTGTTCAGGGTGAGGTCAGGGTTCTTTGCAGGCCAGTCGAAGTTCCTCATCCATGTCTTTATGGACCTTGCTTTGTGCACTGCCCCACATTATATGGTAGAGGGGGGATTATGGTGTGGGGTTGTTTTTCAGGGGTTGGGCTTGGCCCCTTAGTTCCAGTGAAGGGAACTCTTAAAGAGGAAGTAACCCCCCCCCTTGAAAAACAGGGAAAAAACTAATTCTGCAAGAGAAAGGTATACTGAGCTAGTATAAATAAAAAAATACTGCGCTCCTCCAAACAAATGTGTCTACAGTGGCTGCCAACACAAAAAAGGATAATGTAACAAAAAATATAAAGTGCAGCGCCACCATAGAATGAAGGAAATCCCATGTAATGGGAGTTCTTAAATAAAGTGAAAAAACAATCACAGGAAACAGAGGTGATCACAACCTAATGTGTCAAACTCAATAACCAAAATATAACCTATTATGCTCATATTAATCTCATGATAAAATATAGTGCAAGTGTCCATAAACCAGGACCAAAATTGTCCTTTAAAAGTGATGATAGATAAAACATCAGATTATTTTATGGAGAGTGGTTCCTTCAACATCAGTGCAGATTATTCACGCCAGAGAATACATTCATCACCGGATCAACAGAATAAAATGGATACTCTTACCAGATCTGGTGGACCCAACTCACCGTACGGCGGTGGATCTAACGAGCAAGTATGATCAGACCAATTGATCGAATTAAATCTGCTGCCAAAATCTTTGCTTCCCAACGGGATGGAGATCCTTTTGCAATGAGAGACTTGATGTGATGGAACAACCAATCTTCAAACTTGGTTGAACATGATGAAGTCAAGGCACAGGTGAAAAAAAGAAAAAAGGAAGAAACCAATGGCGTCCCTGGGGGGGGGCAGAGGGGGCCCCGGCCCCCCCCAACATATATATATATATATATATATATATATATATAAAATTTGCATTTTTTGTATTTTTCTCGGGCCACCGCTGGAGTAACACAGTCTCTCCTGAGAGGGAGAGCGTCCCCAGTCAGCTCTGCAGGGATTCATCCTCCCTCCCTCTGCTTGCTGACACTGCATAATGCGAGCACTCACACAACCACAGCCGCCCGATCTGCTCCTTCCCCTGCATCCTCATTGGCACAGAGAAGCACAAATTGCAGGAAGGACTCCACGAGCACTGTGGGGGGAACAAGCCTTCATCTCAGTCACTGAAAAGTTACCTTAGGACAGGAGAACCAGCCTGTAAATTCCGAGAGTGGTGACTGCAAGCTGAGCCGAGTGTCAGTCTATGACGCTCTTACACAGCCCACCGAGTCCAGCCACCCCCTCACTCTCCTCGCATACTAGCAGGGAATACAGCATCTCCTCCTCCTTCCAGTCCCGCCCACACTGTCCTGGCGTGCTGTATCTGAAGAAAGGGGATGTGTGCCCCAGTGGAAGTCTAAGCAGACGAAACCGGTCAGGCACATACATTGTGGATGTTTTGTTCCATTGGAGTCATTTTCCCGACCGTGTGTATGAGACATAAATAAGAAAAAATAAAGTTCATGTGTGTGTAAAGGCAGGCATCCCAACACTTTTGGTAATAGAGGTGTAACAGTCCGGGATTGGATATTTGTCCCAGAATATTATTGTCTCAGTCAGTCCTGTTATACTCACCGTAATTCCTCTATCCGGCTTGTTGTCAGAGCTTCCATCAGATCCCTGAAATGAGGACCCCCCAGATTGTTCTCAGACAGGTCCAGTGTCCTCAGTGTCTGGTTATTTCTTATTCCAGATGCCAGGTGGGGGCAGGAACTGTCTGTGAGGTGATTATTATACAATCTGTAAAAGAAGAGATGAATGTTACCAGAAGAAAATGAATTTCTCTTTATTGGAATCATTTATATGAGATCACTTTATAAAACACAATCGATCATCTACACCAGGGATATGCAATTAGTGGACCTTCAGCTGTTGCAAAACTAGAAGTCCCATCATGCCTCTGGGTGTCATGCTTCTGGCTGTCAGTCTTGCTGTAACGGTCAAGGGTTAACACCGTTCACGATTTTCCATTCTACCAACCCAAGACAGCTTATCCGACACTCCCACAATTCAGCAGACACGACCCATTCCATTCCCCAGAATAACGAGACACAAGCTCTGTTTCGATGGGTCAAATGATTGAAGACTTTAATGGTAAAACTCAGGCTTTATACAGTTTAGAAACCAAATCTGGACAATGACTCAACTCCACCCACAACATGACACAAGGAGCTTCAATACAAATTATTTTAGATAATGACATTCAGATGAGCAAATTACTACTCATTCCCCAGACGTCCTGTCTCCGCAATAAGGTATTCTCACCTGCTACACAATATACATTCTTTTGTAGACGTAATTGACATGCTAATCCACTACACCTGAAAAGTCAGACATCTGACCTTTCAGACTGCCAACACATCTATCATCAATAGAACTTTCACACAATACAGTGTCATTAGCATCACACAATAGACAATGAAATATCTTAGGAGCCCGACTCAATTAAAACCTCAAAAGTATGTGTCCCCACATTGCATGAAACACTCTATTGACCTGTTGGGGTCAGAATAAACAAACAACTTGTAATATTTCAAGATATCCTGCAATACATGAATTATCATTAATGTCCCATCTCATGTAATTCATGATATAATTTCTTGATCGTACATCACGGGACACAGAGCGCATAGTCATTACATATGGGTTATATGGGTACCTTCAGGTGTGGACACTGGTGTAATCAACTTCACAGGAAGTTCCTCCCTATATAACCCCCTCCCACTGAGAGTGCTTTAGTTTTTTCGCCAGTGTCTTAGGTGTTGGTCACATCTAGCTGTCCCGCGGAGGTCTCGGGACCCAGGATAGCTAGCCGGATCCGTCCGAAGTGCTTCAGAGCCAAGATGTACGGTACCCGGGCCCTGCTGGAGTGGGGTTTTGCCTATAATGCCTCTCCTTGGAGGGCTGGATTCTGGGCTCCAGTGCCTTAGTCTCTTCCAAGAACTAAACGCTACTGATGCCAGGATGCTATATAGGTCCAGGGGTGTGGGTTCCTTAACACAGGACCCCGGTCCCTGAAGGTCCAAGACAATACCCACGGAGATGGGGGAAGGTTGGGCCTCTTGCATTTTGCAATACCCTGCGGCGTGGAGCAGGTAAGAGGGAACCTGCGGGACTTGGTTCGACAGTAGGTATCCCCCTGGGGGTTCTGGGTTGGCTAACAGTATGCTGGTGCATCAGCCACTATCTCCACTATGTCTGTTGAGGCAGGATGGGATTCTAATGTTTACCCAGATAACATGTAGATATATGTATACTTGTGTAAGTTATATATTTGCTACTCACCCCAGGTCTGCCTGTTAACACTGATACTGCAACCCCACATGTTTTAAAGAGGAAATTGCTGGTAAAAACTCCTGTTTCTTAGAAAGCTCTAGGGGACAGCTTCCTCGCTGTGTGTGCACTACAATAAGATTAGTGCTTACCTGGTGTCTGTTGGTGCTGCATAACGCTGGTCCATGTTGTTCCTCTGCTCTGCTTCCTCCATGTGGTTTCAGCGTGGTGCGCGCGATTGTGCGCGCGCGTGCACGCCGCCTTTTATAGCGTCGGCGTGCGTCGGGGGGGCGGGCCAGCAGCGTCAGGGTCTGTATAAAGGGAAAACTTCTCTCTGGCTGGTCTTTCCCTCCTGGAGGCAGAGGAAGAAAGGATACAGAGCGTGCAGCTGGGTCTTTTGGCCACACAGGGACACCTAGTGGCGGTTTTGTGGATCTTCAGGTCTAGGACTTAGGTCCACTATTGACCAGAAAAAAAAAAAAAAAAAAGTTTTTTTTGCTTAAAGGGACTCGGCCTTAGATCCAGCAGTATCTGAGTCTACCTTGGACTCCGGCTAACGGGCATTGGTGTGTCAATACTCACAGGTTTCCTCAGTATTGCCACCTCCCAGGCGGGTAAAAAAAAAAAAAAAAAAAAAAATTTTGAAAAAAAAAAAAAAAAAAAGAAAAAGAGAGAAATTAGTTATTTTTCATTTTCCTCATACCTGCCCTCATATTGGTTACTCCTAGCTGCAACAGTCAGGTGTTGGCTATAGGGGTGACCCAAGGTTGTACAATGGCTCCAAAGGGATCTGGACCAGCCAAGGCTGCTAAAGGTGCCAAAAAGCAAAAGGGGTCTCCATCGGGGTCAGAGGATTTGGGCCAGGCTTCTACGGCCCCACCCTCGCCAGTCAGGACACCGAGTGGCATAGTACAAGAGCCATTGGGGGTGCTGGGGGCAGAGGCGGCCCCCGATCCACCCATTCCCGTTTACGTGACGGAAGAAATGCTAGCAGCCACCATGAGTGGGCTAGAGAAAAGGTTAACTGCGTTGCTTTCCCGTCCTTGCCCAAGTAGCAAGCGGGCTAGATCCCCCTCACCCAGTGTGGGGTTTTCAGATGCAGAGGTCTCCTCTTCAGAGGAACGGGACCCACAAGAGGATCAGGCAGACCCAAGTCCCGACGGTTCAGACAGGGAAAATTCCACTATAGATGAATATTTTTCGGCCTCTCAAGCGGAGGGCCTGTGGATCCAGTCTTTGACAGATATGGTTCGCACTGCCTTTAAACTTCCAGTGCCAGAACTAGTAGCCCCGGAGGTATCCTCATTGGGTTCTTTAAAGGCTCCATTAACTTGTGCATCTTTTCCAATGCACCCCCTTCTGCGGAACGTGATTTACCAGGATTGGGCTCGACCTGATAGAATCTTTGTCCCTCCTAAAAGATTCTCTATTCTCTATCCTATGGAAGAGGAATATTTAAAGAAATGGGCACTCCCCACAGTGGACGCGGCCATTTCCTGCGTGAATAAATCCCTGACCTGTCCGGTTGAAAATGTCCAGATGTTCAAGGATCCGGTCGACAAGAAATTCGAGACCCTACTGAAAGCAGCTTTCACCTCAGTAGGTGCCATGGTTCAGCCAGCAGTAGCAGCCATTGGTGTTTGTCAGGCCTTGAAGGATCAGGCAAAACATATATTAAAGGACATGCCGGCTCAGCATACTCATGAATTAGCAGAATTCCCTAGGGCTCTCTGCTTTGCAATAGATGCTATTAAGGACTCCATCCAACAGGCATCCCGTTCATCTCTACTGATGGTTCACATGCGTCGTCTTTTGTGGCTAAAGAACTGGTCAGCAGAGGCACCCTGCAAAAAGCTTTTAGCAGGGTTTCCCTTTCATGGGGGAAGACTATTCGGGGAAGACCTAGATAAATATATCCACACCATATCAAGTGGAAAAAGTACTTCCTTACCGGTCAAGAAAAGACCGCGTGGGCCCACGTTTAAACGACAGGCCATTGTAGGCTCGGCCCCTTCGACTTCTCGTCAGTATCGACGGCCTCCCGGGCGTTCAGCAGTTAATAGCCGCCCACAGGGACAAGCCGCGGCAAACAAGAGGCCCTGGTCTCGCAAGCCGGCTAAACCAGTCATCAAGTCAGATTCATGAAGGGGCGCCCCCACTCTCTTGGGTGGGGGGGAGGCTTCAGTTTTTCTCCGAAGTCTGGAAGGCCAGAATTCCCGACGCTTGGGTTCGGTCCGTAGTAGCCTCAGGCTACAAACTAGAGTTTCGAGAAATCCCCCCTCCTCATTTTCAGGGGTCAAGTCTTCCAAGCGACCCGTTAAAGAGGGCCTCTCTCGTAAAGGCGTTGGATCGCCTCTTGCTCCAAGGAGTAATTGTAGAAGTACCAACCCAAGAAAGGGGTCTGGGATTCTACTCCAACCTTTTTGTTATACCAAAACCCAATGGCGACGTCAGGCCTATATTAGACCTCAAACGCCTAAATCGCTTTCTAAGGATTCAGACCTTTCGTATGGACTCCATACGTTCAGTGACAGCCAGCCTGCATCAGGGCGACTTCCTAGCATCTATAGACATAAAGGATGCATATCTGCATGTGCCGATTTACCCAGCACATCACAAGTTTCTTCGTTTTACGATAAATCAAAGTCATTACCAGTTCGTAGCCCTCCCTTTCGGGTTGGCAACAGCTCCACGGGTATTCACAAAGGTGTTAGCCCCGGTACTAGCCGTCCTAAGGACAGAAGGCATCTTGGTCCTAGCATACCTGGACGATCTCCTGGTTATCGACAGTTCAGCTTCCAACCTCAATCATGCAGTAGTCCGCACAGTGCGGCATCTAGAAGAGTTCGGGTGGATTGTGAACCAAGAAAAATCAAGGTTACAACCCACAAGACAGTTGGAATATCTAGGCTTTCGGTTAGATACAGAATGCCAGAGGGTATTTTTACCTCAAAAGAAGATCAGGTCGTTGATTCAAACGATTCAAATAGTCTTAGGCAAAAAGAAGCCGACTATTCGCCTATGCATGCGACTGCTGAGAAAGATGGTGGCCGCCTTCGAAGCAGCGCCCTATGCCCAGATCCATACCAGAATTCTGCAAGCAGCTATTCTCTCTGCTTGGAACAAGTCCATACAAGCATTAGACCGTCCATTAGTTCTTTCCCCAGGAGTCAGGCACAGCCTGTACTGGTGGCTGATCCCTCAAAAATTATCAAAAGGGAAAACCTTTTGCCCCATCTCGTGGAAAATAGTAACCACAGATGCCAGCCTAACAGGTTGGGGGGCAATCTTAGGAAAACGGACCCAGCAGGGACAGTGGTCAGAGGCAGAAAGTCTGCTTCCCATCAATGTCCTAGAGATCAGAGCTGCTCGGTTGGCCCTGGTCGCCTGGACTCTTCCCCTGCAGGGTCTGCCAGTAAGGATACAGTCCGACAATGCCACGGCGGTGGCATACATAAACCACCAGGGGGGCACAAGGAGCCTAGCGGCTCAAAGGGAAGTAAACCTGATTTTTTCATGGGCCGAAGCCCATGTACCCTGCATCTCAGCAGTGTTCATCCCAGGGATAGACAATTCTCAAGCAGATTTTTTGAGTCGTCAACAGTTACTCCCGGGAGAGTGGTCTCTTCACCCCCAGGTATTCCAAGAGATTTGCCAAAGATTCGGAGTTCCCGATGTGGACATCATGGCAACAAGATTCAACAAGAAATTGGACAAATTCGTATCCCGAGCCAGGGACCCCTCGGCCTACGGGACCGATGCATTGGTTTGCCCCTGGCACCAGTTTTCTCTCCTGTATGCGTTCCCTCCACTACAGATGATTCCCCGCCTTCTACGAAGGATCAGGGTGGAGCGCAGGCCGGTGATCCTGGTGGCCCCAGCCTGGCCCAGAAGGGCTTGGTACGCACTCATCGTGAGGATGTCAGTAAGGGCACCGTGGCCACTCCCCCTGCGCCCAGATCTGCTGTCTCAGGGCCCGATCTACCACCCTGCTTCACAGCAGCTAAATTTGATGGCTTGGCGGCTGAATCTCTAATTCTTAAGGGCAGAGGCCTCTGCCCAAGTCATATCTACGTTAATTCAAGCTAGAAAGCCAGTCTCTAGAAATATCTATTACAGAGTCTGGAGAACCTATGTGGAGTGGTGCGGGTCTCAAGGAGGGCATCCTCGCAAGTTTTTAATTGACAGGATCTTGCGATTCCTCCAGGTTGGCGTTGACAAGGGGTTGGCTCTTAGTACTCTAAAGGGGCAGGTGTCTGCCTTAGCGATATGGTTTCAAAGGCCTTTGGCCACACATTCACTTGTGAAAACCTTTTTGCAGGGGGTCTTGCATGTAAATCCCCCTATTAGAGCTCCCCTCTGCCCCTGGAATTTAAATCTGGTCTTGTCAGCTTTACAAAAGCAGCCGTTTGAACCTCTGACAGAAATCCCTCTTGTGCTGCTAACCCGAAAGTTGGTTTTCTTGGTGGCTATGGCTTCGGCCAGAAGGGTCTCCGAGCTGGCAGCCTTGTCTTGCAGGGAACCGTACCTGATTCTGCATAAGGACAGAGTGGTTCTGCGGCCTCAGCCTTCTTTCCTTCCTAAGGTCATATCCAGTTTTCACTTGAATCAGGACCTAGTCCTACCATCCTTCTTTCCTACTCCCCAGTCCAGAGAGGAAAGATTGCTTCATACTTTGGATGTGGTCCGAGCCATGAGGGTTTATCTCAAGGCTACAGAAAAGATTCGGAAAACAGATGTGCTTTTCGTTCTTCCGGATGGCCCCAAGAAGGGTCAGCCGGCTGCCAAGTCTTCCTTGGCTAGGTGGATTAAGCAGCTGATTTTTCAGGCCTATGGTCTGAAGCGCGTTCCACCGCCCTTATCAGTTAAGGCCCATTCTACGAGGGCCATGAGTGCCTCTTGGGCGGCACACCATCAGATCTCTATGGCACAGGTTTGCAAAGCGGCAACCTGGTCTTCCGTACATACGTTTACTAAATTTTATAAGTTGGACGTCACAAAGGCTGCGGACGCAGCATTTGGGCAGGCGGTCCTACGGGCAGCAGTATAGAATCCTCTGGCCCGGTTCACGCCCCCTTTTTTTCTGTTGGTGGAGCTATTTTACCTCCTGATATATTTTCTGTTTGGCTATTTTGGCCTTACGGTCTCCCTCCCTTCATGGAGCATTGCTTTGGGACATCCCATATGTAAGGACTATGCGCTCTGTGTCCCGTGATGTACGATCAAGAAAAAGGGATTTTTAATAACAGCTTACCTGTAAAATCCTTTTCTTGGAGTACATCACGGGACACAGAGCTCCCACCCCTCTTTTTGGGGAACATTGTGTAACCTCGGAGAAATTGCTTGCTACAAAACTAAAGCACTCTCAGTGGGAGGGGGTTATATAGGGAGGAACTTCCTGTGAAGTTGATTACACCAGTGTCCACACCTGAAGGTACCCATATAACCCATATGTAATGACTATGCGCTCTGTGTCCCGTGATGTACTCCAAGAAAAGCATTTTACAGGTAAGCTGTTATTAAAAATCCCTTTTTCTCAGTCATCCTATGCCCCTATCGGACATAGGATGACCCTAGACCCAAGAGTCATTGGTGAAGCTGGCACAGGAGTACCCCGCATCCTTCAAAAGTCTCTGGTTCCCACGGGTCATACCGTTACACTTGCTATGCCTCATGGGACTTGTAGTTCTGCAACAGCTGGAGGTTCATTAATTGCATATCCCTGATCTACACTATTGGAGGTTTTCTCTTTTTGTGGATCCCAATTACTAAATGTGACATGAGAAGTGGATGAGGTGGTGTGATCCATTCATTATTCCTGTATAGGGATTGGACCATACACACTCACACTGACCAATAGGCTTTCACCTCCAACCTTCTGCCAAGTCTTGGATTCAGTTGTGGGGATTCACTTTGATGGTCACAGAAGTCTCACTCATGTTGTGGAAACTTCATTGATTAAAAGTGACACCATTGTACTTTGGAATTTCCTTTGAACATCATGGTGGAGGATTTGATCTTATTTTGTGGAGAAGATTTTATTACCGTTCTTTGGACCTTTTTTGAAAATTTGTACCAATATTGCTGCACTAATTTTATATATGATGATTATAAATTCTCTTCATTAGTTATCAGTGAAATATTCTCCATACCATTTTTATATATACACTTAGGCTGCGTACACATGATCGGTCCAAACCGATCGTGTGTACGGCCCATCGGACCGTCGTCCGTCAGACCAAAGTTTTAAAACTTGCTTTAAAATCGGACCGATGGACGCCTGACCATCGGTCTAAACCGATGGTTAGTACGCAAAAGCATCGGTCCAAAAACCCGCGCATGCTCAGAATCAAGTTGACGCATGCTTGGAAGCATTGAACTTCGTTTTTTCAGCACGTCGTTGTGTTCTACGTCACCGCGTTCTGAACCGATCAGATTTTGGACTGATGGTGTGTACGCACATCAGACCATCAGGCCACTTCAGCGGTGAACCGATCGTGTGTACAGGGCCTTATAGGGAGGTTTGTGATGAGGAGTCTCACTTTTATTCTTATATTTTCACATTTATATGTGAATGTTATATACTAGTGCTGCAGTCTTCCATATTATACTAGATGTGATAACTTCACCAATAGTGATCAGAACAATTACATTCACTACAAAACTGTCCCAGAATATTATTGTCTCAGTCAGTCCTGTTATACTCACACTAATTCCTCTATCCGGCTTGTTGTCAGAGCTTCCATCAGATCCCTGAAATGAGGACCCTCCAGATTGTTCCCAATCAGGATCAGTGTCCTCAGTGTCTGGTTATTTCTTATTCCAGATGCCAGTTGGGGGCAGGAACTGTCTGTCAGGTGATTATCATACAATCTGTAGAGGAAGAAAATAATGTTACCAGAAGAAAATTAATTTCTCCCCCAGGAATGAATGGAACTATTATTTGTGGGGGCAGTATGATGGGGCAAATTTGGTGGGGGTAGTATGATGGTGCAAATTTGATGGGGGCAGTTTGACCTTCCAGACAGCCTCCCCAGATGAGTTGAAGCTGTTATAGGGTGGGCCAACTCAATATTGAACCCTAGGGACTAAGACTGGGATGCCATTAAAGTTCATGTGTGTGTAAAGGCAGGTGTCCTAATACTTTTGGTAATAGAGTGTAACAGCCTAGCTCCATGTTCTTCTATCTGTCCATACACATTGGAATGATTACAGACATATTTTGAACTCAACATTTACAGAAAACGAGACAAAAAAAAACCTTCTGGTTCACGTTTCTGATTGGGGCTTTGTGGCAGAAAATATGCAAAACTCTCCTAAACTTGACTAAACTTTGTACAATAAACTCTCTCTATAAAAGTTTTTTCTGCCAAGGGAACTGGCATTTTTTATAAGCCCAGTGTGTATGGAGCCTAAAGATGGCATTTGATGACATTCTCATATTTCTATATTATTTATGTGGTTTAGATATAAAACTGTATATAATGGTCAGTCCTGTTATACTCACTGTAATTCCTCTATCCGGCTTGTTGTCAGAGCTTCCATCAGATCCCTGAAATGAGGACCCTCCAGATTGTTATCATACAGGTCCAGTGTCCTCAGTGTCTGGTTATTTCTTATTCCAGATGCCAGGTGGGGGCAGGAACTGTCTGTCAGGTGAGTAGAAGACAATCTATAGAAGAGAAGAAAGTTGGCAGAATAAAATGGATTTCTCCCCCAGGAATGAATGGAACTATTCTCTACATACCATTGTTATATAGACACTTATAGGGAGGTTTGTGTTGAGGAGTCTCACTTTTATTGTTATATTTTCACATTTATATTGTGTGAATGTTATATACTAGTGTTGCAGACTTCCATATTATACTAGATGTGATAACTCCACCAATAGTGATCAGATAGAACAATTACATTCACTACAAAAATACACTTTCATACATGCGAGGAAGGGCAGATCTCCTCCAACCTATTGACAGCAGTCTGTATAACATATAATGTGCAACAAGTACATAAACATGAAGAGCAACAAAGTCATCTTAACCTTTTCAGGTCCGCGCTATTGACAGAATACGTCAGCAGCGCGGACCTGAGGCGCCGGGGTCACGTCTTTGGACGTCATTTACTTGTAGTTCCCCGCGCGCGCCACAGGGTGGCACGCGGCGGGGAAAAACAGTCCCGACGCATCACCGAGGATCCGATGCGTGTACCCGGCGGCCGCGATGTCCGTTAGGTACACGCGATCGTCGGTGAGAGAGCAGGGACGTGGCGCTCTGTGTGTAAACACAGAGCTCCACGTCCTGTCAGGGAAAAGAGACAGATGCTGTTTCCCTTGTACATAGGGAGACAGCATTGGTCACCTCCCCCAGTCACCCCCCTCCCCCCACACAGTTAGAACACACCCAGGCAATACATTTAACCCCTTCCTCACCCCCTAGTGTTAACCCCTTCAATGGCAGTCACATTTATACAGTAATTAGTGCATATTCATAGCACTGGTCGCTGTATAAATGTGAATGGCGCCAAAAATGTGTCAAAAGTGTCCGATGTGTCCGTCGCAATATCGCAGTCCCAATAAAAATCACAGATCGCCGCCATTACTAGTAAAAAAAAAATATTAAACAAAAAGCATAATTATGTCCCCTATTTTGTAGGTGCTATAACTTTTGCGCAAAGCAGTCACTTATTGTGATTTTTTTTTATTTTTTACAAAAATACGTAGAAGAATACGTATCAACCTTAACTGAGAAAAAAATATATAAAAACAATTAAAAAAATTGGCATATGTATTATAGCAACAAGTAAAATATATATATATATATTTTTAAATTGTCGCTCTTTTTTTCATTATAATGCAGAAAATAAAAACCGCACAGACGATCAAATACCACCAAAAGAAAGCTCTAGTTGTGGGGGAAAAAAGGACGCCAATTTTGTTTGGGTGCCACGTCGCACGACCGCGCAATTGTAAGTTAAAGCGACGCAGTGCCGGAAGCTGAAATTTTGCCTGGGCACGAAGGGGGTTTATGTGCCCAGTAAGCAAGTGGTTAAAAAAAATCAACCATCAAGAGAAAGTTCATAAATGTTAAAAATAGGATTTTTTTAAAACGGCTTACCTGTAAAATCCTTTTCTTGGGATTACATCACGGGACACAGAGCTCCATTCATTACATCATGGGTTAGATAGCCACCTTTAAGCCAACCCTAATTGTAAGGAGTTCATCCCCTATATAACCCCTCTCGTATGGAGAGTACCTCAGTTTTGTAGCAAAGCAATAAGTATCCCGATGCATATACATACACATAAATCCCGAAGAGGGGCAGGTGCTCTGTGTCCCATGATGTAAACCCAAGAAAATAATTTTTACAGGTAAGCCCTTTAAAGAATCCTATTTTCTTGTTCATACATCACAGGACACAGAGCTCCATTCATTACATCATGGGACTGTCCCAAAGCATTGCCCAAACAGATGATAAAAACCACCGCCATTGGACCTGAGGACCTACACTGCTGCCTGAAGTACCGAAAGCAGCATCCTCATGTCCTCTCACATTCACCTGATAAAACCTAGTGAATGTATGGACCGAAGACCAAGTTGCAGACTTGCAGATCTGAGCCATGGAGGCCTGGTGATGCACTGCCCAAGAAGTACCAACTGCTCTAGTCAAGTGCGCCTTAACATGAAAAGGAGGAACCCTTTCCAAACTATAGGCCTGAACAATAACTTCTCAAATCCACCTAGTTATAGTGGACTTTGATGCTGCCTGGCCCTTTTTGGGACCGTCTGGCAGAACAAACAGAATATTTTTTTTCGTATTTGAGCAGTCGCTTCCAGATAGATTCTGACTGCTCTAACAACATCTAGAGAGTGTAACAATATTTCTTCCGCGGATCTGGAAAAAAGGATGGTAGGACCACATCTTGGTTTAGGTGGAACTCTTATACCACCTTAGGTAAGAAAGCAGGGTGAGGACGCAACACCACCCTGTCTTTGTGAATAATTAAGTATGGCTCTTTACATAGGAAAGCCGCTAGCTCCGATACCCTCCTGGCAGAGGATATAGTAACAAGAAAAACAACTTCTTGGTCAAAAGACATAGAGAAGCATGGCATAACTGTCTAAAAGGCTGCTTTTGCAAAACAGAATCAAATTCAAATCCCATGGGCAGCCTTACTGGTGGATTTAAACACCGTGCTCCCTTGAATAAAAGCCCGGACTAGGGAATGAGAGGCAAGTGATTTATGAAACAATACTGATAAGGCCAAGACCTGATCCCTGATAGTGCTCAAGGCCAGCATAATTTCTATTCCCAATTGAAGAAAGGCAAAAATTCCATTAATAGCAAACTTTCTAGGATGCCCTCCTTTGGACTCACACCAGGAGAGACATGCCTTTCAGATTCTGTAATAGAGGAGCATGGAGGCTGGCTTCCTGGCATTAACCAGAGTGGTCAGAACCGGACCTGAGAGCCCCCGCTTTCTCGGGACGTGGGTCTCAACAGCCAAGCTGTCAAATTCAGACTTCGTAAGGAAGGACGGAATATTGGCCCTTGCAATAGCATGTCTGGTCACAATGGGAGCATCCATGGACTTCTGACTGCCACCCTCATGATCTTCACATACAAGCTGAAGCTACTAGAATCACTGGCTTTCCTTCTGTCTTGATCCTGCAAAGAAACCAAGCAAGAAGCGGAACTGGAGGGAACGCATATATCAGAGCAAACTGATCCCACAGAACTATCAAGGAACCTGAACCTTGTGCTAGCGCAGGGGTCTCCAAACTGCGGCCCCAGGGCCACATGCGGCCCTTTCTAGCCTTTATGTGGCCCTTGGAGCACTATTCCTCCCAACTATTCCTTCCACTGATACCAACAAGGGGGCACTATTTCTTCTACTAATATCAATGCTGGGATACTATTCCTCCTACTGATAGGAGCCCTACTCCGCCTCCTACTGATAGGGGCACTACTCCTCCTACTGACCACCAACCCTGAGGCCACATTTATTCAAACTGGATCTGGGTCCAGGGCATTTTCTGCCCCCCCATCCGCCGGCCACAATCTGGCCCTCCTAAAGTCCGAAGGACAATAAAGTGGCCCTTTGTTTGAAAAGTTTGCAGACCCCTGTGCTAGCGGATCCCTTGTTCTCGATACAAAGGTGTCCAGCTTGTTGTTGAACCTGGAGGCTAGCAGGTCTACATCGGGGTACCCCATCTCTGGCATATTGCCTGGAAAATGACGGGATGTAGTGACCATTCTCCTGGATCCACCTGCTGGCTGTTTAGAAAATCTGCTTTCCAATTTTCTACCCCCAGAATAAAGACTTCAGGTAGAGAAGGAACATGCGTCCCTGCCCAAGTGAGATTGTGGTTCACCTACCTCTGGGCGGTGAAAGAGAGATAATGGGCTATAGGAAGACTAGGAGAGGGAGAGAAAATGGGAAGGGACAGAGAGAGAGAGAGAATGGAAGAGAGAGAGACTGGGGAGGGAGACTTGAAGAGAGAGAGCGATAACGAAAGACTGGGGGAGAGAGAATGGGAGGGAGAGAGAGAATGGTGTGAAGTTTGGGTCCTGTCACCTATCCAGACCAATCCAAAAGAGACTCCAGCCCAACAGTCCATCGGAGCTCCTCCAACAGTGCTTGACAGTCCGAGTTGGGCAGATTTCCCTTACTTCTCACAGTACAGAAGAGGGCACTATCATACTGGGACCACCTACAAAACAGCAGTCCTAACTCATACCGCCATACAGCCTTACTGAACAGTAAGGACCAGTCCAAGCCATGTGGCCTGCAACAACTCATTAACACCTTGTCTATCCCAAACTCTCAACAATGCGGCCTGACAAAATCTCAACTAAAATACATAATGAATGACTCCAAAGAAAAACATGTTGGAGAATGGAGATACGAAATAACAACCTCCAAAAGTCGAACTGTTTACCAGTCACTGCAGAGAGACTATAAACTGGCCCCGTACTTGGAGGTGCTACAAGACCCCAAAGACAGACAATGAGCCTGTACAGACTGAGCGCCCACAGTACAGAGTACCAGAGCTGTATCCTGGCCTAGACCAACAAGGCCCAGGCCTAGGGCAGCACTTTGCAGGGGGGCAGCACGAAAAGAGTCCCCGCTGGCTTGTGCTACACTGTTAGGAAAATTAGTTTAGCGCCCTCATAAGGCGGCCACGCTGCTTCTGGTATGCGGGCGGCCGGCATTCCGCAACTGTGGGGGGGGGGCTTCTAATTTTGACTGTTTTATCATATTGGACCACAAACCTTCCTCACTGTGCTATATGTTTCTGCTGCACCAGCTACTTAAAGTAGAACTATAGGCAACACTTTTTTTTTTTTCATTTTGGGTAGAGTAAGGGATGGTTAAAGCCCCTGTCAGTTTATTTTTTACCATCCCAGTCCCATTACGAAGATTTCCCTTCACTTCCTGCTCTATGGTCAACCAGGACGTAATAGGAAATTTAAGTAAATTAAGGGAATCCATTGCCCCCGCCCCCCAGAACTAGTGTCCTCACTCAAAGATTTCAGGGCAGGTCTTTAACAACACAGGGCGTGACAGGAAGGTGTGGGTCATATTTAAATTAGTGGGTGCACGAGTTTAGTCAGGCCTAGGGCAGCACAAAACCTAAATACACCTCTGCAGAGTACCCCGGCAAGGGATCTCTCTTTTTATTTAAATAAATCCGTTTTTTTTTCTTATATATTCTATGATCTGGAGCTGCCTGCCAAGGAACCAGGAACCCAGGATTATCCATTAGAACCCAGGTGTGGTTCATAAGAGTGCACAGACCAAGCTTTGTTGCAAGGTCGCACGCTCTAAAGTGAGCTCGTCCATTACCATAGGGGAGCACCTGTGTGACTACACTTTGGCACGACTTTTGGATCACTCACTGGGCCGTGTGTTGCTGTATGAACTGTATTATACATCACCCTTGGATTTCTGCTACTGATTGCATGCACTAAAGCACTGTGGGATTTTTTTATAAATTTTTTGTTCACACTGAAGCACTTTAAAATCCTTTTATATTGACTTGTGTGTCATTTTTAAGGATTGGACTGTTTAACATTATTATTTATTATGCATGTCTATGCACTTATGCACCTTAATGTGATGCGATTTTTTTGAATCGTGTGATTTTCTTTTACATTATTTATATATATTTACTTGTACTTTTTGTTTGCACATATCTACATCACTTACCAGACACATATCCCCCTTACTTTGTATAGTGGTGTGTGCACTATCATTTCATTAGTGCTGCGTTTTGTTCATTTCACATAGTTAAAGCACACTTCTCTCTCTTCTCTCACAGAATGGCTGAAATAGTTAATAATTTACATGTTTTTCCTGCATTGTGGACATTTGGGAGGGTCTGATGAGGTTATCTTTAAAAAAGTTTCTAACCTCAACTGCTGCTAAACTCCAGCGCTGTATCCTGGCCTAGGCCAACAAGGCCCAAGCCTAGGGCAGTACGTTGCAGGGGGGCAGCACGGAAAGAGTCCAGGCCGGCTTGCGCTACACTGTTAGTGTAGCGCCAGTCTTATTGGGCGGATTGGGCAGAGAGGCAAATTAGTCTAGTGCCCCCACTGCTTCTGGTATGCAGGTGGCCAGCATTCCGCAAAGGGGGGCGGAGCTTCTAATTTTGCCTGTCCTATCATCCTGGTGTCCTATCCGCCATGTATTTTCTGCTGCACCATTGGCATGGTTCTTCTTGGTCCGCTCCATAAAATGGTCATTCTGTGCCTAAAGTAGAACTATAGGAACACTTTTTTTCCCCATTTTGGATAGAGTAAGGGAAGGGCGGGTCTTAAACAGCAAGGGGTGTGGCTTTGACAGAAAGAGGTGGGTTATATTTAAATTAGGGGGTGCACGAGTTTAGTCAGGCCTAGGGCAGCACAAAACCTAAATACACTTCTGCTAAACTCATTATTTTAAAGCTGTTAAATGGATGTATTTCACTGTTACTTTAACAGTGTTCAGAAGGGGTTTTTAAACACCCCGTGTACATGAGGCCTAAGAGGCAGGAAAAAAAAAACCTCTTCGGGTTCGCATTTCTGATTGGAGCTTTCTGGCAGAAAAATTACAACTCTCCTAAACTCATCTAAACTTTGTATAATAAACTCTCTATATGAACGTTTTTTTTTTCTGCCAAGGGAAATTTAATTTTTTTAAGCCCAGTGTGTATGGAGCCTAAAGATGGAATTTGATGACATTCTCATATTTCTATATTATTTATGTGGTTTAGATATAAAACTGTCCCAGAATATTATTGCCTCAGTCAATCCTGTTATACTCACTGTAATTCCTCTATCCGGCTTGTTGTCAGAGCTTCCATCAGATCCCTGAAATGAGGACCCTCCAGATTGTTCCCACCTAGGTTGAGTGTCCTCAGTGTCTGGTTATTTCTTATTACAGATGCCAGATGGGGGCAGGAACTGTCTGTCAGGTGATTACAGGACAATCTGTAGATGAAGAGAAGAATGTTACCAGAAGAAAATAAATTTCTCCCCAGGAATGAATGGAACTATTCTCTACATGTGTGTAAAGGCAGGTGTCCCAATACTTTTGGTAATATAGTGTAACAGTCCAGGATATTTAGGCTCTACGCACACCGTTTTAAAAATTGCTGCTTCTACAGGAGTTTTGTGTTCTGCCTATATTAGCAGCTCCAAGTTCTCCTATGTGTCCATACACATCGGCACGTTATGAGGCATATTTTGAGTTTAACAATTAGAGGCCGAAAAAAAAAACCTTCTGGTTTGTGTTTCTGATTAAAGCTTGGAGGCAGAAAAAAAAAGTAAAACTCCTAAACTCGTCTAAACTTTGTACAAAAAATGCTCTGTATGAGCATTTTTTACTCTTGAGAGCGAGCTCAGTGTACATGGAACCCAAAGATGTAATTTGATGACATTCTCATATTTCTATATTATTTATGTGGTTTAGATATAAAACTGTATCAGAAAATTATTTTCTCAGTCAGTCCTGTTATACTCACACTAATTCCTCTATCTGGCTTGTTGTCAGAGCTTCCATCAGATCCCTGAAATGAGGACCCCCAAGATTGTTCTTATACAGGTTCAGTATCCTCAGTGTCTGGTTATTTCTTAATCCAGATGCCAGATGGGGGCAGGAACTGTCTGTCAGGTGACAATAGGACAATCTGTAGAAAAAAGAGAAGAATGTTACCAGAAGAAAATGATTTTCTCCCCCAGGAATGAATGTAACTATTCTCTCTCTAACTGCATGACTAGTGGCATGCGTTCCAACTACCGTATTTTCCATTGTATAAAAGACTTTCTGCATGTAAAATCATGCCCCAACTGGTTTGGCCCCCAAACCTGTCTCACTAAAACGAGAATATTAAATTGAAACATATAAATCTCCCTGCGGGAGTCTGCCGGTCTACCCGAGGGGCTCAACCCACACCACCCCATTGGAAACTCACTGTGGATATGCGCGGTGCCTCACAGGAGCCGGCATCCACCCCTGACCCGCGCTGGTCATTAGCCCCCCTGGTAAAGGCTCAAAAACGGAGCCCACCAGAACCATGATCAGCGCTAGAGAGGCATACTATCAACTGTGCAATAATACGGGAGACCAAACCCAGACAGTCCATCTTGCAACTACTAATAAACCCCCTTCAGGGGAGGCGATATGTCTTGCCTAACGTGAAGGGAAAATGGGACCAGGGTGTCCCCAAAAGGAAGTAGGAAAAATGTGAGAGAGGAGAAAAGAGATGTGAGGAGATATGTTCAAGAAGGGATAGGAGTGTTCATGATTCCAGGTGGAACTCCAGAAAGGAGAGATATATTGCAGGACGTGGCCCCAAGGTTCCCATGTGGCATTAAGCCTCTTAATTTGGTCAGTCACCTTTCTACTATTTGTTCTTAAACCATTATCCAAGAGACTTTTCTCCTGAACCCTTGGAAGAAAACAGTGGTTTTATTCCAGGCCTTGGCTTTTGTTATTTTGGCTCCTAATAAAATGAAAAAAGACAGTGCCTGGGAGTGTTTAGTTAGGTCAGGGATAAAATGATTTAGTGGTGCTATGCTGGGTTTAGGAGTCACCGTCACCTTTGTCAAGAAGCTAATGGTACAGAAGACTTTCTACCAGAAGGATCTAATGCGAGGTCAGGACCACCATATGTGGACCATAGAGCCCTTCAGCTCACATTCCCTAAAACATAGTAGCGAGGTCCCTGGATAGATCCTTGCCAGCCTCAAAGGAACATGGTACCACCTAATCAATACTTTTAGACTTGCTTCAATGAGGCATATATTGAGAATATCTTTGTAAGCTCGATTTGATGAGCGGAACCAGTCCGCGGTGGTCCACGTGCCACTCGTGTCCTCCAAGGCCCGAGCATAGGTTGGCTTATCTAAATTAGTCGCTAGAGCTGTATATATCAATGAAATACCTTCCCACTGTGTTTGAGCACAAATGTTTATAGGGGGTTATTGTGGGGGTACTGTTTTGTTGGTACAGATGGAATGTAGGAAATTAGAGATTTGGGAGAATCTAAATAATTCTGAATCGGGCATTTGTAGTTTCTTCCTGCAGTGTGACAAGGAAAGCGGACCCCCAGGAGAGAGGACGTGACCAATCCAGCAGAGGCCTCCATCTATCCACCATCGAAGCGCCTCAATGTTCAGCCCCGGTGAGAAATCCGCATTATGAAATAAATGTGCTAGTGGCTTCAGGGGGGTTTTCAGGGTGTGTTGTACATAAAGCTTGGAGCAAAGGACAATGGAGTGAGAGAGAGTGGGGGACATTATAGCTGGCCTATGTTTGGGGTTGCACCAAAGAAGGTAATCAATGGTATTCAAGGGGATAGCTTATGTTTTCATGGAGAGCCAATCAGGTTTCGGGCCCCTAGAGAAAACCATTGAAATTTGCATAAGTTGTGCTGTCTGATAGTACCCCCATAGATTTGGAAGACCCAGCCCGCCCTGTGATTTCAGGCGGAAAGAATTCCCGAGGGGCATCTATATCCTTTATTACCCCAAGCAAAGCAAACTATATCCGATTGGAATTTACTGAAGCATTGTTTCCTAATTGGGATTGTGAGAGAGCAAAATAAGTACAAAAGACTGGGGAGAAGGGTCATCTTAACAGCATGGACTCTGCCCAACCAGGACAGACCACACTTTGACCACTGCTCCACGTCACCTCTGCACTTATGTAACATAGGGGGTAGTTTGCTTGAGAAATGTTATTGATGTCCGGCGTTAGTTTAATTCCTAGGTATGGAATTGCCGTGGGAGCCCAAGAAAAGGCAAAGTTATTTGAATGAATGAATGAATGAAAACTTATATAGCGCGGCACATGCGAACTGAATCGCCTCTGTTTAAGCAGATCCGGAGGGATGGTTATGTTTAATGACTTCCTTTAGTAAGGAGCATTGTGTCGAAATCTATCCGGTGGGAATCTGTCCGCCCGACATGTCTGCTGGTTAGTACACTTACCAGCAGACATGTTGTCCCGCCGCGCCGCCGAATGTATTCGGCGCATGCGCGGAAGTGTTTTACTTCCTGGTGCGGTGACGTAGCGGTGACGTGGCGGCGTCAACGTCACCGCCACGTCACCGCGCCGTCCGGCGGCGGGGAATTTGATCCGATGGTGTGTACACGCCATCGGATCAAACTCCCGATCGGACATATCCGATGGAAATGGTCCGCGGACCGTTTTCATCGGATATGTCCGATCGTGTGTACGAGGCCTTAGAGTCTCCGCCGATAAATACCGATGTGCTTGCAGTTTGTGTAGCAAGGAGTCAAAAAAGAGTCTCTGCCACTTTTTGGGGGTATAGTAAGAAACAAAAGTGTTGGAAACATATTTTTGACTTGTATAGCAAACTATTGGATATAAATATCCACTCATCACCCAGAGTGGCTCTCTTAACCATGATTCCGGGGTCTGTAAAGAAAGCAAAGGAGGATGTGCTTGGACACTTCCTCGCTGCAGCTAGAGTAGTTATCCCATGACACTGGAAATCAACGACAGTACCTTCCCTGGGGGAATGGGCAATTGAAATGGACTATACCAGAGATTTGGAAGGTCTGTTGGCACGGGAAGTGGGAAGAGAAGAACAGTTCTCCTGAACTTGGTCAGTTTGGTCCAAGTTTAGACAGTCTGCAGAGTTTCTACCATGGGTTAAAGGGAGTCCTACCATTGTTTAGCTATGATGGAGCGATTATAAGTCATGTAATATTTCCACCTTCCCTTCTCTTTTTTTTTCTTTTCTTTCCTCTCCCTTTTCTTAACTTTTTATTTTTTCTTTATTTCTCTTATGTTGGTATGATGAAGATTTGCATAGAAGATATGTAAGAACTCATAATGTACTCTACTAATATTTGTAGATTGTCTACAATGATATATATCTGGTGTGCATAAGGTAAAACCCCTGTAATATTTTTTATAAAATAATAAAATAATATTGAAACAAAAGTGTCTAGCTCCCCGTCAATATGGCAAGGTACCAGAACGTAGCATCCATGGGGGTCAAATATATTCTCTGGTTGGGAGAGATTAATGTGTTTATCAAAACAGATGAACACCCCTTTTGTTTTGTTGTCCGCTGATGCTAAGAAAAATTGAGGGTAACGCTGATGAAGGAATGTGAGTTTGAATGTGGATGGGAAGTGGGTCTCTTGTAGCAAGATAATGTCTGCATGCATGGTGTGGTAGAGCTGGAAGAGTTTCCTGCGTTTCACGGGGGAGTTAAGGCCCTGTGTGTTATGAGAGATAATTTTGAGGGAGGGTGTGGAATGATGTGCATAAGACATGGATCAGAGGGGATGAAACTATGCAAGAGATCCGTAGCTTACCTTTTCTGTGGGAGAGGTACACACAAGGAAGCCCGGAGAGCAGAAGTAGTGCTGACCTAGGACAGGAGGCCGGAGACAGCCATGGAACCTGTGAGCACTCCAATGAGCGTTAGCAAGGAGAAGAAGAAAATGGGTGAAAAAGGAGAAGCAGAAAGAGAAGGGGTAACATTATTATAAACCTGATACAAAAGTCCTAAAGAAACACCAACAACTCTAAACCCGGAGGTCCCCAGACCCCCTCCCACCCCTGGCGTGGGATGGATTAGCCATCTCCTACCCCTAAACCTTAGAGGTCCGGAATGCCCTTACTGCAGGGAAACTGGGTAGGAACCTAAGAGCACCAACAGCACTTTTGCTTCCTATTGAGGTACACTGGGCCCACCACCATACAACAAACTTAACTTAAGGCATTCAAGGAGTCTATGATGTCTATAAAACAGAGCGCCGATGTGAAAAATAACTTATTCAAACTAAGTCACTGATGCCCTTCCCAGACCCTGCTGGCACCCCATAGTCCCTGCCCAAAGGGCTGGAGAATCAGGGGGGCAAGCAGGCCCTGTTCGGGGTGTGATCTAATATCAGTAGCTCAGAACATAGAAGAAATCCCTGAGCAATGTATGAATATTCCTCTGCCCAGCCTGAGTTGTTGACTATACTGGCTATGCAGAGGAATGGGTTAGAGAAAAACATGAAAAGAAACTTTAGAGCCTCAATACCACTCTATCAGCCATCATGTGATATGAACTTAAGTCCCCAATGAGGGATGAATGACAAACATAGGAGGGTGCCTATAACAGGCCGATTGCCAACCGTGTAGGCTCCTGAAGGAGAGAAGGGGCTAGTAATTCCCACCCTATCCCATGTCCAAGTCAAATGCCCCAAGCCTGCAATGAAGGGAGGTTGAACATTCGACAAGTCAATGCAAGAGAGGAGTCAGTGCTAACATGGGCCTCCAATGTAGGGAAGGCAGGGGGAATCGCCCAAAAACATATGAAGCGTATAAATGTCACAGATTAGGGCCCTGATCCATTGATTTTCTTTGGAGAGCTTGGAATTTTGATTCAGTCAGTTGGGTTGCAGCGGGGTCTCTTCGTAGAGGAGGGGGTTCCTCTGTTGATCTGTGTGGAGGAAGGTTCCTGTGCTATCAGCCCAAGTTGTATCAGGAGGTGCTCCCCTTCTGCAAAAGAGGAGAAGCCAAAGCTTTTGTTTCTGTAAAAGTTCAGACAGAGAGGAAAAAAACATCTATACCATCAGGAGCTGTAGTAACAGCTTGAGCGATCGTCTTTTCTGAACCGTAAATGGGGAAAGGTCGGCAAAGATCTGAATTTTGTGTCCATGCAAAGTGAGGTTGTCAGAGTTCCTGGACTACCTTCTCACCTCCTCCTTAACTGAATAATAGTAAGGTTTTACAATGATGTCTCTGGGAGACCATCGGGGCATGGAGGTTGGAGGGCTCTGTGCGCTCTATCCAGCTCAAGGCGGTGCTCAGCAATATCTAGGATAAGGACTTTTATGAGTGATTTCACAGCTGCTTGCACCTCTTTCTCAGATTCCGGGAGCCCCCTAATCCTAAAGTTATAGCATCTCAATCTGTTCTCGAGGTCATCCATCTTTGCAAAAGCTGTTTCCAGTTGATCCTGTACATCTTGCAGCCTGGCAGGGTTCTGGTTAATCTGTGCCACAGATTGATCAGATTTTTTCTCTATTGTGTCCATCCTCATCCCTATTTGCTGAAGGTCAGCATGGATGGATGCTAAGCTTTTAGAGGGCATCTTGCAAAAGCTGCCATCATAGAGGGGAAGTCAGTGGGGTGTGAGTAGTGTCATTTTCTTCACTAACATTCAGAAGCAGGCCGGTGTGAGGATCCATCATGGGGGTAATGGGGATGCCAGAGCCCATCCTGCCCACCAAAGATTCAGTGGAAGCAGGAGAATGTGGCCAGGGGCAGGGCAGGATAGTCTGTACCTGGGCATGGCAGAGGGATCAAGTCCTGGTCTGCGATAGAGTCCACTGTGACTTCTGTAGTGAGAGTGCCTCGTGGAGCCGCTGCCATCTTAGCATAACTGAAGGGGCCAGGAGCCGTTTACATCTAGTGTGACAGATCTCTCCTGGCTTGCGATACTGACATCCACGGGTGAGAGGACAGGGGGAGTGCTCTGTAAGTGCCGATGGCCATCTTGGGAGCTGCCACGCATGTGCCTTCTCATTCTCATATTTCTATATTATTTATGTGGTTTACATATAAAACTGTCCCAGAATATTATTGTCTGTCAGTCCTGTTATACTCACACTAATTCCTCTATCCAGCTTGTTGTCAGAGCTTCCATCAGATCCCTGAAATGAGGACCCTCCAGATTGTTCTCAGACAGGCCCAGTCTCCTCAGTGTCTGGTTATTTCTTATTCCAGATGCCAGGTGGGGGCAGGAACTGTCTGTCAGGTGATCATTGTTCAATCTGTAGAAGAAAAGAATGTTACCAGAAGAAAATGAATTTCTCCCCCAGGAATGAATGGAACTATTCTCTACATGAATGGAAATCATTTCTCTTTATTATCATTTTTTGGACTTTATTGGAATTATTTATATGAGATCACTTTATAAAACACGATCGATCATCTACACCAGGGCTCAAAATTTCAAGTCCTGAGCTACTAGCCAGGCCTCAAGAGGTACTCGCCACCAGTTGCCCCACCTAATTCATACACAGCCCTGCGCCTAATTGCAACCGTAAACACGTCCTCGTAGATTATCTCATAGAATGACACTGTTAAAAGTTTTATGCAGAATCAAGTTATTAAATATTACCAACAACAACTTTAACAAAATAGGACAGGGCACTGGGGGCAGATCAGAGGGACAGGGCACTGGGGGAAGACCAGAGGGACAGGGCACTAGAACTGGGTCTCTTCCCCACTCTCTTGCTGTCTCCTCTGCAACTCACTCTCTCTCTCTCTCTCTCTCTCCTATTCATCTCATCATCAGGAGCCTGTGTGTGCGGCTCCATGCTTGCATGTCCCCACTTCCCCCTTAAATTCAGGCTGGCAGTGAGGAGAGGAGGTCCCATGGCTTAATGAGAATTGTAAGGAGAGCACCTGCATACTGCTCTGCCTGTGCACGGCTCACCAGACTACTTTTCCCGAGCATGCACCTTACCTCTTCGGCTGCCAATCTCATCGGACTCTAGGCACAGATTGGAGGTTGGAAATGCAGCCCTGTCATCACTAGCCCCCAGCTTATATCCACTCGCCAAATGCTATTAGGCGAGTGGAAATTTTGAGGGCTGATCTACACTATTGGAGGTTTTCTCTTTTTGTGGATCCCAATTACTAAATGTGACATGAAAAGTGGATGAGGTGGTGTGATCCATTCATTATTCCTGTATGGGGATTGGACCATACACACTCACACTGACCGCTAGGTTTTCACCTTCAAACTTCTGCAAAGTCTTGGATTCAGTTGTGGGGATTCACTTTGATGGTCACAGAATGGTGTGGAAACTTCATTGACCAAAAGTGACACCATTGTACTTTGGGATGTCATTTGAACATCATGGTGGAGGATTTGATCTTATGGTGTGGGGAAAATATTATTACCGTTCTTTATTTGGACCGTTTTTGATAATTTGTTCCAATATTTCTGCACTAATTTTATACATGCTGATTATAAATTCTCTTCTTTAGTTATCAGTGAAATATTCTCCATACCATTGTTATATATACACACTTATAGGGAGGTTTGTGGTGAGGAGTCTCACTTTTATTGTTATATTTTCACATTTATATTGTGTGAATGGTATATACTAGTGCTGCAGTCTTCCATATTATACTAGATGTGATAACTCCACCAATAGTGATCAGATAGAAAAATTACATTCACTTCAAAAATACACTTTCGTACATGTAAGGAAGGGCAGATCTCCTGTAATCTATTCACAGCTACTTCTATCTATATAACATATAATTTGCAACAAATACATAAGCATGAAGAGCAAGAAAGTAATCTTATAAGAAGTACAAACATCAAGAGAAAGTTCATAAATGTGAAAAAGCCAATTTCCTACAACCCATTTACCACTACTTCCACCTCCAATCACCATACAGTGACTTGTGCAGTAAGACCCCTTTCACACTGCAGAGGTTTAAGTCAGGGCACTGGCTGGGCCATTGAAGAACAGTCACAGAGTTGTTGTGAAGCCACTCCATTATTTTAGCTGTGTGCTTAGGGTCATTGTTTTGTTGGAAGTAAACCTTTGGCCCAGTCTGAGGTCCTGAGCACTCTCAAAGGTTTTCGTCCAGGATATCCCTGTACTTGGCCACATTCATCTTTCCCTTGATTGCAACCAGTTGCCCTGTCCCTGCAGCTGAAAAACACCCCCACAGCATAATGCTGCCACCAACATGCTTTACTGTTGGGACTGTATTGGACAGGTGATGAGAAGTGCCTGGTTTTCTCCACACATACTGCTTAGAATTAGAACTTGTTGGCCTGTATTGGTCTCATCAGACCAAAGAATCTTATTTCTCACCATCTTGGAGTCCTGCAGGTGTTTTTTTTTTTTTTAGCAAACTCCAAACGGACATTCATGCGTCTTGCACTGAGGAGAGGCTTCTGTCAGGCCACTCTGCCATAAAGCCCCGACTGGTGGAGGGCTGCAGTGATGGTTGACTTTCTACAACTTTCTCCCATCTCCTGACTGCATCTCTGGATCTCAGCCACAGTGATCTTTGGGTTCTTCTTTACCTCTCTCACCAAAGCTCTTCTCCCCCGATAGCTCAGTTTGGCCGGACGGCCAGCTCTAGGAAGGGTTCTGGTCATCCCAAATGTCTTCCATTTAAGGATTATGGAGCCCATTGTGCATGTGCAAGAAAAGAAATTTCATGGAGAGAAAAGAGAATTCCCACCAAGAAAATTATTTTCTGTAGCAACATGAAGGCTTTGTTGGCCAAATTTCGAAAATCAATGTTGGCATCATCGGATCACAGAAAAAACTTTCTGATTTTGAAAATAATTTATTTTTAAATTCAACCGTGTATGGCAGGGGTTCCCAACCTTTTGCCACTTAAGCGACTTAGTAACCAGTCGCGGGCTACAATGAGTGAAGTGGGCAGATGACAGGTCTGTGTCCAGTCTGCATATGTAAAGCAGACACAGCCCAATCTACTCTATGGGCCCTCCAAACCAACCAGATAGAAGGGGGCAGATCCACTTCTGTTTTTTTTAAGCATATCGGAATTGGGGGTAGACAGGTGTTAATGGACAAAAGTTTGTATACATCTGCCGCACCATAGAGGTGAATGGAGGGTCCGATTGGGTCGGACCGATCATTTGAAAGGGGCCTAAGGCTGCTTTTATACTGATGGTCTGCGGTCTATTGTGGCGCAGTGAACATGTGGTTTTCCCGCTGGTTAGCTGCAGTTTGCCATCAACGTCTATTATATCCTGCAGGTGTGGTGAACTTTCTGAAAAACCTCTTGCTTCCTCTACCACCGCCTTCATTTACAACACTGATGCTCTGGGATGGTAGGTCGGCAACCTGCAATCTGGGCTTGCCAACAAGCCATCCCAGAGCAGGAGGTCGCGGACCACATCAGAGGGCTCCGCGGGCCACATGTGGCCCCCGGGCCACTGGTTGGGCACCCCTGGTTTATGGCCTGCTTTTATGGCCTGCTTTACTACCCTTAGTTAATTACGTGGGGTTTATTTTCCCAATACATAAATTTGAAGAAAGAGCCACAGTGTCTGAATAATTTGACACATGTTTTGACAGTTTTTGACAACTGTTTTATGAAGCTTAAATCACAGGGTATCGTAAATTGTCTTTGACTCAAATGGAAATATTAGAAATTATTTCTAATATGCTACTGCCCTCTGGTGGTGAAAATACTTAATTATTTAAGATGGTGTCTACTTGGTTGTCCTGGTAACCTACAAAAAATAGCATTATATGTAATCATCAATTACATAGCTGTGACACACACACTTCTTGGTTATGTTAAAAAGGTGTTACACAAAGCTCAGAGGATCTCTCTTGGGGCAGAATGCGAGCTGAAGGAAGAAAGAGTGAGCTCTGGAGAAAGGAGAGCTGAAGGGATCTCTCTCGGGCTAAAAGAGGAGATCTTTAAACGCAAACATGTAGGGGGTTAGAAGGAGTTTTAGGCCGCGTACACATGATTGGTTCAAACCGATGAAAACCGACTGAAATTCATTTTCATCGGTCCAAACCGATCGTGTGTAGGCCCCATAGGTCTGTTATCCTTTGGTCAAAAAACAGAGGGCTTGCTTTAAAATTGAACCGATGGACAGCTAACCGATCGTTAGTATGCAAAAGCATTGGTTAAAAGGCTGCGCATGCTCAGAATCAAGTCAACGCATGCTTGGAAGCATTGAACTTCGTTTTTTTCAGCACGTCGTTGTGTTAAAACATGTAAACGTCACAGCGTACTGATACGATCGTTTTTTTAACTGATGGTGTGTAGGCACATCAGTCCATCAGTCAGCTTCATCGGTGAACCAATCGTGTGTACGTGGTCCTATGGGACTCATCATTACCTCACAGAAAAACTTCTCAGACAGACGGAACCTGGTAAAGTATAAATCTTTTTGGTAATTAAATTGTTTTTGCATACACAACTAAAACCATTTAAATATATGGCAAAGCAATTTTGGAGTTATATTATTTTAACTGCAGTATGAAATAATTACAGTATATTCCAAATATTAAAAAAGACATGCAGTTTTGTCTGTCTTTATAAAGCTAAAGCTAAGTTTGTATAATAGTTGTATTATGATAGATGTATAAAATAGATTCATCCTAAATTTAACATAAGTCTTGGTGATTTATCAAGCTGTGCATAATATGACTTTGTCTGCGCATGCTTAACCACTTCCCGTCCGGTTAATAGACAATTGACGTCCTGGAAGTGGTTGTGAAATCCTGATTGGACGTCTATTGACATCCTACAGGATTTCATGCTGGCGCGCGCTCATCGGTGATGCGGGGTGTCAGTGTCACAAATGGGCACTGACTGCAACATGGGCACTGGGATAAACAAATGCCACCCCTCAGTGTCCATCAGTGCCACCCCTCTGTGTCCATCAGTGCCACCCCTCAGTGTCCATCCGTGCCCGGAATTGATCAAATACCACCAAAAGAAAGCTTTATTTGTGGGAACAAAATGATAAAACAATTGTTTGGGTACAGTGTAGCATGACCGCACAATTGTCATTCAAAGTGCGACAGCGCTGAAAGCTGAAAATTGGCTTGGGCAGGAAGGTGCGTGAGTGCCTGGTATGGAAGTGGTTAAGAGTGTAAGTGAGATGGTCTGTTTGTTTTGAGAAGAGATTACACCTTAGCTAAGATAAACTAAATTCTTTACTAGTCCGTGGAGTCATGGAAGCCACGCAAAAAGTCAGATGAAGCATACACACGTTCGGGATTCTCAGCGAAAAGCTCGCAGTTTTCCGATGGGAAACCCGACGTGTGTACGGGGCATCAGATTAAATATCAAATAAATGGATGGACCAGTCCTGACAGCAGCAATTAAATATGAGATAGAAAACAAGAACAATAGAAAAGAAAAATTGCGCTAATTGAAAGTCCAATGATTTTGCTAAACACAGTCTTTACAGATGTTTAACTTATTGATGCAACACCCAGTGCTTGGATCATAAGCAGGTAAACCACCACTATATAGAGAACCTGCTTACCAGATAGTAAGCTAAGTAAGCAGATGGCTTAAACCCAGCCCAGGCCTTTATCCTTGTAGGTGACCTCAGCGGTCACAGATGGGCGATGATGAACCCAACAAAACTAAATGATAGACTCCTGGACATCATGGGCTTTGTAGGATTGTATATTGTTAGATCCAAAAACAAAAAAGGAAGACCATAGCATGATACCGTCTAACTTAGATGTTTTTAACACATATAGTTGAACTTAGAATTAAAAAAACAAAATAAACCAAAATGCAAGAACAAAAACACCCAGTGACTGAATCGTGGACAAGTGCACCACCACCGCACATATATCCTGCTTACCAAATAGTGAGCCAAAGCATGCAGATGGCTAAACCCAGCCAGGGCCTTTACTTTGCAGAAATATCACAGCTGCTGTATGTTCTGTGGAGGGTAGCAGCAATATGGGAGTTAGCATGCTGAGGACTGGTTTTCTTAGCCATCATCTTGGCTTGCTATTTGGTAAGCAGGATATCTGTGTGGTGGGTGGTGCACTTGTCCACGATTCAGTCACTGGGTGTTAGATATAAAAACTGCCCCAGAATATTATTGTCTCAGCGGCAAGGTTGTGTTATACTCACTGTAATTTCTCTATCCGGCTTGTTGTCAGAGCTTCCATCAGATCCCTGAAATGAGGACCCTCCAGATTGTTCCCACCCAGGTTTAGTATCCTCAGTGTCTGGTTATTTCTTATTCCAGATGCCACGTGGGGGGAGGAACTGTCTGTCAGCTGATTATCATACAATCTGTAGAAGAGAAGAATGTTACTAGAAGAAAATGAATTTCTCCCCCAGGAATGAATGGAACTATTCTCTACATCAGTGGTTCTCAACCTTGCTAGTGCCGTGACCCCTTGATAACATTTCCCAAGTTGTGGGGACCCCCAACAATACAATTTTTGTAGCGTGGATTGTCAGCACTCAAGGCAAGACAAGTAATTTGCAGGCCTAACCCACGCAAATCTCCCCCGAGTCCTTTCCACTCGTACAGTATTGAAACCCCTTATGGTACATTTTTGGATGTACCACACTTTTTGTTCTCCTTTCTTTCCATTTTATCTCACTTTATTCTAATTTCTTCTGCGCCCCCCCCCCCCCCATCACTTTTTCTTGCCATATTTCTTATTCTTTCTCCCCCTTTTCTTTTGTTCCTCCACCTCTTTTCCTTTCCCTGCCATATATTTTCTTTTTTTTTTCCTTTTCTTTTTCTTACTCATTGGTGGGGGGAATGAGATGAGTGGCAGTGCTGGTGTGTGGTGGGATCAATCGCAGTGCTGGGGGGGAGTTCTGATCTGCCAAATTAGGTGCTCTTGATCAAGGTCATCTGCTGATCTGAGAACTGTAGCGGGGACTTTAAATGGCAACTCTAATCACAGGTAGTGTCACTCACTGTGTCTCCAGCTTCAAGGTGTATCCAGCTCTGTGGTGTCTCCAAGTGACAACTATGTCAAAATCAGGATATAGGGTCTCATCTAGCCCCTCCCACTTCACATTCCTTACCAGTCAGCTGACCTATAGTCTTTGCCCCCAGTCATGTCATGAACTGAATGGGCAGCAGCAAAAAGTCCGATTGGGCAGCCGCATGCTCCAGGACAAGCCCAGCTGGGCGGCCGGCCACAGGCTCCAGGGACAGCCCTGCTGGGTGGTCATGAGAAGGCTGGGAAAGCAGTGTGGGCTTCAGGAACAGCCCAGGATTTGGTGACCCCTGGCAAATAGTCATTCGACCCCCAGGTTGAGAACCACTGAATGGAACTCATTTGTCTTTATTGGAATCCTTTATTGGAATCTCATAAGATCACTTTATAAACACGACTGATCATCAACACTATTGGAGATTTTCTCTTTTTGTGGATCCCAATTACTAAATGTGACCCGAGAAGTGGATGAGGTGGTGTGATCCATTCATTATTCCTGTATGGGGATTGGACCATACACACTCACACTGACCAATGGGCTTTCACCTCCAACCTTCTGCTAAGTCTTGGATTCAGTTGTGGGGATTCACTTTGATGGTCACAGAAGTCTCACTCATGTTGTGGAAACTTCATTGACTAAATGTGACACCATTGTACTTTGGGATTTCCTTTGAACATCATGGTGGAGGATTTGATCTTATGGTGTTGAGAAGATTTTATTATTACCGTTCTTTATTTGAACCATTTTTGAAAATTTGTACCAATATTGCTGCACTAATTTTATATATGATGATTATAAATTCTCTTCATTAGTTATCAGTGAAATCGTCCAATGCCCCATATACATGATTCAATTATAGGACGAATAATCTTCTGTTTTTTTTTTTTTGCATGCTAATCTCATGTTGAATCGGAGGAGTTTACTAAAGTCACGAAAATTCTCGTACGACAGAATAAAAATTTGGAAGTGATGTCACGTGTTGTAATGCATTTGTATTGCATTTTTGAACGACAGTTGTACTGATTAAAACTAAAATCATACGATCTGGCATTGTACAAGTAAAAATTCCATGCATGTAAGATAGAATAATATCGGATGAACTGTCCTGATCGGCTCTCGAAAGCTCTGTACTAACGATCCAATTATCGTATGATCGATTCGAATGTGGCATTTTTCGTATGATTTTTAGATTGTGTGTACAGGGCTTAAAGCGGAGGTCCCACAAACAAAAAATATATTAAAAGCCAGCAGCTACAAATACTGCAGCTGCTGACTTTTAATAAATGGACACTTACCTGTCCAGGGTGCCTGCAATGTCTGCAGCCAAAGCTGAGCAATCGCTCGTCTTTCGGCTGCCCCCGCCACCATCCTCGGTGAGGTAATCAGGAAGTGAAGCGTTGCGGCTTCACAGCCCGGTTCCCTACTGTGCATGCGCGAGTCACGTGGCGTGTCTTTACTGGTCCCCGCTGTCTCCTGGGACCAGTGTGTTTCCCAGAAGAGTTTGGGGTGGAGGAACATGACAGGCCTGTACAGAGTCCTGACTTCAACCCAATAGAACACCTTTGGGATGAATTGGAGTGGAGACTGCGAGGCAAAGGTCTTCTCATCCAACATCAGTGCCTAACAATTGTGTTTCTGGAAGAGTGGTCAAACATTCCCATAGATACACTCCTAAACCTTGTGGACAGCCTTCCCAGATACGTTGAAGCTGTTATAGCTGCAAAGAGTGGGCCCTTTCAATATTGAACCCTACAGACTAAGGTTTTTGGTAATAGAGTGTAACAGTCCAGGATTGGATATTTAGGCTCCATGCACAGTGGCTTAAACATTGCTGCTGCTACTACAGGAGTTTTGTGTTCTTCCTGTAAAAGCATCTCAATTTCTCCTTGGAAAGATTACAGACATATTTCGAATTCAATGTTTAGAGGCAGGAAAAAACTCTTCTGTTTGGCATTTCTAAATGGAGCTTTCTGGCAGAAAAAAAAAATCAAAACTTTCCTAAATTTATCTAAACTTTGTACAATAAACTCTATATGAATGTTTTTTTCTGCCAAGGATACTGCCATTTTTATAAGCCCAGTGTGCATGAAGCCTAAAGATGGATTTTGATGACATTCTCATATTTCTATATTATTTATGTGGTTTAGATATAAAACTGTCCCAGAATATTATTGTCTCAGTCAGTCCTGTTATACTCACTGTAATTCCTCTATCCGGCTTGTTGTCAGAGCTTCCATCAGATCCCTGAAATGAGGACCCTCCAGATTTTTCTCAGACAGGTCCAGAGTCCTCAGTGTCTGGTTATTTCTTAATCCAGATGCCAGGTGGATGGAGGAACTGTCTGTCAGGTGATTATCGGACAATCTGTAGAAGAGAAGAATGTTACCAGAAAAAAATGAATTTCTCCCCCAGGAATGAATAGAACTATTCTCTACATGAATGGAACTAATTTCTCTTTATTATCATTTATATATGTAATCACTTTATAAAATACGATCGATCATCTACACTATTGGAGGTCTTCTCTTTTTGTGGATCCTGATAACTAAATGTGACATGAGAAGTGGATGAGGTGGTGTGATCCATTCATTATTCCTGTATGGGTATTGGACCACTCACACTAAAAAATAGCAAAACATTCCTCCTTGGTTGGTCTTTACCAGCCCAAATAGTATTATACACTTATCATCAAATGGTAAATTAGCAACAAAATATATAAACAAGTGTTGTTTGTTTCAAATGTTTGTTCTTGCATGCAATTTTTGATAAAACAATAAAATGATTGGAAATATCTATATATTAAAATAAAAAAAAAACATACAAAATGGTATTAAGCAAATTGTTAGAAAAGAACAGCAGCAGTGGCTGATGTACATTCAAGTCAACATAGTAACACAGAACAACAATGTCAGGTCACCTGTGGCCAGATGACAGATACACCCTGTTGGAGTCAGGAGTGCACCACAAGGTAGTGAACCCTATGGCAGACTGCTGCAGATGGAACATAGAGTGGATATGGGAGGCAGGTCCACTGGAGCACAAACAGGGATCCCACAGGAAGCTTGAGCCCAAGATTCCACAGGGTGCAGAGTCTAAGATCCAACAGGTATTCATCAGAGCCTCTAGTGGTGAGGATGGCCTTAGCTGCATATGAATCCAGGTTGCTGCCCCCAGAGTCCCCTAGCTAATGCTCGTTAGGGCATAGAGGAGAGAGGGGAAGCAGCTACTCAGGATACAAGAGATAGTGAGGGGTAAGCCAAGTTCAGGGCGACAAGCAGACAAGGATAAACAAAGGACAGGCCAAAGGTCAGGGTCACACGTGAACAGGAATAGTCGGGGACAAGCCAAGATCAGTACACAGATAAACGTAGTACACGGCAAGCTGGAACCCAAACACACACTTTTTAACAAAAAACTTGATCAGCAAGGCTGGCTTGCAGTCCAGTAAAAAAAACAGGCAATTTAGTCCTGCCAGTAAATGCCAGTGAAAAGGAAAATGTTGCCAGTAAAAAATATGGCTGTGACGCTTGGCTAGGTCCGGAGCCATCCAAGACCATCCGAATGCCTGCTACAGTGTGTTTGGGCGGCTCTGGCGGAGGTGGTGCCTGAGCATGTCCTGTGATGTCATGGTGCAAGGGAGCCAAGCAGAGCGGCCAGAGCTTCGTGTGCAGGTCAGGAGTGAAACATCACAGTGCTGTTTTAGACTGAAGTGGACTGGAGGGATCACCTGGTGTGGAGTGTGACTCAGGAGGGGACATGTCATGTCGGTGATCTGTGCTGCTGCACACTGCTGTCATTGTCACTGTGAGGTCAGCTTCATGTGTGTGTGTCTGACCCAATCTAGTTTCTAACTCCTTGTGTCCCTAAGCTACTTACTTACTATATCGAAAATAAAAGAAATATGTTCTTTGCATTATTATCAATCTAAAATCATACTTGTTTGTAGCCTAAATACTGAAAATCAGTAATTTTTTTACTTTTGGAAATGCCCGTTAAAACTTGGCTGTGCAAGTAATTTTTGGGTGGTTTGTCAGTAAATTTCAATCTGGTAGGTTGGCAACACCGCAATATAGCGTCCTGTGCACAGCACCCCATATGACAGGTCACAGCTCAGACAATCCCAAGGACATGTCAGGGGAAGTAGTCTGGGCAGAGGAAACCTGGGAATTTACAATGCAAGCAATAATTATTGGTTATTGATTTGTCAGCTTTGGCAGCCATGGTAATTCACTTTTCTCATTTTTTGTGTTGCGCAGCTCTACTTTTTCTTTTTTGTATTTGTTTTAATGTATGGTCTTACATTATGTGCTGCGGCATTTAAATTTTGATGTGTTTAGTAGTGCAGTATATCCCATTTTTCCCCAATGTAATAACATCACTGGTCCAAGAAAAAGTGTAATTTTCGGGTCAGATTTGTCCGCCGCAATGTTACAGTCCAGCTAAAAATTACCAGTAAAAATAAATAAAAGACCCTGGGGCGTGGCTTGGACATGGGGGAGTGAAGAATCTCACGGCTAGAGCTCCCGACCTGCCTAAAACAGCTGGTATGACACTACAAAACTCTGAATAGCTTGCCATGACATACCGGAGAAGGACAGGGGATCTGCCAAAGCTAGTCCAGTGGCATCGATCAGCTGATTCTTCTAGTACCCAGCTCGTATGGCAACATCCCCTGCAGAGACACGCGATGGGAGACGGCCGGAGGACTTCCACAGCCATGGCCGTGTCGCAGAGCCAGGCTCCAAACACGCCTACACCTAGCAGCCTGAGCAGTTTGGAGGCCTCTGCAGGGTCACTGCAGGCCGACGCAGACATTAGAACCCTGCTGCGGGCATTTCCGAAGAAGACCGACATAGAGGCCCTGGTGCTGTGGATGGAAGAAAAGCACAGATGGGACTTTCACAAACACTGGGCACACACTAGACGATTGCATGAGCAAAGAGGAATCGGAGGTGAGAGCCCTGGGGCTCCGGGTCGCTCAACTGGAGAAAAGCCAAGTGTCCTTCCAGGAGCGATTAGCAGAACTTTGCCGAGATGATCAGAGGGGCATCATTGAATATAATGTGATTTCCCTTGCCATGCAATTTGTGTACCCTGGCTTGAAAACTTCTAAAGTAGCATTGAAGTTGCATAAAAGTCACATCAAATGTGCAGGCAAGTAGCACTGCATAGTCACACTGGAAATTGCATTGGGATAGTGGGAAGGAATATGGGGAAAACGCAACACAAACGTGGCAAAACATATCATGCGTTATGTTAAAAGTAACAATACAGGAAAACCACTGCAAAAATGCAGAAAAAACTCATATGCATTTTTTTTTTACATTTTTGATACAGAGCAGTGTGAAAGTAACCTAAAGCACACTGGTTTATTCACATATATTTATTCACACCCACTTTTTAACATGCACTACACTTACCCTGTTGGGTTTTTAACTTTTGATTGATAGAAAACCAAACTTCTTTCTGGGTAAGATTCAAAATTTCATAAGAAATGTATTCTCTTTTGGTTACAACGACCTACGTCCAGAGGGCAGTGTAGGCCCAAATTACAGTACATAGCTGTCAGCATTAGATGAAGAGGGTTACTGGTGGTATTCTTACCCTTTAACCTTCCTTTACTCTAGCCAAAAATAAAATGTTTTGCCTTTAGTTCTACTTTAAAGTGGATGTAAAACCCATTCCTGTAAATTAACCTGGGCACGTATATCTGTAGTGTTTACTTATCTCTCTTCAAAGCCCTGTGTCCAGTGTCTTTCTGCTGCTTCGTTCCTCTGTTATCAGCATGATAACCTCTGACAAGCTCTTTAACACAGGAGATAAAATCAGTGGGAAATTTGTGTTAGGTGGGTGCTATAAATTGATTAGCAGAGAGCTTGTCTATTTACAGAAAAGCTCTGAGTGTTTCCATCTTCTTCTGCCTATGTGGAGGGGGTGTGTGTCTTTCCTCCACTCATCTCACACACAGTGTATGCCTAGACTCCACAACCAGTGCTGGAAATGGAAGAAAACAAAAATCTAAAATGACATTCACGTTCTAAACAGTGTATAAAGCTGGAGACAGCAGATATGCATGTAAAACTTGTAACGGAACGTCCCACACTCCACTTGACTGCTTCCATCATATACCACTTCCCATCTGTCTGGATATTGATATCAGATATTCCAGACTTGTTTGTGTGCTAAACATGGAGAGCAGTTGGAATATCCAATATCTATATCCAGACTGATAGGAAGCGGTATATGACAAGCACTCAAGCGGAGTGTCGGATGTTCCATTACATTGATGGCAGCAGTGGGATACATGCCACCGAAGAGCTCTGTAGCTCTCATCCAGCCGCATCTCTGCCCAGACCAGCCTGCTTAATTCAGCTGTCTGTTCCTTGTGTGGTTTTTCTCTCAACAACAGCACCAGCAACTCATACTGCGACCAGTATCTTTCCCGGTTGGAGGGGAGAACTTTTCCCTGGTGTCGCTGCTCACGGGCTAGCGCTTCCTTCCAGAGTTTGCAGCGAATAGAATCAAACCATCCCAGCAAGACCTGCTCTGATACTGGTCCTCTATGCTGTATCTGCTTCTCTCGCAACCTCCTTCCGAATTCCTCTTTCATGGTGGCTGGTATCTGTACCTCTCCTCTCCTGCTATCCAAATCTTGGATCCAAGTGGATGTCCCTGACTGCAGGAAGTATCCCACTGCTGCCACAAATGTAACGGAACATCCCACACTCCGCTTGAGTGCTTCCGTCATATACCACTCCATGTTCAGCACACGAATAAGTCTTGTCTCGCTGTGTGTTGAGAGCAGCTGGAATATCCAATATCTATATCCAGACTAATAGGAAGCAGTATATGACGGAAGCACTCAAGAGAAGTGTGGGACGTTCCATTACAAAACGTATGAAGGAGAATTTGTTTAATCTTTGTGTATTATCTGATGCAGTTCACTTCACTGGGCATATGTGAGGGTTTACATCGTATCTGATGTATTCAGATAAACAGATGTGTACAGTCTGCAGAGCCGTCACAATAATAATTTGTAATTTCTCTGGAAAAAAAACACCTGAAATTACCAATTTATTACAGAAATGTAATTAATCAGATTTAATATTTACCTCAAGCTCTTGATGTTGTGTAGAGCCGGTATAAGATTCCTCAATCCTTCATTCTGAATATTACATGAATCTAAATTTACTTCTTCTACCTCTCTGCAGGATTGAAGGATAAAAGACAGCACAGAGCAGTCCAGAGGGCTGAGAGGGACCTCAGAAAAGTCAACTTTTTTTGATCCAATACATTGTGACACCAGAGCCTTATTCCTGCTCTCATAGAGATAGTAGAATACATTAAGAAGCTCTGTGCTGCCTGTTATACATTTGTCAGGTGTTTGTTCTGGTATTTTCTTCTGGATCCAGGTGATGACATGTCTCGCAGCCTGAGTAGACAATTCTCCCACATGAGACTTTAACATGGATCTAGTAGAAGAGTCTGAGAGACCGCAGAGGAAACGGAGGAATATCTCAGCATGGCCGTCTTTGTAAGATTCAGCATCATCAAGTGTTTCCTGCAATCTCTTAGGATTATAGTCAATAAAATGGACTAAAGCAGCAAAAAACTCCTGAAGAGTGAGATGTAAGAAGGTGAAATCCACATCAGGAGGCTGACCAGATTCCATCATGAAAGATGAAAAGAGATGATTACAATTTCTCACATTGAATGACTCCAGATGACGCTCATCAAATACAATCATGTGATTCATGACTCCATGTTCTGCCATCCACCCAATAGAGGTCAGCAGTTCCCGGGCAGTGGGACCACCATCTTTATTCTGGTTGTGATTGGTCAGAATGTTGGAGACAAAAGTCACAAAGAGTTGTGTCACCGTTTTGGGTAATGATGTCATCAGCTGATCAGTGATTGTTGGTTGGGCTCTGAAGCACATTGATAACACTGTACAGATGATCCAGCAGTATGATGGGATATAACAGAAAGTGTACAGCGTGTCTTTCTTCTGCACATAATGAAAAGCCTTTCCTGACAATTCCTCATTTCCAAAGAAATTATTAAAGAAGATCAGTCTGTCTTCATGGAGAAATCCCATGATCTCAGCTATTCTCTGGAAAACACCGGTATCAACTGATGCCAATATAGTTGGGCGGCTGGTTATCAGTACAGAGCAACCCTTAAGAAGGCTCTGCCTCACCAAACTGACCACAATATCCCCAAAATGTGATCTCTGCTTTGGATTGGACAGTTTACTTGATCTGAAATCCATTTGGTGAATACTTTCATCTAATCCATCAAATATAAACAGAAGTCTCTCTGGATCTTGTAAAATATTTCCAATCTGACCCTCCAGATACGGATATTGATGAAGAATCATCTCCTCCAAGCTGACCTCTCCCAGTCTATTAAGGTCTCGGAATCTGAAGAAGAAGAGAAAGGCAAATCTCTGGTGGTGTTTTCCGGTCACCCAGTCATAGACAAACTTCTGCATCATTGTGGTTTTCCCTATTCCTGGCACTCCGCTCACCATTACTGCATGTGGTACACAATGTGACTGGGGGTTCCATCGGAACAGCTTGTTGAGGGAAATGTGTTCCAGTCCAGTTTGTGTTTTCTTCAAGCATTCCTCATGTTTTACCCCAGTCTGTATTATCTCATTCTGGGGACGTTCCCTGAACTGATCGGTGGAGACTACAATCGGGTTCACATAACGCTCATTGATGAGGAATCTTTGAGGTTCCAGAGTAGTTCCTGGGGGTCTATGCTCCACTAGAGTCTCAGTCTTCTCCATCAGATGTTGTTTGTGCTTTTCCTGAATATCTGGAATTTCAATAGAAATATTTTATAGATCAGGTTAAAGCAGAAGTCAAGAATGTTGATGTTATTTTCATCTGTATTGATAATATTAGTATGGTTTTATCATTACTACATTTTAATTTCAAATGCTTACAATACAGGTTACTTTGTGTGGTCATCCAAATTACTTGAGAACAGAGTTTTTTTTCTCTGCAATATATACACACTGCTCTGCATTTTATCCTTTTAAAAACAATGTAAGTACAGAAAAATACCTGATATACTTGTACTCTAAGGGCCCTTTCACACTGGTGCGTTTTTGCGGTAAAAATAGCGATATTAAAACGCTCATAAATTGATCCCCATGCCCCCTCCATTGAAATGAATTAAAAACAGCTGTAAAAATGCGGTAAAAACAGAGCGTTAAAATCGCGGTAAAACACCATATCAATGGAGAGGGGCATGGGGACCGTTTTAATAGCACTATTTTTACGGCAAAAACGCGGCAAAAACGCAGCAAAAGTGCACCAGTGTGAAAGGGCCCTAAATAACAGATAACACACACACATCCCTAGACAGTTTAGGTTAGGCTATAGGTTATTACTCGAAAACCATTAAACAAAAGGAAATGGTGTTCACAGTGCTAAATATCTTGAAATGGTTAAACAGATTATGTCTAAGACCCGGTTCACACTGGGGCGACTCGTCAGGCGAGTCGCGTCCCATTGAATGCAATGGAATCATTCTAATAGGAGCGACGCAAGACTTAGAAAGAGATTCCTGTACGACTTTGGGGGAGGCTCGGGGCGACCTGCATAGGCTTCTATACAGAAGCCATTTTGCAGGTCGCCTCTGAAGTCGTCCTGAGGACGACTTGCAGAGCCGTCCCCGGAGTCGTGCCGTGGCTATGTGAACCGGCTCTTAAGTGGAAAAACATAATAATATATTGCAAAAATCAGTGACAAAAAACAATGCAAAGCAATATAGAAAGTCCAATGTGACACTTCCCAACACCAAATAAGTGCTTCAATATAGAGAATATAAAGACAAACCTAGTGCTGATAGGCACAGCATAACCCCTCAGGATTTTTAGGACAGACCAGATGAGTATTTAAAAAGTATTGTGTAGCGGGATATCACCCTTTCTAATGTGGTATAAAGACTACCATTGCTAATTCAGAAGGATCTCCGGTGGCCGAGATGAGTGAGTGCCACCTGTTTACCTTTTTGTTCTGGTACCGCAGAGAGTATTGGGAGATTGAGTACAGGGAGAAAAGAGACTCAATTTTCCCTGGCTGGTTATAGACTACATTACCCAGAGATCAGCTGTACAATCCCACGATGCCTTGCCTTCCACGCAGCCTGCTGGAGGAAGTCATTTAAGGGAGAGGACATGTTTGGCGCGCTCTCTCTGGACCGCCTCTCCAACCCAGGAGGACACCTGTGGAAGTGTCCCCCACAGAGGGTAGTATGGAATTGAGGCCTACATAAGCCCGGGCGGATCACCATTGAGGAAAAGAGATGGAACCTTGGTCGAAATGATCAGGTGGACATCCAGGATCCCTGCGACCTGTCTGAGAACCGGAGGCTGTCGTTTAGTCAGGCTGTGACCGGAGATTGCGCACAGAGTGTTGTAGAAGGACAAGGCCTGGACTGGTTGGGTGAGACGGGCACCTGCCCAAAGACCTACTGACTGTGTTGTTGGAGGACAGACCATTTACCTTGGCCAGCAAGGTTTTACTGTTTGGGCTCTTTTGCTATCTGATTTCTTACCACATTGGATTACAAATTGCCCCTTGCGCGCCAATGCATGCCTACGAACTAGTGCACGGACTCTTGGGATAATTTGAACTGTGGTTTGGTCTGATCAACCAAACCACATTAGTTAGGAAGACTATTTAAAGACTACTTAGTTAGTTATCATAGAGTATGGATATCCAGTTTATATTCTCTAATTGAGTACTGATTCTATTGCATTGTATATTATTATAGAGAGATAGCTGTGTGGGGCTTGGCAAGGAGGTACCTCAATATAGATACTTTATTGAGGGAATCCCCTCTGTGTGCTCACACAGGTCTATCTAAGTATTGTAGTTTAGACCATGGTTTGACAAATTTTCTTGGAATCTAGGAGCCAGCTAAAAAAGTTAGGAGCCAAAAAACGCACCATGTCCCGCCAAGCTTCTGTGCAGAAGCGAACGTATACGTGAGTAGCGCCCGCATATGTAAACGGTATTCGAAAAAAAAAAAAAAACATGTGCGATACCTCAGTATAGATACTTTATTGAGGGAATCCCCTTTCTGTGTGCTCACACAGGTCTATCTAAGTATTGTAGTTTAGACCAGGGTTTGACAAATTTGCTTGTAATCTAGGAGCCAGCTAAAAAAGTTAGGAGCCAAAAAACGCACCCTGTCCCGCCAAGCTCGCACGCAGAAGCAAACACATACGTGAGGAGCGCCCGCATATGTAAACGGTATTCAAACCACACATGTGTGGTATCGCCACGATTGGTAGAGCGAGAACAATAATTCTAGCCCTAGACCTCCTCTGTAACTACAATCTGTAGAATTTTTTAAACGTTTCCTATGGAGATTTTAAAGTGTAAAGGTTTGTCGCCATTGAACAAGCGGACGCGATTTTGAAGTGTGACATGTTGGGTATCAATTTACTCGGGGCAACATTATCTTTCACAATATAAAAAAATAAATTGGGCTAACTTATTAAATTATTTTTCCCCAAAAAAAGTGCGCTTGCAAGACCGTTTTATTCTCTAGGGTGTTATGATAAAAAATATATATCATTTTTGGGGGCTCCAATTAGCGGGAAGTAAATGGCAGTAAAAAAAAAAAACATTGGAACTGCTGTTTTTTGCTACTTGTAATGTAATGTAACCTGTAATGCCAATGGCCACCACAAGATGGCCACTCCTAGATTCCTTCTGCAGGCCTCAGCTTCCTTCTGTGAAGGCCACAAAGCCACGGCCTCAATTACCGACAGGCGCAGATCTTCCGCTATCGCGTCCCGTGCCAGCCAGTAATCGAAGGCCGTGGCTTTGTGGCCTTCTGCAGCTCTAAGCTTCCCCAGGCGCCAGGTCACAATTTCTTGTCGCAATTGCGACCTGGCGCCCAGATTTTGTCGAGGCCTGACCTACACCTATGTGTTATTACTGTTACTGACTCCGCAGGGCTCTGCGAGCAAATTATTACTGTTTTACCCTTGTTTCTTTGCTTTGACTTATAAGTAAAGTACTCCTTTTGGTTACATTGAAATCAATGTACAGTCTATGTCATACTGCAGGATCCATTCAAGTTAAGGTAACCTCTAACCTTTATATTTTGGTGTAGTGTAAAGGGATATTGTGTTCCCCAACCATTTACTGGGGCCCACAACTCCCATTTTCCCATTTGTGCCAAGGGAGGGTTTTGAGCCACTTCAGGGGTTGACCACCAGAGCGTAGACCCAAAACAAACCAGCAGCTCCTTTGGGGGTAGTGCTACAATTGTTTATTAGAAACATTTCATAATCTATACAGTAGAAAATGTAAAATCAGTTGCAGTACATGTTTTAGATCCCCTAGGTCCTTCTTCATAGGCTGAATGCCATCTAAAGCATACATACGTCTATAAAGTGAACATATATAAACATTAGTAAAATAGTACAATTTTAGCATTGATCAACCTGTTGCATGGAATTAAACATCCATGCAACTACAACTGATGACATCTTTTTGGGGGATATTTATTATAGCAAAATGGTAGCTCTATTTTTGTTTATAGCGCAAAAAACCGCAGAGGTGATCAAATACCACCAAAAGAAATCTCTATTTGTGGGGAAAAATAAGGACATAAATTTTGTTTGGGAGCCACGTTGCATGACCGCGCAATTGTCAGTTAAAGCGACGCAGTTCTGAATCGCAAAAAAGGGCCGGGTCCTTTCAGCTGCATAATGGTCCGGGTCTTCAGTGGTAATAAAATGTTGCATATTTTTTATACAAGTTCTAGAGTCGGTTTAGTTCTCAAAGGCATATTTAATGTCCCGGCCTGTTCTATACTGGCTTCAAATCAAATATATATATATATTGTAAACGTTGGGGGTAATTAACTCTTGTGGCAGATGCGTTTTTGTGCAGTGAGTCAACACCAAACAGGCATATAATGTTAAGGGCCTGGTAGCCCACGTTTATTAAAGGAGAAAAAAGAAACAAGTCCATTCAGGAATCCCACGCAGGGGTTTAAACGTTATCCAAAAATAAAAGAAAATAACAGCCCACCTGGCTACTCTTCAACAGCACTGCTGTTATAGGTATTGGTTCCTCAAACCATAAGCTCCTCCAGACCCACAGACCTGGATGCACAAGTTTTGGGCTTCTTAAACGCACACAGCTTGAAGTCCCTTAATGCACACAGCTTTAGGCTTCTTGGGCGCACACAGCTTTGAAGCCCTTCAACGCACACAGCGTTTGTTCTCACACAGAGACACTCACCAGCAGCCACTGCTCCCACTTCCTCTTCATCTGCTCTCCCCAGTCCTTCCTTTAATGAGCTGTCTGCACCTGGGAAGGCAGCTTCCAGGCTATCTTAAAAACCTGGACACAGGTTGGAGATCCAGTCCCACCCAGATCCCAGCTCTGCAATCTGGTTATATGCAGACCGTGTGTCCATTTCATCATCATTTTTATAGTTACAGTAGCGCCTACTGTTACAATATATATATATATATATATATATATATATATATATATATATATATAGCAGGGCTCAAAATTTCAAGTCCTGAGCTACTAGCCAGGCCTCAAGAGTTACTCGCCACCAGTTGCCCCACCTAATTCATATACTGCCCTGCGCCTAATTGCACCTGTAAACACGCCCTCGTAGATTATCTCATGGAATGACACTGTTTTATGCAGAATCAAGTTACCAAATTAAATATTACCAACAACAACAAAATGGGACAGGGCACTGGGGGCAGAACAGAGGGACAGGGCACTGGGGGCAGAACAGAGGGACAGGGCACTGGGGGAAGATCAGAGGGACAGGGCACTGGGGGGCAGACCAGAGGGACAGGGCACTGGGGGGCAGACCAGAGGGACAGGGCACTGGGGGGCAGACCAGAGGGACAGGGCACTGGGGGCAGACCAGAGGGACAGGGCACTGGGGGGGCAGACCAGAGGGACATGGCACTAGAACAGGGTCTCTTCCCCATTCTCTTGATGTCTCCTCTGCAACTCCCATCCATCCTCTCTCTCTCTCCCTCTCTTATTCATCTCATCATCAGGAGCCTGTGTGTGCGGCTCCACGCTTGCATGTTCCCACTTCCCCCTTTTATTCAGGCTGGCAGAGAGGAGCTGCAGCACAGCGGGAGGGAGTACAACCCAGCGCTGAGATCCACACAACTGCACAGCCATTGACACCATAGCACAGCACACACTGACACCGCACAGCACACATTGAGACCAGTCTGTTTACAGTGCTCAGGCTGAACTGTTGGACACTTATGCCTCGTTTCCACTTAACGGAACGGTTTGCGTCGGTACAGTTTGGAGCAATTAGAATGGTTCGGTCTATTCTGCTGAGCGTTTCCACTGCAAATCGGACCATCGGGGACCATACAAGGTTTAGAAAAAATGCCTAACAATTCCACCAATCAGTGAGATGTATTGTAGGTCCGCCCTAACCGAACCGTTCCAATTTCTATAGCCCCACATCTGAAGCAGGACCCAGAATGGTCCGGTACGGTTCGCTTTTATGGCACACTTTCATAATGGAAACACCCAAAATGGCGTACCGTACCGAACCGATCCGCTCAGTGGAAACGAGGCATTACATAGAGCACAAGGAGAAGAAAACTGCACAAACTGGAAGGCTGCCGCTCTGATGTCAGGGCAACTTTCAGTGAGCGCTCCACCGGAGTAGTAATTTTCGCAATCCTCCACCTCACTCATTACTTTCTGCTCCCCAGCTACATTGGTCGGGACCCGGGGGGAGCAGGGCAGGCTCAGAGAGGTCATACTGTTAGGTCCCATGGCTTAATGACAATTGTAAGGAGAGCTCCTGTGTACTGCTCTGCCTGTGTGCGGCTCACCAGACTACTTTTCCCGACCATGCACATTTCCTCTTTGGCCGCCAATCTCATCGGGACTCTAAGTGTAGGCACAGATTGGAGGGAGATTGGTCATGCAGCCCTGTCATCACTCGCCCCCAGCTTAAATCCACTCGCCAAATGCTAGCAGGCGAGTGGAAATTTTAAGGGCTGTATATAGCAATGGAAAAATATAGATTACCTTGCAGGAAATATATTACAATTTCATAAATGGATGTATTCAGTATTTGATGCTTCATAAAATTATGTTCCATAAAACTGATCGTATAAATAAAAGACAAACAGTGACTGATCTCCGGTTACCATAAATGATGGGTATTTCCGCCATCTTTTTTCTCTGTGTTAGTTCTTCTACAGCAGAATCCCAGTCATGTCACCGAAAATCTAGACACGGAGATACATTTATTACTGAGAACCATGTATTTAAAATTGTATACATTTAATGAGAATAACATTAAAAACAGAGCAAAGCTATTTTATTCAAACGTGGTCATAAGGCAAGTGTCCAGCTTAAACAGAGGTTTCATATTCATATATATTATCCCCGACATGTTTTACCTTATAGCTTCATCAGAGCATATACACTGTATGAATCAGTCACAAAGTGCGTAAGGCACGCCAAGCTACCCGGAAGTGACCACTTGCCGAGAATGGGGCCAGCCGACCCAAGAGAAAGAGAGCCCTGTGCGGCCACAGAGGACACGCGGTGACCAGGTTAAAATAAATATATTTAGAACAAACGGTGGAGGGCGCCAGGGATATAGAGTAAAGTGTATTGAGTAGGGATGCACTGAACAACTCCTTAAAGGGGTTGTAAAGGTACAATTTTTTTTCCTAAATAGCTTCCTTTACCTTAGTGCAGTCCTCCTTCACTTACCTCATCCTTCCATTTTCCTTTTAAATGTCATTATTTCTTCTGAGAAATCCTCACTTCCTGTTCTTCTGTCTGTAACTCCACACAGTAATGCAAGGCTTTCTCCCTGGCGTGGAGTGTCATGCACACCCCCTCCCTTGGACTACACCCACTAACACACCGCTTCTTTCTCTATCTGCAACCTAGAGAGCATCCTGACTCTCCTGTAGTCTGCTGTAAAAACGACCAGACCATGAGGCCTAAACGACCCTGATAGGATAACAGAGGGGAGATCAGGGGCAGCTGATCCTAAATGTCCGTTTACCATCAGCAGTGTACATGAAGTCTCAGGCCGCGTACACACGACCGTTATTTATGTCATGCAAACGTTGTGATTCCTCTCAAGTCTGCCTGTTCATGAAAGAAAAAAAAAAAACACTCAAGCAAACGACGGCACTATAAAGGGGAAGTTCCATTCGAACCGCGCCACCCTTTGGGCTGCATTTGCTGATAAAGTTTGGTGAGAGACGATTCACGCTTTTCAGTCTTCGTGTTTTTCAGTCCGTTACAGCGTAACGAATGTGCTATCTCCATTACGACCGCTAGTTTTACCAGAACGAGCGTTCCCGTCTCATACTTCTGAGCATGCGCGTTTTTTTCCCCCTCGTAAAAGACTACACACAACTGTTTTTCACATACGATAAAAAAAAAAAAACGACGTAAAAACCGACGATAAATAGAGCAGGTTCTAATTTTTTTCGGCCAGTTTTCACGACGTTAAAAAGAATGTTACATTTTCGTTGTGAATGTTACGCCTGGTTACTTTGAAGTACTGGTGCTTTTTAAATTTAGAGGGAGATCAGGGTGTAGTCAAACTCTGATCCAAATTGTTATGCTTAAAACAGGGTCTCTGTCTCAGCTTGGCTGTGCTGCGGGCTCATTCTGTTGCACTAGGGTGTCCTTCCCACCCCTGTGCGGTAGATGGCAGAAGTGGAGTCAAGGTTTGGGTGTACTTCCCCAGCAGCCAATCAGGAGGGTGTAGCCTCGCTGGGCATGCTGGGAGAGGGTATTTATGGGGCAGACGCCATTAATTCTGGGTCTTCTTCGTACAGTGTGGCACCCACTTTTAGGGTGGCCACATCACGTCGCCCCGGCTCTATGGCCTACTTGGCCGGGGCGTGCGTGCCGCATGGTGTTCCTGGTTCCTGGACCATGTTGGTCCAGAACATTAGGCAGCGACAGGGACCCAGTGAGTGACTGGGTTCCCACCTTTGAGGATCCCAATTGGTAGTGCTGTTCGGTGGGGAGTATGTCTGAGGAGTGCCAATGAGGGGCTGGCGGTCCAATAGGATTTCGACAAACCACCGTGGGATCAAGGTAGCTGGACACTGAAGGATTGATCATCTGTCAGTCGGTACCTGGGTGACATTAAGAATGAGATCCAGGCGTAATTTACCTAAGGAGGATTGCCTCCGTAACTGCAATCAGAAAGGGCATGTGGCAGAGGCGTCTCCCTGACGTTCATCAAGGAGGTCTGTGGCAGAGACTTACAAATGTCCGAGTGATACTCCGGCTGTGAGAGAGGCCTGTCCAGGTACACTAAACCAGGGTTTGACAAATTTGCTTGGAATCTAGGAGCCAGCTAAAAAAGTTAGGAGCCAGAAAACGCGCCCCATCCAGACGAGCTCGCGCGCAGAAGCGAAAACATACGTGAGTAGCGCCCACATATGTAAATGGTATTCAACCCACATGAGGTATCGCCGCGATCGCTAGAGCGAGAGCAATAGTTCTAGCTCTAGACCTCCTCTGTAACTCAAAACATGCAACCTGTAGAATTTCTTAAACGTCGCCTATGGAGATTTTAAAGGGTAAAAGTTTGTTGGCATTCCACGAGCGGACACAATTTTGAAGCGTGACATGTTGGGTATCAATTTACTCGGCGTAACATTATCTTTCACAATATGAAAAAAATTGGGATAACTTTACTGTTGTCTTATTTTTTAATTAAAAAAAGTGTATTTTTTTCCCCCAACAAAAGTGCGCTTGTAAGACCGCTGCACAAATACGGCGTGACAGAAAGTATTGCAATGATCGCTATTTTATTCTTTAGGGCAGGGATATGCAATTAGCGGACCTCCAGCTGTTGCAAAACTACAAGTCCCATCATGCCTCTTCCTCTGGGTGTCATGCTTGTGGTTGTCAGAGACTTCATATGCCTCATGGGAATGGTAGTTCTGCAACAGCTGGAGGTCTGCTAATTGCATATCCCTGCTCTAGGGTGTTAAGAATAAAACATATATATATATAGGGCCAGATTCACGTATCTGGGCGTAAAACTGTGGCGGCGTAACGTATGTCATTTACGTTACACCGCCGCAAGTTTTACAGGCAAGTGCTTTATTCACAAAGAACTTGCCTGTAAAGTTGCGGCCGCGTAGCGTAAATCCCCCGGCGCAAGCCCGCGTAATTCAAATGAGCCGGGTAGGGGGCGTAGAGCATTTAAATTAGGCGCGTTCCCGCGCCGAACTTACTGCGCATGCGCCGTCCCTAAAATTTCCCGACGTGCATTGCACTAAATGACGTCGCAAGGACGTCATTGGTTTCGACGTGAACGTAAATGGCGTCCAGCCCCATTCATGGACGAGTTACGCAAACAACATAAAATTTTCAAATTGCAACGCGGGAACGACGGCCATACTTAACATAGGATGCGCCTGCTTTTTTTTACACCGGGAAACCCCTTACGGAAATGGTGTAAAGTCACTGCGTCGGGCGGGCGGGCGTACGTTCGGGAATTGGCGTATCTCGCTGATTTACATATTCTCGGCGTAAATCAGCGGGAACGCCCCTAGCGGCCATTTTCAAAATTGCAGTTACGATACGACGGCGAAATACAATTACGCCGCTCGTATCTTAACTCAATCCCGGCGTATCTTGTTTTCTGAATACAGAAAACAGATACGCCGGCGTAGGTTAGAAGTTACGCGGCTTATCTAGAGATAAGCCGCGTAACTTCTACCTGAGTCTGGCCCATAATGTTTGGGGGTTCTAATTAGAGGGAAGGAGATGGCAGAAAAAAAATTACACATTAGAACTGCTGTTTTACTTGTAATGCCAACGGCCACCACCAGATGGCGCCAGGTCACAGAAGGAAGCTTGGGACTTCACAAGGCCGCGGCCTCAATTACTGGCGGGCGCGGGTGCCAGGTCACAATTTATTGTCGGAAATTGCGACCTGGCGCACGGATTTTGTCGAGCCCTGCACTGACTAACTTAGGCATGAGTGGTACGGAAAGTGTTACATATGGGAGCAGGACTGTTCCAAATACTACGCCTGAATCTGCTGTTCTCCTTACAAACGGTGTGTAGGGTGACCACATTTCCAAACTGCCATTCAGGGACACCCTGCCCCCCCTCACCTTCCCCCAAAAAAGATGGGGGGCGGGGGGAAATGTAGTCTTGCGGTTGATGGGGAATTTGGCGGCGGATTGTCAGGTGAATGTGCCACTTGCCACCCGTAGCCTGCCACCAGATGCAGTGCGGCTTGCCACCCGTAGCCTGCCACCAGATGCAGTGCCACTTGCCACCCGTAGCCTGCCACCAGATGCTGTGCTGCTGTCACTCCCTCTGCATGAGCCACGTGCATTGAAGGAAAGGAGGGAAGTCGCTATCTGGAAGATCACACCAGTCCCTGCTGCTTGCCGCTGGGTGCTGGAGGATGTGCCGAGGTGGGTGGGGACAGCAGTGCTGCACTAGGCACAGGCCTCGCTCCCGGTCTCACTGTCTGAGAGTAAACTGTCACTGGTTGCAAGACACCAGGCAGCGCCGGCCCTAGCAACCAGTTCCGGAAATGTAGTTACTAGTTAGTAGGGGGTGGCTGTGTCCATTATTTCATTCCGGGACATTGTATTGTCCCAGAATGAAGGTGCCCGGGACCCAGGACAGATATGTCAATTGTGGGACAGTCCCGGGCAATCCGGGACACGTGGGCACCCTACATACACCCCTAGGAATTCGGAAGAGCCACAAGGTAAATGTGCCACCTAAAACAAACCAGCAGCTCCTCCGGGGTTAATGCTACATGAAAAACGCGGTCGTGTGTACGCGGCATTAGGCCTCACACACACTAAAGCCGTAAAAACATCCATAAATGCCCAGTGTGTAGGAGGCCTCAAGGGAGATTAGATGAGGAATACAGAGTGTCAGGAAAGTATCTGATGGAAGTTAATTAATGGCAGACATGAAGACAGAGTGACCGATCGTCCTTCATACAATCCTTCATCACAGATCGGCACCCTCCATCCCCCATCCTAACACTCACTATTATCACTCAGTATATTACATCCGGATCTGTAATCTTACCTCACCGGTCTGTGAGGTGATCTGGAATCTCTCTACACAAACAAAATGGAGAATTATGGGAGGGGGAGGGGTGAGGGGAGGGAATGTGACATCATGTGAGGGGTGAGGGAAGGGAATGTGACTGGGAAAGTTTCACTTTCATTTTTCACCGAGATCCTCCTATGTACAGATATCGTACCTTGTGAGTGTAAGCCCGGGGTTCACACTGCTGCGTTCTCAGAGATCGCATGTGATTCGGAACCGCACTGCAGGTGCCGATCACATGTGATGTCTGAGCAATGCGAGTCCGGCACTACAGTTGTACGGCTGAACTCGCATTGGGTTCGCACACAGATAATAGTGCAGGGACTTGTTTTTCCCCGCACTAGAATCGGATCGCATGGGTGTTCTCACCTACGCGATCCGATTCCTGTGCGAGTTCGCACTGCCATCTGTGAACAAAACTGTCATTAAAAGGGTTGTAAAGGTAAATGTTTTTCACCTTAAAGCGGAGCTCCACCAAGAAAAAAAAAAATTCTAAAATGCTGCAAAAAAAAAAAAAAACATATTTTTTCTTTACATACCTGAAGTGCCTGTTGCTAGGCAGATCGTCCTAATCTGCCACTTCCTGATCCGCGGTCCGTCTTCTTTCTTCGGCTCTTCGGCTCCCTCCTAGGGAATGGGGGAGCGCTGTCTTCTGGGACCTTGCGTGGACATCATCCATTCACGTCGCATCGCATCAGCCGAGACCCGAGCGTTTGCTCGGCTTTGACTGCCATCATCGCGGGCATCCTGGACAGGTAAGTCTCCTTATTAAAAGTCAGCAGCTACAGTGTTAGTAGCTACTGACTTTTATTTTATTTTTTTAAAACCGCACCTCTGCTTTAATGCATCCTATGCACTAAGGTGAAAAAACATCCGACAGTACCGCCCCCCCCTGAACCCCCTGCAGTCAATCACATCCAATGACCCAGGGGGCGGGGCCGAGTGATGCAGTCGATGGCTATGGCCACCCCTGTATCACGAGAGTGCGCCTGCAAAAGCTTTCCACCATGCAAGCTCACATGAAGGTGGAAAGCTCTTGCAGGGGGAGCCGAGACAGTCGCCCAGGGACCCCAGAAGAAGTGGATCGGGGGCCACTCTGTGCAAAACGAGACGCACAGTGGAGGTAAGTATAACATGTTTGTTATTTAAAAAAAAAATACTTTAGTGATCCTTACTTTGTTAACCACTTCAATACCGGGCATTTTCACCCCCTTCCTGCCCAGGCCAATTTTCAGCTTTCAGCGCTGTCACACTTTGAATGACAATTGCACGGTCATTCAACACTGTACCCAAATGAAATGTTCCCACAAATAGAGCTTTTATTGGTGATATTCGATCATCTCTGCGTTTTTTATTTTTTGCGCTATAAACAAAAAAAAACGGCAAGTATGAAAAAAAACGATATTTTTAACTTTTTGCTATAATAAATATCGCAATAAATAAAATCCTCAGTAAAATAAGCATATATTGAATGGTTTGCGCAAAAGTTATAGTGCCTACAAAATAAGGGATAGTTATGACATTTTTATTATTTTTTTTACTAGTAAGTATACAAACTCTCGGGTTTCTCAGAAAACCCCCGAGAATCTCACAACGAGAAAATGTTCTCTGGTTTTCTCGTCTAGATTCTGGGCAGTTTTCTTGTCGAGAAACCTGAAAGCCTCGTACACACGCTGGGGTTACTCGGCAAGAAAGCTCTGCCAGCAGTTTTCTTGCTGGTTCTTACTGAGTAAACCGAGTGTGTGTCTGAGGCTTTAGTCACATTCAGCAAAATCCCTGCCAGGGTGATATGATGAGTGATGGGATTTACACAGCGGGACATACTGAACAGCATAAGACACGCTGCAAGTAGATCAGAAGGATCTACAGTAAATCAGAAGGAGGAAGGCAAGACTGTGTGCATGTCACCTTACTTACCTGCATGAAAACTCGCTCTGCTCTCCACTCTGATCCCCACCCCACCCCGCTCTCCACTCTGATCCCCGCCCCGCTCCCCTCTCTGAACCCCACCCTGCTCTCCACTCTGATCCCCGCCCCGCTCCCCTCTCTGAACCCCACCCTGCTCTCCACTCTGATCCCCACCCCACCCCGCTCTCCACTCTGATCCCCGCCCTGCTCTCTTCTCTGAACCCCACCCCGCTCTCCACTCTGATCCCCGCCCCGCTCTCCTCTCTGAACCCCACCCTGCTCTCCACTCTGATCCCCACCCCACCCCGCTCTCCACTCTGATCCCCGCCCCGCTCCCCTCTCTGAACGCCACCCTGCTCTCCACTCTGAGAGCAGGGTACAAGTACTCGCGCAAATGCTTGGTATCGGTCCCGATGTAAGGGGGAATGCTGGGAACTCTGATGTAAGGGGGAATACTGGGAACGCTGATGTAAGGGGGGATGCTGGGAACTCTGATGTAAGGGGGGATGCTGGGAACTCTGATGTAAGGGGGGATGCTGGGAACTCTGATGTAAGGGGGGATGCTGGGAACTCTGATGTAAGGGGGGATGCTGGGAACTCTGATGTAAGGGGGGATGCTGGGAACTCTGATGTATGGGGGAATGCTGGGATTTATTTTTATGGAAAAAAAAATGTGTGTGTGTGTATATATATATATATATATATATATATATATATATATAAGAAGGCCAGTATGGTGGCCTGAGTTTATGGGAGGAGCCCGGAGGGTATTTAAGCAGCCCACTCACACATGCTCTTTGTTGGTTCAGTGTGCGGTACTACACGTCACTGGGCCCACTCTTCCCAGCTCACCTCATGTCCGTGAGTCTGCCCATTCAATCGCATTCGACACCCTCCCGCCCTTCCCTTTTTCAGGGCACTTCTCAGCATATCCTTCTTCAATTAACTACCCATTACTTACTTTGGGTATGCCCCCTTTTCTTGGCATACTGACCAGACCACCAGGGCACACTTCAGGTCTATTTATGTTGTAAGTCTTGTCGCGTGTTTATGTGATCCAAATCACTCTGTCAGAGGGCCTCGACTATATATATATATATATATATTTTTATATATACTTGTTTTTATTAAAGGTCCCCAGGGCTCCAGATTTCAACCCCCCCCCCCTTTTTTTGATAATTAATAATATATATTTTTTTATTAAAGGGCCCAGAGGTCCCCAGGGGCCCGGATGGCTACCCCCCTTTATTTATATATTTTTTTTTGTAAGGGGCCTAGAGGTACAGATCAGGGTCCCCTCTGCCCCCCCCCCCCCCCTCTAGGCACGCCATTGCAGCCGGGTAAAAACAATAAACAGTGGAAAGGGGAAGGGATAGCGAAATAGGAAACAGCAAATTCAGGTGTAACTGGTACTACAGTCTCCACAACACACGCATCCCCACCCACGCCAAGCACCATCCATCCCTCCAGTCTCCACTAGTAATCCATATATAGACATTACATGCAGACATTATTTGTATTAAAAAGGCCTGCTTACCCATTTTTTTTTCAGTCTTCCCAGCCTAAAGGTGAGATGTGGGGTCTTATTGACCCCATATCTCACTGTAAAGAGGACCTGTCATGGTATATTCCTATTACAAGGGATGTTTACATTCCTTATAATAGGAATAAAAGTGATAAAAAAATTATTTTTGGGGAAAAAAGTGTCTAAATAAAGTAAAATGAACAATAATTTATTATTATTTTTTTTTAAAGCACCCCTGTCCCCGTGTGCTCGCATGCAGAAGCGAACGCATACGTAATTTCCACCGACATATGAAACCGGTGTTCAAGCTACACATGTGAGGTATCTCTGCGAACGTTAGAGCAAGAGCAATCATTTTGGCCCTAGACCTCCTCCGTAACTAAAAACATGTAACCAATAAAAGTAATTAAAGTGTCGCCTATGGGGATTTTTAAGTAGCGAAGTTTGGCACCATTCCACGAGTGTGCGCAATCTTGAAGGGTGACATGTTGGGTATCTATTTACTCGGCGTAACTTCATCTTTCACATTATGAAGAAAAAATTGGGCTAACTTTACTGTTTTTGTTTTTTTTAAGCGCAAAACAGTTTTTTTTTAAAAACACGCGTTCAAAAAATGTCTGCGAAAATACCATGCGAGATAAAAAGTTGTAACGGCCGCCATTGCATTCTCTAGGGTCTTTGCTAAAAAAAGCATATATAATGTTTTGGGGTTCTATGTAATTTTCTAGCAAATAAATGATGATTTTTCCATGTAGGAGAGAAATGTCAGAATTGGTGTGGGTGCTCCAGAACACCTGATGGTGCTCCCTGCATGTTGGGCCTCTGTAAGTGGCCACGCGGTGTAAAAGTCTCACACATGGGGTATCGCCATACTCGGGAGGAATAGCAGAATGTGTTTTGGGGTGTAATTTGTGGTATGCATATGCCGTGTGTGAGAAATAACCTGCTAATATGACAGAAACAAGTTTTTTTTCTTTTATAGCGCAAAAAATAAAAAACCCACGAAGTGATCAAATACCACCAAAAGAAAGCTCTATTTGTGTGAAAAAAAGGACAAAAATTTCAAATGGATACAATGTTGTATGACTGAGTAATTGTCATTCAAATTGTGAGAGCACCGAAAGCTGAAAATTGGTCTGGTCAGGAAGGGGGTTTAAGTGCCCAGTGGTCAAGTGGTTAAATCATGTGTCAAGATTATCAGTACCGAGATAGTCCAACCAACCCCCTTTCTGAGTGAACATATTTTGGTTCAGGCAGTATCAGCAACTGCCACCATGGGCTCACTTGGTTAAACCATTTTTACATTTAATCTGGATGATCGTACGTTTTTGCAAAATTATTATTTTGTTCTATAAGAGGCTACGCTCAAAATTCTGCTAATGTGGCAGGAAGGTGTCCTTACTGGGTTCCCTGGAAGAGCTCAGTAAAGGTGGCAGCAGGAGGGAGACTCCCTTCCCCCGACAGTAAAAGTAATCCAGCGACTCTTTAGAAACTTGGATTACTTTTTCAATGTGCAAAATCATTGGCTAGAAAAAATATCTCAGCTGCAACAATGACAGAAATATCACCTTTCCCATCCAGGGATGTACAGGTATGTCCTATGTCAGTGCTCAAAATTTCAAGTCCTGAGCTACTAGCCAGGCCTCAAGAGTTACTCGCCACCAGTTGCCCCACCTAATTCATACACTGCCCTGCGCCTAATTGCACCTGTAAACACGCCCTCATAGAATGACACTGTTAAATGTTTTAGGCAGAATCAAGTTACACAATTAAATATTACCAACAACAAATTTAACAAAATGAAACAGGGCACTGGGGGCAGCCCAGAGGTACAGGGCACTGGGGGCAGCCCAGAGGAACAGGGCACTGGGGGCAGCCCAGAGGCACAGGGCACTGGGGGCAGCACAGAGGCACAGGGCACTGGGGGCAGCACAGAGGTACAGGGCACTGGGGGCAGACCAGAGGGACAGGGCACTAGAACTGGGTCTCTTCCCCATTATCTTGCTGTCTCCTCTGCAACTCCCATCCATCCTCTCTCTCTCTCTCTCTCTCTCTCTCTCTCTCTCTCCCTCTCCCTCTCCTATTTATCTAATCATCAGGAGCCTGTGTGTGCGGCTCCATGCTTGCATGTCCCCACTTCCCCTTTTATTCAGGCTGGCAGTGAGGAGAGGAGCTGCAGCACAGCGGGAGGGAGTACAATACAGCGCTGAGATCCACACAACTGCACAGCCATTGACACCATAGCACAGCGCACACTGACACTGCACAGCACACATTGAGACCAGTCTGTTCACAATGCTCAGGCTGAACTGTTGGACACTTACATAGAGCACAAGGAGAAGAAAACTGCACAAACTGTAAGGCTGCCGCTCTCATGTCAGGGCAACTTTCAGTGAGTGCTGCACCTGAGTGGTAATTTTCGCAAACCTCCTCCACCTCACTCATTACATTGGTCGGGAGGAGGGGGGCAGGCTCAGAGAGGTCATACTGTTAGGTCCACACATGCAAACTGAATCAGCTCTGGGCGCTGTGGCAATTTCATGAGGGAGACCCTTTGACCTCATAAGAAATCGGTTTTAATCTTTCTCCTGAAGGCCAAGTGGTCCAACTCCAATCGGATGGTGGTTGGTAGGGCGTTCCACAGTCGAGGTCCCAGGACTGCAAATTTTCGATCTCCTTTGGACTTGTATCTGGCTTTGGGTACCTGGAGTAGGTTTTGATTGGTGGATCGCAGAATGCGATTGGGGTTGTGAGCTTTTATTTTTTCGCATATATATTGGGGGGCGTTTCCTTGAATACACTTATGCTTTAGACAGAGCACCTTGAAAGTGATTCTGTCTTTTACTGGCAACCAGTGAAGGGATCTCAGTGAAGGTGAGATTGATTCCCAGTTTTTTTTTTGCCGATCACTAATTGAGCGGCTGTATTTTGAACGACTTGCAGATGAGTGATTTGGTATTTGGGGAGTCAGAGATCGGGGGCATTTGCATAGTCAAGTCTGGAGTTGATAAGTGTCCCCCACCACGACTGCTAGGTCTTCTTTCGGGATAAAGGGGGTGAGTCTGCGTAGTAGGCGCAGCAGGTGGTGAGATCCGCTGACTTCTGACCCTATTTGTGCGTTCATTGTCATGTTGGTGTCGAAAATGACTCAGAGACTCTTGACTTTGGTGCTAGGGGTAATAGTTCTACCCAGAATGGGCGGGGGTGTCCATGTTGTCGTAGGATGATTTTTTCGGTTGGCGTGAAACAGGAGAAGTTCTGTTTTCGAACCGTTGCGTTTAAGATAACTCTTTGTCATCCAGTTTTCTATCAAAGTAAGGCATTTCTCTAGTCCGAGATAATGATCCTTGTTGTTGCATATGCGAAAATATAGTTGTGTGTCATCAGCATAAGAGTGGTAAAGTAACTTCTGGTTACTGATGATTTCAAAGAGAGGGCGAAGATAGATATTGAAAGGCTCTCTGTTTAAGCTTGGTTGTGCTGTGGGCTCATTCTGCTGTGCCTGGGGTGTTGTTCCACCCCAGGACGATAGGTGGCAGCAGTGGAAGCTGAGGTGCAGGAGTTCTCTCCAAGCGACCAATCAGAAGGCTTGGGCCTCCCTGGCAAGCTGGGAGAGGGTACTTAGGCAGATGCCATTTTAGGTGGTTCTCTCTGGAGTGTGGGACCCACCTTTAGGGTGGCCACATCGCCGCGCCTCTAGCGTTGTAGTCTACCTGGCCGGGGGCGTGGGTGCTACGCTGTGTACTTGGTTCCGGAGCCAGGCTGGTCCGGAACGTCCGAGTGGTACGGGAACCCAGTGATCGCCTGGGTTCTCACCTCTAAAGATCCCAAGCAAGTTTGGCTGTTCGGTGGGGAGTCCAGTTGATGAGTGCCATTGAGAGGCTGGTGGTCCAACAGTATTGAGATGAACCATTGGGGATCAAGGTACTGGACACTGAGGGATTGATTCCTCTCTTGGTGGGTACCTGGGCGACGTTGAAGGAAGTTTCAGGCAAAACTTTACTCAAAGAGGACCTCCTCTATGTCTGCGATCAGGGAGGGCCTGTGGCAGAGGTGCTTTCCTGAAGTTCACCCTGGAAGAGTCTCTGAGAGAGACCTCTTTTCAAGTTCCGAGTGATACTCTGGCTGCCAGGTGGGTGAGAGAGACCTGTCCGGGTACGCTATACCCATTCAGGCTGAAGTGACGAAAGAAAAACAATTGTTGGAGACAGGAATGTTTCCATATCCAAGGCCTGAATCTGCTGTTCTCCTTCCAACATTTGTCTATCCTTCCATCACCTGTTAACTGTTTTTACCCGACTGGGTAATAAAGAGCACATATAAAGAGACTTCCTATTTGCGGGCATTCCTTTACTGCTATTGCATTCATCGTTCACCCTAGACACTTCACCAGAGCCACAAGATAACATGCCATCCCATCATTTCTCAGCAGCTCCTTCGGGAGTATCGCTTCAGATATATACCTGTATATTTTCATATAAAAATACCTGTGAATGGGCAGTGAAAGGAGAAGCAGCAGTGAGGAGCTCATCTCTCCATCACTCTGCTTTCTCTGCCTTATCAGCACATTAGTAGATTGGCTTCTTCTGCAGGAGAATAATACCAGGTCAGATTAAAATACGTCTTCCATATAAAATACATTTAATAATGTAATGATGACAGAGTTGTATTTGTTTGTACCCCTTATGGATTGAGAATAAACAGTGTATCTGTCTCTGGATTTTAGTTTTGGATATACTGTAATAAAAAAAAAAGTTCCACAAAGATTTCAGTCTACAGCTGGAAATTAATCCTCAGACATCTTAGGTGTGGGGATCTGGATGACATATTAAACATTAGTCACAATTTATTTCTGTCTTGGTGTTCTGTGACCGGGATCCAGATATAGAAGAACTAAGACCGAGCAAAGAGATGGCGGGGAGGAGAATTGTCAGTCCCGGTAATCAGATTAGTCACTGTTTGTCTTTTATTTATATAAAGTATATAATAGTATATACAGTATATATATATCTCCTCTAATGGTAGAAGTAAGACGCCGATTTCTATCTTGTTTTATGCGCTTGGTTTTTTACTGCATGTAAGAGTCCACTTTTAAGGTTTAATAAATATCTTTTATATTGATGTACTTCACTATTGGGGCATTCCTTTTTGTTTTCTTCTTTCCCCTTGACGGATGAGCATTTCCACAGCCCTCCCTCTGCCAAACTGAGGGCTCTGATCTGCAACAGGGGCAAGTGTGATTACATAGAAGTGTGGAAGGAGATGAGGCTGAGTCTAAGGCCGCGTACACATGATCGAATCTATCTGCTGAAACCGGTCTGACAGACGGATTTTTCCAGCAGATAGATTTTAAAGCCTGCTCTAAAATCTGTCTGCTGGGAACCCGTCCAACAGATATGTCTGCGGCCTCGTACACACGATCAAATCTGTCTGCTGGAAACGGTCTGCTAGACCGTTTCAGCAGACAGATTCGATCGTGTGTACGGGCAAACAGACGGATTTGTCCACCAGACAGATTTCAAAGCATACTTTGAAATCTGTCGGCTGCAAACCCGTCTGCCCGACATGTCTGCTGGTTAGTATGCTTACCAGCAGACATGTCTTCTCGCACCGGCGCCGAATGGTTTCGGCGCATGCGCGGAAGTGTTTTACTTCCTGGTGCGGTGACGTGGTGTCGTCAACGTCACCGCCACGTCACCGACACATCAGCGCGCTGACTGCTGGCGGGGATTTTGGTTTGCTCGTGTGTACACGCGAGCAAACCAAAATGCCAGCAGACAGATTTGTTCAAATGGGTCGGACAGACCGCTTTGAACAAATCGATTGCCTCGTGTGTACGAGGCCTGCTGGTTAGTACGCTAACCAGCAGACATATCTGCCCGCACATGCGTCGAATGGATTCGACGCATGCACGGAAGTAATTTACTTCCTGGTGCGGTGACGTGGCGGCGTCAACGTCATCGCCACGTCACCGCGATGTCTGCCGGCGGAGATTTTGGTTTGATCGTGTGTACAGCGATCAAACCAAAATAGCCAGCAGACAAATCTGTACAAATCGGTCTGTCCGACCGATTTGAACAGAATTATTTGGTCGTGTGTACGCGGCCTAGGAGATTCATTGATTTAAATTACATGCAATTTTCCCCACGGGGATAAGGTGAGAGTTCTGGGAGACTGCTAGTGGATCACCCTCTCACTTTTCTGGCACCCATCTGTCCACCACCAGCTGAAGATTCAGTGATTTCTATTTTGGACTGTTCTCCTCTTTCATCTATTGATTGATTTATTGAAGGACTCTCACTGCTCTCTATCTACATGTTATTTCACATTTTTATTTTTATTTATATATTTTTTTTTGGTACTTATTTTGGGACTTCATTGATCGCAGTCTCGGCTTGTGATCATCTTCTGCACTTGCACTTTTTTCACTTGGTGTGTTATCATTGTTGTTTCATGTTGAGCATGTCACAATATAGTTACTGTGTTACATTGTAGCTATCCATACTACATTTATTTAGGATATCTGCCTTTTCCCTGTGTACACTCATTTCAGTGTTAGCGCTTATCACTTCCCCAATTTATTACTGTTTCGTGTACCTAGTGATCACTTTTTAGATACAGCAGCTTCACGTTCACTCAGGATTTTTTCCTAGATATTTCAACACTCACAGTAGCGCATTAGAATTTTTATTCCACTTACATACAGTAGCCTACTCGGATTGGCTTTGAGAGTCAGAGAGGCGTGGGCTGATGATGTTACAGCCTCTGCCAATCTAAGCAGGCTTTGTATTCATTAATAGAATACATCGCTCGCCGTGATTGGCTCCAGCAAGAAGGCAGAAGAATATGGCTCCAGCTCTAGCAAGAAGGAAGAAGAATATGGCTCCAGCTCCAGCAAGATAGAAGAAGAATAATATGGCTCCAGCTCCAGCAAGAAGGAAGAAGAATATGGCTCCAGCTCCAGCAAGAAGGAAGAAGAATATGGCTCCAGCTCCAGCAAGAAGGAAGAAGAATATGGCTCCAGCTCCAGCAAGAAGGAAGAAGAATATGGCTCCAGCTCCAGCAAGAAGGAAGAAGAATATGGCTCCAGCTCCAGCAAGAAGCAAGAAGAATATGGCTCCAGCTCCAGCAAGAAGCAAGAAGAATATGGCTCCAGCTCCAGCAAGAAGCAAGAAGAATATGGCTCCAGCTCCAGCAAGAAGCAAGAAGAATATGGCTCCAGCTCCAGCAAGAAGCAAGAAGAATATGGCTCCAGCTCCAGCAAGAAGAATATGGCTCCAGCTCCAGCAAGAAGAATATGGCTCCAGCAAGAAGCAAGAAGAATATGGCTCCAGCTCCAGCAAGAAGGAAGAAGAATATGGCTCCAGCTCCAGCAAGAAGGAAGAAGAATATGGCTCCAGCTCCAGCAAGAAGGAAGAAAAATATGGCTCCAGCTCTAGCAAGAAGGAAGAAGAATATGGCTCCAGCTCTAGCAAGAAGGAAGAAGAATATGGCTCCAGCTCTAGCAAGAAGGAAGACAAATATGGCTCCAGCTCCAGCAAGAAGGAAGAAGAATATGGCTCCAGCTCCAGCAAGAAGGAAGAAGAATATGGCTCCAGCTCTAGCAAGAAGGAAGAAGAATATGGCTCCAGCTCTAGCAAGAAGGAAGAAGAATATGGCTCCAGCTCTAGCAAGAAGGAAGAAGAATATGGCTCCAGCTCTAGCAAGAAGGAAGAAAAATATGGCTCCAGCTCCAGCAAGAAGGAAGAAGAATATGGCTCCAGCTCCAGCAAGAAGGAAGAAGAATATGGCTCCAGCTCCAGCAAGAAGGAAGAAGAATATGGCTCCAGCTCCAGCAAGAAGCAAGAAGAATATGGCTCCAGCTCCAGCAAGAAGCAAGAAGAATATGGCTCCAGCTCCAGCAAGAAGCAAGAAGAATATGGCTCCAGCTCCAGCAAGAAGCAAGAAGAATATGGCTCCAGCTCCAGCAAGAAGCAAGAAGAATATGGCTCCAGCTCCAGCAAGAAGCAAGAAGAATATGGCTCCAGCTCCAGCAAGAAGCAAGAAGAATATGGCTCCAGCTCCAGCAAGAAGGAAGAAGAATATGGCTCCAGCTCCAGCAAGAAGGAAGAAGAATATGGCTCCAGCTCCAGCAAGAAGGAAGAAAAATATGGCTCCAGCTCTAGCAAGAAGGAAGAAGAATATGGCTCCAGCTCTAGCAAGAAGGAAGAAGAATATGGCTCCAGCTCTAGCAAGAAGGAAGACAAATATGGCTCCAGCAAGAAGGAAGAAGAATATGGCTCCAGCTCCAGCAAGAAGGAAGAAGAATATGGCTCCAGCTCTAGCAAGAAGGAAGAAGAATATGGCTCCAGCTCTAGCAAGAAGGAAGAAGAATATGGCTCCAGCTCTAGCAAGAAGGAAGAAAAATATGGCTCCAGCTCCAGCAAGAAGGAAGAAGAATATGGCTCCAGCTCCAGCAAGAAGGAAGAAGAATATGGCTCCAGCTCCAGCAAGAAGGAAGAAGAATATGGCTCCAGCTCCAGCAAGAAGGAAGAAGAATATGGCTCCAGCTCTAGCAGGAAGGAAGAAGAATATGGCTCCAGCTCTAGCAGGAAGGAAGAAGAATATGGCTCCAGCTCCAGCAAGAAGGAAGAAGAATATGGCTCCAGCTCCAGCAAGAAGGAAGAAGAATATGGCTCCAGCTCTAGCAGGAAGGAAGAAGAATATGGCTCCAGCTCTAGCAGGAAGGAAGAAGAATATGGCTCCAGCTCCAGCAAGAAGGAAGAAGAATATGGCTCCAGCAAGAAGGAAGAAGAATATGGCTCCAGCAAGAAGGAAGAAGAATATGACTCCAGAAGGAAGAAATATGAAGCGTCAGAAGGGGGGTCGTCCTATATGGTGAGTACAGGCAAAAAATCTTTAACTATAAACTTTAACCACTTAAGACCCAGACCTTTAGGCAGCTAAAGGACCCGGCCAGTCGTTGCGATTCGTCACTGCTTCGCTTTAACTGACAATTGCGCGGTCGTGCGACGTGGCTCCCAAACAAAATTGGCGTCCTTTTTTCCCCACAAATAGAGGTTTCTTTTGGTGGTATTTGATCACCTCTGTGGTTTTTAGGAAAAGGAAGTTTACCCCATGGGGCTTTGGACAGCCAAAATATGAATATAACAATATAGTCTAGTAAAACATAATTTATTTGCTGATTGTCTATACCATACAGATAAAATATAATGACAATAAAAGAATCCCTTACGGATCAAGTGATACAATACAGATCATACAATATAAGTACAGTTACATACAACATTGCATAAAAACTGCGTAGTGTGCATGCCCCGACGCGTTTTGACCTGTAGAAGGTCTCTTCAGGGGGATGATTGATTCTACAAAAATATATACATAACATAAGTTTGAGATCAAAAAGACATGTTTAAGTATATATCACATAAAAAGACCCGAACAGAAAGTTACCGTTATCAAATAAGTGTTCTGATAGTCAAAATTGTACAGATTCGTTGGGAAAATCAAAGGGAGCCCCATACGAGCGCCCCCCAAATACCTGGAGGGGAGAAGAAGGAAGAACATGGCCCACAGGTGGGTCACAAGGAGCCGATACCTGCAATGAGCACCCCATGAGTTAGCCATATATTCCGAAGAAGATTCATGGTATTAAATCATAGCAAGTTGTGCTGAGGTCTGAACTGTATATATAGGTAAGGCATATAAATATATAAGAAAGGGACTGGCAGTATAGTTTTAACATGTCTAAGAAAATGAATAGGATCTAGACATTGAAAACCCATTAGGATATTAAATCAATGGGCCAGATTCAGGTAGATGAGAGTATCTTTCCTCTGGAGTAACGCTTCTCATTTACGTTACTCTGAAGACCCTTTCGGCGCAAGTACTGTTATTCACATAGCAGTTGCGCGTAAACTTGCGCCAGAGTAACGATAATGCGCTGGCGTAACCCGACGCAAGGGGAAGTGGGTGTGATCATATGTAAATGATGGGCGGAGCCCAGCGCAGAGGCTTACATTCAGCGCATCAACCACGGAGCATGCGCAGTGAGTGAGGCTCCACTCGCCCCCTTTGTGCGCATGCTCACAACTTCCGTCGGCACCACTTCACGGGAAACGTCAGCGCAATGCCTTCCGTTGGGCGTTTAAATGCGCCCGTAGAAGCGCCATTCCGGCACTAAAGTATATCCTGTTCCCCCTCCCCGCAGTGATGTTACTTTTGTTCTGAGATGGCTGCTCCCGTTCCCCGCAAACACACAGGAGAAAGCTGAACTCTAAAGGCCAGGAGCTGTCAGCCGTCATCTCGGCTATGGAGACCTATGATGTCTTCCTCCATGGCTGTAAAATTTGACAGACAAGCATGGACAGAGGTGTTGTCCTGCAAGTGGGGGTGCTCAGCTAGCTCTTATCGTCGGTAACGCTGCTGTAGCTGCTCTCCTGCTGACCTGAGGCCGTCTGGAGTAAAGATAAAGCAGCTATTTGTAGAAATAACTTTGCGCCGGACGGACGAGATACGCGCGGCGCATGTAGCCAGCGTATGGTGCTAATCCGTTAGTGAATTGGGAAAAATCCCTCATTTGCATATTTGTAGGGGAAATCAATAGGCGCGACTGATGCGCCAAGCGAAATTAAGCGCTGACGATACTCTGGCGTCGGAACGTTCCGCCGGTCGCAAATGGCCCGTTATTGGGCGCATCTAGTTTGGTGGGTACGGCCACATAGAAACGACGGCGCATCTTCACAGTTACGCGGCGCATATCGAAATACTCCAGCGCAAGTGTTGCTGAATCTGGCCCAATGAGTGTGATCAATGATGTGTCTTAAAAAAATATGTGAATAAATAAATATTGGGGTACTACATAAGTTCGCATTTAGGTGCTCCATGGATGAACAGGATTAAAAAAGAAGAAAAAATAATAAGTGAATATTATTTTGATCTAATAAGTAGTGCATAATGGTGGGTGGGAGTGTAATGCCAATTGCATTATAGACGTGATGTAAACCATCAGAATTATGTGGGTACATAAAGTGATGGTGGGAGTGAAAAAAAAAAAAGTGCAATAAAACAAAACCATCAACCAAAAGGGGCTGAGATGGCTGGTGCCAGAAATAAAGAAAAAAAGAGAGTGATAGTTGGATAACCAACTAACAAGTGTGTGAGTGAAAAAGTGATGTTACCTGAAAAGTGGTAGGCAGGATATAGGTAGGTTGCTGGAATAAGTTGGTAGTGCTTGTTGCTGGATATTAAAGTCTGGGCTGCAAAAGATGTAAAAGGCACACAGACTACTGATTGTTAGGGAAGAAGTATACAACCTGCCGTCCGTGCTAGGCTGCCTGGAATCAACAAATGATTCACAGGCAGGTGTTCTTATATAGGCCTTTGGGCGTGGCAACAGAAAAAAAAAAGGTGCTATAACATATGCAGGCCTCAGGCTACCCCATGGACAACGGAGATGGTGACGTAGGGGCCGCTCGATGAGCGACCCTAGTGCGGCTCCCTCGGCGTTCAGGAGAGCCGGGGGGTCCCGACCTCTGTTGTCATCCCGTTGCAAACTGCATGACGTCATGGCGGGATGCGCGCGCTGGCGCCTAATGTGCACGCAGCCCGCCACAGCCATACGGGGACGATCACAGAACGCCGCCGGCAAGGTAGAGCCCTGCAATTGGCTGAGAAGCAGAATACTCAGCCAAAGCTGGACAGATAAGAGGGGACGAGAATGTGTGAACACTACACCACCCCCCCCCACCTTGCCGGGAACCCCCCCATGGGACCGTGATGTACCCCCCCCGGGAGAGGGGGCGCAAGAAAGGTGAACCCCCCAGGGACCAACAGGCTAATTATAAGTAATTAAAGGTTCTTATTCTGTGGTTTTTATTTTTTGCACTATAAACAAAGAGCGACAATTTTGAAAAAAAGTCTATATTTTTTACTTTTTGCTATATTAAATATCCCCCAAAAATATATAAAACAACATTTTTTTCCCTCAGTTTAGGCCGATAAGTATTCTTCTACCTATTTTTTACAAAGAAAAATTGCAATAAGCGTTTATCGGTTATTTTTTTTGTTTACTACTAATGGCGGCGATCAGCGATTTTTTTTTTTTTTCTATTTTTTTTTTTTTGTGACTGCGACATTATGGCGGACACTTTTGACACATTTCTGGGACCATTGTCATTTTTACAGCAAAAAATGCATTGTTTACTGTGAAAATGACAATTGCAGTTTGGGAGTTAACCACTAGGGGGCGCTGAAGGGGTTATGTGTGACCTCATATGTTTTTCTAACTGTAGGGGGGTGTGGCTGTAGGTGTGACGTCATTGATTGTGATTCCCTATGCTCCCTATGTAAGGGAACACACAATCAATGCGGGCGCCACAGTGAAGAACGGGGAAGCTGTGTTTACACACAGCTCTCCCCGTTTTTCAGCTCCGGGGACCGATCGCGGGACTCCAGTGGTGATCGGGTCCGCGAGTCCTGTTGTCATGGAGCTTCGGACCGGGTTGCATGCACACGCCTGTGGCGCGCGCGACCCCACGGCTGGGCTTAACTTCTTGAGGCCCGCACTATGGCCGAATGACGGCTACAGCGTGGACCTGAAATTCCAACAAGACGTCTTTTGACGTCCGCCCCTTTGGGCGTTCCCCTTGCGCGCTTCAGAGCGTGCAGTGGTGAAATTCTAAGCTGGCTGTGTCCCAGTCACCCCCCTCCCCCCACAGTTAAAACACTATGCATTGTACACATTTAACCCCTTCCTCACCCCCTAGTGTTAACCCCTTCAATGCCAGTCACATTTATACAGTGATTAGTGCATATTTATAGCACTGATCGCAGTATAAATGTGAATGGTGCCAAAAATGTGTCAAAAGTGTCCGATGTGTCCGCCATAATGTCGCAGTCCTAAAAAAAAATCGCAGATCGCCGCCATTACTAGTAAAAAAAATATATATTCTGTCCCCTATTTTGTAGGTGTTATAACTTTTGCGCAAACCAGACGCTTATTGCGATTTTTTTTTCCACCAAAAATATGTAGAATACGTATCGTCCTAAACTGAGAAAAAAAAAAATGAATTGGGATATTTAATTATAGCAACAAGTAAAAAATATTGTATTTTTTTTCAAAATTGTCGCACTTTTTTGTTTATAGCGCAAAAAATAAAAACCGCAGAGGCAATCAAATACCACCAAAAGAAAGCTCTACTTTTGGGGAAAAAAGGACGTCAATTTTGTTTGGGAGCCACGTCGCACGACCGTGCAATTGTCAGTTAAAGCGACGCAGTGCCGGAAGCTGAAATTTCACCTGGGCAGGAGGGGGGTATATGTGCCCAGTAAGCAAGTGGTTAAAGGGCAACGTACAGGTACGTCGATGTGCCCAGCCCTGCCATTCTGCCGACGTATATCAGGGGTATAGAGACATAAAAGTTAACTGATTCCTTTTAAAAATAATTAAAAATAGATAAAAATCAATCATATAATGTGCCTCTAGTTTCACTTTCGTTTTAAAACTGGTTTTGTGTTTATGTGAAGTAGAAAGAGAGACAGAACAAAAACAAACAAATCCAGGGCAGTGTTTTGTTTTTAAAATGAATCTGATTGGGTCTGAGGAGTTTTAGAGACACAGCTTGTACCACAGTGAAAAGCTGCCATGAGATTTTTCATAAGGAGCCAGACAAGCAGGAGGTGTGGAGATCAGAGCAGAATTACAGCAACTTCAAAGCAAAAACGAACAATGAGAACATAAAAACAGCACTGCATTAAGGTAAAGGAAGCTATTTAGCTAAAAAAAAATGTTTTCCTTGAGGCCTCGTACACACGAGGCAATTGATTTGTTCAAAACGGTCTGTCCGACCGATTTGAACAAATCTGTCTCTTTGGATTTTGGTTTGCTCGCGTGTACACACGAGCAAACCAAAATCCCCGCCAGCAGACGGCGTGCTGACGTGTCGGTAACGTGGCGGTGACGTTGATGCCACCACGTCACCGCACCAGGAAGTAAAACACTTCCGCGCATGCGCCGAATCCATTCGGCGCCGGTGTCTAACCAGCAGACATGTCGGGCGGACGGGTTCCACCCGATAGATTTCAAAGCATGCTTTGAAATCTGTCGGGTGGCCAAATCCGTCGGCTCGCCCGTACACACGATCGAATCTGTCTGCTGAAACGGTCTAGCAGACCGTTTTCCAGCAGACAGATTTGATCGTGTGTACGAGGCCTTAGTGATCCTTTAAGGATGTTTATTGGAAATCACAGTCCACAGGTGGTGAGTAAAGCCGACATGTTTCGGTAAGTGCCTCCCCTTTGTCAGGGCTGTGATAGTGGGTGTGGTCATCACTGACCTGGAACTGAAGGTCAATTATGATGAAGGCTGTACTGGAGAAAATTAGCAGGAAATAAATTGGCTTGATACCTCATTAACACAGACAGTGTTGACAGGTGAATCCCTCCTGCCAAGCCATTGCATTCTCCCTGTGGGGGTGGGGGAAGCTGTCCCCACTGGGAGAAGACAGTGATTATTACTAGGGGCTATACCAGCCACTAGTGATAATCATACTGTATGTAAAATCCAGCAGCCTGGTTGTACCCAAGTTGATTGATCGATCAACTTGGTACATTCAGCCCATACATGGTTTGAATCTCAACAAATTCTTTCTGAACTGGCAGAGATTTGAACCATCTATGGCCAGCCTTCGGTGCTGTGGCTGATGAATACATTGTCAGATGACAGAGAAGCAGTATATATGATCCACCATCATCTGACATCTTATCACCCACACACCTAAAGAGCTTTTCTGTAATTGGATCTTTGGTTACAGGTCATTCCTGACCACACCCACCATCACCGTCCTAATGAAGGGGAGGTACTTTCCCAAAAACACATTGCCTTTGCTTATCACCTGTGAACTGTGATTTTCAATAAATATTCTTCATAATAACTTCAAGTGTGACAATCTTCTATACTGAGCGTGTCTCTACACCCATGTGGGTCACTGTGAATTACTACAACCGGGGAGTACAAAATCTGGCGCAGCTGTACAGAGAAACCAATCAGCTTTCATTGTCAGCTTAAGACCCCTTTCACACTGGAGTGCTTTGCAGGCGTTATAGCTCTAAAAATAGCACCTGCAAAGCACCCTGAAACAGCAGCTCCATTCACTCCAGTGTGAAAGCCTGAGGGCTCTCTTTTCCCCATCCCCTTTCCTAACTGGCTGCTCGGATAAGGGTCTGGTATGGATTTGGGGGGGACCCAAAGAGATCGGGGATCCTGTGTACATGTACTGATAAGATAACAGAGGAGAGATCGGAGATCCTGTGTACATGTAGTGATAAGATAACATAGAGGAGAGATCGGGGATCCTATGTACATGTAGTGATAAGATAACAGAGGAGAGATCGGAGATCCTGTGTACATGTAGTGATAAGATAACATAGAGGAGAGATCGGGGATCCTATGTACATGTAGTGATAAGATAACAGAGGAGAGATCGGAGATCCTGTGTACATGTACTGATAAGATAACATAGAGGAGAGATCGGGGATCCTGTGTACATGTACTGATAAGATAACATAGAGGAGAGATCGGGGATCCTGTGTACATGTACTGATAAGATAACAGAGGAGAGATCGGAGATCCTGTGTACATGTACTGATAAGATAACATAGAGGAGAGATCGGGGATCCTATGTACATGTAGTGATAAGATAACAGAGGAGAGATCGGAGATCCTGTGTACATGTACTGATAAGATAACATAGAGGAGAGATCGGGGATCCTATGTACATGTACTGATAAGATAACAGAGGAGAGATCGGAGATCCTGTGTACATGTACTGATAAGATAACATAGAGGAGAGATCGGGGATCCTATGTACATGTAGTGATAAGATAACAGAGGAGAGATCGGGGATCCTGTGTACATGTAGTGATAAGATAACAGAGGAGAGATCGGGGATCCTGTGTACATGTACTGATAAGATAATAGAGAGATCGGGGATCCTGTGTACATGTACTGATAAGATAACAGAGGAGAGATTGGGGATCCTGTGTACATGTACTGATAAGATAACCGAGGAGAGATCGGGGACCCTGTGTACATATACTGATAAGATAACCGAGGAGAGATCGGGGACCCTGTGTACATATACTGATAAGATAACCGAGGAGAGATCGGGGATCCCGTGTACATGTACTGATAAGATAACAGAGGAGAGATCGGGGATCCTGTGTACATGTACTGATAAGATAATAGAGGAGAGATCGGGGACCGTGTGTACATATACTGATAAGATAACAGAGGAGAGATCGGGGATCCTGTGTACATGTACTGATAAGATAATAGAGGAGAGATCGGGGATCCTGTGTACATGTACTGATAAGATAACATAGAGGAGAGATCGGGGATCCTGTGTACATGTACTGATAAGATAACAGAGGAGAGATCGGGGATCCTGTGTACATGTACTGATAAGATAACATAGAGGAGAGATCGGGGATCCTGTGTACATGTACTGATAAGATAACAGAGGAGAGATCGGGGATCCTGTGTACATGTACTGATAAGATAACATAGAGGAGAGATTGGGGATCCTGTGTACATGTACTGATAAGATAACAGAGGAGAGATCAGGGATCCTGTGTACATGTACTGATAAGATAACACAGAGGAGAGATCGGGGACCCTATGTACATGTACTGATAAGATAACACAGAGGAGAGATCGGGGATCCTGTGTACATGTACTGATAAGATAACACAGAGGAGAGATCGGGGATCCTGTGTACATGTACTGATAAGATAACAGAGTAGAGATCGGGGATCCTATGTACATGTACTGATAAGATAACATAGAGAGATCGGGGATCCTGTGTACATGTACTGATAAGATAACATAGAGGAGAGATCGGGGATCCTGTGTACATGTACTGATAAAATAACAGAGGAGAGATCAGGGATCCTGTGTACATGTACTGATAAGATAACATAGAGGAGAGATCGGGGATCCTGTGTACATGTACTGATAAAATAACAGAGGAGAGATCAGGGATCCTGTGTACATGTAGTGATAAGATAACATAGAGGAGAGATCGGGGATCCTGTGTACATGTACTGATAAAATAACAGAGGAGAGATCAGGGGTCCTGTGTACATGTACTGATAAGATAACATAGAGAGATCGGGGATCCTGTGTACATGTACTGATAAGATAACATAGAGAGATCGGGGATCCTGTGTACATGTACTGATAAGATAACATAGAGGAGAGATCGGGGATCCTGTGTACATGTAGTGATAAGATAACATAGAGGAGAGATCAGGGGTCCTGTGTACATGTACTGATAAGATAACATAGAGGAGAGATCGGGGATCCTGTGTACATGTACTGATAAGATAACATAGAGGAGAGATCGGGGATCCTGTGTACATGTACTGATAAGATAACAGAGGAGAGATTGGGGATCATGTGTACATGTAGTGATAAGATAACAGAGGAGAGATCGGGGATCCTGTGTACATGTACTGATAAGATAACATAGAGGAGAGATCGGTGATCATGTGTACATGTACTGATAAGATAAAAGAGGAGAGATCTGGGATCTTGTGTACATGTACTGATAAGATAACAGAGGAGAGATCGGGGATCCTGTGTACATGTACTGATAAGATAACATAGAGGAGAGATCGGGGATCCTGTGTACATGTACTGATAAGATAACATAGAGGAGAGATTGGGGATCATGTGTACATGTAGTGATAAGATAACAGAGGAGAGATCTGGGATCCTGTGTACATGTACTGATAAGATAACAGAGGAGAGATCGGGGATCCTGTGTACATGTACTGATAAGATAACATAGAGAGATCGGGGATCCTGTGTACATGTACTGATAAGATAACATAGAGGAGAGATCAGGGGTCCTGTGTACATGTACTGATAAGATAACGGAGGAGAGATCGGGGATCCTGTGTACATGTACTGATAAGATAACATAGAGGAGAGATCGGGGATCCTGTGTACATGTACTGATAAGATAACAGAAGAGATATCAGGGATCCTGTGTACATGTACTGATAAGATAACAGAAGAGATATCGGGGATCCTGTGTACATGTACTGATAAGATAACATAGAGGAGAGATCGGGGATCCTGTGTACATGTACTGATAAGATAACATAGAGGAGAGATCGGGGATCCTGTGTACATGTACTGATAAGATAACAGAAGAGATATCAGGGATCCTGTGTACATGTACTGATAAGATAACACAGAGGAGAGATTGGGGATCCTGCGTACATGTAGTGATAAGATAACATAGAGGAGAGATTGGGGATCCTGTGTACATGTACTGATAAGATAACATAGAGGAGAGATTGGGGATCCTGTGTACATGTAGTGATAAGATAACATAGAGGAGAGATTGGGGATCCTGTGTACATGTAGTGATAAGATAACAGAGGAGAGATCAGTGATCCTGTGTACATGTACGGATAAGATAACATAGAGGAGAGATCGGGGATCCTGTGTACATGTACTGATAAGATAACATAGAGGAGAGATCGGGGATCCTGTGTACATGTACTGATAGGATAACATAGAGGAGAGATCGGGGATCCTGTGTACATGTACTGATAAGATAATAAAGGAGAGATCAGGGATCCTGTGTACATGTACTGATAGGATAACATAGAGGAGAGATCGGGGATCCTGTGTACATGTACTGATAAGATAACATAGAGGAGAGATCGGGGATCCTGTGTACATGTACTTATAAGATAATAGAGGAGAGATCGGGGATCCTGTGTACATGTACTGATAGGATAACATAGAGGAGAGATCGGGGATCCTGTGTACATGTACTGATAAGATAACATAGAGGAGAGATCGGGGATCCTGTGTACATGTACTTATAAGATAATAGAGGAGAGATCGGGGATCCTGTGTACATGAATTGGGGTGCTGTAATTGCATCTAAAGAATATATAAAAATTATGCATGAATTACTATGACCCCATGAAATTTATAAGGATACTAAATACAATAAAATAATAATATTGGAAAAAATTACTAAAGCACAAAATGTTTCATTATAAAAAAATTCCTTTTCACTTTAACCGCTTAAGCCTGGGACCATTATGCAAGTAAAGGACCAGGCCCCTTTTTGCGTTTCGGCACTGCGTCACTTTAACTGACAATTGCGTGGTCATGCAACGTGGCTCCCAAACAAAACTGGCGTCCTTTTTTTCCCCACACATAGAGCTTTCTTTTGGTGGTATTTGATCAACTCTGCGTTTTTATTTTTTGCGCTATAAACAAAAAATAGAGCCACAATTTTGAAAACAAAGCAATATATTTTACTTTTTGCTATAATAAATATCCCCCAAAAAAGATATATAAAAACATAATTTTTTCCTCAGTTCAGGCCGATACGTATTCTTCTACATATTTTTGGTAAAAAATCGCAACAAGCATTTATCGATTGGTTTGCACAAAAGTTATAGCGTTTACAAAATGGGGGTTAATTTTATGGATTTTTTATTAATATATATATTTTTTACTAGTAATGGCAGCAATCAGCGATTTTTATTTTCATGGCTGCGACATTATGGCGGACACATTGGACACTTTTGACACATTTTTGGGACCATTGTCATTTTCACAGCGAAAAGTGCTATAAAAATGCACTGATTACTGTAAAAATGACAATGGCAGTGAAGGAGTTAACCACTAGGGGGCGCTAATGGGGTTACGTGTGTCCTATTGTGTGTTTCTTACTGTGGGGGGGGCGGGGCTGGACGTGTGACGTCACTGATTGTCGTTCCCTATAACAGGGAACAGATGATCAGTGACAAGCCACAGAGAAGAACGGGGAAGGTTTGTTTACACTCACCTCTCCCCGTTCTTCAGCTCCTGTGACCCGATCGTGTGACACCGGCAGCGATTGGGTCCGCGAGCGCGGTAACTGAGCTTAGGACTAGGTCGCGAGCGCGCCGTCGCGCTTGTGACCCACGGCTGGGCTCTTAAAGATGACGTACCTGTACGTGCTTGTGCCCAGCCATGCCCTTCTGCCGACGTATATCGGCGTGAAGCGGTCCTTAACCACTTAAGGACCGCCTACTGCACATATACGTCAGCAGAATGGCACGGCTAGGCACATCAACGTATATATACGTTGGTTTTAGTACCCAGCTGTGGGTCACGGGCGCGCTCCTGTGACCCAGTCCGAAGCTCCGGGACCGCGGGACTCGCAGACCCGCTCACCGTTGCAGTGCGGCGATCCGTCCCTGGAGCTGAAGAACGGGGAGAGCCGTGTGTAAACACAGCTTCCCCGTGCTTCTCTGTGGCCGCAGCATCGATCGCGTCATCCCTGTTATAGGGGGACGTGATCGATGACGTCACACCTACAGCCACACCCCCCTACAGTTGTAAACACACACAGAGAACACTCAAAGCCACAGCGCCCCCTTGTGGTTAACTCCCAAACTGCAACTGTCATTTTCACAGTAAACAATGCAATTTAAATGCATTTTTTGCTGAGAAAATGACAATTGTCCCAAAAATGTGTCAAAACGTCTGACGTGTCCGCCATAATGTCGCAGTCATGAAAAAAATCGCTGATCGCCGCTATTAGTAGTAAAAAAATATATATAATAAAAATGCAATAAAACTATCTCTTATTTTGTAAACGCTATAAATTTTGCGAAAACTAACCGATAAACGCGTATTTTACCAAAAATATGTAGAAGAATACGTATCGGCCTAAACTGAGGAAAAAAAACGTTTTTTATATATATTTTTGGGGGATATTTATTATAGCAAAAAGTAAAAAATATTGCATTGTTTATAGCGCAAGAAATAAAAACCGCAGAGGTGATCAAATACCACCAAAAGAAAGCTCTATTTGTGGGGAAAAAAGGACGCCAATTTTGTTTGGGAGCCACGTCGTACGACCGCGCAATTGTCATTTAAAACGACGCAGTGCCGAATCGTAAAAAGGGGCAAGGTCTTTTACCTGCATTTTGGTCCGGGTCTTAAGTGGTTAAATAAAACAAAGTGACTTGTGCTCTTTAAAAATGTGCAGTGATCTTGTACAAAGAAATGCCTCTTTCTTATCCTATTGGTGATTGTAGGTGATCTTATCTCAGGTGCACTCATAGAATGTTCCCTACCCCCTATAGGGGTGTCACGCAGTCACTGTATATGCCACTGTGTAGCACTCTGTGAGATGGTCAATCCACTGCGTGAAAATGGCGTTCCTCCAAATTTAACATATAGAAGGGAGGAGAGAGCTTATAGTGTGATAACGTTTTTTTAAAAGACTTTATTTGAATAACAAGGTGGAGATATACTCACATTTTCTAAAAATATATACAGACATATATTGCTGACACAGGCGCCGCGAAAAAATCCTGGCTACGGTCCGGAAGTGACGCAAAGATGTTCTGAAACTCCGCCCTACATGTTTCATCACTCGAGACGTCATCCAGATGACGTTTTGAGTGACGAAACGTGTAGGGAGGAGTTTCAGAATGTATTTGTGTCACTTCCGGTCAGGACCGTAGCCAGGATTTTTTCTTGGCGCCTGTGTCAGCAATATATGTCTGTATCCCATTGTGCATTAAAGCGCATGTGTGTAGCAAACAAGAGTTTAAAATATAGGAACATTGATTAATCAGTCACTAGCACATGTTGCTATTAAAACAGGAGGCACTTATACCCCGAGTAACACACCCTGCAGAGGGTATAACACACTAATATTAAATATCAAGGTCACCTTCACTATCTTAAAGTGGAGCTCCGGCCACAATTACGCTTTTCAAATATAAATACCCCAGTAATACACAAGCTTACCCACTTGACCACTGGGCACTTAAACCCTCTTAACCAGTTAAGGACCCCCGCACGCCTATGTACGTCCACAACATGGCTCGTACAGGCACAAGGGCGTAAATTTACGTCCTCGCCTTAGTGCGGTTCGGGGGTCCCATCGGGACCCCCTCCGCGGCGTGCGGCGGTCCCCCTGGCTCTGGGAGCGATCGCCGACGAGCGGGCGGATGTCCGTGTTTTCCGCCCCCCCGCGATCGCTCCCAGCCAATGGGAGCGCGCTCCCAGCCTGTCACTTCCTCCTCCTGTGTTTACACAGGAAGGAGGAAATGATGTAATCTCTCATCGCAGCGCTGTTTCCCAGCGCTGCTGATGAGAGAAGACATCACAAGTAAGTGTGCACCGACACAACACTGACACACACTCACATAGGCATATTAACCCCTTGTGATCGCCCCCCCACCCCCCTGTCACAGTGTCACTGAATGCAGTGATCTAATTACTGCATTTAGTGTCAGTGTGACAGGCAGTGTAAAAAACAGTTAGTGTTAGGTTCAGGATAGCCCCCCACCCCCCCTAATAAAGTTTTAACCCCCTGATCACCGCCCTAGTTAACCCTTTCACTCCCTATTGCCAGCGTCACTAAGCGATCATTTTTCTGATCGCTGTATTAGTGTCGCTGTTCCCGCTAGGTAGCTATTTTTTTTATTACGATTTTTTTTTTTTACTAAAGACATGTGGCTAAATAAATTTTGGCCTAAATGTTTTACTAAAATTTCGTTTATTTGATTTTTTTTATAACAAATAGTAAAAAAATAGTGATTTTTTTCAAAATTGTCGCTCTATTTTAGTTTATAGCGCAAAAAATAAAAATCGCAGAGGCGATCAAATACCACCGAAAGAAAGCTCTATTTGTGGGAAGAAAAGGACGCAAATTTTGTTTGGGAGCCACGTCGCACGACCGCGCAATTGTCTGTTAAAGCGACGCAGCGCCGAATTGTAAAAACACCTTGGGTCATTTAGCAGCGTAAGTGTCCGGGTCTTAAGTGGTTAATAACCAGACCAATTTTCAGCTTTCGGTGCTCTCACATTTTGAATGACAATAACTCAGTCATACAACACTGTAGCCAAATGACATTTTTGTCTTTTTTTTCCCCACAAATAGAGATTTCTTTTGGTGGTATTTGATCACCTCTGCGGTTTTTATTTTTTTCGCTATTAATGAAAAAAGAATGAAAATTCTGTAAAAATATTAATTTTTCTTCACTTCTATCATAACATTTTGTAAAAAAAGTAATTTTTCCTCATAAATTTGGCCTAAAATGTATACTGCTACATATTTTTGGTAAAAAATAAATAAAAAATTGGATATTATTTAGTCTGGGTGAAAGTTATGGGGTCTACAAGCTATGGTACCAATTTCTGAAAATGTATCAATTTGATCACACCTGAAGTACTGACATCTTCTCTCATTTCTTGAGACCCTAACAAGCCAACAGGCGGCACTGCAGTGGTGCAGGTGGAACTGGTGTGGCACTGGTGGGCACAGATGGCACTGGTGGGCACAGATGGCACTGGTGGGGCACAGGCAGCACTGGTGGGGTGCAGATGAGCACTGATGGGCACTGATGGGCACAGGTGGCACTGATGGGCACAGGTGGCACTGGTGGGGCACAGGCAGCACTGGTGTGGCACAGACGGCACTCGTGGGCACAGGCGGAACTGATTGGCACTGATGGTTACAGGTGGCACTGATGTGGTAGTGTTGTGGCACTGGGTGGGGCACAGGTGGCACTGGGTGGGGCACTGGTGGGGCACAGGTGGCACTGGTGGCACTGCTGGGGCACAGATAGGGCACTGCTGGGCACTAATCTCTCTCCTCTTCTCTCACGCTGCAATGGTGTGAGGAGAGGAGAGAGATGACCTGCCATGTTTACATTTGTGATCGCGCCGTCATTGGATGGCGCGGTCACGTGGTAAGGAGCCGCTGCCATTGGCTCCTTACCGAGATCACTGACGCTGCGGGTCCCGTGGACCCGCCGTGACCACGTGTGCGCGCCCGCTCGGGTGCGTGGATCTGATGTACGCCTCTGACGCGCGCCTTTGTTTACACACATGATCGCGCCGCCATTGGCTCCTTACCGCAATCATCGATGCTGCGGGTCCCATGGACCCGGTGAGCACCGGTGATCGCGTGTGCGCACCTGGTCGGGCGTGCATACCTGACTCTAATGGAGGACGTCCATGGACATCCTGTTAGAGTACAGGAACCGCGTTATAGATGTATTTCGTCTATAAGGCAGTGATTAAGTGGTTAAAGTGGATGTAAACCCCATTTTTTTATTTTTATGTCACAATGTAGAGTATAAGATTTCCTATCATCTGTGCCCAGTCTTGCCACACAGAGTTAATCCAGCTCTGAGAAATCCTCTTTTATGTTCAGTGAAAATGAACAGCCTTCCAGATAAAGCCCTGCCTAAATAAAGTGTCAGTTTTCTCTCTTCTTGCTTTGAGTGAGAGGTTATTTACAAATATAGCCAGGACATGTTTATCATATGTTATGTTATGTTTATCATAACATGAGGTGATATAACATCATAACACATCCTGGTAATATACAGTGAACTTTGGATCACCTCTTGTTATGATAAACATGTCCACGCTAGATTTGTAAATAACCTGTCACTGAAAGCAAAAACAGAGAAACTAACTTTATAATTTGGCAGGTTTTTATCTGGAATTCTGTTAATTTGCACTGAACTTTAAAAGAGGATTACTCAGCGCTGGATCAACTCTGTGTGGCAAGACTGGGCACAGATGATAGGAAATCTGTGACATCAAAAAAAATAAAAAAAAATTTGGGTTTACATCCACTTTAATGTATTGTAGTAAAGTTAGTCTGTAAACTAAGGTCCGTTTTGTTAGGTTGTTACAGCATTTAGATTTATAAACTAGAAATTGACCGTGGCCATCTTAAGTGTGGGCATCATGAAGCCAGACTGTATGACTTCCTGGATTTCAGGCTTGCAGATCTCGCACATGCTCAGTGCTGCACAAGCAGTAAAATAGGTTTCTGTTTCATTTTTCCATTTCTCTCCCGTGTGAGAGGAAGTTTCCGCCCCCTATCTATGTAAACATCTCCTCCCCTCCTCCCCCTAGTATGTAAAAGGGATATTATTCTAGAGATACAAACATCTGCTGCTAAATGTAAGAGCTGTGCTGATATATCCTATAGAAATAATATTTGTATATATCCTTACTCTAAAGTTTGAGTCAGAGAGATAGATACAAACATTACATTTAATATGACCTATTAACCTTTATATAAATAACATTAAAAACACACAACAAAAAATAGCAAAATATATATATTTTTTTATTTATATATTTATAAAATATTACAATATTTAAAAAAAATAACTTTTTTAAATACATTACAATGTGGAGAGAGATATGAAGAGCGAGCGAGAGAGAGGTATGAAGAGCGAGATAGATAGATATAAAGAGCGAGCGAGATAGATAGATATAAAGAGCGAGCGAGATATGAAGAGCGAGCGAGAGAGAGCGAGATATGAAGAGCAAGCGAGAGATATATAGAGCGAGAGAGAGAGAGAGATATAAAGAGCGAGCGAGATATAAAGAGCTAGCGAGATATGAAGAGCGAGCGAGATATGAAGAGCGAGCGAGAGAGATATGAAGAGCGAGCCAGATATGAAGAGCGAGCAAGAGAGATATGAAGAGCGAGCGAGAGAGAAATATGAAGAGTGAGCGAGAGATATAAAGAGCGAGCAAGAGATATAAAGAGCGAGCCAGATATGAAGAGATAGCTAGATATGAAGAGCAAGCGAGAGAGATATGAAGAGCGAGCGAGATGAAGAGCGAGCAAGAGAGATGAAGAGCGAGCGCGAGGATTTAAAGTTGTTTTTAGACTACAACCTGAATTAACGTTTTAAAAAAAAAATCGTATTTTTTAATGTTCGAATTTTGAAAAAAAAAAACTTTGATCTTCAACCTGAAAGATTAAAAACAACAAAAAATGAATGAGATTATAAAAAGAGAAATATTTCCAAATAACATTACTTTAGCATTATTGTGTTTATTGCTTAGCTGCTAATGGCGTACAGCAAGTGACAGTCCTTCAGACTCTGAAATATAAGAATTGTAATTAAAATGACATAATTTATAATATCATTCTATGGTGTGGGGGAGAGGCCGAGTGGGAAAGGGCGATAAAATCAGGGTGACGGGGAGAGGCGTATATAGAGAAAATCTATCTGCTCCAATCACAGAGCCAGCATCACTTCACACTGCCCCAAGCGCAGCACGTGGACATGTCCCACCTCACAGCACATGTCCCACCACACAGCACATGTCCCACCTCACAGCACATGTCCCACCACACAGCACATGTCCCACCTCACAGCACATGTCCCACCACACAGCACATGTCCCTCCTCACAGCACATGTCCCACCTCACAGCACATGTCCCACCTCACAGCACATGTTCCACCACACAGCACATGTTTCACCACACAGCACATGTCCCTCCTCACAGCACATGTCCCACCACACAGCACATGTCCCTCCTCACAGCACATGTCCCACCTCACAGCACATGTCCCTCCTCACAGCACATGTCCCACCTCACAGCACATGTCCCACCTCACAGCACATGTTCCACCACACAGCACATGTTCCACCACACAGCACATGTCCCTCCTCACAGCACATGTCCCACCACACAGCACATGTCCCTCCTCACAGCACATGTCCCACCTCACAGCACATGTTCCACCACACAGCACATGTCCCACCTCACACCACATGTCCCACCTCACAGCACATGTCCCACCTCACATGTCCAACCTCACAGCACATGTCCCACCTCAAATGTCCTACCACATAGCACATGTCCCACCTCACAACACATGTCCCATCTCACAGCACATGTCCCACCTCACAGCACATGTCCCACCTCACAACACATGTCCCTCCTCACAGCACATGTCCCACCACACAGCACATTTCCCACCTCACATGTCCCACCACACAGCACATGTCCCACCTTACACCACATGTCCCACCTCACAACACATGTCCCACCTCACAACACATGTCCCACCTCACAGCACATGTCCCACCTCACATGTCCCATCACACAGCATATGTCCCACCTCACAGCACATGTTCCTCCTCACAGCACATGTCCCACCTCACATGTCCCACCACACAGCATATGTCCCACTGCACAACACATGTCCCTCCTCACAGCACATGTCCCACCACACAGCACATGTCCCTCCTCACAACACATGTCCCTCCTCACAGCACATGTCCCACAGCACATGTCCCACCTCACAGCACATGTCCCTCCTCACAACACATGTCCCACCTAACATGTCCCACCACACAGCACATGTCCCACCTAGGGTGACCACATTTTCAAACTACCATTCAGGGACACCCTCCCTTCCCAAAAATCAGCTATTGCTGTAACGAATCACAGCACCGTGATTGGACACAAGAGGCGGGATTTAGGATTTCTCCAATCACAAACAGGGACAGGGGATTGTGCTCCTCCAGGCATTCCCGGAGGTGGCGGCCGCTGCGGGCCACATGACAAAGCTCGACAGGTCGGATTCGGCCCGCGGGCCTTGTGTTTGCCACCTGTTATTTAGTGGTAAAAAAGGAAATACTGCAGGGGAGTATTTTAAATATATATATATATATATATATATATTTTAACTTTACTTTTTTATTAATCTGTAGTTAGAACTTTTTGAGCTTTAATTATTTAAAGCCTAAGTGAATATTTAAAGCTAGTTAACTTGAATGTGCAAAAATTATTCCCCAATTGTAAGCCAATTAATGTATTGCTCCTTATGGTGATTCTCACCTCCAATGCTCTTTTTCTGAATTGCAGAGATCTCCAGTGAGATTAAATTCACGCTGGATATTAATTTGCATCATTTATAAATCATAAAATGTATTTCTGTGTTTTCTAGAGGATATCGGGAGGTTCCACCGCCAGCTTACTGCATATGATGATCCATCACTGAGGAGGATATATGAGTATTATAAAGATGATCTGATCTACATCCTGGAGAACATGGATCCTCATACTGTCCTGGTAGAGCTAAAATCTCGGAATGTCTTAAACACAGATGTAAGAAAAATATATTTATAAATTACCTACAGCAATATATGTATAAGTAAAGGGGAACTCTGATTCATAGTTGTAAACATGGATTACCTCAGTCTTTAATACAGTTGATGACCGCGATATTGTGTCAATCTCGCTGCCTTTAGCGGTGAGATTGACCACTGTGACGGTAGTAGAACATATCCCCGTCAAGCATTCCCTTCTTCTCTAATAAAAGAAATCACCCAATATTCCATGAGTAGAAATATCCCTGGAATCGCCGAAAAATCCACACATGAGCCACGGCTTAATGCTGAATGTAACAGGACACACTTTATTGAAAGTACACAGCACACTTTTATACAGGATTTGGAACATCCCGCTCCCAACAACCGATTTCTTATTGGTCCTTTTTACAGTCCCATCAGTTCCCCCTCAGGTCCACCTTCCATGCAAATGAGGACTTGAAAATGACACAGCAGAGATTGGTCAGAAAGCTTTGAATGGGAAGACTGCTATGTGTATTCAGACACAAGCCCCAGGGGGGCAATCAATGTACACAATAGCCAGCCACAGAACAATGGAACTGTCTGGAGAGTTGAGACAGGGCAGAAAACATTTACCTGATAATCAAAAGGCTTTTAAATAGGGTTATCACACAATGGACAATGAGTATCTCTTATGAGTCTGTTGACCTGGCTGAGGTTCAGAATAAAATCTCCTGTAATACATGAATTAGGATTTCATGTAGAAACCCTTCAGTATTTCATGGTCCATGACATTACTCCCCCTGGCAAATATTTCAACATCCGCTGTGGGACCCAAACGGGTCACTCGAGGATGTTGGGCAAGTAGTCTTAAGGTTCCAGGACTGTCTGCCAGGATAACCCATCCGCCTTCCTGCTTTGAGGCCCTGGCCCATAATCGGACGGCAAGAGGCTCGCATTCAGTCCTCTCCAAAAGCCCCTGTCCCGGCTAGGCCTGTCACACATCTCCCCTTTTGGCAGGGGACTAACCCAGTAGGAGACACCAGATTGGTTGTCTCTGAATTTAGTCAGTAGTTCCAGTCCCCCAATGCCGGTATCCATACAGTACCCCAAATCACTTGCTCCAAACCGAGCATTACTCACCCCGCCATCCTCTGCCTCTCTCAGGGAACACGTCTGCTGCTGGGGAGAGGCCTGGACTAGCCCTTCTCCCTGGAGTCCTTTTAGCCACTGGAGAGATGACAGGGTGGCTGGGCTCAGTCCATCATGCTGTTGGGGATCTGGGCCAACTGACCACCATTTATGGGGTTTACCAGTGGAGACTGAAGTCCCATCCACTGGTGTGAGGTGAAAATCCCCCAGTGCTTGCAAAGCAAAGCCAACATCCTCCTGTTTCAGTCCTGTACCATTTTCTGGGGTTGTGCCAGTGGAGACTGAAGTCCCATCCACTACCCCAGGAACCCCTTCTTCTGTTAGGTGAAAGCAGATGCCCGAGGTACTCTGCTCTGTTGCCAGCTCTTCCGCTGGGTTGCTGTGAGTGGAGACCACAGTCCCATCCACCGATATCCACTCAAGCTGTAGTGGGGTGCAGCCGCCAGTAGCATCCTGTCCTGCTGCCAGTGATTCAGCTGGGAGTAAGAGCTTTACCACCTCAGCTGGTTGCTGGGGAGGGGGGCCAACTGCCCCGGCTCCCTGGAACTCCACAGTTGGTCCCGGTGCTGGGCAGAGATGGCTGGCACTCTGCCCTGTTGTCAGCACTTCTGCTGGGGTGCATAATCCATAACATCCTCTGAACAGTCCATACATTCTGTAATCTGTGGCTGGGGAGTGATCGCCATCTTCTCACCCTGAGCCTCCGAAACTGCCACAGGGGTGGGGCAGAGGTCTTGAACCCTCTGTCCGGTGACCAGCGCTTCAGCTGGGGATGTTCCTTGTAACTCCACAAATACTGCCCTTGGTGCTGGGCAGAGCACAGTGAAGTTTGGCCCTGATACCAGCTCTTCTGCTGGAGGCTCATCAGGTTGTTTTTCCTCAGCAGAAAAATCTATTAAATCCCCTGTGTCTGGGGATAGGGGTTCACCATCTCCTGTCCATGGAACCCAGAAGATGCTATAGGTACTGAGCAGAGGTTAGCAGAGCTCGGCCCTGCGGTCAGAACTTCAGCTTTGGGAATGGCAATCTCCAGGTTTTCCACTGCCGATTCACTGGCATACTGCTGGACAGGCACATTCCTCCATTCAAGATCGTCCCATGCAGAAACGGGATCAAGGTCAGTCGGCACTTGCTGCATCCGCCATATAACCTCCTGGTCCATAGCTGCAGGGGCAGGTTGGAAAAGCACACTGTTACTCTGCCACATGGACGATTCTTCAGCCAGGATTTCCGCATTGTCCACTGGTATTTCCTGATAGTCCCAGGCAAAGGGAGCCCGGCCCTGGCGCTGAGCAGAGTCTAGCAGCTGTTTGTAGGCAATCTCCAGGTCCCATTCCAGAGCGGCCAGAAATTCCAAATCTTCCTGTAGCCAGTGCGCTTCCGAGATATTCAATTTTTTCTCTCTGTGCTCCATTATGTCCTCCAAGCGCCACTCCCGATCATCCCCAAAGTCGGGATCACTGGACATCCTCCAATACAACAATCCCAGGCCATCATAGTCATAGCCTTCTGTGGGGCTGTCATCTGCTGACCACGGGCACTCTTGGGCTACATACCACCGGAGGGCTCTGTAGCTCTCATCCAGCTGCATCTCTGCCCGGATCAGCCTGTTTAATTCCGCTATCCACTCCTGCTTCGGTTGTTCCCCCAACAACGGCATTCGTACGTCATACTGTGGCCAGTACCTTGCATAGATGTAGGGCAGGACCTCTCCTTGGTGTTGCTGCTCCAGAGCTAGCGCTTCCTTCCAGAGTTGGCACCGAATCACATCCGCCCATCCCAGCAGGACCTCCTCTGATACGGGTCCTCTATGCTGTATCCGCATCTCTTGTAACCTTCTTTGGAATTCCTCTTCCATGGAGACTGGTGTCTGCGCCTCTCCTATCTCTTTAGTTGGTGCTGCTGTGCTGTACTCACTGTTTGGAGAATGTGCGGCTGCTTGTTGGACTGCTGCCAGTTTTAACTGTAGCTCTGCGTCTCTTATTTGTTTAGCCTCCTCCGCTACCAGGGTCATCACTTTCAGCACCACATCCGCCGTTGGGTTCGGACCGAACCATGCTAATTTCTCTCTTATTAGCTTGTTGGCTGGTGATTCCTCCTCCTGAATCACTGGTGTCTCCATCTCTTGTACTGCTGGCGTTGCTGCAACCGAGTTCTCCTGGTCTAGCTCCATTATTTCTGCTATGATGACATGCTCGGTTTTGTTGCTAGCAATCCTTCCACGAACTTCCAGTAGTTCTTTCAGTGTATTTCTTTTAAGCCGGGTGTACCAGTCTTCCATTCACTGTTCCCAGTGTCTGCTTGGAATCCTGGTGTAAAGGAAAGTAGAAGGGAAAATCCCGCTGCTGCCAACCAGTTGTGACGGTAGTCGAACATATCCCCGTCAAGCATTCCCTTCTTCTCTAATAAAAGAAATCACCCAATATTCCATGAGTAGGAATATCCCTGGAATCGCCGAATAATCCACACATGAGCCATGGCTTAATGCTGAATGTAACAGGACACACTTTATTGAAAGTACACAGCACACTTTTATACAGGATTTGGAACATCCCGCCCCCAACAACCGCTTTCGTATTGGTCCTTTTTACAGTCCCTTCAGTTCCCCCTCAGGTCCACCATCCATGCAAATGAGGACTTAAAAATGACACAGCAGAGATTGGTCAGAAAGCTTTGAATGGAAAGACTGCTATGTGTATTCAGACACAAGCCCCAGGGGGGCAATCAATGTACACAATAGCCAGCCACAGAACAATGGAACTGTCTGGAGAGTTGAGACAGGGCAGAAGACATTTACCTGATAATCAAAAGGCTTTTAAATAGCGTTATCACACAACGGACAATGAGTATCTCTTATGAGTCTGTTGACCTGGCTGGGGTTCAGAATAAAATCTCCTGTAATACATGAATTAGGATTTCACGTAGAAACCCTTCAGTATTTCATGGTCCATGACAACCACCTATAAGCCCTGTCGTGGGAGCCAGTGCCAAGCTGGTTCGCCGGGAAGGGAAAAATGTTTTGAAGCCGACATACATCCGACTTTCAATAAACTGGGATCCGACTTAGATTTCCACTAAAACCAGGCACTGTGTTTAGTATGAATCATGAGGAGGAACTCCACACCAAATTGTAAATAAAAAAACGGCATGGGTTCCCCCTACAGGAGCATACCAGGCCCTTAGGTCTGGTATGGATTTTAAAGGAAACCCACACTATTTTTTTTACGTAAAGGGGGTCCCCCCAAAATCCATACCAGACCCTTATCCGAGCATGCAGCCCGGCTGGTCAGAAAAGGGGGTAGGGACGACCAAGCGCCCCCCTCCTGAACCATACCAGGCCGCATGCCCTCAACATGGGGGCAGGGGGTTCCCCCACCCCAAATGACCTTGTACCCATGTTGATGAGGACAAGGGCCTCTTCCCGACAACCCTGGCTGTTAGTTGTCTGTGTCTGCGGGCGGGGAGCTTATCGGAATCCAGGAGCCCCCTTTAATAAGGGGGCCCCCAGATCCTGGCCCCCCCATCCTATGTGGATAGGTATGGGTGACCCCGCCCCTTATGTCATCACCACCCGGAGCATGATTGGACTGTAATGTCATAAGGGGCCTATATAAATAGTTGTGCACCGCTTACACGGCATTACATCAGAGGGAGCGTTGTGTCAATATTGGAAGAAAAGAAGAGGGAAAAAGAAGATGAAGAAGACTGGGCCACCACTAGTAAAGGAGGTGAAAGAAGATAGCAGAGGAGCCCGACAGAAGGGAGAAGGCACCAGAGAGCTGGAGAAGAATCGGAGAGCAGAAGAAGAGAGCGGAGAAGTGGGAAGAAGACCCCTGAAGTCGGAAGAAGACCCCCGAAGTCGGAAGAAGAGAGCAGAGAAGTCTGAAGACCCCCCAAAGCCGGAAAAAGACCCCCGGAGCTGTCTAATAAATGACTTAAAAAATCTGTGTTTTTTTTTTTACACTTTTCCTGTAGGTGAATGGGTAGGCGTACCCCATTCACATAGGGTGGGTTGGGGCCTTCCCTGGTTTTAATAAAAGGCTCATATATGCATCCAGCATGGAGCCCGGCAGAGTGTCATTTGAAAGGCAATATTCCAGCTAAAAAGAATTCCTTCATTATGGTCTGTGGCTCAGAGACCAAGTCACCCCCCCTAGTTCTGATAACTGTAATATTTTGTAATTGACCCTTCAGGTCTGGTATGTATTTTAAGGGGAACACCGCACCAGAATAAAAAAAATGGCGTGGGGTCCCCACAAAAATCCATACCAGACCCTTCTCTGAGGACGCAACCTGGCAGGCTGCAGAAAAAGAGGAAGGGATAAGAGAGCGCCCCCTCAACAGGCCACATGCCCTCAACATGGGGAGGATGTCCCCATGTTGATGAGGACAAGGGCCTCATCCCCAGAACCCTTGCCCGGTGGTTGTGGGGGTCTGCGGGTGGGGGGTTTATCGAAATCTGTAAGCCTCCTTTAACAAAGGGGACCCCCAGTTTCCGTCCCCCCTATGTGAATTGGTAACGAGGTACATTGTACCCCTACCATTTCACAAAGAAACTGTAAAAACACACAGACACAGTTGGGATAAGTCCTTTATTAAAAAAAAACAATTCCGGTCTGTCCAGCATGGTTCTCTATGTCCCGCGGTGATCAGAGGTCCAGAGATGCTGCAGTCTCCACTCCACATGAAACCCCCATGACGTAAGAGGGGATGGGGTCACCTGTCACATCATAGGGTAAGCCCCGGCTTTCCCCAGCAAGCACTGATGGGCTCTCTCATCTCCCCTCTTTTTCTGCAGCCTGGCAGGTTGCGTGCTCGGATAAGGGTCTGGTATGAATTTTTGGCGGGACCCCGTGTCATTTTTTTTAAATTTTGGTGCAGGGTTCCCTTTAATATCCATACCAAACCTGAACGGCCTGATATGGAATTTGGGGGGGGGCACGCTTTTGTTTGGGGGGACCCCTGCCATTTTTTTTAATGACTTTGATTTGTATTGCCGGGACCCGACAATTCATGAATAGCCGCGAGTAGTTTTAAATGACTTTTCTCTTATCGTCCATAGACGGACACTGCTCCTTAAATCTTGACAAGTGGGTTATGTTTCTGTTCACAGGAGAAGACTAGGCAGAAACATGTTAGATAATTAAATACATGTTACTTTAACAGAGTTGAACAGCCCCTCCCAGGGGGCGGTCCCTCCAGACATAACCCTCCTCCCTGCAGTATGCAGCCTCAGTTTCTTTCTGCCTAGCCTAGAGAAGGACGTATGGCTCCCTTTGGGTCCAGGGCCCTGAGGAGAATTTTATTGTGTTTTTATTTTATTTTTTTCATGAATGAATCTTCTATCAACTGTCGGCTGAAAGACAGGCTGGATATTATAGATCCTTGTAGTCTACTCAGTCCGGCCAGTGAGCGTGAGCACACCTTTGCAAAGAGGCTGGGTCTGCCACAACATACCCCATGACTCCTGGGGTGGCCAGTGGGCTTCTGCACCAAGGTCCACATATGACTGGGCTGTGGTGTTGTCTCACTCACAGTAGACCGGGCCGACAGCTACCTCCAACGCGGATGTATGCCTGTCAGGAATGTGTCAGTGGGTCCTTGCTTGGACGGGTAAGTACAGTCCCTCCCGCTTAGGTGGGTTGATACAGCTGCGCATTCCTGGGGTTTCGGTGGTCCTCCTTTTCTCCCTGTCATATTACCCTCTGCTGTCTATGGGTGGACCTGTGGGGGGGCTCATATTCCCACCAGGGTGGTGTGGGGTGTCTGGCTTGTGTTTTTTTCTGTGGGGGGTGTATTTACTTGGAAGGTCATCCTTAGGCCTTCTTAGTCATGTCGCAGCATTTTGCTGACATTTACTCGGCACCAGCGCCATTTTTTGTAGCCTGCTGCTTCCATTAGAAATTCCCATTGGCGGCCATTTTGTTGTGAACATGCTATGGTGCAGTTTACTCTTGCGGACGGACATGTTTCTGTAGCTGTTCCTGCTCTGAGGCATCCGATGGCCATTTTGGAGGTGATTTTGCCTCTAATACTAAGCTTCTCAGCGTGCAGCACAGATCTCCTCATGATGTTTTGAGCAACTTTTTTTTTTTTTTTTACAAATCTCTTTATTATTTTTTTTTTCATTTCCATACAAAAAAAAAGGAAACAGTAAACATATATATATATATACCATATTCCTACCATTCTAACATTCCTTCCATATCTTCATCCATCTAACACATTTCTCTTACATTCCTTCCCTTCCTTTCTTGGTGCATTTACCCTTCCCCTGTGTCCTATTTATCCTGAAGCTGTCATAGGATTTTCTATCCAGCTTGCCCAAACGCTCTTAAATTTCTCCCTCTGTCCTCTATTACTGTATGTCTCCCTGTATAGTGGTAAGCAGTTATTGACTAGATTTTTCCAATGTGCCACTGAGGGGGCTTCTTCCTTTTTCCAATTTAGGACTATCGTCTTTCTAGCATAGTACATTAATAGTGCCACCTGTATTCTCCTTCCCATCGGGACAATCTTCTTCCTTACCAATCCCAATAGACATATATCTGCCTCCTGTTCCAGAACTATAGATGTTACTATAGCAATTATTCTTAGAACATCCCTCCAGGAGAATACCACAATCTTTGGACATCGCCAAAATATATGCATAAAATCTCCTAAAATGTCTGCACATCTCCAACAATTCGGAGGGTTAGACTGTGAGATCTTATTTAATTTATATTGTGTATAGTGACTTCCTGAATGCTAGGTGGTTCTCCTCCAACCGAATGCTGGTTGGTAAAGCGTTCCATAGTCTGGGGCCTTGGATCGCGAATCTTCTTTCTCCTTTGGACTTGAAGTTGGCTTTCGGAACCTGGAGCAGCTTCTGATTCGTGGATCGCAAAACGCGATTGGGGTTATGTGCTTTTATTATATCGCATAAATAGAGGGGGGCATTTCCATGGACACATCTATGCGTAAGACAGAGAGCTTTAAAAGCAATTCTGTCTTTAACTGGCAGCCAATGAAGGGCTCGCAGTGAAGGTGAGATAGATTCCCAGGGTTTTTTCCCTGTCACAAGCCTGGCGGCCGCATTCTGAACGACTTGCAGACGAGCGATTTGGTACTTGGGGAGTCCGAGGTAGAGGGCATTTGCATAATCCAGCCTGGAGTTTACAACTGCTCCCACCATGACCGCTAAATCATCTTTAGGGATGAACGGAGTGAGTCTGCGTAGTAGGCGCAGTAGATGGTGAGATCCGCTGACTACTGACCCTATTTGTGCGTCCATTGTCATAAAGGAGTCAAAAATGACCCCTAGGCTTTTGACTTTGGCGCTAGGGGTGATGAGCTTGCCCAAAATAGGCGGGGGGGTCCATGCTGTTGAAAGTTGATTCCTACGCTTGGCGTGAAACAGGAGAAGTTCTGTTTTCGCTCCATTGAGTTTAAGATAACTCTTTGTCGTCCAGTCCTCTATCAAAGAGAGGCATGTCTCTAGATTGAGGTGGTGATCCTGTCTATTGCAGATGCGGAAATACAGTTGCGTATCATCTGCATATGAGTGGTAGAGCAGTTTTTGGCTGCTGATAATCTCAAAAAGAGGACGAAGATATATGTTGAACAGCACTGGTGACAGAGGCGATCCTTGAGGGACTCCGCATGTTACTGTGCGTTTCTCAGATGTAAAAGGTCCTAACTTCACTGTTTGCGATCTGTTTTCCAGAAAAGAGGAGAACCAAGATAAATCGCCTTCTGCGACTCTGGCTACTTCAGCAAGCCACGTCAGCAACAGTTTGTGGTCTACAGTGTCGAAAGCGACACTTAGGTCCAACAGAACTAGAAGACAAGATTCTCCTTCGTCTGCGGCCTTGAGAACATCGTCCCATACTTTCAGCAATGCTGTTTCCGTCCCGTGTCCGGGACGGAAGCCTGATTGCAATGGGTCAAGTAGCTTGTAGGTATCTAGATGCTGTTGCAGCTGTTGTACCACTACTTTTTCCATTATCTTTGAGAGTACGTTGAGGCTTGTTATGGGACGGCGGTGGAGTGGGTTCTTGGGGTCCAGGGAGGGTTTCTTCATGATGGGTTGGATTATACCCTCTTTCAACTGTGAAGGCACTGTGCCCTCCAAGAAAGACTGGTTGATAAGCTGCGTGATGGGAGGAGCCAGGATGTAGGCGCATTCCTTCAGCAGTTTTGTGGGGATAATGTCATTTGGCGCTGTGCCATTACGCAAAGCGCCAATGATATTCTTGGTGGTCTCAATGGAGATGGGTCCCAGGGTAAACTTACCTGATATAGGAGAATTACTATGGGTGCTGTGTGAGAGGCTGCAGGGGGGGCTGAGGGGGGAATTGTTTTGCTGAATGCTTTCACGGATTGCCTTGATTTTATCAATGAAGTAATCCGATAGTTCATTGCAAAATTCTTGTGTGTCCGAGCTGGGGGCTTCAATGCAACCTGGTTTCATGGTCTGGGTGACCATCTTGAAGAGTTCGCGGGGCGGTTTAGGGCACCGTTGATAGCCTCCGAAAAATACTTTTTCTTGGCTTGGAAAATTCCTTTGCTGTATTTTCTTGTAGTCGCCTTGTAGATGGATAGGTTTAGCTCTGAAGAACATCTTTTCCAGGCAGATTCTGCCCTTCTGCGTTCTTGCTTCAGTAACGACAGCTGGTTGTTAAACCAGCTGCGGTTGTTTTTCCGAATGCGGGTTCTTCGTTTCGGCGCTACCAAGTCGGCTGACTGTAGCATGGCCGAGTTTATGGCTTCCAATGTTTCAACGGCGGCTGAGTTGTTTCTATCTTCTTCCTTAAAGTAGTTTTGAAGAGTTCCGAGTGGAGCTTCTTCTGACATCTAGTCCAGTGTGTTGTCACTGGATTTGATGTTTTTGTTGCGGGGGGGATGGTGGAAATACTGAATATAATTGCATGGTGATCTGTCCATGGCAACTTTTCATTTTCCAAAATTTTTATTTCCAGAGCTTGTCTGAAAATAAGATCAAGTGTGTGACCTGAAGCATGTGTGGGTCCACATACTAGTTGCTGTAATCCTAATCCTTCCAGATGATCAATACAGGCGTCGGCAATGGGGTCTTGTGAGGAGTTGGCCCAGAGATTAAAATCCCCGAGCAGCAAAAGATGTTTGCTGTTGAGGGTGTAAGTGGACAATATCTTGTATTGTATTAGTTTATCTCGAAGTGAAACCAGTGTCTGTAGTGGGAACCCCCACACTTCTTTCCAATTTTCCCCCTCCAAGTTTGGGACATCTCTTCTCCACTGTTCACTTAATTTATTTGTATCGAATGGTGTATTTTTTACTAAGTGCTTATATAGGATTGAGATTGTGAGCAACTTTACCTCACAGCATTTCTCCTTACAAGTACACGCTGTATTCTGAGCGTAGGCAGTGGTGCTGAACGGTCTCCTCCAGTGATTGGTGAGTCCTCTAGACAACCCCCGGTCAGCGTAGCAAGGAGGCTGGGATTTCTTCAGGTCTGAAATGGGTCCCTGAGAGCTGTTATAGATGGAGTAAGTGTCTGGTTCTACCTCTAAAAACATGCCAGAGGTGGCTGATGGAGCTCCTGCACCTGTGGTTCATGGACACTTTGTTGGAGTGGTGTGCGGGTGTTAAAAGGGGTTAAATAGTGCCCCCTCCCCCCACCATCTCCTAGGGACTGCTCTGTCACAGACTGGGACCTGGCTGTCACGTCCCTGGTTCTGTATTGTCTGTGTATGTGGACCAGAACCTTCCTTGTGAGGGGGACTCCTCACTTGGGTTGGTATAGGCATCACAGTGGTGTAGTGGTTAACTCCCTCACCTGGCAGCAGGAGAGTCCGGACTCTGACACTAAACTGCCTGGAGATTGCATGCTCTCTCCCTGTCTGCATGGGTTTTCTCCGCGTATTCCGGTTTCCTCCCACACTCCAAAGACTTGTGTGCTGTATGGAACTCCCTTATGCTGCCTGGTGCAGCGGAGGTTTCCTCTGAGGGCCAGGTCTTTTTATGTGCGCACAAATCAGACTGCTCTGGGAAGGTTTTCCTTATATTTTCTTTCACTAGTTCCTTAATAAGGAATGGGAAAGGCTGCAGAAGTCCTTGTAGTTCCTAAGCACCCGGGGTTTCGGCACCCCTTTTGATGAGAGTTTTAAAAAAAACAAAAAAAGAGATCTCCTCAGGTAGGTGCTCCCTGTTAAATGGGGGTGAACGCTTTCTCTATAGAAAGGACCCCTGCCTTCATAGGAGGTCCGAGGCGCTGATGCGCTCCATGTTTACTATGCTGGGGTCTGCATCGCGGCCTGTTTTTGCATCTGACTGTGGAGGAGCACCAGCTCCCTCCCTAATTTGTTAGACTGGCTGACCTGTTGGTCCAGGGCCTTGTATAGGATGTTGCCTCCTCAATGCCCAGAGCCTCTGTTTCGTTTTTTTCAGAAATGCTGGTCTGCTGACCAAGCATCCAAAAGAGCCCTGGTTGATTTACTCTTCAGGGGTGGGATGTTTTTTGGTACCTCGTTGGATGACATTATCAAGATGTCACTGGGGGTGAGAGCACTCTCTTCCCTCAGTCCACCTGGGAAAAGGGTCCGCGCGCGTGCCGGGTCCTTTATTCCCCATTCAGAGGCAGTATTTTGTCATCAGTCAGGGGCTCTGGGCCCGCGGGGTAATCCAGGCCGACAAAGGCTCAGCTGGGGGATGGGAACTCCCTGGGTGCGTAGCCGCACCCACACCTGCCTATGTATGTAGCGTTCCCAGACCCGTCTCATGGGTGGGGCAACAGCTTTTCAGGTTCTCAGCTCGGTGAACCTCCCTGCTCTCCGACCAGTGGGTCTGCGAGGTCGTCTCTTCAGAGTACTGTATAGGGTTCTTCCTTCTGGCTCCTCAGTCTACCTTGCTGGGGCAGTGTAGGACTTGCTAAGCTGCGGGGTAATTTTACCTGTCCCGCAGGATGAGAGGTTTCGGGGATGCTATTCAAATCTGTTTGGATTTAGAAGACGGACAGGGTCCGTCCAATCTTGGGCCTCTAAGCCCTAAATGCCTTTATGAGAGTTAGGTTGTTCCGCAGGGACTCCATTCGTTCGGTGGTAACTGCGCTCCATCCGGGGGAGTTTCTGGCATCCTTGGACATCAAGGACGCATTCTTGCAGACCACACTTTACGCAGGTCACCAGAGGTTTCTGCGATTCAAGGTATGGAGGACCACTGTCAGTTGTGGCTCCTCTTTTTGGCTTAGTGTCAGCACCAAGTGTCTTCAGAAGGTGCTCTCACCAATCCTAGCATTGCTAGGACAGTGAGGCTTGCCATCGTGGGCTACTTAGACGTCTTGCTTCTGAGAGCAGATTCTGGCTCAGAATTAGAGGAGGATGTGTTTATAGCCAGTCAGACCCTCCAAGATTTTGGGTGGGGGTTAAACATTTAGAAGTCGGTCCTGGTTCTGACTCAGCATTTGGAGTACCTAGGGTTGATTCTGGGCTCCTCGGTGGCAAAGGTCTTTCCTCTCCTGGAGAATTTACAGACTCTTCAGTCTGCAGTGTGGCTGTTGGAATCACGCATTCGATCATATCTCAGTTTTTTGTATACGAGTGCTGGCCCTGTTGGTTGCCTTCTTTGCGGCGGTACCACATGCCCAGTTTAACACTCATGTTTGCAGAGGGAGATACTGTCCAAGTGGTACAAATCTCCTTTGTCTCTGGATCGGCAGATTCAGGTAAGCCACAGAGTCTCTTAATTGGTGGCTGAGATCTTTGGCTCTTCGATTGGGGGAGTTATTTCTTCCCTTCCAATGGACGGTGATTATGACGGACGCCAGCCTCACGGTTGAGGGGGCCGTCTGGGGGGTCCAGGCAGCCCGGGTCAATGGACTCTAGCGGAATCCTGTCTACAAATCAGTGTCCTAGAACTCCGGGCGATGCTTTTCCTCGTGGTCCAGGGGGTTGCAAGGTCGTCCGATCAGGATTCAGCCAGACAATGCCACAGCTGTGGCTTGGGTCTAACATCTGGTAAACTAGCAGGCGAACTACCTGAGGCGCCAGATGCTGGACCAGGGCGAGTGGTCTTAGCACTCGGAGGTGTTTCAACTCCCTTGCAGGAGGTGTGGCTCACAAGGCATGGATCTCCTGGCCGCTTGTCTCAACCGCAAGGTGTCGAAGTTCGTGGCCAGGTCTAGTGATCCCTGTACAGTCGCGTCTGACGCGTTGGTAGCCCTGTGGGGTCAGTATCGTCTACTTTATGCCTTTCCTCCATTGTAGTTGCTTCCCCGGCTGCTCCACAGGGTGGAGGCCGAAGGGATCCCGATGATTCAAATCGCTCCAGATTTGCCTCGGTGTCCTCGGTACGCCGATCTCGGGGGCCTGGTGGCGATGTGCCCTGGCAGTTGCTAATGTGGAAGGACCTTCTGTTTCAAGGTCCCATACTTCATCCTGTTGTACAGTCGCTGGCTTTTACGACTTGGCTATTGGAAGCCAGGTTTTAAGAGACCGGGGTCTGTCCGACTCGGTTATCTCAACCATGCTCGGTTATCTCAACCGTCCTTCTTCCAGGAGGATCTACCATAGCACCTAGGCCTTCATTTTTTTGTGAGAAAAGATGGAGTGACGTCCACGGACGTACTCAGTGTCCAGGGTCCTCCTGTTTTTACAGCCTGGAGTGGATCTGGAAATTGCCTTAAGCACCGTTTAGGGGCAGATTTCAGCCTTGGCTGTGTCTTTTCAGTGGCCTTTCGCGGCCCATTCTCTGGTGGGTACCTTCTGTGCGAGGGGTTTCATCATGACTTCCCTCCACTTGACCAACCTCTTCCCCCATGAGTTTTGACTCTGGTGCTCTCGGTTCTTCAGGAACCTTCCTTTTGTAAACATCAGATAGATACCTCTCTTGACAATATCTCTGAAGGTGGCCATTACTTCTGTCAGAAGGGTTTCTGTGTTGGCGGCCTTGCATTGAAAATCGCCATACTTGATCCTCCATATGGAGAGGGCGGTGGTGCGCCCGCAACCTTCCTTTCTTCCAAAGGTGGTTTTGGCCTTTCACCTCAATGAGTGAGGACTCTGTTCTTCCATCCTTATGTCCTCGGCTGGCGCATCCTAAGGAGGTTGCGCTTCATTCTTTAGGCGTGGTACACTTGTCTGCTTCAGCTCAGTTTCAGAGATCTTTTTTTTTTTTTTGTAAATTGTTTTTATTGAGATTTTTCAACAAGACATACAGACACAAACAAAAACAAAAAGAGAGTACCATGGCACAACACCATGTCTCTCGCGACCAACATGGTCGCAACATTGATAACTCACCTAACATAGGTGACTGCCTACCAAACAAAACCCCCACCCACCCCACCCCCCCCCTCCCATGACCCCTCAACTCAGTTCACCACCATTTCGGCGTTAGTGCATGCAATAGGAAAGTCATACCCTTGAGTTATTAGCTCCTGTACAGAGCTTTTTTTCTCAGAAAATAGGTACAGGAACTCAACCACGACCCGTTCAGATTTCACAAACAGTAGAAGGGTCTTAAAGGGGCATTAAATACCAGAATTGCATTACATACAGTGTGCAGAGTTCAGGGGGTTACAAAGCAGTCACTTGTAAACACAGAAACCAGACTTCTGTGTTCACAAGTGATTGTGGTGAGCGGGCACCAAAGGGTCTGAGCCAAAGGTGGTGGAACTGAGTTCCCCCAAGTTCCCCCAGAAAAAAAGCCCTGCTCCTGTATATAACAGGCAACTCAGTACTTAGACCATGCTCCCACCATGCGTGAGATCCGAAGAAGAAATAAACTCAGCCTCCCCTTCATCGCTACAGCATAGGAACCCCCATCTGTGCCACACGTAAATTGAGTAGTTCAGGATTGAAACCCCCGGTCAGCCTTCCACTTTATCCTGCAGTGACGTCAGCATTGAACCAGGCCCGCCAGACCTTATCAAACTTCTTCCCGCACCCCCTAGAGATATAGGTCGCCTTATATAGGGGCATCATTGAGTTTACCAGGCCCTTCCAGAAGGCTAGATCCGGCAGGGCGGGCGACTTCCATTTAAGTAATATGGCCTTCCTCCCATAAAACAGTACTATGTTCAGCAGTGTTCTCAGGGCCCTAGAGGGGACCACCTCATCCACTAAGCCCAGAAGACATACCTGCACCGACAGCAGAACAGGCACATGCAGAATATCTTTTAGGCAAGTAACCACCCCTTCCCAAAATACCTTGATTTGCGGGCATTCCCAGAAGATATGGTTGGCATCGGCCGGCGAAAAGGAGCACCTCCAGCACTCCGGGGTGACTGAGGGAAACAAAACTGAGAGTCTCGCTGGGGTGAAATAGATTTTGTGTAGAAATTTAAAATGTATCAGCCTGTCCCTCGCAGATACCAAGTGCTGAAAGGGACTGTCCCACATGTCATCCCAGTCCTCACCATCTATACCAGGGACATCTCTCTCCCACCTCTCCCTGCATTTAATCAAGGCTTTTAAACATTTCCTTATAAGAGACAGACAGGGTCTTAGAAAGATCCTCTTCCATGAGCATGTCCTCGAGAGACGATCTGATGGATTCAATCGCCCTCTCCCGGAACTGAGCCCGGAAGGCGTGGCGAAGCTGGATATATCTAAAAAAATAGGAGTTCGGGAGATCAAACCGCGCCTTAAGCTGGTCAAAGGTAAGTAGTTCCCCATAACTAGTCACGTCCTTGAGAAGCTTAATATCCCTAGTTGCCCACACCATCGGATCCGGATAGGAATAAAAGTGTGGCAGTTTGGGATTCCCCCACAGCGGAGTCTGTGGCGAGAATCCCAAATAGCTGGGGCAGGCCAGAGCCACTGCATCGCCCCACGCTCTGACAGTCGCCCGCATGGCCGACGTCAGCGGCAGGTCAGACCCCACTCCCCTATGTATAGCCAGTCTCAAAGTCTCGCAAGACCCCAGGTGAGCTGCCTCTAGTACTGTGGCAGAGTCCCCATCATCAGAGGTGAGCCACCTGTGGACGAAAACCATTTGGCCTGCGAGGTAGTACTTCCTCCAGTCTGGCAGAGCTAGCCCCCCTTGACCCCAGGGTTCCTGAAGCGCCTTGAGCCCTATACGCGGCATTTTTGGGGCCCATAGAAAGGAACTAGTGATGCCATCCAATTGTTTAAAAAAGGACTTAGGGATGCGCACTGGAGCGTGCCGTAGGAAGTATAGGATTACCGGGAGGATTTTCATCTTAAGAAGGTTTATTCTTCCTATCAGTGAGAGTGGGAGTTTCTGCCACGCCAGGGCCTTCTGCTTAAAAAAGGATAACAGGGGGACCAAATTAAGGGTCAAATAATCTGCGCTGTTCGCCGTGATTCTAACCCCTAGGTAAGTGAAGGACGAAACCCACTGTAGAGGCAAATTTGGATCTGCTCCCCTCCTGGCTCCCTCGTCCAATGGCAAAATCGAGGACTTGCCCCAGTTTACCTTCAGACCAGAAAAAATAGTGAAATCATTCAGAATCCTCAGGGCTGCCCGAAGCGAGGGACCAGGGTCCTCGAGAAACAAAAGCATGTCATCAGCATATAATGCCAGACATTCCCGTATAGTGCCCACTCTAATAGCTCCCACCTCAGTAGATTTCCTAAGCGCTACAGCCAGGGGCTCCATGGTAAGGGCAAAAAGAAAAGGGGACAATGGGCACCCCTGCCTGGTTCCCCTACCCACCGAAAAGAAGGGGGAGACCGAGTGACCCAGTCTAATTGCGACTCTAGGAGCACTATACATTAATGTTATCCAGTGCCTAAAAACTTGCCCAAAACCCATCTTCTCCAGAACCCGGTGCATATACTTCCAGTCAATTGAATCGAATGCCTTTTCGATGTCAATCGATACAATAATCCTGGTACCCCCACTGGCCCGGGGAGCTGAAGATGTGTGAACAGTCGCCTCAAATTCGTGTCAGTAGGCTTTCCGGGCAGGAAATCACCCCCACAAGCCGCGTGGCCAGGACCTTTGTCAAGATTTTAAGATCTGCGTTTAGAAGGGCAATTGGCCTGTAGGCAGAGCAGACCAACAGGTCCTTGCCGGGCTTGGGCAGTAATACCATGTATGCGTCTAACATGGAGGCTGGGAGCCTGTTCAATTTTAAGCATTGAGCAAATAGGGCATTTAATCTAGGGGCTAACTCCTCAGCAAAACATTTATAAAAGTCCGCCGGGAAACCGTCCGGTCCCGGGGCCTTGTGAGGGAGAAAGGCGAAAATTGCCGCCACTATTTCTTTGTTAGTGATGGGAGCATCCAGAGACTCCCGGTCCTCGTCGGACAACCCCGGGAGGGCCAAGCCCCCCAAGAGGGTATCCAAGTCGGTGGTATCATAGCTCGGGATCGGCGCATAGAGTTCAGAAAAATAATCCTGGAACACCTTTAGCACCTCAGAGGGGTCACTGACCAGGGTCCCATCCTTGTTCTTAATTACGGGGACATTTGTAACCTGATTGTCTGTCGCCACTAGCCTTGCTAGCAGTTTCCCATTCTTGTCACCCTCCGCGAAAACCCGTTCGGTCCTATGTCTTATCTCCGTGTGTGCTAGATCTGAGAAGTGCAGGGAAAGAGAACGCCTGGCGTCCATCAGGGATACATATGAGGCATCAGAGGGGCAATTGGCATGTTTCTCCGTCCACTCCCGTTCAACCTCCCGCAACCTATGTAATTCTTCATTGTGAGTCACCCTCTCCGCCTTAATGGCCGATACACATTCACCCCTCATTACTGCCTTAAAGGAGTCCCACACCACTGGCGGATCCGCTGTATCCACATTGACTGGCCAGTAGGAGGCAGCCGCCTCTCTTAGGTGATCCACCACTTGGTCATTTTGCAGCCACCCTTGGGGACAACCGCCACCCCCCCCTCCCCCTCCCAGCGGATAGACCGAAAGTGAGAGACAGGGGGCAGTGATCGGACACCCCCCCGGCCAGGTATGTGACGTCCTGCACCAGCGGCAACAGTGCCGAGTTGCCAAACGCCAAATCTATTCTGGCCGAGGAGTGGTAAACCGCAGAGATGTGGGAGTAGGCCCTTTGAAGAGGGTTCCGAGCCCGCCACACCTCCGTCAGCCCAGCCACTGATACCCATGCAAGTAGTTCAGCTGACCCCTGCCTCCCAGGGTTGGACGAGTCCAACGCATCTAGGATGGCGTTGAAGTCGCCCATCACCACCAGAGGGAGGTGAGCAAAGGGAGCCAGCCGGGCAAACATGTCATACAACACTTGAAAATTTACAGGTGGGGGCAGATAAACATTTACCAATAGCATTTTGTATTGAAATATATCTAAAAGGACCGCCACATATCGCCACCCCGGATCCGAAAACACCTGATGAATAGTGCACGGCAGAGTTTTACTAATGAGGATAGTCACCCCCCTTGCAAAGGTGGAGTAGGTAGCATGGAAGGACTTCTAGACCCAGGCACTTCGCAGAGCCAGGACCCTACTGCCGTCCAGGTGCGTCTCCTGCAGAAGGGCGATATGCGGTTTGCACTGTTTAAGCATTTGAAATACTGAGGCCCTCTTAAACTTGTTGTTCAGACCCCGGACATTCCATGACACTACATTAACCTTATCCGCCATTTATCAACTTGAAAATAATAATAATGTATAAATAAAATGGAAAACTAGGCACACAGGATACATACTGCCCCCGATCAAGGTGTGACAATTGAAAAATATAACCAGGGCTGTCAGACACCTCATCCCCTCGCCATAGCCGTGTAACGCACGCACTTTGCAGTAGGTGGTGAACTGAGTTAGAACTAGAACTTCCCCCCCCTGCTATCATACCAACACCCAACAGTAAAACAATAACTAACAACTTGGTACGCAGCTTAATCCCAAACTCCCAATAAAAAAATGGGAGAGAACAAAAATACAGTGGAGAGTCCTTGACCTTGTAACGAAAAGTTCAGCAAATGAAAAAAAGAGAAAAAATAAACAAAAATCCTTTGGTTCTCCATGGAGCTCCACGCAATGAAGTATGGACAATTGAGAAGCATGAATAAGTTCTGTTCACTGGCCAGGCTGTGTAAAACAGATCTGCAGTCCAAGAGCGCCACCTAGCGGCCACATAGTAGCCACTGCCAGGGAAATTGGGGCACAGAAAACAATATGTGGAACGTTAGTTCAGGGACAGAGATATAGGGCAAGATGAAGAAACAAAAAATAAACATAAAAGAATAAAGCACAGAAATAAGGATGGGGGGGAGCCCCAGACATATCCAGATCATAAAGAAAGTACCTCACTGAAGTCCAGGGAATGCAGGTCAGTCACAGTCACAGCCACTCCAGACAAAGGTAGGATACCTCAGGCCCCCCAACTAAATGATAGCTCCAGAACGAATGCCATATATTCAGCCGTCGCCAGGTTCACGGGTTACGGTCCAGCCATTCGCACGCCTCCCCCGGGGAGTCGAAGAACTTAACAGATCCACCATGTTGAACAGGGCCGGACTGGGCATAAAAACCAGCCCTGGAAATTACTTCATAGCAGCCCCAGTGGCTTAGCGTGGGTTGTCAGCACCCAAGGCAAGTAATTTGCACCCCTAACCTGCGGACACTTAGCACGCCAAATCCCTTCCACTCGTACAGTATTAAACCCCTTATGGTACCTCTTAGGATGTACCACGCTTTCTCTTTGTTCTCCTTTCTTTACCTTTTATCTCGCTCTATCCTAATGTCTTGTCCCCCCCTATCTAATCGCTCTTTATCCTTTTTTCATGTTCCTCCCCCTCTTTTTATTCCTTCTCTTAGGCTGCATTCACACCTAGGCGTTTTGTCGCCCTACGCCCGCCGCTGTAGCAGCCTAAAATACGCTGGAGGGGCGAATTTACATTGTCGGCTATGGAGATGGTTTACATCTCTACGCCGAACGCCTGAAGCTTGAAACAAGTCCCGGACCCTTTTTTTCAGGCGTCTTGGGCGTTCGGGCATAGCCGACAATGCTAAAATCACCCCTCCAGCGAAAAACAAGGAGCGACTTGTCGCCGCAAATTGCGGGGACAAAGCGCCGAATCCATGTCGCTGCAATACGCCGCCTACGCTCAGGTGTGAATGCAACCTTATTCCTTGTTTTTCCTCTCTCTCACCTCTATATCTATACACACACACACACACAGTGTATGTATTTACACATATATGTATATCGCACCCAATGAATGATTGTCTTATGGGGGAGAGTGGATTTCAATGTGAAATGTGCCTTGGCCATAGCGCCCACCATAAAGCATCCTCCCTCTGTACTGGGGGCTGTAATATAATTCTGCTGTGGCAGATGAGGAAGTGTGTACAGTGTGTGTGTGTGTATCATGTGTGTGCCCTCTCCTGCAGGGATTGCAGACATTACAGGAGATGGTCAGAGACTGCAGACATATATTACAGGGGACGGTTAGGGATGGCAGACATGGCACAGGGGATGGTTAGGGTTGGCAGACATGGCACAGGGGATTGTTAGGGATGGCAGACATGGCACAGGGGACGGTTAGGGATGGCAAACATGGCACAGGGGACGGTTAGGGATGGCAGACATGGCACAGGGGACGGTTAGGGATGGCAGACATGGCACAGGGGACGGTTAGGGATGGCAGACATGGCACAGGGGACGGTTAGGGATGGCAGACATGGCACAGGGGACGGTTAGGGATGGCAGACATGGCACAGGGGACGGTTAGGGATGGCAGACATGGCACAGGGGACGGTTAGGGATGGCAGACATGGCACAGGGGACGGTTAGGGATGGCAGACATGGCACAGGGGACGGTTAGGGATGGCAGACATGGCCATCCCTAACTGTCCTAATATAGTATTGCAGGGCTGCTCCACTCTATTTAAACCATCTCTGAGGGATCAAATCAGTCTTTTTCCTTTGAAAGTACAACCAAGTGACAGAACAAATAATTGCATCCAATTTCTAAAATACAAATTTTCTTGCAAAAACTGAACTGCTCAGGATTAGTGGACAGTAACCAGTTAATTGGTCTGTAAAGTTTTTAGCCTGATCCAGCAGTAAATACTCCAAAGAATAAAAATAAAAACCCATCAAACAATATGTGCAGCAGCACAGAGTTCTGCCTAAATAGCTGATTAGAAGCTGAAATGGTTAACAGCCATGTATCCCCGGTCTCATAGAACACTGCTGCAGCATCTTTCAGAGATCTTCTCAGTGTGATCAGACAATGTGCAGGTCAGGTTAGTCAGATAAAAAAAAGTAACCAGGGAGACAAGAGGGAGAAGGAGGCTGATTGGTAACCTGCACACTGCCTGATCACATCTGAAAGACACTGCAGCCGGCCAGCAACACGTTACTGTTCTCCTGGTGATCCTGTTTTCTTCCATTCAGCCAGATTTGTGTGTCCTGGAGTGCAGAACGTGGATATTTGTCATCATACCTGTCCTGCATCTCCCTCCTGGCGTCCCCCATTCAGCCTCACTTCAGCACTTACAATCAAATGTGAGCGGGGAACAGCTATACTGCCTGCTGATTGGCTGTGGATGGACCGGAGGAGGAGCAGGTCCTCCCTTGCACTCCTTTAAGCAGCACTATTGGCTGTGGGTTCCCTACTAGAGAAATGACTGGCCAGAGAACACTCATTAAGTGTCCATCCATGCCCCCTCCCACCTGCTTTCTTCTCCTCCACACCACAGAGCGCATACCTGCCAGTGCCTGCCGCACAATAGTCACATGCTCCTCCAGCCCTCCGCTCCGCTGCTGAAATTAATTTTCTCATTCAGCCCTGAGTCCTGTTCACAGCAGCCCCATGACAGCCAGCCTACCGGGATATTTCCTGCTGTCCCGGTTGGCCAGTCCGGCCCTGATGTTGAACCCGGAGCCTATTGGGGTACAGCATACTGTATTGGATACCTTTTTCCCTCAGCCTTTTGCGGATGTCATTGAAGGAGCGCCGCTTGCGCTGGGTTTCCGCCGAAAAATCCGGGAACAGCATCACCCTGGTGTTTTCAAAGCGCAGCTCCTGATGCTTCCGGGACTCCCGCAAAATCATGTCACGATCTCTATAGTTGAGGAACCGGACGAGAAAAGGGCGCGGGAATGCCCCCGGAGGGCGCACTCCTGTGGGCACCCTATGCGCCCTCTCCGCCACATATGTGGGGGGGAGATCCCCCAATTGCAGGATTTGTTTAAAGAAACGTTCAGCAAATGTAACAGCCGCAGTCCCTTCGGCCCCTTCAGGCAGCCCAACCACCCGCACATTGTTCCTCCTTTGGCGGTCTTCCGCGTCGTCAGCTCTACGTTAAAGGGCGTTCACCTGGTCCCTCAACTCCAACAGCTGCGCTCCATGTGAGTGAGCCACGTCTTCCACCTCAGATATCCGCCCTTCAGCCTCAGTAAGCCGGCCCTTGAACTTATCGGGTTCATGCCGGATGAGAGTGCACTCTGTGGCGACATGATCAATCTTCACCATCACCGCCGCTTTGCTGGCCTCAATGGCCTCCAGGATGGGTCCGGTAATATCCTCCGGAGTCGCTCCACGATCCTGGGCATCAGACAGGGGGTCCTCTGGACCGTGACCGCTATTCACCTTCGGTACTTCCATACGCCTGTCCTTCTTCCCCACGTTCCTGGCAGGTATAGTGGGAGGCAAGATGGCCGCGGCTGCTCCCTGCTCAATGCCACGTGCAGAGCGGGTCTGGCGCTGCGTGTTCTGCCGTGTCCTCCCCTGTTTGTGCCCACTCCTTCTCATGACCAGGATGTCACCAACACTGCCCAGCCTCACAGAGCCTACAAAATGCAATAAGTCGTCCGAAAATCGGATAAAAATCAGGATTAGCACGGAGCTCCTGAGAAACACTTGCTGCCTCGTTCACATCCGGCCACGCCCCCCAGTTTCAGAGATCTGACGCAATTTTTTTTTGTCGGTGTCTGGTCCACAAAAGAGGCCTATCGGTCTCGTCAGCCACCATTTCTCGGTGGATCAGGCAGACCGTCATGCAGGCCTATGCTCTTAGGGCCACAGCACTTTCGACCAGGGCAATTGGTGCTTCCTGGGTTTTCCGACATCAAGCGTCTGTCTGACAGGTGTGCAAGGCGGCGACTTGGTCATCCGTTAACACTTTTTCCAAATTTTTACAAGGTTAATGTGAGTGCATCTTCTGATGCTTCTTTTGCCCACAAGGTTTTGCAGGCGGCTGGTTAAGGTTGCAACTCCTCCATTGAGGACCTTGTTTTTGTGGTGAAGTTAAATTGGTTTTACCGATACTGTTCCCACCCCTCGTACTCACTGTAAAATCCTTTTCTCTGTCGTCCATGGATGGACACAGCACCCACCCCTCCTTTTTAGGTTTATACTGCTTGTTACGAACTGAGGCTGCATACTGCAGGGAGGAGAGTTATGTCTGGAGGGACCGCCCCCTGGGTGGGGCTGTTCAACTCTGTTAAAGTAACATGTATTTAATCATCTAACATGTTTTTGCCTAGTCGTTTCCTTTGAAAAGGAACATAACCAACTTGTCAAGATTTAAGGAGCTGTGTCCGTCCATGTCCGTCTTTTAGAAATTATATTTTTTGCAGGGACAGTTCTAAACATGGGAACCATGCACTACCTTACAGGCATACTATACACAACCCCCAGATATGAAATATAAATGATCATTTGGCTTTTATTGTTTTAAGCATTATTAAAATCTCTGCTCCCGAAAAAAGCGCCCATTTTAAAAACTTTTTTTTGCATTGATACATGTCCCCTGGGGCAGGACCCGGAGTCCCCAAACAATTTTTATGACAATAACTTGCATATTAGCCTTTAAAATAGGCACTTTTGATTTTCATGTTTGTGTCCCAAAGACTTTAACGTGTTCACGTGTTCGAACTAATTTTTTGCCTGTTCGCATGTTCTGGTGCGAAGCAAACCGGGGGTGTTCGGCTCATCCCTAGTGAGGGGGAATCAGCACAAGTCTTGGCCATTGGAGGATAGGCAGGCTGTTCTTCCAGAACAGCTAGAACAAAGCCGTGAAAAATGTGCTCTAATGCCTAAAGTGGTCAGTTTGAAATAGGAAATCAGGGGGACTGGCAGGATCACCAGGTATTCCACACAAAGAAAGTAATAAAAAGAATGGGATACCTTTTAACACAATTACATGATACAGCAGGCACATATCAGGAATATTAACTGCTGAGGTAACTTTCCTTAACCACTTCAATATCGGGCAATTTCACCCCCTTTCTGCCCAGGTACATTTTTAGCGTTGTCACACTTTGAATGACAATTGCACTGCCATTCAACACTAACCATATGAAAAAAAAATTCCACCATAACCTAGAGCTTTCTTTTGGTGGTATTTGATCACCACTATCTTTTTTTCTGTACTACAAATAAAAAATACCAAAACATTTTGAAAAAAAGTTTTTTAGTTTTTCTCCTTCACTGACGAGCACTGATGAGGCAGCACTGATGGGAGTCAGCACAAATGAGGTATGAGGTAGTACCGATGAGTTGGCCCTAATATGCAGCACTGATGGGCACGAATAGGCAGCACTGATATATAGCACTGATAGGTGGCACTGGTATGCAGCACTGATGGGCTCTGATAGCTGACACTGATGGGCAGCAATGATGGGCACTGATTGATGGCACTGTTTAGCAGCACTGATATATAGCACTGATGATGAGGCACTGAATGGCAGCACTGATGGGCACTGATTGAGATCCTTTACGGGCACTGATTGGCATTACATGTGGGTACAGGTGGGCACTGATTGGCATTACTGGCACTGGGATGTGGTTAAATATATGTTTTTAATACCATGATCACCCCCTGTAATGAATGGTATCAATCTGATCTGGTGTCTCTCTTTCCTGTGTTCCATCAGATACTAAATCTGACAGGTCGTCACACTGTAACAGAAGTGACGTTCCATCGCTGCCATCTTGGTACACCCCGCACTCGTCCACAGTAAGGATACAGTTAGAAAGCGGCAAGCGGACATCTTGTTACACCCACCAGAGTCTTGCTTTTTACACTTATTTTTACAAGTAAACTCAGCTTATATAGTCAGATTGAGTCATTTGAAATCTCTGTTTTGATGTTGACTTTTCTAATCAACGGTGTTCTATCAAATTAGCAAACATGTGAGATCACCAGGCTCGCCACTGCTTTTAAAATTCAACATGTAAACGTTCAGACGGATTTCCAAATATGTAATTTGACTATATAAGCTGAGTTAACTGTTAAAATAAGTGTGTAATGCAAGACTCCGATGGGTGTGAAAGGATGTCCGCTTGCCGCCTTCTCACTGTATCCTTACCGTGGAGGAGTGTGGGGTGTAGCAAGATGGCAGCGACAAAACCCCACTTCTGTTACTACATCTGATGGGTCGCCATATCTGACAGAACACCTGCAGCTCTGGTAGTGTCCTATTACATCCAATTGTGATGGGAGAAATGCAAAATCACACAAAGGTCAGGAAGAGTTCAGGCATGTGTCAGCTGTACCCAGGATAACTTCCTTGTAACACGATGTTATTTTCTGAATGGAATGTTCAACGCACCTAGAATTATATTTATCCCAAGAAAATTAAGTTACATTTTAACAGAAGATAGGAAACAATAATCATATATATTTTCCAGAAATACGAGTCAATGGGAAAAGACCCGTCTGCCTTCTCTCACACCTTGTTACAAGATATTGAGAATGTGGGAAGAGAAGCTGTGATTGGACTCTGGGAATGTCTCTATGCGCTGGAAAAATATCATCCGCATCCTAATTTATTGGCGGCTCTGGATGAGATTACACAGACAGGTAAGAGGACTTTGTGTTTTCAGACAACAATGTGATGAAATAATGATTAACACCAATTATCCCAAAATAATGATTGGCGATAATTATCCTAAAATAATGATTGGCACTAATTATCCCAAGTTGTACCTCCATTGTCAGTGATAAACACGTTACACATACACCGCACTCCTCACCACTATCTTTCGTCTTTCTTTTTCTCTTTGGCAGATTTGCTATTGTTCCCATTTCCAAACACATCCTAATTAAATATAGTTTTAATAGTATAGATAGGATTTCTAATGATGTTTTTGTTTTGTTTTTTGGACTCTAAACCATGTGACCACATTACTCCTCCCCATTTCTCTGGAACACCATGTCCAGTCTCCTAACTATTAAATATTTCTTCCTGAAAATTGATATTAGATTTCATGGAAACAACCCTACAGGCTGCTACTTTTTAGCCAGAGCTGCTTTAAATTTAGAGGGTAGTCTGAGAGTAAGTTGACTCAGACTGTATGATTATTTACTAAATTTGGGCCTCTGTTCCAGTCATGGCTGTATTGCGAATGACCACTATTGTTATCTGGGGTGCCATTACCACCCCAGGCCAAGGGTGGCAGCAGTCAGGTCAAGGTGTTTTGGGTGTTCCCTTCAGCAGCCAATCAGCGGGGGGTTGATCGTCCCGCTGTGCATGCTGGGGAGCAGTACTTAAGGGACAGATGCCATTGGTCCGGGGTCGTCGATCCTGAGTCTGTCATCCCACCACCCCCCGTGTGTGGCCCTCCTGGCCGGGGGTGCGTGTTCAAGTGTTCCTGGCTCCGGGACCACGTTGGAGATTTTGGACCGAACATACTTCCATCTATGGGAAGGTCTGTGGTAGAGACTTTAACCAAAGTTCTGTGCGTCATCTTGGCTGCTAGGCTGGTGAGATAGGCCTATCCAAGTGCGCAATACCCACTCTGGCTAGAATGGCGACAAAAGCTACCTTGCTGGAAATGGGAGTGTTTCCGAACAGAAGTTATACACCTGAACCTATTGCTTATTACTATGGTTGTCCCGATACCGATACCAGTATCGGTATCGGGACCGATACCAAGTATTTGCGGGAGTACTTGTACTCCTGCAAATACCCCCGATGCCTAAATAGAATACTTCCCCCCCGCCGTCGCCAAAGCCGCCGCATCGAAAGCCGCGCCGCATGGGTTAAACGGGAACATGCGGGAACATCACAGCTTTCATTTGAATAGCTGTAGTGTTCCCGCGCGTATAGACACTCCCCCTTGGTCGGGATTGGATGGGTGATCGTGATCTGTCCAATCCCGAGCAAGGGGGAGTGTCTATACGCGTGGGCAAAACAGCTATTCAAATGAATGCTGTGATGATCTCCGTGCGGCGGCGGTGGCGGCTAGGTATGAGGGACATGGCTAGAGGGACATGGCTGAATGGAAATGGCTAGAGGGACATGGCTAGAGGGACATGGCTGCATATGTGGGGGACATGGCTGGAGGGACATGGCTGGAGGGACATGGCTGCATATGTGGGGGGACATGGCTGCATATGTGGGGGGACATGGCTGCATATGTGGGGGACATGTCTGCATTTGGGGACACATTTAAAAAAAAGTATCGGTATTCGGTATCGGCGACTACTTGAAAAAAAGGTATCGGTACTTGTACTCGGTCCTAAAAAAGTGGTATCGGGACAACCCTACTTATTACCCTTTCATCTCTTCAACTACATTGTTTATTCTTCCACCAAGTTCAGCAAATAAAGCAAAGAAAAAGAAGTCTAATGCCGCGTACACACGACCAATTTTTGGGTTGTAAAAAATTATGTTTTTATTGGTCTAGAAAAAAAAAATTTAACCCGATCGTTAAAACAGCCTTGCCTACACACGATCGTGAAAAAAAAATGCTCTAGCAAAGCGCGGTGACGTACAACACGTACAAAGGCACTATAAAGGGGAAGTTCAATGCGAATGGCGCCACCCTTGAGGCTGTTTTTGCTGATTTCTTGTTAGTAAAAGACGATTCGCGCTTTTCAGTCTGTTACAGCGTGATTAATGTGCTTACTCCATTACGAACGCTAGTTTTTTTTTTTTTATATAATCTTTATTTTGCAAATTTTCAGGGAAAGAATCATACAAACAGACAGCCAACATGGCACGTAAAGAGAAGGGGTACAAAGACAACGCATGGTACATCAGATCCTTTACAGGAACATTAGGATCAGCTGGGGCAAAATACAATCCCAGGGTGCGCCCGCATTTAATGGCATGACGGGAGGAGAGGCAAACAAAATATGAAATACAATATATCTTCACTCTATCGTGGAACACCTCCGCTGCCACACCCTGGCACACCCCTGTGAGAGAAAGCACCCCCCCTCAGGTAGCAGCAGGCGGTGCCTATCTCTAGTACCCGGTTCACGTGCAGCATGGAACAAGGGGGGGGGGGGGTAAGAAGGGGAGACACAAGGGGACGGAGAGCAGAGAAAAGAGTACAAGAAAGATAAGACAGAAAACAGAGGGAAGGGGGGAACATCTGCTGCAGAACTGAATTAGATAATAAGAAAACAACTATCACAACTAGGCCTTAACAACTATATATACCAAAGGCTTTACTATCAGCTTTTCAAGTCATCCTAATCCCCCAAAGGGGTTGCCCCCGTAGAGGGTCCCGGGGCAGCGAGTACATCCGGACCGGCGTAGTGGATCCACGTGGCCCAGATAGAATAAAATTTATCGTATTTATCTTTGCACTGCGCCATCCACTTCTCTGCGGCCATAATTTTATTCACCAAGGCCACCCATTCAGAACGGGTCGGTATTCGTGGCGTCTTCCAGTAAATCGGGATCAGCCTGCGGGCTGCATTGAGCAAATGAGGCAGTGTAGACTTACGGTAAAAACTAACCGGGACAGTGGGGAAATGGAGCAAGGATTCCAACGGGGAGTCAGGTAGCTCCACATCTAGAATGCGTTTGATCTGCTCATGGACGTCTCTCCAGAAGGGACGTATCTTAGGGCACTCCCACCAAATATGGAGGAAGGTGCCCTTTTGGCCACAGTCCCTCCAGCATGCATCAGAAAGAGCAGGGTAAATTTTAGCAAGCTTGGAGGGAACCCTGTACCATCTGGTCAGGACCTTGTAGCTATTTTCCTGCATCCTTGTGTCCACCGTGCTCGAGTGTGGGAGCCTATATATGTGATCCAGCTGAGGCTTGGAGAAGACGCACCCGAGGTCCCCCTCCCACTCCCGTATAAACCCCGGTTTCCCCTCAACATGTAGGGATTGTATCAGGGAGTACAATAGGGAAATAGCATGAGGGACCGCGGCAGGGGACATACAGAGCCGCTCAAAGGGAGACGCTAAGGCCGGTGACCTAACCCCCCGGGGCAGAGTGGTAAGGAAGTGTCTGATTTGCCGATAGCGCCAGTTATCCATGGGAAATGAGCCATACCGTTCCCGCAATGTGGCCAAAGGCAGCACACCCTGGTCCTGGGCAAACCGGCCACATCTGGACTCCCCATCCGCCGCCCACGTCCGGAAAAAGGAAGGGTGTTCCCCCGGGGTGAACCAAGGGAAGCCACTTAAAGGCGCAAGTGGGGAGGTCGGCAACGCGAGCTCCCCATCCTTGTTAAGAACATCCCAGAGCGCCAGAGCGTGAGTAGCCAGTGGGGAGACCAGTGCCGACAGACCCCTATTTTCCTTAGGCACCCAAGGGGCGTGGGACAGGTTTCGTCCTGCCAGGAACTTGTCGAGGGCAACCCACAATTTGTGCTGCACCCCGTGATACCAATCCAAAATGCGCTGCAGGGCTACAGCTTCGTAGTACCTGCGGATTACCGGGACTCCCAGCCCACCCGCCGATTTTGGGCGCTGTAGTGTGCGGAGTGCCAGCCGAGGGCACTTCCCACTCCAAATATACTGAATGAATAAACTATTGAGACTTGAGAAGAAGGCCCTGGGCAAATCAATCGGCACCATCTGTAGAAAAAACAAAATCCTGGGGAGTACATTCATTTTCAGCACACTGACTCGGCCCATCCAAGAAAACGCCACTTTGTCCCACCTCTTTAGGTCCAATCTAATAGCAGAGAGTAGTGGCGCGAAATTGCAACCATAGAGTTGAGAGCAATTGGCGGGTAGGTGGATCCCTAAATACTTCAGCGATGAGTGGCACCAAGTAAAGGAGAAGGCAGACTGCAGCTGATCACGAAGGCCCGGGGTAATATTTAACGATAGGATCTCTGACTTGGAATAATTTATCTTAAAATTAGACAGGAGATTGAATTCACCCAACTCTGCCATGATGTTAGGCAGCGAGATCAGTGGGTCGGAGACGTAAAATAACACGTCATCCGCATAGGCAGATAATTTGTGTTCCCTCGGGCCTACCGTAAAGCCTCTAATGCTGTCATTGAGGCGAATCCGATTGAGCAATGGTTCGAGCGTCAAGGCAAATACCAGGGGTGATAAAGGACACCCCTGACGCGTCCCATTGCCAATCGGAAAGGCGTCCGACAACAGCCCATTCACCTTTACCCGAGCGGATGGAGAACTGTACAAAGAGGAGATCCAGGCCAGCATATTAGGGCCTAGGCCCAGCCTGTTCAGAACTATAGTCATGTACGTCCAGTCCACCCGGTCAAATGCCTTTTCGGCATCAGTCGAAAGCAAGAGACACGGGTGTGTTGTCGCCTGCGATTCAACCCAGTGGATCAACTGGAGCGCCCTATTGGCATTATCCCTAGCCTCCCTGCCCATGATAAAACCTGTTTGGTCGGGATGGATAACCGAGGGCAGTACCGGCTTAAGTCTATTGGCCAAAATTTTGGCCAATATCTTAATATCCGTATTTAAAAGGGATATGGGTCTGTAGCTGCTTGGTAACGAATGATCTTTACCCTCCTTTGGCAGAACCGATATGTGCGCCGCTAGCGCCTCTGGTGGCATGGCCGTTCCTGAGGCTAGTGCGGTAAAGTAGGCACACATGGGCCCTGACAATATGTCCACATATTTTTTATAATACGCGTTCGTATACCCATCCGGGCCCGGACTCTTCCCATTGGGGAGGTCTTTGATTACTGCCTGGATCTCCGCTACGGTAATAGGTGCATCAAGCTGTTTGCCCGTTGAGGCCTTCAGCTGTGGAAATTGTGCCTCCGTGAGGTATTGGTGTACCCGCGCCACCCGTTGTGCTTCCGAGACTCCGGGTAACGTATCCGGAAGATGATACAACTGGGCATAAAAGTCTTTAAACGTCGCCGCAATTTTGGACGAGTGTACCACCATCGCCCCCGTCGCAGACTTAAGTTTATGAACATGTCCCGCCTCTCGCTGCCCCCTTAGGGCCCTGGCCAGCATCCTCCCACATTTATTCCCAAATTCGTAGAACTTGTGAGTCAGGTATCGCAGCCGCGCCCGAATTTTGGAGTCCAGCAGGTCCGCCAAGGCCTGACGAATGGAGGCCAGCTCCGCCGCCACCACCGGGGAAACCTTTTTTTTGTGGGTGAGTTCCGCAGCTCGCAGTTTGGCTAACAGGGCTTTCAATTCACCCTCCCGAGCCCTCTTCAAACGCGCCCCCTGGGATATCAGCTCTCCCCTAACTACCGCCTTGTGGCCCTCCCAAATGGACCCCATGCTTACCTCCCCAGGAGTATTTTCTGCAAAATACAGGGATATGGTGTCTGAGATTTGCTGGAGAGCGACGGCATCATCAAGGATGCCATCGTTCAAGCGCCAGGTCCACGTCCGTGCCTCTACCGAGAGGGAGTGCAAGGAGATGGATACCGGGGCGTGGTCGGAAATGGTAATGGATCCAATGGAGGCACTGGTTAATGAATCGAGGGAGAACTGGTCCATCAACAGGAAGTCTATACGAGTATAGACATTGTGTGTGGCTGAGAAATAGCTATAATCCCTGTCAGTAGGTCGGAGCAGCCTCCAGCAGTCCACCAAATGTCGAGACTGCAGGGACTTCCTGAAGCGCTTCAGGAAGGCAAATGAGTGCACCGACCGGCCGGAGGAAGTATCCACCAGAGGGTCGGGGCAAACATTAAAGTCTCCGCCCAGGATGAGAAGGCCATCCCGAAAGGTAGACAAGGACTCCAGTACGGATTCTAAAAAGGTAATTTGGCCAGTGTTCGGGGCGTAGATCGTAGCGAGGGTAAATTTACGACCAGAGATGGTGCCCTTGACAAACACAAAACGACCCTCGGGGTCCAGCAACTGGTCCACCAGGACGAAGGGACAATTTTTGTGGATCGCTATAGCAACCCCCCCGGACTTGGGACGAGGGGAGCTGCTAAGGAACCAGGATGGAAAGAGGTGTGTGGGGAGGCGGGGGATCGAGTCAGTGCGGAAATGCGTCTCCTGTAAAAAAAGAATACGTGCCCCCATGCGTTTCATCTCAAGCCACAACTTACTGCGTTTCATCGGGGATCCCAGGCCACGAACATTATAGGAGACGACTTTCAAGTCAGCCATAACCGGAGATCAGGAAGAAGCGCCGACGACCCACGGACGAGAAGGGGGGCCAACCACCTGTACGTCTCTGCCATCAGCCTGGAGCACACAGATAAGCCTAGGGAATAGAACATAGTTACAGCAGGTGAACCACACACAAAACATAAAAGCAAGAGTACAAAAAAAACAGGGAACATAAAAACAAAAACAATGTAAAATAACAAGCCCAAAAGGGCGCAACCTAGTGCAATAGTACCACCAGTCGGGTGCCGCCCCCGCCTCCCAGGAGCTGAGAGACGGCGGCGGCCAGCGAGCAGAGGTATTCCCAAAAAAGGGAGCATAACTCCAGGGGAGTCGACCTATTGGGGGGTTAGTGACACGGCACAAAGAGCGAGTCCGTCACGGGACCCGCGATTTGTCAGAACAAAAAACAAAAAAAAAAAAAAAAAAATATTTATAGCAATCCCTGAGCCCAGGGAAGATTTATGCAACGGCGGCTGGGGGGAGACAGCTACAACAGTGCCACAGGGTGGTTCAGCGACCCAATCCATCAGAAGCATCAGATCTCACTGCCCCCTGTGGAGAATGGGGGAGCGGGGTGTGTCCAGGCGGGCCCCTCCTGGGGCCACGATGTCGTTTGCGGCGACGGGCAGGGAGCCACGGTTCAGGGCGGTTAGGTAGGGGTATGGCCGGTGACGACCTCCAATCCGGAATGTCCACTTGAGGTAGTCCTAGGGACTCCAGGAACCGTGGTAGATCATCTCTGTTGCGTAGCACATGCGACCGACCATCTTTAGTCACAGAGAGGCTGAACGGAAAGCCCCATCGGTACGTCAGCTGGGCCTCCTGCAGGACCTCCAGAAGGGGCCTGAGAGCACGGCGCTGCATCAGTGTACGCCTGGACAGGTCCGGGAAGAACGACAACTTTGCACCATCAAAGTCCACATATCTGACCCCCCTGACCTGATTCATAATGCGTTCCTTGAGGGAATACTTGTGTAGCTTACAGATAATGTCTCGTGGCTTGTCAGGATCTTCTGAGGGAGGGCGTAGAGCTCGGTGCGCCCGGTCAATTTCAATGTGGTCTGGGGCATGACGACCCAAGATCTGTTTAAAGATACCCTGTAAAGTAGGGACAATATCCCTCGGACCTGTCGCTTCAGGTAGGCCTCTGACACGGATATTAACTCTGCGGCTCCTGTTCTCAAAATCGTCCATCTGATCAATCAGGGCCTCAATCCTGCGGTCTTGCCTCTCACAGTGTTCAGTAAGAGCCTGTAAAGCAGGGGCAGTTTCTTCCCAGTGCGTCTCTAGTGTTTCCACTCTACCCCCCAGATGAGCTGTATCAACCTGCAGGTCTGCAATGTCCTGCCTCAGGGCCTTCTCCACAGTCTGAGCGAACCGCTCTAAGTCGGCCTTAGTGGGGAGGGAAAGTAAGTGGGAGCGGACATCCTTATCCATCCATGGATCGTCCCCCGATCCAGGCTCATCAATGCTTTCAGAGCCGGATGGGGACGGGGAGTGAGGCTGGGCAGAGACATGCACCAGAGGGGAACTAATGGGTGATGGAGGCCTAGCAGCGTGGGAGCCGAGCGCCATCTTGGCTGTACTTGCCGGGTCACTGCGGGCTCCAAAGAAGGCGTCCAATGATCCGGATCGTCCCCGCGATGTCCGCTGAGGCTGCGGGGACGTCTTACGTTTTGATGGCATCTCGTGCCGCCGAGAACCCCCCAGGGAATCCGCCGTATGCAGTGCGGAAGTGCGCGGGACTCACGGAGCTCCGAGAGAGCACGTCCTCACACGATCATGCCGTGGCCACGCCCCACGAACGCTAGTTTTACCAGAACGAGAGCTCCCGTCTCATAACTTGTTTCTGAGCATGCGCATTTTTTTCACGTCGTTAAAGCCCACAGACGACCATTTTTTACAACCTTAAAAACGACAACGTTAAAATCCCCTTATTATTATTATTATTTTTTTTTTTTCTCTCTCTTTCTCTTCCCCACCTCTCTTTCTTCCCCCTGTCCCATACTCTCTCCCTTCTATTCTAGGGGATTCTCCGTATAAATGCTACTTCTCTAGAGAATTCTGTTTACCCAGATATACCTCACTAGGTTAGAGGGACCGAGGTAGGAAGACATAAAAAGAAATATCTGGGATAGTGAAAACGGAACACAACCTATTGGCGGTATAGATAGTAGTAGTACGAAAGCATGTTGGGGTAAATAAGAATATATATTGAGACTATGGGCCAGATTCAGGTAGAGTTACGCCGGCGTATCAGTGATACGCCAGCATAACTCACACTTTGAGCTGGCTTATCTGTTTTCTGTATGCAGAAAACAAGATACGCCGGGATTCAGTGCAGATACGAGCGGCGTAATTGTATTTCACCGTCGTATCGGAACTGCAACTTTAAAATGGCCGATAGGGGCGTTCCCGCTGATTTACGCTGATAATATGTAAATCAGCGAGATACGGCAATTCACGAACGTACGCGGGCACGACGCAGTCACTTTACAACGTTTCCGTAAGGGGTTTCCCGGCGTAAAGATAAAGCAACAAAAAGCACGCGTATCCTATGTTAAGTATGGCCGTCGTGACCGCGTCAAATTGAAAAAGTTGAACGTCGTTTGCGTAACTCGTTCGTGAATGGGGATTGACGTCATTGACGTTCACGTAGAAAACACCGTCCTAATGTGGAGCATGCGCACTGGGATACATTGACGGCCGGCACATGCGCAGTGGGATCGCGCCTAGTTTAAATACTACACGCCCCGTACCCGCCCAATTTGAATTCCGCCGGCCCATTTTCGCTACGCCGCCACAACTTTAGGAGCAAGTGCTTTGTGAATACAGTACTTTCTCCTAAAGTTTCGGCAGAGTAACGTAAATGAGCAACGTTACGCCAGAATAAAGAATCGCCCATCTACCTGAATCTGGCCCTATGTTTGTATATATGTTTGTTGAATGTTATTTATATGTATATATGTTTGTAAAGTTTAAAAACTATGTTTAACCACTTAAGGACTGCCGCATGTATATTTACGTCGGCAGAATGGCACGGACAGGCACATCAATGTACCTGTACGTGGCTGCCTTGACGTGGGTCGGTGGTCCGATCAGGACCCCCCCGGTACATCCGAAGGTCCTGGTGGCTGTAGGAGCGATCCGTGCTGAGGGGGCACGGTTCGTTTTTGTCCGCCCCCCCCGGATCGCTCCCAGCCAATGCGCGCGCTCCCCTGCAGTGTCATTTCCTCCTCCTGTGTAAACACAGGAAGAGGAAGTGATGTGATCTCTGCTCTCTGCGTTTTTTTCAACCGCCGCTGAGGAGAGATCACATCACATAGTAAGTCTGCACAACACTACATTGACACCAGTACACGCAGGCACACTTAACCCCTTGCGATCACCCCCCTCCTCCCTGGTACTCTTTGCTCCAGCTACCGTCCAATTGCGTTATTGAATGCAGTTATAAAGGTTTATGCAAAGATACTGGCAACGAGGATAAAGCCAATAATGCCGGATTTAATAAACGCAGATCAGATGGGGTTCATAAAAGGGAGAGAAGGGCGGGATAATAGTTTAAGAACGTTACTGTTTCTACAGGAGGATGGTAAGAAGAAACCCCCAGTCGTACTCATGTCAATAGACGCTGAAAAAGCTTTTGACAGAGTTGACTGGGGGTTCATGATGGAAACCCTGCGAACTATAGGATTAGGGCCTAGATTTATGAAATGGGTGGAAAATCTATACAACTTCCCGACGGCAAGAGTAAAAGTCAATGGGAGTGTGTCGTCTGTGTTTGAAATGATGAATGGAACGAGACAGGCTGCCCGCTCTCACCCCTCCTGTATGTAATATCATTGGAACCATTACTGGCTAGGATACGGAATCATCAGGATATAGGGGGGGTGATAGTGGGAGAGGAGGAGCAGAAGTTGGCTGCGTACGCAGATGACATACTCTTAGGCGGCGTACACACGACAGAGGTTCTCGCTGAAAACCAGCGAGAACCTCGCTGGGAGCTGCATTCCAGCGAGAACCTCGGCCGTGTGTACGCTCCTGGCTCGCCCCGCCCGTCGGGAATCCCGTCGAGCGAATAGAGAGCACGCTCTCTTTTTGCTCGACGGCCCGCCTGGATGAATGGCTGGTTGCCATTCCCGACGGGCGGGTCACCGATTTTGACGGCCGGCAGGGAACCTCGACGGGCGGAACGATGTGTTCTGCCCGTCGAGGTTCTCGGCCGTGTGTACGCGGCTTCATATGTGACTAAGCCAAGACTCTCTCTGCCCATTGTAATGAAAGAAATTGGAAAATATGGGGAACTTTCTAACTTTAAAATTAATCCTATAAAAACAGTAATCATGAACTTGGGAATCGATGCAACAGAAGAAACAAATTTACAGAAAACATTTCCATTTATTTGGGAAAAAAATACATTAACATATTTAGGAATAAAGATCACACCCAGAGTAGAAAGACTATATGAGGCCAACTATATCCCATTAGTTAATGAAATAAGACAAGATTTAAAAAAACTAGCAAAGAGACTGATTTCCTCGGTAGGGAGGATCAACGCATTCAAAATGATGGTGCTACCAAAAATAATCTACAAGTTCCAAATGCTCCCAATAAAAATTCCACAAAGCTTTTTCAAGATAATAAAAACTATAATCTTGAAATACATTTGGCAGGGCAAAAAGGTCAGAGTACATTATTCAATTCTAACTCGGGAAAAAAAAGGGGGGGGGCTCGCACTCCCAGATATAAAAAGATATTACCAAGCCGTAATTTTAGCAAGGTTAGCTGAATGGACAAATATAAACACTCAAAAGAAATGGGCACAGATGGAAGGCATAATAAGTTTGACACAATTAAACACAAATGTTTGGATTCCACCTAAATTTAGAAAAATAGGCACGGACACACATAGTATAACGAAGAACGTATTCAAAACATGGGACAAATTATATAAGCGGTTCAAATGGGAGTACAACTCCCCATTAATCCCATTAGCTGACACAAATTTTTTTCCACCCGGGAACAGGACACGAATGGGTAAGAATTTAGGCACTAAAAGATTAGGGGAAAATGTCACACTAGGGAAAATAAGGTCTAGAAACGACCTTCAAGTACAGGAAGGGTTTCAACACTTCAGTGATTGGGAATATTTCCAATTAAAACACTTTGTGAGCACATTACCATCACCGAAAAGAGACAATAAAACATTGAATTTAATAGAAAAATTATGTTCCACCGGAAAACCATTACAACACGGAACTGCTGCATTATATGGGATATTAACAGACCTAGAGACGAAGAAAAGTGGGGACAAGACATTGGGGAAGAGATAGAGGACTCACACATAATAGGTGCAGTGTTTAACTATGCAACCGAGTCCCCGTCTGCCGACACGTCCTCGGGTAAGTCCTCCATACCACACTCTACACTGACGTGCATCAAAACTCTCCTTCATTCCTCCCTTCTGGTGGATGTTTGGCATGTCCAGCATCCCACGGAGAGGGACTATAGCCATTACTTAGCGGCACATAACTCATATAGCAGGCTAGACCACTTTCTAATCTCTCAATCTTTGTTAGATACTCCCATTCAGGCTTCCATGGGTCAGCTGCTTTGGTCCAACCATGCACCGGTCTACTTGACCCTTGCACGTCCCCCAACGTCTCGGAGGGGTTCACATTGGAGGTTGAATGATAATTTGTTGTGAGACCCCGAGTATGTTGCAGATGTCTCTGCCATCATCCTACACTTTATCTCTGATCATCTATCTGACACCACCTCGCCTCCTACTCAGTGGGAGGCTCTGAAATGTGTCATTAGGGGGGTTCTCATTCAACATGGCTCTCGTCTCAAAAAGATGCGATCGAGTGACATACGCCGTCTCCTTTCCACTATAGCAGAGCTTAAACCCCAGCATAAATGAGATCTGGACCCTGCAGTCTTTGTTCGACTTTCGAATGCCCGCCGAGACCTTCTCCAGCTTCTCAACTCGCATTCGCTGATAGCTCGGGATAGGGCACGCAATTTCCAATACTCATTGGCCAATAAATGCGGTAAACAGGTAGCATGGGTCCTGCACCCTAGATCTCCACGTTGCACCATTCCCTATATTTCCCGCCCTGACCATACCAAATCGTTTAATACGACGGGTATTTCATCCGCCTTTCGGGAATATTATTCTAGACTCTATAATCTCACGCCCACTGACTCGACCGAGCGCTCCGCTCCTTCTGGTGCCGATATGTGGGATTATATTGTTGAGGTGGCTCTCCCCGCCATTGCCGCCTCTGATGTGGCTGAATTGGATAATCCCTTAAGCTCGTTTGAGTTTCTCAGCGCCATCAAGGGCTTGAAGGTAGGCAAGTGTCCCGGCCCAGACGGATACATCCCTCGCTTCTATAAAATGTTTGCTTCTCTATTGGAACCTCTGATGGCTAAGGCATTCAATGCCATGGATGATTCCCTCCCTCCACCCAAGGCTATGTTGACTGCTAACATCTCCATTATACCCAAGCCGGGCAAAAACCCCTCTTAATGCAGCAGCTAGCGGCCTATTTCCCTGCTCAATGTCGATCTAAAATTGTTTGCTGAGGTGCTGGCTAACCGTCTATCCCCTCTACTCCCTGGTGTGATACACAATGACCAAGTGGGCTTTGTCCCGGGCCAAGAAGCCAGGGACAATACCACCAAGACAATTCACTTAATTTCCCTTATCCAACGCAGGGGTCTGAAGGCTTGCCTCCTTTCCTTTGACGCTGAAAAAGCATTTGATCGCGTGAACTGGAGATTTCTTCGGCTTTCGCTGGAACAGTTAGGACTGGGCGCGCCCTTTATCTCCAAGGTGATGTCTCTTTATTCTCATCCTTCAGCCTCGGTATTGGTTAATGGCTCTAACTTGGACTCCTTTGCCATCTCCAACGGCACTTGGCAGGGCTGTCCCCTGTCCCCCCTCCTATTCGTTATTGTCATAGAACATCTGGCCTGTGCCACCAGACAAAACTCTTCCATACATGGGATCCAAACGCCTTCCTCGCATCACAAACTATCTCTATACGCGGACGATCTCCTGGTGTATATTCAGGACCCCTTTTTCTCCCTACCATCCTTTTTCACTGAATTCCGTCGCTTTGGCTCGTTCAGCAACTTTAAACTTAACGTTTCAAAGACCCCCTGCTACTATGACTATGCTTAAAGCCAATTTTTCTTTCCAGTGGCAAGCACGGGGGATTTCATATCTTGGGGTCACCATTCCATCCAATCTTGCCAACCTTTTTTCCCTCAATTATGTTCCGTTACTTTCGCGCCTCCGGAAGGATTTGGAGGAATGGGGAGGGTCTTCTCTACCGTGGTTCGGGCAGATCAACACCCTGAAAATGGACGATTCCCATTATAGTCCCCAAATCTTTTTTCGTTTCCCTACGTTCCCTAGCCATTAGATTCTTGTGGAGCCGAGGGCCGCCCAGGGTGAAATATAATTTTCTCACCCATCCTAAATTGCGGGGTGGGGTTGGTCTCCCCGATTTTGAATTGTATTACAAGGCCACCCATGTAGCGAGAGTCCTAGAGTGGTTTCCGTGTCCATTTTTGAAGGCCTATGTTGCCATAGAGCAGGACCTGGCACACGTGGACCTTAGAGCTTTGTTGTGGGGATGCCCCCTCCCTCCCCACTAACTTTGGCATCTCTCAGGATCTGGTATAACAGGGGGTTATGTTCCCTACTGTCCTCTGATCCTTCTCCATTGACCTGTATGTTTGATAATCCTTCCTTTCCTCAGGGTCCAGTCTTTAGGTCCCTTCAAACGGGCCACATGGCCACAGGCGCACTCCTTTGTACACCCGCAGCGGGGGTCGTCTGTAATACCGGCAGGATCGCACGATTGGCTAACTGCCATCCACCACTCTACATTCACTAGACACCTACATTCCTCCTCCCGAATACACCGCCCCTGTACTGAATTTGAACGGCTGTGTTCACTCTCGGAGACCCCTAGACACCTTTTGTCAGTCATATATAGTCTCCTTCACACATACCGAGCTACCCTCTTACACCAGGGCATGGTCGGCAGATTTGGGTGACAATGTCTCAGATCATGAATGGCAGACTTCATTCCATTTCACTCATAAGTCCACAATTTCCTGTTATTCTCAAGAAAAAAACTTCAAGATTCTCTCAAGATGGTACAGGGTCCCCTCTACGCTACACAAAATATTTTCGTCCACTCCGGCGTCCTGTTGGCGGTGTTCTTCAGCTGCATGTCTGGTGGGAATGTGAGAGGATCCGCCCCTTCTGGACCCAGGTATTTGACTGTTATAATAAGACTTATTCTGAATCACTGGTCCCCTTCCCTAAGATTGCCCTTCTTTCTGTACTCCCTGGCTCGATAATATCGCAGAAGCGGAGTCTCCTCTGCTTATTTATGTCCTCAGCGAGGCAGCCCATACCTTCCTACTGGAAGTCGACCTCTACTTCCCCACTATCTCACTGGGTTTTGATTATGAATGACACTATGAGAATGGAGGAAATGCTGGCTCTTGACAATGATACCTATGATAAATACAGACAGTTGTGGCTCATCTGGCTCAATTTATCTTAGTCTGATGCCCTGACTAACATGTTGGCCCCTTCGACGTGATCGTCACCACATTTCCTTCTGCTCTGTGGCCGGTTAGACTCACACCTCCTGGGTCTCTCCCCCCACGCCTACTCTATTTTTCCTTTCCCCACCTGTCTTGTCAGCGACCCACTCCCCCCTTTTCCCATGCTCCCCCTCTCCTCCACCCTGACCTGTTTCCCTTTCTCTCCCTTCCATCCTTTCCCTCCTCCCCCTCTCCTTCTTTTCCCCCGCATCTCCCTGTTTTCGCCCCCTGTCCCCTCGTCTTCTCGATATCTTTCGTTCTAATTTTACTTTGTCTCCAGCTCTGTCTGTCCTTACCTTTCCTTTTCTTCTGTTTTTTCTTTTATTGTGTTATTATTTTTATAATATAGGTCCCTGTTACAGTTCTACCAAGAGGAAGAGCCCCTAATGTTTGCACATGCTTTTTGTTTGCAGTTCCAGTTGTGGGGGCTCATTTTGATATGTGTTGTGGGGGAGAGTTCTGCTGTAGGTGATAGCCGTCAGGCTGACTCCCCCCCCCCCATTTATAATACTTCTAAATGTGTGTAGACTGTACTGCCTCTTGTTAATTGTCTTTTTTTATGTTTTGTATTATCTAAATACCAATAAATATATTTTCAACTCTAACTATGCAACCGATATCAATACAATTGAATCAAACTATAAATGCATGGTGCGCTGGCATCTGACACCTGACAGAATTAATAAAATACATCCAAACAATTCTGTGTGTTGGAGAGAATGTAATCAAGTTGGAACCACAATGCATGTATGGTGGGACTGCCCGAGAATACAGGAGTACTGTAAAGAAGTCTTAGAATACATAGAAGAAATTACAGGTGAAAAGATCTTACGAAACCCCTTGACCTGTCTGTTCCACGGAACGGATAGGCCAAAAAAAGGGTATGAATCGATTTTGGTCCCAGTGTTGCTAAATGCAGCAAAGGGCCTAATTCCAAAAAATTGGCTACACCCACAGAGGCCAACTATAAAAGAATGGATACATCGAGTCGACTACATATCAGAAATGGAATATCTAAGGCGAGTTGACCTGGGAGAAGAGGCAAGAAGCAGAACAGTCTGGGAGCAATGGAGAGCATTTAAAATGTCAGGAAAATTTGCACAGGCAATGATAGAATTAGATAGGTAATTATAGAGAAACTAAATCCAAAAGGTGACCGACAGAACCGTAGGGTAGGGAAAAAAAAATTGGGGCGGGATCTCTTTTACGTAACGATCGCCATATTTTAAAAAAAAATAATAATTAATTTATGAGTGTTTTTTCTGCTTTCCCTTTTCGATGACACATTGAAAAAAGAAAAGAAACAAATAATAAAGGAAAAAAAATAATAATAAAAAAAATAAAGAGAAATCAAAGCAAAAGAAAAACCACACGTGATGCGAGACCACAGAAGAAATGCGAAGGGCGGAATTACCATGAGCATGTCTTGCTGTCCCATTTTCTGGTTGAGTCTGATGTGGATTAAAAAAAAAAATGTAAATGCAGAAGGATCTCGAAACTGGTTTAGATTCCCTTTGTACTAACAAATCACTCGTCATTAGAATGGCTGATAAGGGGGAATGGAATTGTGATCCTAGATCGGTGTGATTATTTCGCAGAAATGCTTAGGATTGTGGATGACGAGACATACACTCCACTGACCAGAGATCCAGTAGCCAAATTCAAAAAGGAACTGGAGGTCATTGTAGATCGTGGTTTGACAATGGGTATTTTAAATAATAAAGAAAGGCTATTTTTGGTTCCACATGCCCCTCACACGCCGGTAATTTATTACTTAACGAAGATCCATAAAAGCCAGACTTGCCCCCCAGGACGTCCCATAGTCAGTGGGATTAGTTCCATCACGTCCCAGGTGAACAAGAACATTGACCATTAATTACAACCACTAGTTCAAAAGGTTCCATCTTACATCAAGGATACCAAGCAGGTCATCAACATGCTGGCTTCCATCACTCCCAAGAAGGGTCTGTGGTTGGCCACTGCAGATGTGGCATCATTGTACACCATAATCCCGCACCATCTTGGTTTGTAGGCAGTGAGATTGTACCTAACAAGAGGATCTGATTTGGTGCCATTACAGACTGATTTTATCATGGAGCTTTTGAACTATGCTGCAAGCCACAACTATTTATGGTTCAACAAGCAGTTGTACTGCCAGGATAGGGGTGTGACAATGGGGGCCAAATATGCCCCCAGCCTGGCCAATTTATTTATGGCTAAATGGGAGGAGGACATCGTCGATGCCCACAATAGACCACACGTGGCCTTGTGGGCCAGGTATATCGACGACATCCTCCTCCTATGGGATGGTAGCAAGTCTGACCTACATGACTTTATGTCATTTCTCAATGATAACAACAGAGGTATCAGACTCAACTTTGAGGCCAGTCTGGGGGAAATCAGTTTCCTTGATTTGAAGATTTCTGTGCAGGAGGAGAGGTTTGTGACGTCGACTTTCTTTAAGCCATTTGACAGGAATTCCTATATTCCATTGGACAGCTGTCATTATGATCCTTGGTTAATAGCAGTCCCCAAAGGACAGTTTACATGTCTGAGGCATAATTGCACAAAGGTGGACAGTTTTGACAGCCAGGCAGCGATACTGTCTGATATATTCATCGAAAAGGGTTATGACCTGATAGTGTTGTCCCAACTTGTGAGTTCCACTCAGGAAATCGACAGGGCCTCACTTTTGTGTGATAGATCAGGGTCAATACTGACAACAAGATATCTTTACCCTTTATCACCACCTTTTCGATACAACACCAAAGTATCAAGAGGCTTATATAAAAACATTGGCATGTTTTGGAAAGTGATCGGCTATTGTCCACTGTTTTACCACCTAGGCCCCAGATAGTATTCAAGGGGGCATCTTCCTTGTCCAATAGGATTGCACCGAGTGTACAGGATCCGCCAAAGGAGAGTAGATGCTTCTTTCTGAATCTCACGAGCTATCATAGATGCAAAACTGTCAGGTGTGTTTTTTAGGATAGGAAGATTTGCAATCGTATGTCTACTAGCACCTTGCGGTCCTATGAGGTGGAGCCCTTCATCACTTGTTCAACTGAGGGAGTGGTCTACCTCATCCAGTGTCCTTGTGGACTACAATACATTGGGAGGACCAAAAGGGCACTACGGGTTTGTTTGAATGAACACATTGGTAACATCAGGAGAGGCTTTGATAAGCACTCAGTTTCCAGACACTACGACCAAGTGCACAAGAGACCCTTTGAACACACTATTTATAGGAATAGACAAATATAGGCCCCATTGGAGAGGCAGCTCCCTGGTCAAGGAGATTTCTAAACAAGAAATGGCTTGGATTTATCGCCTTAAAACTTACGCTCCGTTCCGCCTCAATGTCGATACGGACATTAATGCGTTTATTAACAACTCATAACAACTGTCCAGCCAACACAAAGTAGGAAGATCCATATTTCATCTAGAATTTGTACCCCAGAGCCTCCGGCAATATTAACAAGGTGTTTAGTTTTGGTTGTGGCTAACCATCTCCCCACTAAACAATATATATTTAATTGCATTTATTATATTCTTTATAAAAACAAAATTGTACAGGATTATTGTATAAATAGGATTGTCAATGCTCTTGGTTCTGAGTCTCTGCCCGCACCACCTTATCTCTTTCGATACATTTTTGATAGTTTTTTACATATTTTTCTATATATAATTTTTAAGAGTAATTTTCCATGTTCTTTTAGAGTAGTAGCATTTTTGGCTTGTTACATTTAAGTGTCATTATGATTTAGCCCAGTAGATGTCACTTTTAAGCTCTAATCATTAGCACTTATGTGGAGTTTCTTTGAGTCGATAACCTGAAGATTCCTTGCATTTATTAACCTTGAATTTATTCACTCTTGAGAAGAGAAGAATAAGGGGGGATATGATCAACATGTACAAATATATAAGAGGTCCATATAGTGAACTTGGTGTTGAGTTATTCACTTTAATGTCAACACTGAGGACAAGGGGGCACTCTTTACGTCTGGAGGAAAAGAGATTTCACCTCCAAATACGGAAAGGTTTCTTCACAGTAAGAGCTGTGAAAATGTGGAACAGACTCCCTCCAGAGGTGGTTCTGGCCAGCTCAGTAGATTGCTTTAAGAGAGGCCTGGATTCTTTCCTAAATGCACATAATATAACTGAGTACTAAGTTTTGTAGGTAAAGTTGATCCGGGGTAAATCCGATTGCCTCTCGGGGAATCAGGAAGGATTTTTTTCCCCTCTGGTAGCAAATTGGATCATCGCTCTGCTGGGTTTTTTTTTGCCTTCCTCTGGATCAACTGTGGGTATGGAGTTGAGTGTATGGGATGTACTGTGTTTTATTTTGTTTTATTTTTATTTTTTTTATGGTTGAACTGGATGGACTTGTGTCTTTTTTCAACCTGACTAACTATGTAACTATGTAACTATGTAACCTTATAGGCCCTACTGGAAATGAAGGCGCTCTGCAAGAAATGTTTGGTTAAAAAAACATTTTTTTTTTGCTGTTTTCCTTATAGGGCTAGCATGACATTAGAGTCTACAGTTTTTACATCAATTGTAATTTAAATTAATTTTTTTTTTCCCCATTTGGGATTGTGCAGTCGCAGTGTTTGATCACTGGGGGTGACACCTAGGTGGACAAGACATTTCCGGTTTAGGTAGTTTTTGTTTTTTTGTCAATCATTGTCATTTCCTTTTTGTTCAAATTGTTTGGCCACTCAGGCAATGTTTTGCATAAAGCCTATCTATCATCAACCCATTTTATTATTTACAATTTTATTAGTATATGATCAGAGGTTCCTTTTGGTCTTTTGATGTTTACAACATTTTTAATTAATAAATAAACTTTTAGGACGTGTAGCGTCAGAGCTCGTAGGGTTCGCGGTGCTGTCGGGCTGGTCCTGGGTGTCCGGCCTTTATTTGCATCGGATTCTAATCACTATGACCGCTGACTTCCGCATGACTGTGGTGTTGGCGATGCTTTGTAAGCTTGCGGACAGCAGCTCAGAAGGAGGCTTGGTTGTAGGGTTAGTGTGCATGCGCACTGTGGCTCTAGGCGGGGCTCGGTCATATTGTTTTTGCATTTAGGGAGGTGACGTGACACGCCGCACGTGCCCCTGAAAGACGCAATTCTATTGCGAAACACATTTGGAATCCTTGATATTCCCATTGTGCCATCCACTATTGTTATATTTGAGGTGTTGATTCACTCACAAGGGTGTTTTCAATTCCAATTGTTAATTATTTAGCGCAATCTTTCATTCATACATATTCATACAAGTGTTGACGTTTTATAATGTTTTGCCGCAATACACACTTAGTTGTGCGATCTCCCGGCTAAGCCTGTCACTCAGCCACAGGTCTAGGAGCTGGTAGTCAACCTGTGTGTAGCACAGCAGCAGGTAAGTGTGTGATAGCCTCCCCAATAGTTAGTATATCACAACGTTTTAATTTATACCAGCCAGGCTGAGTGTTCCTGCCCAGTGCCTATCCACCAGGTGCTATTCCCTGTCCCTAACCTATATCTAATAACCCTGATTTGTATATACACTTAGTTCACACTGACATCTGTACACTGAGGGACACTTGGTGTACGGATATCAGTGTCCTGTATAAGAAATAGCACTCAGTGGGCAAATATCAGTGTCATAGGTACCAGAACTCACTACAGAGATCAGTGTTATAATTAAGGAAGTGAGTGGTATTCCCCATATACTGTATAGCACTGATATCTGCACACTGAGTGCTATTCCCTGCATATAACACTGACATCTGTACATGGCAAGCAAATCTCTGTGTACAGATATCCGTGCTATTTATACGAAATAGCACTCAGTGAATAGATACCCAGGAATGGAGTGACCATTCTGGCACCAGCAGGGGGCCCCATGGGAGGCTCCTGTCCTAGACTTCACTTCCTCCTTCTTTGTATGGAAAGGGTCAAGGTGAAGAGGAGCAGGGTGACATGGGATAGGGGTTGTGTGTACATGGAGGGCACAGCATGTACAGCTGAGGACAGTGTACACATTCGCTGTGCACAGCTCCTCCACAGGCGAGGGGTCCCATGATGTGGAGGGAACCCACCCACTGTCCTATGTGGGAAAACTCCACTCATATCCCTTCCTCTCCAGGCTGGATCCAATAACAGTGTCAATCCAGTCTGGGCTCCGCTTCCTCTGCCTGTCTTTTTGTTTCTCTCCCTGACTCTGGACTATGTGTCATGGGAAAGCCTCTGCTATGCCTGAGCTGGGGACAGTCCTTGGGGCCACACAGCACGGCTCACTACTGACAACTGCTGGCTGACTGAGCACTGCACTCTTCAGTAAGTGCCCCGCCACAGTGAGTACCCACGTCCCCCCCACTCCTCTCTCTCACCCTCTTTTTCTCTTAGCCTTTTTCTTTCACCCCCTCTCTTGCGCACCCCCTCTTTCACCCCTATGACATGTATCATAGGAGGCGGGACTTTGTTACAGTGGGCGCTGGGATATTCAAATCTGTGACAGAGCTCTGTGTGGTAAGGCTGTGTTTAATTGGGGGTGGGGGGTCGCCAGCAGGTTGGGATGTCTGAGATTTTTACACTGACAAGTAAATCTAACTCATTAATGTAATGTAATTCATTATATTCTGCTGTGTGGATATAATTGTAATTTGTAGTTTGGTGTATGTGAAAGATCAGCTTCAATCATACATGACTCAGAGCCATCCTCTTATATTCCGCTCTATAGGTGAGGGTCTGGTGGATCAGATTCTGCTGGATAAACTCGGACATTCCCTGACTCCGGAGCTGAGAGGTAAATAAAACCCATAGTGTATATATCGCAGGAATCACTTTGTGTAAGGTGCGGAGATAGTGGTGGAATATTTACACTTCATTTGTACCATCTACTCCACTGAGGGCTTCTGGATCTGAATCTAACAAATTAATATTGATGGTATGGGAGCTCTGATTACACCAGATCCTGGTGTCTGTCGTGTCTGTGTGTGTATATGTATATATACATACATAGACCTGTATTAACATTTTAGTATCAGCTATGACTAAGTGTGATGTTGGCATGAAACGCGTTAGCTGGAGTGCTATGTTCCCTTGATTGGAGTGGAGTGTCGAAAGTCTTTATCGAGTATGTCCAAATAAAGGAGATTTGATCGGATGTGCAGCTGACCAGATTATTTTCTCCTACATGTCAAAAGTGAGGCAGACCCTGCCACTTTCCTCATTAGAGCCCTGCAAGTGCCACAGGTGATTGATAACTATAAAGTAACTCCCATACAGACTCACTCAGTACATAGACACAAACAGCTATTTCTTCTGAAAAACAAGAGGAAGGAATCTGCAACAAAGTTTGTTTAAATCCCTGCAGAGGACATAGATCACCCAGAGGGGAATGTTTTTTCTCAACAAAAGTAAAGTTACTCCACCACTTGACCTCCGGAAGATTTTACCCCTTTCACGACCAAGCCACTTTTTGCAATGCAGCACTGTGTTACTTTAACTGACAATTGTGACAATGTACCCACATAAATGTATTTTGACAGCATAGGAAAGTAAAACTGGGCAGGGCTGACATTATTTTTTGATATTTCAGTATAGAAAAGGCACAATGTTTTCTGCCACAAGAGGAAACTAGGATACAAGTGTATTTCTGGCAGGATCAATAGGTATTTTTCTTTACTTGCAGTGTATTTAAAGGATAAAACATGGATAAATATGCATATTGTAGATAAAAGAAAATCTGTTTTCAAGTAATATCTGGATGGTTAACCTCTTCCCCACCGGCGTATAGTCATATGACGTCCTGGGATACCCTGCAGGCATGCACCCGCCACATCACTGGGGACCTGATGAGCATTCCCAGCAGCTGTGATGTCACGGAGCAGGGACCTGGATCTCTGTGTGTAATAATGGGGTGTAAACACCGAGATCCATGTCCTGTCAGGGAGAGGAGACCGATCGGTGTCCCTTGTACATAGGGTCTACTCCCCAGTCAGTCTCCTCCCCCACAGTTAGAATCACTCCCTAGGGAACACATTAAACCCCTTGATCGCCCCCTAGTGTTAACCCCTTTACTGCTAGTCACATTTATACAGTAATCACTGTATATTTATAGCACTGTTTGCTGTATAAATGTAAATGGTCTCAAAATAGTGTCAAAATTGTCCGATCTGTCCTCCGCAATTCTGTTCTGGCAAAAATAGCACATCACCGCCATTACTAGCAAAAAAATAATAGCATAAATCTATCTCATATTTTGTAGATGCTATAACTTTTGAGCAATCCAATCATACACTTATTGCTATTTTTTTATCAAAAATATGTAGAAGAATGTGTATCGGCCTAAGTTGAGGGGAAAAATTTTTTTTTTTTCAAAATTTACACTTTTTTGTTTATAGCGCAAAAAATAAAAACCGCACAGGCGATCAGATACCAGCAAAAGAAAGTTCTATTTGTGGGAAAAAATAATTATCAAAATTAATTTGGGTACAACGTTGCATGACCGCACAATTCTCATTCAAAGTATGACAGCGCTGAAAGATGAAAATTGGCCTGGGCAGGAAGGGGGTGAAAATGCCCGGTATGGAAGTGGTAATGACCACACATGGTAACCTGTAACATTTGAAACTAAAATGTAGTAATAATCAAAGAAACTTTATTAACATTATGAACATTACAAAAGAAAATAACATCAACATTCTCAACTTCTACTTTAACCTGATCCGTATAATATTTCCATTATATTCCCAGATATTCAAGAAAAGCACAAACATCACCTGATGGAGAAGACCGAGACTCTAGTGGAGCATAGACCCCCAGGAACTACCCTGGAACCACAAAGATTCCTCATCAATGTGCGTTATGTGAACCTGATTGTAGTCTCCACCGATCGGTTCAGGCAGCGTCCCCAGAATGAACTGATACAGACTGGGGTAAAACATGAGGAATACTTGAAGGAAACACAAACTAGACTGGAACGCATTTCCCCCAACAAGCTGTTCCGATGGAACCCCCAGTCACATTGTGTACCACATGCAGTAATGGTGAGCGGAGTGCCAGGAATAGGGAAGACCACACTGATGCAGAAGTTTGTCTATGACTGGGTGACCGGAAAATACTACCAGAGATTTGCCTTTCTCTTCTTCTTCAGATTCCGGGACCTTAATAGACGTGGAGAGGTCAGCTTGGAGGAGATGATTCTTCATCAATATCCATATCTGCAGAGTCAGATTGGAAATATTTTACACGATCCAGAGAGACTTCTGTTTATATTTGATGGATTAGATGAAAGTGTTCACCAAATGGATTTCAGATCATGTAAACTGTCTAATCCAAAACAGAGAACACAATTTGGTGAGATGTTGGTCAGTTTGGTGAGGCAGTTTCTTCTTAAGGGTTGCTCTGTACTGATAACCAGCCGCCCAACCAGACTGGCATCAGTTGATACCGGTGTTTTCCAGAGAATAGCTGAGATCATGGGATTTCTCCATGGAGACAGACTGATCTTCTTTAATAATTTCTTTGGAAATGAGGAATTGTCAGAGAAGGCTTTTCATCATGTGCAGGAGAATGACACGCTGTACACTTTCTGTTATATCCCATCATACTGCTGGATCATCTGTACAGTGTTATCAATGTGCTTCATATCCCAACCAATCACTGATCAGCTGATGACATCATTACCCAAAACAGTGACACAACTCTTTGTGACTTTTGTCTCCAACATTCTAGCCAATCACAGCCAGAATAAAGATGGTGGTCCCACTGCCCGGGAACTGCTGACCTCTATTGGGTGGATGGCAGAACATGGAGTCATGAATCACATGATTGTATTTGATGAGCGTCATCTGGAGGCATTCAGTGTGAGAAATGATAATCATCTCTTTTCATCTTTCATGATGGAATCTGGTCAGCCTCCTGATGTGGATTACACCTTCTTACATCTCACTCTTCAGGAGTTTTTTGCTGCTTTAGTCCATTTTATTAATTATAATGCTGACATATTACAGAAAACACTTGATAAGGCTGAATCTTACAAAGACGGACGTGCTGAAATATTCCTCCGTTTCCTCTGCGGTCTCTCAGACTCTTCTACTAGATCCATGTTAAAGTCTCATGTGGGAGAATTGTCTACTCAGGCTGCGAGACATGTCATCACCTGGATCCAGAAGAAAATACCAAAACAAACACCTGACAAATCCATAAGAGTCAGCACAGAGCTTCTTAATGTGTTCTACTATCTCTATGAGAGCAGGAATAAGGCTCTGGTGTCAGAATGGATTGGATCAAATACAGTTGACTTTTCTCTTCTCTCCCTCAGCCCTCTGGACTGCTCTGTTTTGTCTTTTATCCTTCAATCCTGTAGAGAGATAGAAGAAGTAAATATACAATCATGTAATATTCCGAGTGAAGGATTGAGGAAACTTATACCGGCTCTACACAACATCAAGTGTTTGAGGTAAATATTAAATCTGAATAATCACATTTCTGTAATAAATTGGTGTTTTTTTCCAGAGCAATTACTAAATTATTAGTGTGATTTGTTCTCTATTTATGAAAACTGTACATTTATATTAACATATATAAAGGGAAACTTTTCTTTGTAAGTAAGGGAGGGCTATAACCCCTGTCAGGTTACTTGTTATCCGAGATTTCCCTTCACTTTCTGTCCCATAGATAAAACAGGAAGTGAGATTTAACTTCTCCAATGTGAGGGAATCCCTGATTGTCATCAGACTTGGTGTTCCCATTGGAAACTCCCCTCGGTTTCTGTGTTGGTGACAACCCAAAATTTTTATTTTTTCACTTTCTCTCTTTCATGATCATAGCAAACAGGACTAATAGAGAGAGTGAATCTCCTTAATGGGGAGACAGGCAGTAAACTAAAACTTCTACATCTTTTCCAAACCTAACAGTTGTGTTTACAAGTTATACTTTAATTTTCACAGAGAAATATGTTTCTTACTAAATGTAATTTCCAAAATGAAGAGATGGCAGAAGTTGGGTTTCTACCTTTTGATTGATAAAATCTGAACAGTGCAGGGCATGTTAAAAAGTGGGTGTGGCTTGTTAAAAGTGGGTGTGAATTGTAATGCATGGATATGGTACATGTTGGTTGGAGAGGGACAGGTTGGTGCATAGATGAAGTAGCGTAGATTGCACAAGACAACAAGAAGTGGACATGGCTACATCATATATATTTATCTGATACAATATAAAGAGTTGGAGTGGCTAATAAGGCATGGTTAACCACTTAACGACTCGCCCATAGACAAAAGACGTCTACAGGGTGATTTGTTAACTCTGGGAGGACATCTATGAACGTCCTCCCAAAATCGCGGACCCCCTGGGGCACGCCCATGGGAGTGTCTGTGACCGCCGGGTCCAGAGAACCCGGTGCATCACGGATCGCAGTAAATGGCTGCTGATATCGGCCGTTTACCATGTGATTGCGACCACTTGTAAACAAAACGGCGTCATTTGATGACGCTGGTTTCTCCCTCCCCACTCTGTACTGATCAGTACAGTGTGAGAGGGGGAGAGAGCTGATGGCAGCAGTGGTGTGGGCTGGATCTGTGACAATTGCAGTCACAGATCCAGCCATCCATCCCTCCATGCTCAGCCATCCCTGCCAATACTCTGCAATACTCGGCCAATGCTCTGCAATACCCGGCCAATGCCCGGCCAATGCCCGGCCAATACCCTGCAATGCCCGGCCAATACCCTGCAATGCCTGGCCAATACTCTGCAATGCCCGGCCAATACTCTGCAATGCCCGGCCAATACCCTGCAACGCCCGGCACATACTCTGCAATACTCTGTGATAGAAGATTTATATGACTTGGCTCAGGTCAAATTGAACTTTAACTAATAGAAGGATGCCCATAAAACAAGTGGAAATTGAGCTCAGCGAAGCTGTCCCCCCTACAATAAGCACAAATAAAAACTCAAGTGTGTTTCTTTAGTGCTACGTTTGTGCCACAAAAAAATACGTTTGTGCTGCTTTTATTTTAAAGATATTAGCAATTGTTTTTTTCAGACTATGACATCACACAGCCCCCCTACAACAGCCAAATGGCACAAAACTGGTCTCATTGGTTAGTGCTACGTTTGTGCTGTTTTGTGCTGCTAATATTTCCGTTCTATCTTTTATCGTTTTTGCGTTATTTATGGTTTATTAAAGGTCACCAAAGGTCACACAGCCCCCCTACAACGCCCAAATGACACAAAACTGGTCTCGTTGGTTAGTGCTACGTTTGTGCTGTTTTGTGCTGCTAATATTTTTATATGTGCTGTTATGGTTTTAAAGTTATAACAGTTTATTTTTTCAAACCCCATATACTTTGCCCAACTTACAATCAGCACAAATAAAAATTCAAGTGTGTTTCTTTAGTGCTATGTTTGTGCTGTTTTGTGCTGCTAATATTTCCATTAAATTTTTTAGCGTTTTTGCGTTATTAATGATTTATTAAAGGTCACCAAAGGTCAATCAGCCCCCCTACCACGCCCAAATGACACGAAACTGGTCTCGTTGGTTAGTGCTACGTTTGTGCTGGTTTGTGCTGCTAAAAAATGTATTTGTGCTGTTATGGTTTTAAAGTTATAACAGTTTATTTTTTTCAAACTCCACTCACTTTGCCCACCCTACAATCAGAACAAATAAAAACGTAACTGTGTTTCGTTAGTGCTATGTTTGTGCTGTTTTGTGCTGCTAATATTTCCGTTTTATCTTTTATTGTTTTTGCGTTATTTATGATTTATTGAAGGTCACCAAAGGTCACTCAGCCCCCCTACAACAGCCAAATGACATAAAACTGGTTTTCGCTGGTTAGTGCTACATTTGTGCTGGTTTGTGCTGCTAAAAAAAAATATTTGTGCTGTTATGGTTTTTAAGTTATAACAGTTTTTTTTTTTTTCAAACCCCACTCACTTTGCCCCCCCCCCCCCCCTGTACAATCTGCACAAGTAAAAACTCAAGTGTTTCTTTAGTGCTATGTTTGTGCTACTAATATTTTTATTTGTGCTGTTATGGTTTTTAAGATATAGCAGCTTGTTTTTATTTGATAACAACCCACTCACTTTTCACCCCATGTTATTAAATCTTAAAAACAAACATATTATTTGTTACTGCTACGTTTGTGCTTTTTTGTGTCATAAAAATACAAATTTGTGCTGCTTTTATTTTTAAGATAATAGCAATATGTTTTTTCCGAGGCGATGACATCACCCTGCCCTCCTGTCCCATACCTGGTTAGTGATCTCCTGGTTAGAGAGCACAGCGAGGTATTTTTTTTTCCTTTTTTTTTTTTTTTTTTTTTTTTCTTTTTTTCCACATCAGGCTTAACCCAGGGTTTGGAGGTGTTAAGAGGGGTTCATCTTGTTCCGCCCTTCATATTGCCACCTCGGATTTGCATCATTTGTGGATAGTACTATTTATTTTATTTTTTTTCTTTATTATATTATTATATATATATATTTTTTTTTTTTTTTTTTTTTATATATGTATTATATATTATAAAAACAAAGGTGTAGTTACAAATGACAAAACCTGCTCTAGGTAATTAGATCGGCTTTATCACCCCTCAGCACCACCTCCCTAAGTCTCTATGGTGTCTGTCAGTTTATTTATCTAATTCCCCCCCCCCTCTTCCCTCTTTTCCCTATTGGGTCGGGTCAAGCACCTTTACTGGTTTATTTCTATTAATATTGAAGTAACATTTTCTGATGTTTTATAAGTTCTCCACTGATCCCATTTCTTTCCTCCTCTTTCTCCCGCCTCCTCACCCAGGTCTAGTCTTCTTAAATACTCCATCTCTGCGATGTAGTCAACCCTATGTATGAATTCTTTTAAGGGTGGTTTATGTGGGTGAAGCCAGAATTTCGGGATCAATCCCTTTGCTGCATTTAACAGTACTGGTACCAATGTTGAAGCATATTTTTTTTTCCCTTTTACTAGGGCATGTTTATGAAAAAGACAGGTCAGGAAATCTAGTGGAATCTTTTCTCCGGAGATTTCCTCGATCATTTTGAGGATCTCAGTCCAAAATTCCCGGATTCTCGGGCAGTCCCACCATATGTGCAGGGCAGTCCCCTCCTGGTTGCAGTTTCTCCAACAGAGGGGGGAGTTAGCTGATGATATTTTATTAAGTCTAACAGGTGTCAGGTGCCATCGCATCATGCATTTATAGTTCGCTTCTACTGTTGTTATATCTTTTGCATAGGTAAATGTCGCTTCAGTCATATGTGTTTCTTCTAATCTTTCTCCAATTTCTTTCTCCCAGGCCTCTATGCTTTGTAATGTATTTTTTGTCCCCATTTCTGTAAGAATTTTATAAGTCGTTGCGATTCCATGCTGTAATGGTTCTCCCCTGGTGCATAGTTTTTCTATTGGATTTTGTGCTGTATTATCTCTTATTGGTGCTGGGAGTGAGTTTACAAAGTGCTTTAATTGTATGTATTCCCAATCCGTTATCTGTTGTGTCCCTTCTACTACGTGGATCTCAACTTTATTTTTTATTTTTCCTTGTGCTACTATGTCTCCAAGTCTTTTAGTGCCTAATTTTTTTCCCAATTTAGTCCTATTACCCGGTGCAAATAAGTTTGTGTTTACTAATGGGATTAATGGGGAATTATATTCCCATTTTTCCCGCTTATATACCAAATCCCATATCTTATAAACCTGTTTTGTTATACTATGTGTGTTTGGATTAATTATTCTATATTTGGGTGGAATCCATATATTTGTGTTTAAGTGCTGTTTACTTATCTCATTTTCCGTGTGAGCCCATTTTTTTAATGAATTCTTATTTGTCCATTCAACTAGTCTCGCTAAAATTACAGCTTGATAGTATCTTTTTATATCTGGGAGAGCCAATCCGCCTCTTTTTTTTGCCCGAGTTAGGGTTGCATAGCTTATTCTGGGTTTTTTGTCTTGCCATATAAATTTTGAAATTATATTTTTTATTACCTTAAAGAAGCTTTGTGGAACATTTATTGGAAGCATTTGAAATTTATATATGATCTTTGGTATGACTGTCATTTTAAATAAATTAATCCTCCCCATCCAGGAGATCTGTTTATAGGAGAAGTTTTTCAGATCCCGTCTTATTTCATTGAGTAAAGGGATATAGTTTGCCTCAAAGAGGCCAGCCACTTTGGGGGTTATTTTTATTCCCAAATAAGTTAGTGCTTTTTTTTCCCACGTAAAAGGGAATGTTCTACGTAGGGCCGCCTCTTCTTTTTGTTCAATCCCTAGATTCATAATTACAGTTTTTACTGGATTTATTTTAAAATTTGAAAGTCTACCGTATCTACCTATTTCCTCTAATATATTAGGGATTGATGTTTGGGGCTTGGTCACATACAGGAGGACATCATCGGCGTATGCTGCCAGCTTCTGTTCCTCTCCTCCTACTCCCACCCCCCCTATCTCTGGGTTATTCCTAATCATGCACAACAGTGGCTCCAAAGCTATTACATATAGGAGGGGGGAGAGCGGACATCCCTGCCTTGTTCCATTCATCATGTCAATCACCTGAGATTCCCTCCCATTCACCTTTACTTTTGCCGAGGGGGACTTATATAGATTTCCTACCCATTTCATAAACCTGGGGCCCAATCCTATATTTCTTAAAGTCTCCATCATGAACCCCCAGTCGACTCTGTCAAACGCTTTTTCGGCATCTAATGACATGAGTACGGCTGGGGGTCCATCTCTTTTATAATCCTGTAGCAATAGGAGTGTTCTTAAACTATTGTCTCTCCCTTCTCTACCTCTTACAAATCCCGTCTGATCTGGACTTATCAGATCAGGCATATACGGTTTTATCCTTGTTGCCAATATCTTTGCAAAGATTTTTATATCAGCATTTAACAATGCGATTGGGCGATAATTGGAGCAAAGCGTCTTATCTTTTCCTGGTTTAGCTATGATGGCGATATTGGCGAGAAGGGATTCTTTCCTTACTTCTTCTATACCCCCTAGTTTATTAAAGTAAGTACACATTTCTGGAATTAAGAACTCTTTAAATTTTTTATAGTATTTTATTGGGAGTCCGTCTGGACCTGGGCTTTTCCCCCCTGGGGTTCCTTGGATCGCTTGACTAATTTCAGCTTGAGAAATTGGCTCTTCTAAGGTTTCTGCTATTTCCTGCGTTAATTTAGGTAAGTTGGCGGCTAGTAAGTAATCCCGTATTTTTTCTTCTCTATTTGCCCTATCCTCATGTGTCTCGCCTTTCCTAATTGAGTATAATGAGGCGTAGAACGTTCGGAAAGCTTCCGCGATCTCGGATGTCCTATACCGCATCTGACCTGTCTGATCTTTTATTTTTTCTATATAGTTTACATTTCTTTTTTCTTTTGAGATCCTAGCCAAGTACTTCCCTGGTTTATTCCCCCATAGATACCTTTCTTTCATGACGTTTTTAAATGTATTTCTGGTTTCAAACTCCATTTGGTCTCTCAGTTGCATCCTCTTCATTAACATTTCCTGATAAATTTTTTTGTTATTTTTTTGATTTTTATGTTTAATTTCTAGGTCTTGTAACTCTTTAATTATCCTGTTTCTATTTGCGTCTCTTTCCCTTTTTTTTTTTGCTCCTAAGGAAATTAATTTCCCTCGGATATTAGCCTTATGTGCCTCCCAGGTGGTCGATATATTTACCTCTGGGGTGTGGTTGAACTTAAAATATTCATCTATGTCTATTCTGATTGTATCTGCAACTTCCATATCTTCTATTAGCTCCTCATTTAATCTCCAAGATCCCCTTCTCTCTTCGACTTCTGGGAATTGTATGCTCGCCATTGCCGGTGCATGATCTGAAATTGTCGCTACCCCTATTGTAGCATTATCTACAAACTCTAAGATTTCATGATCGACCATTATGTAATCCAGCCTCGAGTACATGTTATGTACTGTAGAGTAAAATGTAAAGTCCTTTTTGGTCGGATTGTGGACCCTCCAGGGATCTATTAATTGACACGAAAAAAGTTTTTTTTTCACTATTTGTTGTTGCTTCGTATTTCCTATGTTAACTGGCGATATTCTGTCAAGTTGTAAATCTAGGGTGAAATTAAAATCCCCAGCTAAAACCACATTTCCTTGTTTAAATTCCATGAGTTTGTTCAAAATCATTGTTAGATATCTCTGAGGGAGTTTATTTGGGCAATAAACGTTGGCCAGCGTATATCGTTTACCATGTAAGAGACCTCTTAAGAACATATACCGGCCGTCAGGGTCCACTATCCTGTCTTCTACTACAAAACTTAATTTTTTCCCTATCCCTATAGCCACTCCTCTTGATCCTCTCTGCGGGGAGTCTCCGTAGTACCATGATGGGACTGCCCGAGAACTCAGCCTCACCCTTGAATCCAGGGTTATGTGTGTCTCCTGGAGGAAAACTACGTCAGCGGAGAATCTCTCAATTTCTTTTAGAATCATGTGTCTTTTACGCGGAGAACTAAGGCCCCTTACATTATAGGTAACTAAGTTTACCTTAGACATATGTATATTTCTGTTTGCTTACAATCTTTCTCACTGTTTCGTTCTCTCTTTGTTATCTGATGATCCCCCGATCTAACATTCCTTCTTCTCGTTTCCTTCCCTCCCCCCTCCCTCCTTCCCCTCCCTCTCCTACGACCCTTTTCCTTGTTCCCCATGTCCCCCCTCCTCCTCCCCTGAACCCACCCCCCTACCCCTCCACCCATCCCCTGTCCCAAACCTCCCCACCCCCCATTCCCGTTCTGGTGGAATCTTGACCCAAAGGGCTTATTTCGGAGCATCATCTCTTACACTAGATGTGCAAGGGTGCTCCCTCTGGATTGAGGCGGAGTACAATTAAGCGCCTCCTCGAATCCCCTAGCCCAGGGGAATTCCTCCAGCGGTGAAAAAGCTCCCGGGCCCCGATGTCACCGCAACGCTGTACATAGAAGCCTATAACATATTTCATACATTGATGACTATAGGTTGTTAACCTCCCCTCCCGCCCTCTCTCTCCCCCCGCAGTTATGATCCTTCTATTCTTTATTAATTGCTTGGGGTTGGAATTCCCAGCCTTTGGCAAAACTCAGGGATTTCATCTAAAAATCTCAACTTCGCCGTGGTCCCCTCTTTTCTAGCTATCAAGCATGCCGGAAACCCCCAGTTATACTGAATTTCTAAGTCTTGTAACACCCGTAATAGTGGCTTCAGATTCCTTCTTCTTCTAAGTGTCTCTTGTGACAGGTCTTGATATATTTGGATGCTATGGTCCTCGAATATAATTGGAGGTTTTCCTCTTAGGTTTTTCCATAGTTGGTTTTTTTCCTCCCAGCTTTCAAATCGTATTATAATGTCTCGAGGTTTATCTTGAGGGATTTCTCGGGGCCTCCTTATCCTATGGGCGCGTTCTATATTTAATGGGAGTGATATTTCTCTGTCAAGTATTGGATTGCATATTTTCCGTATAATTTCTGGGAGGTTTTCTGACTGCGAGAGGTCCGGGACACCACGTATCCTGATATTTTTTCGTCTGTCTCTGTTTTCCTGGTCTTCTGCTTTATATGCGTTTTCTCTTTGCTCTTTTTTTATTTCAGTTAGCTCCATTTCCAGTTTTCTAATGGTGTTGAAATTGTGGTCTGTTTTTTTTTCAACTTCCTCCAATCTTTCTAACATAAATCCCATATTTCTCTCCATTCTCTCCATTTGTGATGACAGTGCTTTTTCTAAAGCAGCAAACATTTCTTTCATTTCAGTTTTTGTTGGTAATGCCAGGACCGTTAATTGGTCATCTACGTCCAATACTGTAGCTGTTTCATGATCGCAGTCTGTCGCTGGCTCTGATTGGAATTCTGGGTTTGCTGAGCTATTTAGGTTGGTTAAGACAGGTTTTGTCTTATCTTTTTTCTTTTCCTTCTCCCTTCCATTCGTTCCCTGCGTCACATATTTGTTCATTGGCCCTGGACTTTGGCTCAGACGGGGGGTCACGGAGGAGCCCCCCCTGGCTCCCCTCGCTCTAGTACTCATTTCTATAGGTTTAACACGACTGGAGGCAACTTTAATCGCAACTTTAATCGCTTTTTTTTTTTTTTTTTTCTTCTTCTCGCAACTATGTTCAAAAAAAAAAAAAAACAGCGAGGTATGAGTGCCTGTGATCAGTCCAATAGACTGCATGGTGGCAGCAGTCAGCTGGTGGATGTGGCAGCAGAACCGGCTGGTGGCATATAAGCTGGCACTGAGTTTGGCTGGTGGCAGTCTGTGGATAAGCAGCTGGAAGCAGGAGACAGATGAGACCTTGCTGGACTGAAGAGCTGTAGCAGGCTGGATAAGCTGGATGCAGGGTCAGATGAGCCGGGTCCATAATAGTCGGGCAGATCAGGCATAGACGGCAGACAACAGGATATTTGGGTCACAAGCCAAATCAGCAACGGGAGTTAGATCAGGCAAGAACAGAAGGCAGAATCCAGAGACAAGCCATAGTCAGGGCAGGTAGCAGTCAAACGGAGGTCAGGAGCAAGCTGGGTTAGGATCAGAAGTCAAACACAGCAATCAGGAACAAACACACAGAAGCTGCACACCAAACTGCAGCCTGTTTAAATAGTCTGTCTGGCGCCAGCATTGACGACAGGCTCGCACTCATCTGCCCAGCCAGTTGCCAGTCTGCGCATATGTATGCACGGGGAGACATCATTTTACTCTCCATTCTATCTCTTTTTGTTTTTCAGTTATTGTTGATTTAATAAAGGTCACTCAGCCCCCCTACAAGAGACACAAGACATTTTTGTACAATTTGTATGTAAATGTAAGCAACTTTTGTTATTCCCTATGTCACTTACGTAACTCTAACTTTATGTACAGTATATTGCTATATTACATGCTATAATGGGTTATTTTTATACCCTTTATTTGCCTTTAATAAATCATTAATAACGCAAAAATACTAAAAGATAGAAAGGAAATTTAAACAGCACAAGCGTAAAGAAACACACTTGAGTTTTCATTTGTGCTAATTGTAGAGGGGACAAAGTGACTGAGGTTTTCAAAAAAACAGTTATAACTTAAAAAACATAACAGCACAAAGAAATTTTTTAGCAGCACAAACCAGCACAAACGTAGCACTAACCAACGACACCAGTTTTGTGCCATTTGGGCATTGTAGGGGGGGGGGGTGACCTTTGGTGACCTTTAATAAATCATAAATAAAGCAAAAACGATAAAAGATAGAAAAGAAAATTTAAACAGCACAAAACAGCACAAACATAGCACTAAAGAAACACTAGAGTTTTTATTTGTGCTGATTTTAAGGTGGGCAAAGTGAGTGGGGTTTGAAAAAAATTAAATAAACTGTTATAACTTTAAAACCATAACAACACAAATAAAAATGTTAGCAGCACAAACCAGCACAAACGTAGCACTAAGCAACAAGACCAGTTTCGTGTGATTTGGGTGTTGTAGGGGGGCTGTGTGACCTTTGGTGACCTTTAATAAATCATTAATAACGCAAAAACGATAAAAGATAGAAAGGAAATTTAAACAGCACAAAACAGCACAAACATAGCACTAAAGAAACACACTTGAACTTGTATTTGTGCTGATTAAACAGCACAAAACAGCACAAACATAGCACTAAAGAAACACACTTGAACTTGTATTTGTGCTGATTGTAGGGTGGGCAAAGTGAGTGGGGTTTGAAAAAAATAAACTGTTATAACTTTAAAACCATAACAGCACAAATAAAAATATTAGCAGCACAAACCAGCACAAACGTAGCACTAACCAATGAGACCAGTTCTGTGCCATTTGGGCGTTGTAGGGGGGCTGTGTGACCTTTGGTGACCTTTAATAAATCATTAATAACGCAAAAACGATAAAAGATAGAACGGAAATATTAGCAGCACAAAACAGCACAAACGTAGCACTAACCAATGAGACCAGTTTTGTGCCATTTGGCTGTTGTAGGGGGGCTGTGTGATGTCATAGTCTGAAAAAAACAATTGCTAATATCTTTAAAATAAAAGCAGCACAAACGTAATTTTTTGTGGCACAAAACAGCACAAACGTAGCACTAAAGAAACACACTTGAGTTTTTATTTGTGCTGATTGTAGGGGGGCCAGCTTCGCTGAGCTGAATTTGGGTGAGCCAAGATGGTTTTCATATTGGAATAGGTTGTCTCCTTTTTCAGAATTTCCCATTGAAATGCATGGGTGACAGTGTGACAAGTTTGGTGCCATATTTTATAATTTCTATCACTTAGCTTGGGTCAAATTGAAGTTTTCTTTATAGTAAGATGCCCAATGAGTATAAAACAAGTGAAATTTGGTTGAGCCAAGATGGTTTTCATATTGGAATAGCTTGGGTTCTTATTCGGAATTTCCCATTGAAATGCTTGGCTTTCATGGGGCCACGTTTGGTGCCATATTTTATGATTTTTATCACTTGGCTTGGGCCAAAGTTAACTTTTCTACATTGGCTCCCGCTGCTGTCAATCAAATCTAATGCTGAGTCCTGCAATTGGCAGCTATGGACATTAAATCCTCCCTCTAGGACAGACAGCACAGGACCACTCTGCAAACGTAGACCCAGCCAAACTGAAAAAAAACATAAAAAAAAAAGATAATGTAAAAAAAAAAAGGGTGGATTGTCGGTGTGTTTTTTATTTTACATTTTCTTTTTTTTAATTATTGCTTTTTTTCAGTTTGGCTGGGTCCAAATGGAGGGGGGTACATAAAATGCCAGTATCAGAAATGTTAAATGCTAAGGGCCAGTTTCTCATACATTTTCGCTGGCATAGTGTAAGCCATTTACACTACGCAGACTTAGCAGAGCAAGTGCCGTATTCTCCATGCACTTGCTCCGTAGTTTGCGGATGCGTAGAGTAAATGGCCCAGCGTAAGTCCGCGTAATTCAAAGGAGGCAGCTTGTATTTAAATTAAGCGCTCCCCCGCGTCGATCGAACTGCGCATGCGCCGGCAGGGCAAAAAGCCGACATCAAAACGACGTGATCGTCACGTATGCAATGCCCTATTCGCGAACGACTTAGTAAAACGATGTAACCGACGGAAAAAGGAAAAAGCCGACGCTGACCCAACGCCATACTTAACATGGCATCCGACGGCATCCGACGGTACTGCGTAATGTTACTCCACATCTTTGCAGGGGTAACCTTACGCGGACGAAAACGACGTAAGCGACGACGACGAGGTGGCGTAAAAGTGTTTGGGAATCAGCGTATTAGCCTCATTTGCATAGGCAAATGAGAAAACAATGTAAAGGCCACCTAGTGGCTGGAGTTGTCATTACATCTACGATCCGCAAGTGTAATACAATTACACTTGTCGGATCTTCACCCGTATCTATGCCAAAGTGATTCTAAGAATCACTCGCATACAGTAGGTGACTGGGATATTGTGTCAATCTCGCTCCCTTTCTCGGCGAGATTGAGCACTTGCGAGCTCCATCGCGAGAGCCAGCGCCGAGCTGGCTTGCCGCGATGGAGAGCGAGCGCGTCATAGAAGCGACGGGGATCCGACGCGGATTCCCGCCAATTCTACACGTGGGCGGAGTTTGTTATGAATCCTGAACGAGAAATCCCCGCCGGATTTAAAAAAAAATCCGGCATGGGTTCCCCCCCTCAGGAGCATAATGGGCCCTTAGGTCTGTTATGGGTTGTAAGGAGACCCCCCCCTACGCCGAAAAAACGGCGTGGGGGTCCCCCACAATCCATAACAGACCCGTATCCAAAGCACGCCGGCCGGCCGGTCAGGAAGGGAGTGGGGGCGAGCGAGCGCCCCCCCCCCCTCCTGAGCCGTACCGGGCAGCATGCCCTCAACATGGGGGGGTTAGGTGCTTTTTCGGCGTAGGGGGGGTCTCCTTACAACCCATAACAGACCTAAGGGCCCGTTATGCTCCTGAGGGGGGAACCCATGCCGGATTTTTTTTTAAATCCGGCGGGGATTTCTCGTTCAGGATTCATAACAAACTCCGCCCACGTGTAGAATTGGCGGGAATCCGTGTCGGATCCCCGTCGCTTCTATGACGCGCTCGCTGGAATGTGCTTTTACTATTCCAGCGAGTGCGAGATATCGGCAGCCTGTCGCCGAGATTCAGCGCGATGCTGGCGTGCTGAAAACACATTCTCGGCGGCAGGCACTGTAGATACCCGGGGAAAAAAACGCCGATACGAACGGGGTATCTGAGATACCCCGTCGTAGCGCCTCTGAGTATCTGGCCCTGTGTGTTTATTTTAGCTTTTCTAAAAGAAACACATAGCGACCATGTGGGTCAGAAACCATATCACAGAGTTTCAAAATGTACGGACTTGGCAATCAGAACCAAGACCCCGCGAGCCTAGGTAGACTGGGTTGAATGATATGCCCACCCTATCCATCTGAAATCGGCCATCCACATGCGTCTCAACTAACACCACCACATCAGCCCTCTGTTTTTTGAGAAATGTACAAGTCCCCATGTGTAGCAGTACTCCCGATGGAGCTGCTGAGAAATGATGGGATGGCATGGCATGTTATCTCGTGGCTGTGTCTAGGGTGAACGATGAATGCAATAGCAGTAAAGGAATGTCCGCAAATAGGAAGTTTCTGTATATGTGCTCTTTATTACCCAGCCGGGTAAAAACAATCAACAGATGATGGGAAAGATAGACAAAGGTTTGGAGAACAGCAGATTCAGGCCTTGGATATGGAAACAGTCCTGTCTCCGACAAGAATTAGTTTTCTTTCACCACTCCAGCCTGAATGGGTATAGCGTACCTGGACAGGTCTCTCTCACCGACCTGGCAGCCAGAGTATCACTCGGAACTTGAGAAGGATGTTTCTGCCACAGACTCTTCTAAATGACCGTCAGGAAAGCGCCTCTGCCACCGACCTTCCCCGAGTATGGAAATGGGGGAACTCCTCCTGAGTAAAGTGAATCACTGAAGATGGCGTCTGCATCATAAGTACCCTCTCCCAGCATGCCTAGCGAGGCCCCAGCCCCCCGATTGGCCGCTGGGAAGAGAACCCAAATCCTGACTCCACTGCTGCCATCTATAATTCTGGGGTGGCATTACACTCAAGGCATGACAGAATGAGGCCACAGCACAGCCAGACTGAAACAGAGACCCTAACAAACAAATTAGAATTGTGATCAGAGACACTTACTCTGTGATAATCCCTTAAATTTCACATAGCACCCATACTTTGAAGTACATGTGCGCTACACAAATACATGTTAACATTACATTGTTCAAGCGATATCAAAGTCTCCAGATAGATATTCGTATTGCCTCTCAACAATTGAACAGTAACCAAACCCACCCCCCACCCTACCCTGCATCTTCCCCAACTGATGTGGGCACAATCCAAAACTTAACATGAGGTGGCAACCAGGGAAAGACCATAGCAACGAAGCTTGTCATTAGGTAGTGAAATTGTAGTAATAGTTTTAAATTCGGGGATCCAGGAGGGCCATAATTAAGAAACATATGGCCAGCCGCAGCCACGCCATAAACCGGAGAGGTGGCGCGGGGTTCACGTGGGTAAAGTTGGTCCAGGGCCAATAGACACAGTGAATTTCCTGGTTGCTTGTGGGTGAAAAATCACTGCACTAAACAGGTATAGCGCAGGACTGAGTGCACTCCACAGTCATGTCCCCAAAGGTACTGTATAACAGGAACAAAATAACTGCAGAGAACTGGGTGGTAGGAGTATGGAAACCAAACCACCAGCAAACAGGATATAGGAGTGGGATCCAGGGAAATGACTGTGGCTCTCCAAAGGCCAGGGACAAGGTATATAGGCTGATAGTCAGAAGGGGATAGAAAAAACAGGTACAAACATACCAAATCCTCGAGTGTTCGGGATGTTTCAGTGAATGAGCCTGGGAATGTAGAGAGTGCTAGATAGCCGGGTCATCATAGGAGAGAAGCCTGTCATTCAGCTGCTCTTCTGGAAGGGTCAGGACGTTCTAGCCAGGCAATGACTTCATCTGTATCTTCAAAGAAGTATACCCGTTTATCTCTCTCCACTCTGAGGTGCGCCGGGAAGAGCATGGAGTTCTTAAGATGCTTGATCCTGAGTCTCTGTTTTGCCTCAGTAAAGCCCTGGCGGCGACGCTGTACATCTGCAGAGAAATCCGGAAAGACGGAATTCCCGGACTCAATGTTGCCCTTCTCTCTGGCCAGCTTCAGAGCCGCATCCCAATCCTTAAAGTTGAAAAACTTGACAATGAACGTGCGGGGGAAGCCCCCTGCAGCAGAGCTCTAGCTGGAATGTGGTGGGCTCTCTCTACCGCCAGGGTCGGGGGGAAGGCCCTCACGCCCAATGCGTAGTAATGAGGAACTGTTCCAGAAAGGTGGTCAGATCTATTCCCTCCGCTCCCTCAAGTAAGCCCTTGAAGCGGATATTACATCTCCAGAGTTTATTTTCCATGTCATCTTGTTTATGGATGAGCTGGGAAATCTGTAGTTGCATGTGGTCAGAGCCCACCTGGAGTGGAGGAATGGCATCCTCGACATCGCCAATGCGGGTTTCAGCTGATGTGACACTCTCCCTGACCTTTTGAAGATCTTGCCGCATGAGAGATATGTCAACCTTGACTTCCTCTCTTTGGGCCATGAGAGAGGTTCAGCAGAAGGTGAGGGCTTCAAGGAACTTTTCTGTATCTCCTTCCAGCGCGGCCTAATCAGCACTTGTGGCGCCGTCATCTTCTGCAGCAGTGTCTTTGTCTAGCCAGCGATACTGGTTCAATTTAGCAATTTTAGCACTCTGTGATTCCATTGGAGACAAGCTGGGGTGTATGCCAGACCTTGTCCTCACCGAATGGGGTCTATCCGGATGTCCTGGGGTGTCAGGATTAGTGGGTAAAATAATTAATGGACGGCGCTCTTCTTACACGCGTCCTACTCCATTCCTTATGTGGCCATGCCCCTGGTCAGTATACTGTTTTTTGATGTTTGTGGCACATGTGTACATTTCTATGCTTTTAACATTTTCAACTTATTTTAGCCCCCTTCCCAACTAGCCACCGCAGTTATTCTGTGGCAGGTTGGCTCTCCTGGGCGAACCAATGTAAGTGTACGTTGGTTCGCCTTTTGACCACTAGAGGAGGAGGCACGTGCCTGAGGCGCGATTCGCACTGCACATAGACAGAATGGAGATCTGTCAATGTAAACAGACAGATCTCTGTGCTGTCAGTGGTAAGGTGAGCGATCTGTTGTTCATACTAAACATGAACAATGATTGCTCTCCTCGCCTAGACAGTCCCCTCCCCCCACAGTTAGAACACACATTAGGGAACATAGTTAACACTAGGGGGCGATCAAGAGGTTAACTTCTTCACTGCCAGTGACATTTATACAGTAATCAGTGCATTTTTAGAGCACTAATCGCTGTATAAATGACAACGGTCCCAAAAATGTGTCAAAAGTGTCCGATCTGTCCACCATAATGTCGCAGTCCCGATTAAAAATCACTGATCACTGCCATTTCTAGTAAAAAAAATTATAATAATAAATGCCATAAATCCTTCCCCTATTTTGTAGATGTTATAACTTTTGTGCAAATCAATCAATATACACGTATTGTAAACAAAGGGGGCCAGATTCTGGTACAATTGCCGCTGGCCCCGCGTCGATCAAACTGCGCATGCGCCGGCCTCAAAAATAGCCCAGTGCGCATGCTCCAGCTCACTTCGGAAAAAGTGAATGAAACCAACGTGAGCGTTGTTAACGTAAATCCCTATTCGCGAACGACTTAGTAAAACAACGTAACCGACGGAAAAAGACGACGCTGACCCGACACCATACTTAACATGGCAACGGCGGAACTTCGTAAGGTTACCCCTCATATAGCAGGGGTAACCTTACGCGTACGAAAATGGCGTAAACTACGACGGGGCGGTGTAAAAACGTTCGGGAATAGTCGGATTAGGCTCATTTGCATAGGCAAATGAGAAATCAACGTACAGGCCACCTAGCAGCCAGTGATGTCATTACATCTCCGATCCGACGGTGTAATTGTTTTAAATCTGTCGGATCTTCACTGTATCTATGCGTAAGTGATTCTAGGAATCACACACATAGATACCCAGTAAAAAAAAAGAAATACGACGGTGTTTCCTACGAAACGCCGGCATATCTCTTGAGAATCTGGCCCAGGGACTCCCGCGCTGTCAGTAGGCTAAGCTATGGGGCACTGCTGCAGACACCTGGTGAACTATTCTAGCCAGAAAAATGTGTCAATAAAATAATGATGTCTGCGCTGTGTGACTCAAAGGGGTGAAAGGGACGGTGCGACTGATGGGCGCACTAGTAATGTGAAACACAATGAACCTATGAAAAACATAATACAAAACAATACAAAAAAAAAAAAATCTAAAAATCTTCAAAATCCATACATTGTGAATAAAAAAATTAACATACGTGAAATAATGACATATGTGAAAAAAATAAATCAAATGTGACTAATAAAATGTCAAAGTATATGAGCCAAAAATATGGCAGACAACTGAAATGAATTATACAGAAAGTCTCTATGTGGTGATCCCAAAGCCAGCTACAAGTGTTGAAAGGAGAGAAAATCTTCAGTGCAAACACCTCTTGTTAAGGATAGAGAGCAGACTGCGCAAAAACACTCAAAACAATAGTCAAATCAGCTGAACACTGAAGGTCAATAGAATCCTTGAGTAGAGTACATAAAAAAGCAGTGCAGCGCTAAAAAATAAAATAAAAAATAACGTCCAAAAATGATCAGTGTGGAAAGGGTTAAGGTGCCTCTTGGATAATCAGTTGGGTGCTCGGGTCAGGCTCCTTAAACACAACAAACCGGTATCCTCTACCAGAAGTACAAACCGCTCACCTGAACAGAAGGACCCCTGTGTGAGCAGCAGGTCAAATGCGCTGTCCCTCAAATAAGGGGGGATTTTTGAACCGTGTCTCCACAAGAAATCCTTTTCTCTAAAGACTCCAGATGATGGATGGTCATCCGATACATTCACACATGGAATGATGTCATGGAAAAGTATAAAGCAAACACAAGAGAGTGCTCTCCGTATGATCACAGTAGAGGTATAAATTTATTAAAAAGGTACTCACAGAGCAAGCACTATATCCTAGTGCATAGAAAGTGGGTATACACCAATAAAAGACCAGGTAGGTGGCTGTCCTGACATCAAATAGAAGCCCCCCGCACGCGTATCGTCCAAAGGAACAGGACTTCTTCAGCGGATAAGGGGCTAGTGTGTCAGGATTTAATATATAGGCAGCAAGACCTAATCAGAACAATTAAAAATCCCGCCCCCCGGATTAAGAAAAAACACGCCCATCTCTGGGTGCTATAGCAAACTTTCACAATTGTGATAGAGAGCAGCATAGCATGAACACTACTATTAGCCTAGACAATTCAAGCACAGCAATCTCTAGGTAGGGAACTGAACTGTGGTATACAAAAGCAGCCCTATTGTGTTGTACTGTCATAATAGTTAGCATAATCGTGATATGTATATGCACAAGAGACTATTTGGATAAGATGGCCAGACACGCTCACCTCATATCAGGCACCCACATTGAGATACCGTTCGGTTATGCTGACAGAGGGATACAGTGCACGCAATGGACAGCGGCGTCATCCACACATCACATGACCATAGTTGGTCACATGACACGCCGTTACCATGAAGCACGGCTGGACGCAGGAATACAGGAGAACCGCCCATCGTGGGCGGCGGCCAAAGCAACTAAAACCGCCCATCATGGGCAGCGGCATCACAGCCATGTATTCAAGCGAGCCCTCACAACTAAACCCGCCCATCGTGGGCGGCGGCATTACAGCCATGTATTCAAGCGAGCCCTCACAACTAAACCCGCCCATCGTGGGCGGCGGCATCACAGCCATGTATTCAGGCGAGCCCTCACAACTAAATCCGCCCATCGTGGGCGGCGGCATCACAGCCATGTATTCAAGCAAGCCCTCAATACCCTGACACACTGCTCGTACATACAGAGTGAGAGCGGGGCATGAACGAAACCACGCCCATCAGCCTAATGTGAGAGGTAATAGCAAAATGACAAAGCCGACAGATAACTGTCCAACACTGCCAAAACATAAACCAAAACAAATCTCACATATCAAAAAAACTCAAAAGGGGGACAGACAAAAACCTAACAGCAACTAGACTAGTAATACTGTTAAATAAAGATGCAGATAAGCGGATACAAACAGTGTCCAGAAAAAATGTACATACACTGGAGAGTCATACAATGGTCAAAACAACTGAAGGACACAACATGCAATGACCAGAGACAAAAGTGCAGTAGGTGTCCATAAAAGGGTAAATAATATATATTTCTTCACCAGTTTAAACCCTAGATAGGGGAGGGGACTAAAGAGCTTCCCTCTACATTGGGTAAATAAAAAAGATGAGAAAAAATTGAAAAATTAAATTAAAAGGGACGTCAGAACAGCCACCTGTCCGGTTAACAATAAAATATTTGATCACATAAAAAATATCAAGTATTAAATATTAAAAAGAACAGTCTTTGGAGAAAAGGATTTCTTGTGGAGATACGGTTGAAAAATCCCCCCTTATTTGAGGGAAAGCTAGAGATCAGAAATGAAACAATTAAGGTCAAACTCCACATTTAACCCCGATGGTACTCCCACTTTTAATTCATAGACCCAGAACGATTTTCGTTGGCTGAGATGTCTAATAAAATTACCACCTCGCCAATGGTTCGCTACCTTCTTGATTGCCCAGAACTGCAACCCAGCCGGGTTGCGGTCATGGAAGAGTCTAAAATGTTTAGATACATTGTGAGTAACGAGGCCCTTTCTAATGTTGGTGACATGTTCACCAATTCTCACATGTAGAGGTCTGGAAGTTCTTCCAACGTACTGAAGTCCGCATTCACATTGTAGTGCATAGACTACCCCTATGGTGTCGCAAGTAATGAGATCCTTCATTTTATAATTTTTACCTGTAGCTGTTGCTGAGAATTCTTTAAGTTTCTTAATATTTTTTCGACCTTCCTACAAGGTGGACATCTGCCACATGCATGGAAGCCAGTGAGAAAATCGAAAATCCTACTTTCAGTATTGACAGGTGGATCTATGACACCTGGGGCCAGTTTGTACCTGAGTGAGGGCGCTCTCTTGTACACAAATTGTAGATGATCTGGCAGCAATGGGCCTAGGATCCTGTCATGTTTAAGACTAGGCCAATGTTTTTGTACAATTCTTTCAAATTTACGGTATTGTATGTTATAATCTAACACCATTCGGATGCCAGAAGAGTCCTTACGATCCATTTTTGGAACATCCGAAACCAGGGAATTTCTATCAAGATTACGGACTGTTTCCATTTCCCTATCCAGTGGGTCTCTATCCTTTCCTTTCTCAAGGAACCGCTTGGATAAGGCCTGTGATTGTGAGACAAAGTCACTTACTTGAGTACAATTGCGCCTTAAGCACACAAACTGCCCCCTGGGTATATTAAATAACCATTTAGTATGGTGACAACTCTCAGTAGAGATGTAGGTATTATGGTCTGTCGCCTTAAAATGCGTTTTCATCTTCACCTGATTGCCTTCCTTGGTGAGGTCTAGATCTAAAAAAACTAAATGATCCTGGCTGATGTTCCACGTAAGAATGATATTTTTGTCAGTCGTATTCAGTTTTGATGCAAACTCATCAAAACTAGTTCTGTCTCCATCCCAGATCATGATTAGATGTCTATATATCTTTGGTAGCAGATAAGTTGCGTGGTTTTTTGTTTGTATACCGCTTGCTCTTCCCGATGTGCCATAAAAAGGTTGGCTACACTCGGAGCAAAACGTGCCCCCATCGCTACTCCTCTGGTTTGGAGATAGAACTGTTTATCATACCAAAAGTAATTTTTGGACAAAAAAAAAATCTAATTGTCAATCAAAAAATTCTGATGTCTTCTTGATAATCCCGAGGGGTCTAATGCCCACTTCACAGATGTCAGACATCCTCATGACTGATGATTGTATATAATGAACTGACATCTGCCGTGATTAACAGACACGAAGATAAAATAGTCAAGGCCTCCAGAATTTGAATGACATGTTTAGTGTCTTTAAGGAACGCTTTCGTTTTGGTAACTAGCGGCTGCAAAAAGGAATCGATATATTGGCCTAAACGCAGTGTTGCTCATCTTACTTTAAAAAAGTAATTAGTTACAGTTACAAATTAATTCTCCGAAAAAGTAATTGCGTTAGTGACTCAGTTACTACATTGAAAAAGTAATTAGTTACTCAGCAAAGTAACTGAATTTTTTTTAATATTCTACAATGCTTTGTTGAAAAGCAGGTGATGGGCGCTTGCCAGGGAGCAGTGAGTTAATAAAGACAAAAGAATGGCAGATCCTTGAGAGAAGAAAGCGTAAACAAATGGTGATCCTGTGTATATCCCAGCCTAGGTGCATCCGTCCCACCATGTATGTGCAGCTAATAGGACTTAAAACCCTTATCCATCTGCTACATATTACATCCAAATTATAAGCTGGATTAAAATGTATGTTTATAATATACATTCCCTTGACGTTTACAGAGTCTGTAATTTAAAATCTTATATTAGCCTTTATTAGAATTTTCACCCTCCTATTATCCCCCTTTTTCTTCTTCCCCTCTTCCTACTTTATTTTCTTCCCCTTCCCCTTTCAAACCCCTTCCCAATTTCTTTGATTCAACTATTTAGGTGGCAAACACCTCCTGTCTTGTCGCACTCTCGGGTGCTATAAGTTTTTCCTTTTTTTAAAAAGGCTTGCACCTGTGGTATAGTACTATAGAATTTGTTTATTTATATATTTTTCTTCGTGATCTAAGTGATCTGATCCTTTTTGCCACATCCCCAATTTTTGGGGATTATCAATGGCGGACTTTGTAGGCAATGACTGGGAGGGATTTATGATGGGTATTCAAAAAACATGTACATCCTCCAATCTGCATCAAGTTGACTTTGAAATTATATATCAAAAACTCATACAGACCTTTGAAAGGAAATCTAGCCTTTTTTGGCATGTGAAATACTTCGAACAATATATGATCGAAGATATTAACCCGAAAGGTCTGCGGGTCCAAGTGTTCCCCAATATATGGGCCATAGATCAAGATTTTAGGGCTCGATGGGAAGAAAATCTTCTTGGCTGTACCCGCAAAATGATGGAACTAATGATAGAGTATTATATGCAGGAACTAAAATTGGTAGACTGCGAAATCAAAAGAATATATGATGAAAACACTGAACTGTTAAATAAACCAGAGTTCAGAGCATTTGATGCACGATTGAAGGAGCACATTGAAAGATTCACACGTGAGCTACTTGTCAAAAAAGATGAAAAAATGTCACGGGATAAATTAGCATTTGCAGGCCAATATGCCTTTAATTGGCCAGCTGGGAATGGCCAACGGGGAGGACGAAGGAACCGAGGTCCACCTATGAATCGAAAAAATGTCACTAATCGAGAAATTGACTCTGACTCCTCTGTCAATTCTTACAATTCACAGGGCTCCAGAACAAGTAATAGAGGTCAACATATAGGACGCAACCCCAGGAAACGGCAACAAGGTGGTGGGCACCAGACTGGCGCACAAAACAAGAAACGGGTAACGGATGACAATGAACAACCAGTAGTCACTAGCTACAAGGATGCAACCATTATTGATGGTGCACCCTGTGGTCCCCGACAAATCGTAATGTTTCCAAACCAAACACCGGGTGTGTCTACTGAAATCTCCTCTTCTCTCCTTTCCTCTTCTACTTTTCGGACTGACCCAACCTTAAGACAAAACATTTTGGACTCAGCACAAACTATGAGTAGATCTCAGGGCAACACCGAAACCTCTAGTAGAAAGTGACGTATTGACCAATTTTTCACACCTATTGTGAGGAATCGGTCAATAACATCAGAACTGATACAGGACATTGATATTCTCTCCTTAAATCCATCACCTCCCCCAAATGCTATACTCCCTGGCAGTTTTGCATCAAACCCTCATGAAACAAGAGATAATTCTAAGTTGGAAGTGATTAATCTATCTTCTCATATTTTAAGTCAAAGTGAGACTGAACTCCTAGGCCTAGGCCTGAATTTCTGTCCCACTAATATGTCCAATAAATTTGACGTCATCAAAGACCTGTATCTTTTTGCCAGGAAACTGACCTTTAGATACATGTATGATAGAGAGAGAAGGGATAAACAAACCAAAACCCTAGACCAAGAAATATGGAAAAACTTTTCTGTAGCAGATTTCCGCGCCCTAAAAATTCTCATCCTATTGTTGGATGAAAGCGAAGGCACGGATAGCCAAGACAACACTCCTGAAAGCTATGAAACTAGAGGCGAAAGAATACAACTGTCTCAATACCAACAAGACATTGAAAGCTTGGAAAAAGCTGTAAAAAAAAGGTCATTGACCTTTCCTCCCCTACAAACTAATTCAAATGTCTGGGCCTTCCTGATGCAGACTGTGAAGGATATTGAATCCCTTTCCTTGACGAGGTCTACTAACCAAAATCTCAGTATCTCACAGAGAACAGCCCTCAACCAACTAAGTCACAACTCGCATTTGGTGGTCAAGCCCTCGGACAAGGGTGGTAATGTTGTTGTAATGAATGACCTAGACTACAGAAATATGTGCTGGGACATTCTAAAAAATCGCAACTGGTACAAACCAGTCTCTATTGAAATAGTTGCTAAAGACAACCAACAATTTAACGACCTGATACAACGCGCCCTCTCCGAGGGCTTGATCACCAAACCTATATTTGAGGGGATTCAAGTTCAATATCCAAAGACACCAACCTTTTATGCGCTTCCAAAAACACATAAAAGTATGAGACATCCACCGGGACGCCCAATAATCTCAGAGATGGGTTCCAAAACTGAGAGGGCAAGCAAATTTGTTGACAAATATCTGAGACCACATGTCACAGCCCTACCATCTTACATTCAAGATACCCCAGACCTTTTGAGGGCTTTGGACGGCCTAAATGTGCCCTCCGAATGTATTCTGGTATCGATTGACGTTGAAGCATTGTATTCATCTATCCCTCACTCCAAGGGTCTGGATGTAATAGCTGGCTTCTTGGCCGAGAGAGGCCCCAAACTGAACCAGCTCAACACATTTGTTTTGGATATACTTGCTCACATTTTGAGTAAAATTTTTTTTTCTTTTGACGAGTCCCACTTCCTCCAGGTACAGGGTGTTGCCATGGGCACTTCATGTGCACCCTCTTACGCAAACCTGTACCTGGGGGGGTGGGAACGAGATTTATTTTCCGTTGAAAAATCCAATGACCTACTCTCATTTGTGTTGGGCTGGTTCAGATATATAGATGACATACTTCTGTTGTGGACGGGCAGTTGTCAACAACTACAATCCTTTATGCAGCTACTGAGTCATAACGACTATAATTTAAAGTTTACAATGTCCTCGAGCAAATCGGAAATCGCTTTCCTTGACATTCTCATCTATGTCAATGAGAAGGGAATGATCAACACTTCCCTTTACCACAAACCCACGGCTGGGAATACAATTCTTCACGCCGAAAGTGCCCATCCATTACCCTTAATTTGGAGCATACCGTATGGGCAATATTTGCGATTGCGACGGAATTGCTCAGACTATGCTAAATTTAAAGTAGAAGCAGACCAGCTTTACACGAGACTCTTTAATAGGGGTTATAGCAGGACATGCCTTAAAAAGGCCTTCAATAGAACAATGGGCAAGCGGAGAGAGGCGATTCTCTCTAAAACTACTAAAAAATGTGGACCAGACATTACTAGATTTATTACAACTTACTCCGATCAACACAAACAGGTGCGAGCGATTATGGACAAACACTGGCACCTGTTGACGGTTGATCAGACCCTGTCTAAATATATTGGCCAAAAACCAGAAATCACCTATAGACGTGCAACCTCTATACGTGATCGATTGGTCAGGAGCAAATACTGTAGATCCAACACAGAATTTCCAGACGACCCAGGTCTATCTAAATGCAAACAGTGCAACTATTGTTACATGGTGTTAGAAGGCACTACCATCCAGCTACCAAATGGTCAAATTCATAAAATAAGGCAACATATCACTTGCCAAACCAAAGGGGTTATCTACATTATTTTGTGCCAATGTGGCAGCTTTTATGTAGGGAAAAACCATACGCCCCTTTTGGAAAAGAATAAAAGACCATGTTTACTATGCCACCAACGGTCTCCTTAACACCACAATGGGTTGCCATGTTGCATTTAAACATAAATACGAGCCCTCTGTATTCAGGTTCTCTGCCCTTGAGTCCGTACCGGAGGACTCAAGGGGAGGCAACTTTGATCAGAGGGTACTACAATGTGAAACTAAATGGATCTACCGCCTCCGGGCAAATTATTTCCCGGGTCTGAATGAAGCTATCAGCTTCAAACCTTTTCTAAATATCTAATTCAACGATATTTTTACTAGATCATAGCCCCTCCCTCTCTACCTACTCTATGGACTCTATGCTCCTCCCTTCTTCAAAGGTTGGCCATAGATGTGATAGTCTGTCCCATGATGAGTTGAACTGTGTGACAAAATTAAGGACTAATCCCACTAGTAAGACACATGACCCATAGGAGATCTATAAATAGCGGTTGACCTATTCAGAAACATATATATATACACATGTTTTGTTTACGATCATTTTTTCTTTTGTACTATACCATCCCTATATTGGTTTAATGCTAATTAGGAAGTATTTTAACTTATTTTGCATGTGGATACTTTATTTTATATCGTTTGGGAAGTTGGGTGTACTTTATTTATACACTGTGTAGACGTGGCAAAGCATCTTTTAGCAAAATCATGCTCATCTATTTAATCTCATTTTTCTTTCTTTTTCCTCCGACTTGGCTATGGAGTAAATGTATATATTTGTTCTGGAACGTGTTATCTGCCGATTTACCCCCCATTTGCGGTGCATGATGGTCATTTTTGTGACCTCTGAAAACGTGCTGCATGTGTGTTGCACTGAGAGTAGGAGTTCACTGCAGATTATAATATCAGAACCTGCGGTGAACAGACCACATGGCTATATACTCTGATATATCTCTTTGATTTATTTTGAAGTTCTTTAAGAATATCTCTTGCTGTGCCATTGGCTGTTTTGATGCCTCTTCTCGTTGTCTTGTGTTGCGGACGTGGAGCTGTTTCTGATTGGCTACCGTGCTCACGTAGGGGGGGACGCCGAGATGCGATGTCATTCCATCCACTCGGGCTGACACACCCCCCCAACCAATTGGAGCGGTCTGGCTTGCCAGCTATGTGCGCTTCCATGTCGGCCGTTTTGCTTCGTTCAGGCCATTCATGCTGCTGTGTGGTGTCATCATATTTGCTCAGTGGCCCAGTGTTTGTCTGGGCGAGCATAGACACACCCCTTAGCCAATCGGAGACGCGGAGGGGCGGTCAGGCTGGATCCGACCCGCCCACTGCAGCATACTTCGATGTCAACCACCCTTTGTTTATGCGCCGCTGTGAACGTGACGCACGAAGATGGCGTCATCACGTTAATATCGCGGCCTATTTAAACCCAGCTGCCATGATCTGCAATGTACACAACGCTGGTTGTGACCCTGGGGCACACACGGACCAAACATCTATATGGTAAGCATACTCTCTTGTATCTGAACTGAAGGATTCATTGCGTGATATGATAATGATGCGGTTCTCATTTTTATTTTTGCTCTCCTAGCACCACTAAGGTTGTTGCAGATCACACTGCTGATAAACTGCTGATAAAAAGTGTTTGTCCAGAATTTACTTTGGAGCTTTTACTTGCTTGGATGTTTGATTGTGCATAAGAAGCGGCCCCAGCCCTAGTTCCATCTTAGGATTCTCCAGGTACTTTTTTGATCTGACTTTTCAATATAGTAGAAGAGTTAGATAGATGGACAGGCTATTTATTCATTCTATATTTACCTACAGACAAGGAACTATTGTTTACTGGGTGTTATGACACAGTGTCTGGTACCTATGGAAATAGCGTGCTGTACCATAGAATTCCTGATATTCAGGGACCTTTGTTAGTATTGACGTCACTATATGGATCACTGGTATGTTTATTGAAAACTTCTGTCACACTATCTTTATATATTCTCTTCCTATGTACGAATTTATGCAGCTCTCTCTTATAGTTTACTTTATGGCCTTGTTGGTAAAAATATACTTTATCTTTATCAGACTTTTTCAAGACGCCTCAATAGGTGACAATACCTATATTTGAACACCCTGGCACCTTTGATGCCTGAATTCGGTGGATGAATATACTTACCGTGTTCTACTAGGTGATGTAGCCACTCTATACATCCTTTATGTCATTTCAATTTTGCATTTTTTACCATTGTTTCATTTGTTTAAATTAAAGTTTCTAGAATGTACTAATACTGTATATGTTGTTTCAGATTACACGACTGTATTACATTCTTCCCCTTCCCTAAAATCCTCTCTGTCTCGCCCTGAAGAAGCCCAACGGCGAAACGCGTAGGCGACTTCAAGGGATTTGTTCCAGTACTTTAACATTTGTAATCTATAGGGTTACATTTTACCTATGTCAAGTACACTCTCTATATACTGTAAAATTGTATAATCCTTTATTTTAATTTTGTATTAAAATATATATTTTTTAACTTACTTCCGCACTGCCTCAAAGTCCGCCATTCTTTCACTCTGTGATTGGATATTTTTCTTTGCATATATAGAATTTTCTATAGTTTATTGTTTATTATTTTATTTTTCTTATATAAGCTTTATTAGATGCAAGGGATCTGGAATGGGGATGTCAGATTTTTCTTTGTTGTCTGATGAAGAGATGAAATCACTGACCAAAAATAACCTGCTGATCATTGGTCTGTATAGGTGTCCTGCACTTACCATGTTGACCACTAGATGTCGCTGTGTACACTGTGTTGTATAGGGAACATTTGTTCTGTGGAACATTTTGTTCCAGCCATGTGTTCCCCGGATCATTGATCAGGTTGCGCACACAGTGTGTGTGATCGATGTGAGTTGTTCCCCGGTGATAGGTCAGTGTGAGGCGGATGGAGCTCCTTGTATCCAGGGCTCCTTGCGATTGGGAGTTTTCAGACCGCTGTGACAGGCTATCACAGCGGTCACATGATTCTAAATCGGATTTCCACTCATATTTATGTTCACAGCGCCCGCAGAAGCAATTACTCTGCTGCCATCTAGTGGCGGTATCTGTAATTGCGGTAATGCCGCCCAAGTAATGGGAACTGCGTTACTGTGAGGGGAAGAGTAATCAGGTGGATTACTCGTTACCCTCAAAAGGGGCTGCGTTAGGTAACTGCGTTAATTGTAACTCCGTTACTTACAACACTGCCTAAACGTGAAGAGACCGAGTCAAACACCTCTTGTGCTTCCTAGCAGCTCACCTTACAGCTGTAGAACGGACAGCCCAAATGATCCTCAAACATACACTCAGTGGATGGTGGGATAAGCTAATATATAGCTAAAGGACTCAGAGCCAGATGTCACATGTGGGAAAACAGCAAGGGAATATATAGCGTAACTCTGTGAGGACAATACTGTAATAAATACAAATTGCACAGCAATGCACTCACTCACTCAAAATGATAGTGGGCGTATCTCCAACAAACGCAGAGTTCGTAAAAGCCTCCTGTGTGCCTCTGCTCTGTCCTCCCTGTCTTCCAGTAGCATCAGGTTATAGCTCAGAAGGTGGTGGTAAAATGCAAAGAAGGAAGACACATCGCATAATCCTGCAAGGTAAAACGCATTTAATGATAAATATGTTGTAAAAAACTCACATAAATAGCAGATAAACAGTTTAAATCCTCCATGAGCTCGTGGAGGATTTAAAACATTTATCTGCTATTTATATGAGTTTTTTTACAACATATTTATAATTAAATGCTGAGTGAATGTTTGAGGATCATTTGGGCTGTCCGTGCTACAGCTGTGAGGTTAACTGCTAGGAAGCACAAGAGGTGTTTGCACTGAAGATTTTCTCTCCTTTCAACACTTGTAGCTGGCTTTGGGATCACCACATAGAGACTTTCTGTATAATTCATTTCAGTTGTCTGCCATATTTTTGGCTCATATACTTTATCACATCTGTCATTTTATGAGTCACGTTTGATTTTTTTTTTACGTATGTCATTATTTCACGTATGTTGTTTTTTTTTGAAGATTTTTTGATGTTCTTTTAGTATTGTTTTATATTGTGTATTTCACAGGTTCATTGTGTTCCACATTACTAGTGCGCCCATCAGTCGCACCGTCCCTTTCACCCCTTTGAGTCACACAGCACAGACATCATTATTTATTCAATATACACTTATTGCGATTTTTATTACCAAACATATGTAGAAGAATACATATCGGCCTAAAACTGAGGAAAAAATTATGTTTTTTTAAAAAGAAAAATTGGGAATATTTATTATAGCAAAAAGTACAAATTTTATTTTTTTCTTCAAAATTGTCACTTTTTTTTGTTTATAGTGCAAAAAAATAAAAAACTGCCGAGGTGATCAAATACCACCAAAAGAAATCTCTATTTGTGGGGGGGAAAAAGGATGTAATTTTGTTTTTATTACAATGTCGCACGTCGCAATTGTCAGTTAAAGCGATGCAGTGCCGTATTGCAGTGCCGCCATTGAGCAGCCAAATCTTTCAGGGCTGAAGTGGTTAACCACTTCAATACCAGGCTTTTATACCACCTCCATACCGGGCCTATTCTGGCACTTCTCTCCTACATGTAATAATCATCATTCTTTTGCTAGAAAATTACACAGTACCCCCAAACATTATATATGTTTTTTTAGCAGACACCCTAGGGAATAAAATAGCGGTCATTCCAAAGTTTTATCTCGCACGGTATTTACGCAATTATTTTTCAAACGCCTTTTTTTTGTAAAAAAAATTGTTTCATGAATTAAAAAAATAACAAAACAGTAAAGTTAGCCCAATTTTTTTGTATTATGTAAAAGATTATGTTACACCGAGTAAATAGATACCCAACATGTTACGCTTTAATTATGCGCACACTCATGGAATGGCGCCAAACTTCGGTACTTAAAAATCTCCATAGGCAACGCTTTATTTATTTTTTACAGGTTACAGTTTAGATTTACAGAGATCTAGTGCTAGATTTGTTGCTGGCACTCTAACGCATGTGGCGATACCTCACATATGTGGTTTAAACGGCGTTTACATATGTCGGCGGGACTTGCGTGTGCATTCGCTTCTGCACGCGAGCTATCGGGGACAGGGGCGTTTAATTTTTTTTTTTATCTTTTATTTATTTTTTTTACTTATTTTTTATTTATTTTTACACTTTTTTTCATTTTTTTTTCCACTTTTATTCCTATTACAAGGAATGTAAACATCCCTTGTAATAGGAAATGTGTGTGACAGGTCCTCTTTATGGAGAGAGGCGGGGTCAATAAGACCTCACATCTCTCCTCCAGGCTGGAAACCATGAGATCGGTGAAAAAAAATTCACCGATCTCATGAATGGGGGCTTACAGCCGCAATTGCGGCTTTGTTTACTTACGGGGACCCGGGCGTGACGTCATCAGATCGCGCCCGGGTCCTCCGACGGTCATAGAGATGACTGGTGACCATCTGGTCACCAGTCATCTCTATACTTCCTGCCGACGCCGACGATTCGTTCTCCGGGCCCCCGAAGGCACAGATGAGCCCGGAGAAGCACCGGATGGCGGCGGGAGGGGGGGGGTGTCCCCTCCCGCGGCCTATAAGAACGATCAAGCGGCGGAACCGCTGCTATGATCATTCTTACATTGTGCAGAATCGTCGGCTGAAGAAGAGGTTATCTGGATGATGCCTCTGGCTGCAGGCATCATCCAGATATTCACCTGCAATGCCCAGGCCATCAATTGACGGCCACTTAGGATGGTAGATCCCATCTCAGGCCGTCAATTGTCAATGGCTGGGTATTGAAGTGGTTAATAAATGTTTTGATACATTTTTTCACTCCATTGGTACCGTTAAAGTCCTTCCAATTTAGTAGGTTAGGGTTTTTTGTGTAGTCTATTTTCCAGGATGAGGTACTGAACATACGCTTTCCAATTTCTGAGGGTTTGCCAGTGGGACCCTCCTCCCATTAACACCTTTTCTTACACTTATTTAATTTAATGTAGTGGTGTGGTTGCCACTAGTAACTAACATCCACCAAATCACCCTGCTGCCAGACCCCCATATCACTTCTAAAAAATGAATAGTGTTGCTCACGAATATTCGCATTGCAAATAGTCGGATTGAATATTGCTTATTCGAGTAATCGCGCAATATCTCGAATATCGCGGTGAATATTCGCAATTCCGAATATTTGGATTTTTCAAAATTTATTTTTAAAACAGATCACATCCTAGTGATATCCATCCACGTCTAAAAGCATTGCTGGTATGATTAAAGAGAGACCCTGGGCCGAGTAGCTGCAGCGATCATTTTATGTTGCCGAAAAATCGCAATGCGATTATTCGGCAATAGCGATATTGCGCATGCGCGATCGAGAAATTCGCAATATTGTTTTTAGCTAAAATAACACATATATTCGATTTCAGAGTGTTACTGTCGAAATTCCGCAATTAATTTCTCATTCGCATTTTTGCGAAATTACGATAAAATATCAAGAATATTCTGAGCCAATCAGAGTGCTCCATTCCGCATTTCTCGAAATTTCGCAATTATTTTGTATTGTGAAATATCAAGAATATTCTGAGCCAATCAGAGTGCTCCTTCCGCATTTGCCGAATATTCGCAATTATTTTGTATTGTAATATATCACGAATATTCTGAGCCAATCAGAGTGCTCCTTCCGCATTTCTCGAAATTTCGCAATTATTTTGTATTGTGAAATATCAAGAATATTCTGAGCCAATCAGAGTGCTCCATTCCGCATTTCTCGAAATTTCGCAATTATTTTGTATTATAAAATATCACGAATATTCTGAGCCAATCAGAGCGCTCCTAAAGCATGTATCGAAATTTCGCAATAAATATCGCAATCGCATTTTTGCGAAATTACAATAAAATATCAAGAATATTCTGAGCCAATCAGAGTACTCCTTCCGCATTTCTCGAAATTTCGCATTAGTGAAATTTCGCAATCATTTCATAATCGCATTTTTGCGAAATTACGATAAAATATCAAGAATATTCTGAGCCAATCAGAGCGCTCCTAAAGCATGTATCGAAATTTCGCAATAAATATCGCAATCGCATTTTTGCAAAATTACGATAAAATATCAAGAATATTCTGAGCCAGAGTACTCCTTCCGCATTTCTCGAAATTTCGCATTAGCGAAATTTCGCAATCATTTCATTTCCAAAAAATATCGCGAATATTCGAATTTAGCGAATATATCTCGAATATTCGACTATATATTCGAGATATATCGCGAAATCGAATATGGCATATTCTGCTCAACACTAACAATGAACAACCATTTGCATTGTTTTGTTTTTGTTTATTGGTGGATATACCGTATTTATCTACGTATAACATGCACCCTAACTCTAAGAGGGAAGTTTCAGGATTTTTTTTTACGTAGCCCCCTGCGTATAACACGCAGGCACAGTTTACCCTCTATTTTCAGGTTAAAAAAGTGATTGTTATACGCCAATAAATACAGTAACTTGGTTGGGGGGAAAGGGGGATATGGGATGCCCATAGACAGGGCTTTTTTTCAGGGGGAACTTGGGGGAACTCAGTTCCACCACCTCTGGCTCAGACCCTTTGGTGCCTGCTCACCACAATCACTTGTAAACACAGAAGTCTGGTTTCTGTGTGTACAAGTGACAGCTCTGCACTCTGTGTGTAACCTCCTGAACTCTACACTCTGTATGTAATGCAATCCTGGTATTTAATGGCCCTTTAAGACCCTTCTACTGTTTTTGAAATCTGAACGGGGTTGTGGTTGAGTTCCTGCACCTATTTTCTGAGAAAAAAAGGTCTGCCCATAGAACATGCTTGTCAGGGGATACCTACACAGGCATCCAATATTAGCTGACAGGTCAGTGGGCTGCACTAAAGTCAATAGGCACCAGGATAGTGACAAAATATATGTTTAATAAAGGTTAAACACACGTGAAACAATCGTGTAAAAAACCCCAAGACAAGCAAGCGTAACACAGCAAAACCCCAAACCAATCAACAAATATATACAAGGTGGGGGCATAAATACCAGGTCAAGCAGGGATGTGAGGAACAAGGGGAAGCAGAGTCCAGGACAGGGCAGGGATCAAATCAGGAGAGTCCAGCACAAGACAGAGATCAAATCAGGGACAGGTTGGCTCCAGCTAGCAGATCAGGCAGGTAACAGGCTGACAAGGAAAAATACTGAAGCCTGGATTGTAGTGCAGGGCGGGCTTATATACACCTGTAACAGTTCATCCCAATTAGTGAGGAGTCCATTCCATGGGAGACACCCGCTGGCAGACACCAGAACTGCACCCCTGTTGCTGGGAGAAACAGTGCCACCAGCAGGTGACCAAAGCCATGACATGGATCATGACAATGTTGCTTTGCCATCATATTTAGTGAACATTGATGAATTGGTTTAGCCTTGAAGAACTGATGTACTTCTAACATTTACAGTCTCTTTGCTGCATAACACCATGCAGACTATTGCTCCTCCTCTGCATCAACTCCTGCAGACTGTCACTCCCAGGACATCGCTCCTCCAGCTCAAACTTCCACTGTAAAACTATTAGGTTCCTGTCCCATCATCTTCATTATGACAAAAGGGATCACTCTGAATAACCTCAGCTTGCTGGCTGTACTTAGTTGCTGTTACTTAGATGCTGTTACTAGGCCAGAGGTCTGCAGTACCTCTCCCTGCCACCTAGCAATTTAGTAGCATGTGATGGTTGATGGACTACTGCTCCCAGCTAGTCCGGCCTGCAAATCCTGTGCCCTCAGGCCGCAGCGACTTGACACAATTCTCCACAGTGTCTCCTCTGTTTTAGGACTCCTCATCAATGACTGTGTAAAGATGAAGTTCCCTCCCAGACTTCCTGGCATACCTCAACATCCAGAACTCCACTGTGGTTCACTCACTGACCTTTCTCCACGATAGAGAATTTTAACTGGACATACAGTACAGACCAAAAAGTTTGGACACGCCTTCTCATTCAAAGAGTTTTCTTTATCTTCATGACTATGAAAATTGTAGATTCACACTGAAGGCATCAAAACTATGAATTAACACATGTGGAATTATATACATAACAAAAAAGTGTGAAACAACTGACAATGTCATATTCTAGGTTCTTCAAAGTAGCCACCTTGTGCTTTGATTACTGCTTTGCACACTCTTGGCATTTTCTTGATGAGCTTCAAGAGGTAGTCACCTGAAATGGTCTTCCAACAGTCTTGAAGGAGTTCCCAGAGATGCTTAGCACTTGTTGGCCTTTTTGCCTTCACTCTGCGGTCCAGCTCACCCCAAACCATCTCGATTGGTTTCAGGTCCGGTGATTGTGGAGGCCAGGTCATCTGGCGCAGCACCCCATCACTCTCCTTCTTGGTCAAATAGCCCTTACACAGCCTGGAGGTGTGTTTGGGGTCATTGTCCTGTTGAAAAATAAATGACCTGTCCTGTCAATTGCAGCACCTGTCCCGTCAATTGCAGCACCTGTCCCATCAGTTGCAGGACCTGTTCCATCAGTTGCAGGACCTGTCCCGTCAGTTGCAGCACCTTTCCCGTCAGTTGCAGCACCTGTCCCGTCAGTTGCAGCACCTGTCCCGTCAATTGCAGCACCTGTCCCATCAGTTACAGCAATTGCAGCACATGTTCCATCAATTGCAGCACCTGTTCCGTCAATTGCAGCACCTGTTTCATCAATTGCAGAACCTGTTCCGTCAATTGCAGCACCTGTCCCGTCAATTGCAGCACCTTTCCCATCAATTACAGCAATTGCAGCACCTGTCCCATCAATTACATCACCTGTCCTATCAATTACATAAATTGCAGTACCTGTCCCATCAATTACAGCACCTGTCCCGTCAATTGCAGCACCTGCCCCGTCAATTGCAGCACCTGTCCCATCAATTGCAGCACCTGTCCCATCAATTGCAGCATTTGTCCCATCAATTGCAGCATTTGTCCCATCAATTACAGCGACTGTGCCATCAATTGCAGCACCTGTCCCATCAATTGCAGCATTTGTCCCATCAATTACAGCGACTGTCCCATCAATTGCAGCACCTGTCCCATCAATTGCAGCGACTGTCCCATCAATTGCAGCGACTGTCCCATCAATTACAGCGACTGTCCCATCAATTGCAGAGACTGTCCCATCAATTACAGCACCTGTCTCATCAATTGCAGCGCCTGTCCCATCAATCCATCAGTTGTGGTGCCGGCCAGGGGGTGGGGTTTGTGCCGCCAAAATTCCCCCCAAAAATTACATTTTTTTAAAGATGATGGGGGGGGGGGGTGCCACTGAAATTCCCCCAAAAAATGACAATTGTTTTAAAAGATAAGGGGGGGGCACCAAAACTACCCCCGAAAATTACATAATTTTTAAATATGATAGGGGGGGGTGCCACCAAATTTCCCCCAGAAAATGTTTTTTTTTTAAAGATGATGGGGCGGGGTGGGTACAGCCGACTACTTTACTGTGGGGAATGGGGATGAAAATTTAGCAGAGGGGCAGCAGCAGCAGCACTTACGATGAAGCCATGGCTGTGGAGGCATCTGCTGCTCCGTGTCCTAATACTTCCTGTCTTCTATCTCTCTCTCTCTTTCTCATGAGAGAGAGTAACAGGAAGTGACATCATGACTTTAGATGTCAATCAATCTGCCCGGCCGTAGTAATAGCTACTACGAGCACCGGGCAGACACTGTGGCGCCTCGGTAAGCGCCACAAGGCAGGCATAAAGCCAGCAAATGAAGCACTGCGTCTGCAATCTTCTGATTGCATGGACGCAGTGCTTCCCATAATGCAAGTGGCCAGCGCCACAGTGCATTTGGTAAATGATTTTTTGTGAGATTAAAAAAAAATAAAAAATTGTGTGACTACAGGAGGGGGGGGGGGGGCGGCGCCCGGGCACCCCCTATGGGCGGGCCGCCACTGATGGCACTGTATTTCTTACAGGGCACTGTACAATTACAACTCACACGCTGTCTCTGTGTGAGGAGGGAGAGCGGGCAATGAGAGATGATCTCATATGTTTATATTTGATATCATCTCTCATTGGCCGCACAGATCGCATACCAAACGGCCACTTTAATTGGCCGTTCACAGCGATCTGTGATTGGCTGTGTCCAAGGGACACGGCCAGCACAGAATTTCCCAACTGCACACTCTGGAGCACGCGCAGGGAACGAGGAAAGGGGAGGCCGTATAATGACGGCCTCACGGATTTTCAGGCCTGCGCTGAAGCTGTATTTCGGCTTAAGCGCGGGCCTCAAGTAGTTAATTCCTGGGGGTAAAAAACATTTTCTTCTGGTAAAATTCTTCTCTTCTTCTAGATTGGATGGTACTCAACTGACAGACAGTTCCTACCCCCACCTGGCATCTGGAATAAGAAATAACCAGACACTGAGGACACTGAACCTGTCTGATAACTATCTGGGGGGTCCTCATTTCAGGGATCTGATGGAAGCTTTGATAACAAGTCGGATAGAGGAATTACAGTGAGTATAACAGGACTGACTGAGACAATAATATTCTGGGACAGTTTTATATCTAAACCACATAAATAATATAGAAATATGAGAATGTCATCAAATTCCATCTTTATTCTCCATAAATATCCAATCCTGGACTGTGGTGTCCAAACTACACAAATCAAATAATAATAATAGAGATATATTTCATCTCCTGGTTGTCTCTATATATCTCCAATATCAGACAGTTCTCTAAAGCTGGATATAAAAATGTAAAAAAATGACATATCTGCACCAAAAAAAATAAAAAACGTTGTGAAAATGTAATGAATGAAAATATATAGAGCCCAAAACTTAGTGATAAAATGTGTGATGAGACAAATGAGAAATCTGCAACCTACAATCTGTCCGAATACCAACACTTATAATGTAGACGTGATAACTCCACCAATAGTGATCAATAATACAAATTACATTCACCATAAAAATACACTTTCATACATGTGAACGAGGGCAGGTCTCTTTCAACCTTTTCACATCTACTTCAATCTACACTGACCAGCCACTTTATTAGGTACACCTATTCAATTGCTTAGTAATACAAATTGCTAATTGGCCAATCACATGCCAGCAATGCATGCATTTAGGCATCTAGACATGGTGAAGATGACTTGCTGAAGTTCAAAATGTGCATCATAATGGGGAAAAAATGGGATTTAGGTGACTTTGAATGTGGCATGGTTGTTGGTGGCAGACGGGCTGGTCTGAGTATTTCTGGGATTTTCACACATAACCATCTCTCAGATTTACAGAGAATGGTGAGAAAAAGAGAAAATATCCAGTGAGCGGCGGGTGTTTGGAGGAAAATGCCTTGTTGAGGTCAGATGAGAATGAGCAGACTGGTTCTAGATGATAGAAAGGCAACAGTAACTCAAATAATCACCCGTTACAGCCAAGGTATTCAGAATACCATCTCTGAATGCACAATACATCCAACCATGAAGCAGATGGGCTACAGCAGCAGAATACCACACCGGGTGTCACTCCTGTCAGCTCAGAACAGAAAACGGAGGCTACAATTCACACAGCTCACCAAAATTGGACAATAGAGGATTGGAAAAACGTTGCCTGGTCTGATGAGTCTGTATTTCAGCTGTGACATTTGTGTGGGGTCAGAATTTGGCGCATGGATCCATCCTGCCTTGTATCACTGGTTCAGGCTGGTGGTGGGGGTGTAATGGTGTTGGGGCTATTTTCTTTGGGCCCCCCATGGTTTAAATGCCATGGCCTACCCGAGTATTGTTGCTGACCATGTCCACCCCTTTGACTACAGTGTCCCCGTCTTCTGATGGCTCCTCCCAGCAGGATAATGTCACCATGTCACAAAGCTCCAATCATCTCACCTCTGAACAATGAGGTCACTGTCCTCCAATGGCTTCCACACTCCCCACTTCTCATCCAATAGAGACCCTTTGGGCTGTGGTGGAATGGGAGATTGGCATCATGGATGTGCAGCCGACAAATCTGCAGGAACTGTGTGTCACTTATGTCACTATGAAGCAAAATCTCTGAGTAATGTTTCCAAAAACTTGTTGTATCTATGCCACCAAGAATTAAGGCAAAAAAGGGTCCAACCCGGTACTAGCAAGGGGGACCTAATAAAGTGTCTGTGAGTGTATATAACATATAATGTGCAAAAATACATAAACATGAAGAGCAACAAAGTTATCTTATAAAATGCAAACATTAAGAGAAAGTTCATAAATGTGAAAAAGTGGATTTCCAACAACCCATTCACCAATACTTTCACCTCCGATCACCATACAGGGACTTGTGCAGTAACAGAAATAAGAAGTCCCAGAGATTCATCCAGATGGTTTAAATCAATGCTGATCAGCTGCCACCTCTTTGCAGCAACTTCAATCACCTCCCCCACACCAGTGAGCAAACAGGTCACTTACCAAAAGGTTTGTCCCCACAAGCAAGGCGCAGACAGGCTTGTTTATATCCTTCCAGCAGCGACAGAAAAGAAGAAGCCTCCATGTCACTGCCTGGACTCCATCATACACGGCTGCAGTCCGGAGCGGTGTGTGCTCTGAGTTCTGTGTATACTCGTGTATATGATGGAAGTGTACAATCTGTGATTCTATATATAAGGATTATACACTATGGAGGCTTCTTCTTTTCTATGTAATGTGATGGCGGCCATTGTCTGGACACCTCGGGGGATATTGGAGATACTACCTGGAGGTCTGACATTCCGGGGCACAGTCTGTTCTCATCGGAAGCCGGCTTGAGCGGAGTGGCGCTGCTGGAAGGATATAAACAAGTGTGTCTGGGCCTTGCTTGTGGGGACAAACCTTTTGGTAAGTGACATGATTGCTCACTGGTGTGGGGGAGGGTGAGTGAAGTTGCTGCAAAGAGGTGGCTGCTGATCAGCATTGATTTAAACCATCTGGATGAATCTTTGGGACTTCTTATTTCTGTTACTGCACAAGTCACTGTATGGTGATTGGAGATGGAATTAGTGGTGAATGGGTTGTAGGAAATCCACTTTTTCACATTTTTGAACTTTCTCTTGATGTTTGTAGTTTAACTAGATAACTTTCTTGCATTTCATGTTTATTACATTTTTGTACATTATATGTTAGGCCTGATTCACACCTATGGCATTTTTTGTGTGTTTTTCATTTTACAGATTTGCACTACAGTCCATTTACCATGGTTTCCTATGGAACAATGGTATGGAGAATATTTCACTAATAACTAATGAAGAGAATTTATAATCAGCATATATACAATTAGTGCAGCAATATTAGTACAAATTTTCAAAAAAAGGTCCAAATAAAGAACAGTAATAATAAAATCTTCTCCACACCATAAGATCAAATCCTCCACCATGATGTTCAAAGGAAATCCCAAAGTACAATGGTGTGACTTTTAGTCAATGAAGTTTCCACAACATGAGTGAGACTTCTGTGACCATCAAAGTGAATCCCCACAACTGAATCCAAGACTTAGCAGAGGGTTGGAGGTGAAAGCCTATTGGTCAGTGTGAGTGTGTATGGTCCAATCCCCATACAGGAATAATGAATGGATCACACCACCTCATCCACTTCTCATGTCACATGGGATCCACAAAAAGAGAAAACCTCCAATAATCATGGATCTCCAAACTACGGCCCTTCAGTTGTTCAGGAACTACAATTCCCAACATGCCTAGTCATGTCTGTGAATGTCGGTGTGTTACAATGCCTCATGGCATTTGTAGTTCCACAACAGCTGGAGGGCCATAGTTTGAGGATCCCTGGTGTAGATGATTGATCGTGTTTTATAAAGTGATCTCATATAAATGATTCCAATAAAGACAAATGAGTTCCATTCATGTAGAGAATAGTTCCATTCATTCCTGGGGGAGAAATGTATTTTCTTCTGGTAACATTCTTCTTTTCTACAGATTGTGGGATAATCACCTGACAGACAGTTCCTCCCCCCACCTGGCATCTGGAATAAGAAATAACCAGACACTGAGGAGACTGGACCTGTCTGATAACAATCTGGAGGGTCCTCATTTCAGGGATCTGATGGAAGCTCTGACAACAAGCCGGATAGAGAAATTACTGTGAGTATAACAGGACGGACTGAGACAATAATATTCTGGGACAGTTTTATATCTAAACCATATAAATAATATAGAAATATGAGAATGTCATCAAATTCCATCTTTATGCTCTATAAATATCCAATCCTGAACTGTTATGTTAAAACTACACAAATCGTGGGAAAGGGAAATTATTTGGGGAATGGATAAAAAAGAAAATACACAACTAAAAGACATCATGGTGAAATGTAAAATACACACGTTAGGGGGTGTGTCCAGAAGTGCACTGGGAAAGACGTGTTCACGTAGAGCTCCGCAAGGCCTGGAACAATCTATTGCCATCCTCTGCACGATTCGCCCTGGTGAGCCTCCAAAATTGCTGTACCTGTTCCTGGGCATCTCCTGCTTTGATCCCAGCCTGTATAGCGGAGCCCGGCTGGCTCTCTCTCTTACAGACCCACAGCCAGCTCCACATAGTCAAGCGCCACCATCTTGAGGCCTACGGAGCCTCCAGCATCCTCCGCGTTTGGGTGCTATTGTCTAAAGGGTGAGCGGCCATCCAGTCTTCGCCGACCTATAGTAGCATCTCTGGAGGGGGCAGTGCAGGTGTGCGGCAACAGAGAGCCGCTAGAAGATCCCTGACATCTGGCGGCCATTTTAGGAAAGACCGCGGCTTTGGCCTAGTCCCAGAAGATGGCGCCCATCTTGCTGCCCCCGGGATTCCTGACACTGCTCAATTCCCCCCACCCTGATGCTTAGCTCCTTCCTCACAAGCCGCAGAGGGCCTTTGGGACTACTATCGCTCCCCACAGCTCGCACAGAATTATCTCTTCATCCGGCCAGTGAACAGCTCCTAAAACCAGCAAGCAAGTAGCAGCCACCTTGCTACACACAGCAGCTTATCCACGGCCTCCATTCCTCTCCCTTACCTGTTCCACACCTTTCCAAACCACCAGAGACCCCTAGCTTATCTGCACCCTTCCCCAGCCACCGACATAAAAGCAACTAGCGGTACGTGGCTTGACGCATGGAGCAGTGATATGTGCTTTCTCCTGGCTCCCTGAACCCCCGGCTCCATGGACCACATAACTACTAGGAACCAGCTCTAAACCGGCACATGGGGAAAGACAAGCATCGGGCACGGGGGGGGGGGACCAAAAGGGAGGCGATTTGGAGGAGAATTTCGCCAGATCCCGGGCCGCATCACAGCGCCGTTCTGAAGCCAAGATGGCGCCGGCACCTCCTTCCCCATCCCGCTCTGAGCCATCCCTGCAAAGCCCCTTTAATGTCTCCCTGTGCCGGGTTAATTTTTATAAGATCAAGGAAGCCATCATGAGAGCTGCTAGCTCGCAAGACACTATACTATTTAATGATACCCCGTGATGCTCCTTCCAGACCTGTCGCGTCAGACGCTAGCGATGAGAAAAGCATTTAAGCCGCTTACCCAACTTTTGCAATCTAAACAGATGAAATACCAATGGAGATTCCCGTTCCACCTGCGAGTGCACCATGAGGGCAAGACCGCCATCTTTTGCACGCTTGGAGACCCGCCGACTTTCCTCAGCACACTGGGACTACCACAGGTGTCTCTCCCAGACTGGCCATTCACGCCAACTATTCCAGGCTTGCCTTTTGCCTCTCCGAGGCAGACACAGGGCCACAAACGCAATCCCAAGCCTTTGCCTCGCTGGGACTCTGAGGACTGAACACACCCTGGTTGGATCAGTCACCTCACTTGTTTTGCCTTTCCAGGGGTTCCCCCCTGGAAAGACACAGAGTTAAAGCCTCCTCAATGTATTTATTTTCTTGCGGCTTGCCCCCAATCCCCCCCCCCTGCCTGAGTTACTTTCACAGTCTTCACTCTGTTTTTTTTTTCTGAGGGCTCAGCCTGATGCTCTCCCAGATACTGTCTCTTTTACAGGGTTTATCCCCCCTGAACCCTGGATTGTTCTAATATAATTGTTTTTGTTAATCCCTTGGTTCTCTTTCCAGGTTGCTCAGGCTCCATGTCTCGGTCCGAGAGTCATCCGCAGATTGTTATTTTTTTCTTTATAACCTCAGACAGCTTGTCCATACTCTGCAGCTTTATCATTATATTTGCACTTAATTGTGCCTACTAGATCGTTTTGTTTCCTATCACATGTTCTTAACCAATTCTTCTTTTTTCTCTGCGCCAATGTTTTTTGTGTCATGTATGCTGTGTATTGGTTTTGTTCCATGATTGTTTTTCCGTGGAGCTGGGGTCGGGGGGACTGCCCTGCCTGGCAAATTTTTCTATCCTTTATCCTCCTCCCTTTCTTCTTTCTTTCTCTTTTTCTGGGCCTCAACTGGCGCTGTTTCCATCTCCGAGATTTGCCAACATATGATACTACTACTGCACATGCTTCTTCCGTTTCTCCCCACCCTACACACCTACAAATGTCATGGCTTCTGTTTGCCCGATAACCTTAGCGTCTTTCAACTGTAGGGGGTTTAACACACCTGAGAAGCAACTCAAATCCTTTTCCACTTTCATAAAAAACGTTCTGATATTTTATTACTTCAGGAAACACATTTCTGTACTGATTCCGTACCGGCTCTGCGCAACAGTTACGATCCACAATGGTTCCATAGTGCTAATCCCCAGGCCAAGTCTAAGGGTGTATCCATAGCTTTCCATAAAACTTTTAAACCTGAGGTCCTAGATACCCTTGTTGATGTTAATGGTTGCTTCATTTTTCTCAAACTGAAACGAAACAACTTTCTCTTTACAGTGGCCAACATATACGTACCTAATGTGGGTCAGGCTTGGTTCCTCTCATCGGTTCTCACCAGACTATCCTCTTTCGGGGGTCCCTGCTACATCATTGATGGGGGGATCTCAATGTCGTCATGTCTCCGTCTGCGGACACATCCTTGGGTAAGTCCTCTGTCCCATACTCTACACTGGCACGCATCAAAGCTCTCCTACATTCCTCTCACCTGGTGGATGTTTGGTATGTTCAATTTTCCACAGAAAGGGATTATAGCCTCATTATTACTACTACGATTATTACTCAGCAGCACACAATTCTTATAGCAGACTAGATCACTTCCTAATATCCCAGTCGCTGTTAGATACCCCCATCCAGGCATCCTTAGGTCAACTGCTTTGTTCAGACCACGCCCCAGTTTACTTGACTCTTGCACGTCCCCCAACATCACGTAGAGGCATACACTGGAGGCTTAATGACAATTTACTGCGAGACCCCGTCTGCATGGCAGACGTTTCCGCCGCCATTCGACACTTTACTTCAAAACACTCCTCGGACACCACTTCCCCTCTCATTCAATGGAAGGCCCTGAAGTGTGTGGTTGGGGGCGTACTTATTCAACATGGCTCCTGCCTCAAAAAAATGCGATATACGCCATCTCCTCTCCACCATAGCAGAGCTCGAACCTCTACACAAACGTGATCTAGACCCTGCCATTTTTGTCTGATTGTCAAATGCTTGTAGAGATCTCCTTAAGCTTCTTGACTCCCATTCCTTAAAGCGGATGTCCGCTGAAAAAAATATATATTAAAAGTCAGCAGCTACAAATACTGCAGCTGCTGACTTAATATCGGCACACTTAGCTGTCCTGGTGTCCAGCGCCACCCGCAGCAGAGGACGAGCCATTGCTCGTCACTCTGCTGTCCCCCCGCCATCCTCGGTGAGGGAACCAGGAAGTGAAGCGCTCCAGCTTCACTGCCCGGTCCCCTACGGTGCATGTGCCTAATTTGCTCCTGCTGTGCTCTGAGAGCCGAGTGTTCCCAAAACACAATGGGGGGGACGGGAGGTGACGTCCTGCCCGCAGTCTACCCGCAGACTGTGTGGCTGGAAGTGGGTGCAAAGAGGGAGGGTTCCGATCAGCAGGAGTTCCACTTTAGGGTGGAGCTCTGCTTTATTAGCTCAGGAGGGTGCGCAATTTCCATTACTCACTAGCCAATAAATACGGTAAGCACCTGGCACGGGTCTTACACCCTAGACCACCACAACGCTCCATTCATTTTATTTCCCTTTATTTCACACCATGATCATACTAAATTATTCAATATGAACAATATATCCTCCGCCTTCCCGGAGTACTATTCCGGACTCTATAACTTACGGTCCTCTGACCCGACCATGCGTACCACACCTTCGGGGGATGACATGGGAGATTATGTTATTGAAACGCCATTACCCCCCAATGACGCGTCAGATGTGGTTATACCAGATAGACCCTTAAACACGTCCATGTTTCTATGCGCCATCATAGGCTTGAAGGTGGGCAAATGTCCTGGCCCTGATGGGTACACCCCCCGTTTCTACAAAACCTTTCCCCCGCTATTATCCCTGTTGATGACTAAGGCATTTAATGCCATGGATGACTCCCTCACACCGCCCAAGGTATTGTTATCCGCTAATATCTCCGTATTACCCAAACCGGGCAAGGACCCCTCCCAATGCAGCAGCTATCGGCCAATATCCCTGCTCAATGTTGATCTAAAGTTGTTTGCAAAGGTACTGACCAATCGTTTGTCCCCTATACTCCCAGGTGTGATCCACAATGGGATTTGTCCCGGGCCGTGAGGCGATTCATTTAATCTTTCTTATCCAACGTAAAGGGCTAAAAGCTTGTCTCCTCTCCTTCGACACTGAAAAAGCGTTCGATCGGGTCAACTGGGGATTTCTTCGACTCTCGTTGGAACAGTTAGGCCTGGGAACGCCTTTTATCTCCAAGGTGCTGTCCCTTTACTCCCATCTTTCGGCCTCAGTCTTGGTTAATGGCTCTGCCTCTGCGCCATTTGATATCTTCAATGACACTCGGCAGGGCTGTCCCCCCTCCTGTTTGTCATTGTAATAAAACACTTAGCCTGCGCCATTAGACAAAACGCCTCCATGCCCGGTACCCAAGCACCTTCCTCCCATTACAAGTTATCCCTTTATGCTGACGACCTCCTGGTGTACATACAAGACCCCCATATCTCCCTGCCATCCCTCTTTGCAGAATTCCGACGCTTTGGCTCATTTAGCAACTTCAAACTTAACATATCCAAGACTGAGGCTCTCAACATCTCCCTCCCCTCCACTACGATGTGGCAGGCAAGGGGAATTTCATACCTTGGGGTCATTTTTCCCTCCAATCTTTTTTCTTTAAATTATGTCCCCTTGCTCTCCTGCATACGGAAAGATTTGGAGGAATGGGGAGGGTCTTCTTTACCATGGTTCGGACGAATCAACGCCCTAAAGATGGACACTCTACTCAAACTTCTATACCTCCTTCAAACGGTCCCCATTATAGTCTCCAAACCCTTCTTCAACTCCCTACGCTCTCTCGCTATTAGATTCCTGTGGAGCCGGGGGCTGCCTAGGGTGAAATACAATTTGCTCACCCGCCCAAAACTGCAGGGTGGTGCTGGAATCCCTGACTTCGAGACATATTACAAAGCCACCCATATAGCACGTCTTAGAATGGTTCCTGCATCCTTTTTTAAAGGCCTCTGTTGCCATAGAGCAGGACTTGGCCCATGTAGATCTTCAAGCACTGCTATGGGGATATTGGACTGATCTGGAGCGTATGCCCCCTCCCTCCCCACTTACTCTAGCCTCTCTTAGACTATGGTATAACAGGGGGTTATGTTCCCTCCTATCCTCTGATCCTTCCCCACTGTCCTCTCTATTTGACAATCCCTCCTTCCCTCAGGGTATCGGTGTATCATCGTTAGGCCCCTTTAAAAGGACTGAATGGCCCCAGGCACACTCTTTTGTACATCCTACACAAGGATCACCAGTGACACCGGCAGGATCTCACGATTGGCTCACTACACTACATTTATCCACATTCACAAAGCACTTACATTCCTCCTACCAAATACACCGTTCCAGTACAGAGTTTGAACGGCTGTGCTCCCTTTCGGAGACTCCCAGGCACCTTCTCGCAGCCATATATAGCCTCTTACAATCGCTCACAAACACCGAGCTACCCTTTTACCCCAGGATGTGGTCTGCAGACTTGGGTGAGGACATCCTGTGACCAGAATGGCAGACTTCATTTTATTTTACTCACAAGTCCACAATTTCCTGCTACTCACAGGAAAAGGACTACAATATTCTGTCAAGATGGTACAGGGTCCCCTCCACGTTGCACAAAATATTTCTGTCCACGTCGGTATCCTGCTGGCGATGCTCTGCTGCTAGAGGGACCTACCTACATGTCTGGTGGGAATGTGAGAGGATCCGCCCCTGGACTCAGGTATTTGAATGTTACAACAAAACTTACAATGAATTATTGGTTCCTTATCCTAAGATTGCCCTTCTTGTTATACTGCCAGGATCAGTTACATCACCGAAGCGGAATCTCCTCCGTTTCTTCATGTCCTCACCGAGACAGCTTATACCTTCCTATTGGAAGTCGACCACCATTCCTCCCTTATCACACTTTGTTTTAACTATGAATGACACTATGAGAATGGAGGAGATGTTGGCTCTTGATAACGACACTTTTGATAATTATAAACTGCTGTGGCTCATCTGGCGCCGCTTCTCTTCCTCTGACACTCTGATCGTTCCTATATATTTCATTGCCCTCGGACAAGCTGGGTCCCTACCCCAGGGTCTCCCTCTCCCTGCATGCCCTAAATTACCTCCTCCAATTGATCTATCAGCAATTCACACTCTTCTTTCTGATCCCCTCCTAGCTTTCATCTCTTTTTTTCCCTCTCCCCCCTTCTTCTTTCTCTCTTCCCCTTCTTTTCCTACCTTCTCACACTCTGGATTCTTGATATCTCATTTTCATTTAAATTTTTGTCCTGATTGTCACTTTCTTTTGGTTTTATTATTTTCCTGGAAATTCTGGTTGCAATTCTGCCAAATACGAAGAGGCCCTTGCAGTCGTATCTAATTTTTGTTTCATGTTGTAGTCATTACTGTTCTTATTGTGTTACATGTTGGTAAGAATCCCGCTGTGGGCAATAGCCAATTGGCTGACTCTTAATTCCAGCACACCTGTGACTGTTATCGGATTGTGACACCTCATGTTGTTTAGGTTTAATATGCTAAAATACCAATAAACATATTTTCAACTCTAAAAATACACATGTTACAGGATTAAAAAAAAAGATTTAATGGTAATTGATGAATGGCGGTACTCCCAGCTAAGGATTAACGTTACAGCACTGCCACAACCAGTAGGATGCGAGGAGAACCTACGGCCGTTTGAGTGGCAGTAGGAACAAAGAGGGGGATCTCTAGGATCTATAAAGTGCCTGTGGGACTGAAGGGGCCGGAAATACCGCCATTCATAGTAAAGTGGGAAAAGGAACTGGGGAAGCGAGAAAAAGATCAAGGCGTTAGCAAAATACTTCAGATGACACATACCACAGAAATGAACTTTAAATATCCAGCACGCTGGTATATAACACCCGATAAGCACACAAATGTCAGATGGAGGTTTTACGGTTATGTTTGCAGGGATGCGGTGCAGTGGGAACCATGGCTCACATATGGTGGATGTGTCCAGAAATTAAAAAGAAAGATATTGGAGAGAAGTGTTGCTGTTAATTAGTGATGAGCGGAATACGCCATATTCGATTTCGCGATATTTCGCGAATATTTCGAAGAATATTCGCGAATATTCGTTAATATCGAATATTCGTGATATTTTATAAAAAAAAAAAAAAAAAAAAAAAATTGCGAATTTTCGCCAATGCGAATTTTCGCTAATGTGAAATTTCGCGATTTTTTTTTTTTTTTATAAAATATCACGAATATTCGATATTTACGAGTATTCGGTATATTTTATATAAAAAAAAAGCGAAATTTCACATATGCGGTTGCGAATATTCGTTAATATCGAATATTCGTGATATTTGATAAAAAAAAAAAATTGCGAATTTTCGCTATTGCGAATTTTATTGCGAATTTTTTTGCGAAATTTGTAAAATATCGAATATTCGAAATAGCGAATATTCGCCGCGATATTCGAGATATTCGCGAATACTCGAATATGCAATATTCGTAGCGAATATTCGCAATGCGAATATTCGTGAGCAACACTACTGTTAATTAAGGAGATCACCAATACAGAGATACAGAGGAACAGAGGAACCTCGGAGGTGTTTGTTCCATGAGGTTCGTATGCCAACTAAACAATCCCTGGAAGCATTGATGTCCAATCTAATGAATGCAGCCAAACGTTTAATACCCCGTCAGTGGCAGGAGACAGAAAGTCCCACAATGGGGAGTTGGAGCAAGAAAATAAACAAAACTTATAATATGGAATATCTTAGGTTTTGTGGAGAGGAGGGAATGGAAGGATTTTATGACAAGTGGAAGGTCTGGGGAGAGTTTAGACAGACAAGGAGATACGTAGAAATGAAGGGAGTGGATGAGGGGGAGAGGCTGGGAGACACGGCAGACATTAACCACTTCCAGCCCAAGGACGTCATATGACGTCCTGGACTTTCAGTGAGGATATCTGAAAGATGCCTGCAGCCACAGGCATCATTCAGATATCCATCTCTTCAGCCCACGATTCTGTGTACCATAAGAATGATCATAGCGGCGGTTCCGCCGCTTGCTCGTTCTTATAGGCGGCGGGAGGGGCCACCATCTGGTGCTTCTCCGGGCTCTCCTTTGCCATCGGAGACCCAGAGAAACAATCCGCCGGCATCAGATGGAAACCATAGAGTAGACTGGTGACCAGATGGTCACCAGTCATCTCTATGATCGTCGGAGGCCCGGGCGCGATGTTACGATGTCACGCCCGGATCCTGGAATGTAAACACAGTCGCAATTGTGGCTGAAAGCATTAGATCTGTGAATTTTTTTTCTCTATCTCATGCTTTCCAGCCTGGAGAAGAGATGGGAGGTCTTATTGACCGTGCATCTCTCCATAAAGAGTACCTGTCACGAACCATTCCTATTACAAGGGATGTTTACATTCCTTGTAATAGGAATAAAAGTGATAATTTTTTTTTCAAAAAAGTGTAAAAATAAAAGAAATTGAGTAAAATAAAAAATACCGTATTTTTTCCCCAAAAAAAGGCGTTTGAAAAATGATTGCGCAAATACTGTGCGAGATAAAAAGTTGCAATGGCCGGCATTTTATTCCCTAAGGTGTCTGATAAAAAAACATATATAGTGTTTGGGGGTTCTGAGTAATTTTCTAACAAAAAAATTATGATTTATGCATGTAGGAGAGAAGTGCCAAAATAGGCCCAGTATGGAAGTGGTTAATAAAAGGCGAGAAGAGAGATGGAGAGGGTGGTATAAACTGGAAAATGTGATGGTGTTTGAAAAGTGTATTTTTTTAATCTTTTGATATATATTTGCTGTAAAGAAAATGAATTAAAAAAAAAAAGCTACATGAATCAAATAATAAAAATGGAGATATATTTCATCTCTTGGTTGTCTCTATATATCTCCAATATCAGACCGTTCTGGAAAGAAATTTAAAAAAAATGAAATATCTGCACTAAAAATCTAATGAATGAAAAGCAGCCGTCCGCAGGAAGTGTGATATAGAAGTACAAATAGTATAATAGAATTCTATGTATAGAGCCCGACACTTAGTGATAAAATGTGTGATGAGACAAATGAGAAATCTGCAACCTACAATCTGTCCGAATACCAACACTTATAATGTAGATGTGATAACTCCACCAATAGTGATCAATAATACAAATTACATTCACTACAAAAATACACTTTCATACATGTGAGGAAGGGCAGATCTCCTCCAACCTATTCACAGCTACTTCAATCTATATAACATATAATGTACAAAAATATATAAACATGAAGCGAAAGAGCCAGTTCACACTGGGGCGGCACAACTTTGGGGGCGACTCGGCAAGACGACCTGAAGACAACTTCAGAGGCGACTTGCAAAATTACTTCTGTATAGAAGTCAATGCAAGTCGTCCCGAGTCGCCCCCAAAGTTGTACAAGAACCTTTTTCTAATGCCCCGTACACACGATCACTTTTTGTGATGAAAAAAATGACATTTTTAAAAATGTCATTTAAAATGATGGTGTGTGGGCAAAATGTCATTTTATGTCTTCTGAAAAATGACCAAGAAAAAATTCGAACATGCTCGAATTTTTTATGTCATTTTTAAAAATGTCATTTTTTGTGTCATAAAAAATTATCGTGTGTGGGCAAAACTACGTAAAAAATTACGTTTTAAACCCGCACATGGCCAGAAGCAAGTTAGGAGACGGGAGGTAAAACTACCATTCATAATGGAGTAAGCACATTCATCACGCTGTAACAGACAAAAAAGCAGGAATCGTCTTTTACTAACAAGTAACCAGCTAAAAGCAGCCCAAAGGCAAATAAAACTTCCCCTTTAGAATGCTGTCGTTTTGTTCATCATTTTCCAAAAATGATGGTGTGTACGCAACGTCATTTTTGAAAATGAAGTTTGAAAAATGTCGTTTTCTTTCATGAAGAAAAATTATTTTTTTTTTCATCACAAAAAGTGATCGTGTGTACGAGGCATAAGGCTTCATTCACACATAGCCGACTCCGTCGCAGTCCGTTCCGACGGAGTCCGCCTGTGTCTGCCAGCTCAGCGGGAGATCAGTCCGCAGATCTCCGCTGAGCCGACGGATGACAAGCTCCTCTCTGCTCACTGAGCGGGGAGGAGCTTGTCGAGTCCCGCTGTCCTCTATGGAGCGATCTGATGAAAACGGACAGCATGTCCGTTTTCATCAGATCTTTCCCGATCCGATCCGCATGGACGGATGGGGACGTGAGCCCCATACGTTTGTTTTTAGCGGATCGGATCAGGTCGGATGTCAGCGGACATGTCTCCGCTGACATCCGACGCTCCATAGGGGTGCATGGAGCGCCCGTTCAGGTCCGCCTGAAAAACTGACAGACGGACCTGAACGGATCCATGTGTGAACGAGGCCTAAGTCAGAGCGACTTGCATCGCTCCTGTTAGAACGGTTCTATTGAATAGAATGGGATGCGACTTGTCACGCAGCTGAGTCACCTGACGAGTTGCCCCAGTGTGAACCGGCTCAAACAAAGTTATCTCATGCTGATCAACTGCTACCTCTTTGTAGCAACTTAAATCAACCTCCACCACACCAGTGAGCAATCAGGTCACTTAGCAAGAGGTTTGTCCCCACACGCAAGGCCCAGACACGCTTGTTTATATCATTCCAGCAGCGCCACTCCGCTCAAGCCGACTTCCTATGAGAACAGACTGTGCCCCGGAATGTCAGACCTCCAGGTAGTATCTCCAATATCCCTTGAGGTGTCCAGACAATGGCCGCCATCACATTACATAGAAAAGAAGAAGCCTCCATGTCACTGCCTGGACGCCATCATACACGGCTGCAGTCCGGAGCGGTGTGTGCTTTGAGTTCTGTGTATACTCGTGTATATGATGTAAGTTTACAATCTGTGGGCCAGATTCAGGTAGGAGAGCGGATCTTTATTCTGGAGTAACGTTCGTCATTTACGTTACTCCGCCGAAACTTTAGGAGCAAGTACTGTATTCACTAAGCACTTGCTCCTAAAGTTGCGGCGGCGTAGTGAAAATGAGCCGGCGGAATTCAAATTGGGCGGGTAGGGGGCGTGTATTATTTAAACTAGGCGCGATCCCACGGCGAATGTACTGCGCATGCGTCGACTGTCAGTGCACATGCTCCAAATTCTGTCAGTGAACGTCAATGATGTCAATCCCCATTCACGGACGTTTTATGCAAACGACGTTAAACTTTTTCAATTCGACGCGATGACGACGGCCATACTTAACATAGGATACTCCACCTAGGGGGCATGTTTTTCTTTACGCCGCGTATCGCTTACGGAAATGTCGGAAAGTCACTGCGTCGGGCCCACGTACGATCGTGAATTGCCGTCTCTCGCTGATTTACGTGTTCTTGGCGTAAATCAGCGGGAACGCCCCGAGCGCCCATTTTAAAATTGCAGTTCCGATACGACGGCGAAATACAATTACGTCGCTCGTATATGAACTCAATCCCGGCGTATCTTGTTTTCTGCATACAGAAAACAGATAAGCCGGCTCAAAGTGTGAGTTATGCTAGCGAATCACTGATACTCCAGAATAACTCTACCTGAATCTGGCCCTGTGAGTCTATATTGGGCCAGATTCAGGTAGATGCGCGTATATTTTATCCGGCGTAGCGCAGCGCATATACGTTACGCTGACGCGAACTAGTGAGTCAAGTCCAGTATTCTCCAAGCGCATGTTCGTTACTTTGCGGCGGAGTAACGAAAAAGCGCTGGCACAACCCGACGCAAGTGGAAGTGGGTGTGATCATATGTAAATGATGGGCGGAGCCCAGCGCAGTGACTTACGTTCATCGCATCATCCACGGAGCATGCGCAGTGAGGGAGGGCTCCACTTGCTCCCCTTTGCGCATGCTCACAACTTCCGTCGGCACCACTTCATGGGAAACGCAATGTGTTCCGTTGTGCGTATAAAATCGGCCGCAGATGCGCCTTTCCGGCGCAAAAGTATATCCGGTTCCCCCCACCCCATGGAAGTAACTTTTGCTGTGTGATGGCTGCTCCCGTTTCCCCCAAAGAGAGGAGAAACCTCAATATTAATGCCCAGGAGCTGTCCGTAGTGATCTCCGCTATGGAGACCTACAACGACTTCCTCCACGGCAGGAAAAGTTGGAAGACCAGCCGGGATAGGAAGCAGGGCATCCTGGATAGCATTGCTGGTAGGGTCAATGTTTTGGGCTACTCCACCCGGACTGCTGCCGATATCGGCAAGAAAATAAACGATTTGAGGGGCAAAGTCCGTGGCAAGGTGGCCACCATCAGGAGGCATGAGAGGGGCACGGGTGGTGGACCCCCATGTGCGGTCAGCCTGACCACGGAGGAGGAGGTGGTCGCCCGCTGCCTGGAGAGGGAGCAGTTAGAGGGGGTACCGGGATATGATTCCGTGGAGGAAGGCTCCAGGACAGGTAAGTGTTTTTTATCCCCTATTTGGTGTGTTGCATGTGGGGGGGGGAGGGTACATGTGCCAAGTGTGTGGGACCACCAACATGTGTCTGCTTTGTGTCATCCACTGATGACGGAGCTGGGCCATCATCTGCCGGCGGCCAGTCCACCCCAACCCCCCAACGGTATCCTGAGCCCGACCCCCTGGGTGGTGAACACAATGAGATGGAGGAGAGTGCCCACACCTCACCTGCTGAGGTGGTTGAGGAGGAGCCTGGCTTTACTGATCAGGACTTTGTTTTGTTTTTGGAGGAGTCCTCCCCTTCTGCACGGCCCTCTGTAATCCCCTCCCCATCCTAGGAAGCCCCTCAAGGGCGACTCCATCCCCCCGGGGACAACCATCTCCTGGCCCCAGGAAGGCGACCCGGAAGACCAGGGGGGTGTATGACGTGGTCCATGACCAAATGGCCCAAGACCAGACCAGGCAGACCCAGCTGATGGGGGAGATTGCTGGGCATCTGGACCAGGTAGCTGACAGCCTGGGCTCCGTGTCCCAGCTGACCAACGCAGTGCAGGACATCAGCTGCAACTGCGCTGCAGTGGTGACCAGCCTGGGGGAGGTGCAGGCTGATGTTCGGCACCTCCCTGCAGCTGTCCAGGCCAACACTGCTGCCATCCGGGACCAGGGGAGGCAGAGGCAGCGTGACCAGCGGCATAATGTGACCCGCCAGCTGAGGATGCAGGCCCAGACCAACCACTATCTCAGGCGGATTGCCGTGGCTTTGGAGGCATGCAGCCAACACCTGCCAGGAGTGGCCCAGCCGGGGATCAGCCACCTCTAGATGCCCCCCCACCCCCACTCACTCCCTCCAGGCAGCTGAGGAGCCAGAGAGGGCCCACAAGAAAGAGCCCCCGTCAGCCCAGATGAGGGCTTTTTTTATGTTTTTGGCTCAGGTCATGAGTATTTATTATTTTTTTAATTTTGCTCAGGTTATGAGCTTTTTATTTTATTTGAAGTTTGCTCAGGTTATGAGCTTTTTATTTTATTTGAAGTTTGCTCAGGTTATGAGATTTTTATTTTAAGTTTAACTGCACACGGTCAGGAGTGCAGGGGTCAGTGTGAATGGTGTGTGAATGTGAGGGGGTGGCACTACTGCCAGTAAGGGGTGTCACCCTCGGCCGCTGGGGAGAAGTTCGCGAATCGGGAAATCTCCCTCATTTGCATATTTGCATGGGAAATCAATAGGCGCGACGGATGCGACAAGCGAAAATATGCGCTTACGATACTCTGGCGAGGGAAAGTTAAGCCGATCGGAGATGGTCCGTTTTCTGTCGCATCTAGTTTGGTGGGTACGGCCGCATAGATACTACGGCGCATCTTGACAGTTACGCGGCGCATATCGATATACTCCAGCGCAAGTCTTGCTGAATCTGGCCCATTATATGTATTTATAAGGATTATGCACTATAGAGGCTTCTTCTTTTCTATGTAATGTGATGGCGGCCATTGTCTGGACACCTCGGGTGATATTGGACATACTACCTGGAGGTCTGACATTCCGTGGCACAGTCTGTTCTCATTGGAAACTGGTGTTCTATTGATATGTGCCCTCCGTTGAAAAGTGCCCATGCATGTGCAGGACATGACCATGGCGCATGCACATATCAGAGGAGGCATTTTTTGATGGGAGAGAGAATGTCACGGACACTATTAAAAGCTATTCACAGAGTGGAGGGGCACCGTAGTTCTCATATTGTGCCACGCTGATGCAAGGGCAGGGTTTCAGGCTGCTCATGTGCACCTTTTGTTAGTGTTGCACAGTGGCTTTAGTGTCTTGATCAGCACCTGTTGCCTGTGTCAAAGGGGGATGCAACACAGACAAAACCCGTCCTTCAACAGCGAAGCATAATGTAACAACTACGGTGCCCCCTCCACTCTGTGAATAGCTTTCAATTGTATATGTGAAATGTCCTCTTCCAATGAAAAATGCCTCCTGTGATGTACGCATGTGCCATGGTCACGTCACTCCGGGACATCATCTTGAGTGTGGCTCTGTCCTGCACATGCGTGGGAACTTTTCAACGGAGGGCACATATCGACACTGGCTTGAGCGGAATGGCGCTGCTGGAAGGATATAAACAAGCGTGTCTGGGCCTTGCTTGTGAGGACAAACCTTATGGTAAGTGACCTTTTTGCTCACTGGTGTGGGGGAAGATTTATTGAAGTGGCTGCAAAGATGTTGCAGCTGATCAGCATTGATTTAAACCATCTGGATGGATCTTTGGGACTTCTTATTTCTGTTACTGCCCAAGTCACTGTATGGTGATCAGAGATGGAAGTAGTGGTAAATCGGTTGTAGAAAATCCACTTTATCTTATCGTCCATGGACGGACACAGCGCCTTAAATATTGACAAGTGGGTTATGTTCCCTGTTTACAGGAGAGGACTAGGCAGAAACATGTTAGATAATTTAAATACATATTACATTAACAGAGTTGAATAGCCCAGCCCAGGGGGCGGTCCCTCCAGACATAACCTTGCTCACTGCAGCATGCAGCCTCAGTTTTGTTCTGCCTAGCAAGGAGAAGGACGTATGGCTCCCTTTGGGCCCAGCGCCCTGAGGAGAAATTTTATTTTATTTAACTTTTTCTTGAAGAATCTTCTTTCAGCTGTTGGCTGCGAGACAGGCTGGATAATATAGCTCCTTGCAGTCTACTCAGTCTGACCAGCAAGTGTGGGCACACCTTTGCAAAGAGGCTGGGTCTGCCACACCATACCCCATGACTCCTGGGGTGGCCAGTGAGCTTTGCTCTGAGGTCCACATATGACTGGGCTGTGGTGTTGTCTCACTCAGTGGACCGGTCCGACAGCTATCTCCATTGCGGTTGTAGTTCTGTCAGGAATGCGTCAGCAAATCCTCGCTCGGACGGGTAAGTACAGTCCCTCCCACTTCAGTGGGTTGGTATGGCTGAGCATTCCTGGGGTTCAGGGGTCCTCTTCTCCTCTCTTCCCTGCTCCTTTTCCCTTGCTGCATTGCTGCTGCCAGGGGGGGCATTCCTGAGGGGACTGTGTTATCTCTCCTGTGTTTTTCGGTGGCCATCTTGGAGTAGTCCTGACCCCCTAGTGCTGTATACGGCGCAGTGATAAAGAAAAAATAGAGGGCGCTGGGGTAAATGGGTGATTATACTACAAACACACTGAGAATAAGTCTATAAACGATGATATAAAATAAGTAATATATAACCCAAAAATGTATAAATAAGGTGAAGCGATGAAATCAAATTGTGCTATACAATGTTGGAACCAATAAAGGTAACTAGTGCGTCATATAACGTGTTCTGATAATGACCAAACAGTGCAGTCCTTAAAATCCAAAGGGAGGAGAGGTGAAACATAAAAAGGAGAACTTCTTCAAAGAAAATCCACAATTCCTTCACCAGGCAGATTGAATCACCCCAATCGTGCTCATAAAAAAGAATCCGCTTACCAGATGGTCATGACCTCTTACCAAAAAGAAGGTCAATCTCGCTTTATGCAGGATTATGCCTGCATTCATTTGGAAGAAATTCTTCACCACCAAGCAAAAAAAGGGGGTTTTCACTCCATAGAGATGTACATGGAATAAATGAACAGAGAAATAGCTCCCATAGCGCGATCAATTTAATTTAAAATGGAATAAAAACAAAAACAAGCCAAATGGCTACTTACAAAAAACAGTGCCCTATCCCGGCACTGAGGCTGCAGGCAATCAACAAGCTGGGGGTCAGATGGCGCACTCACGTGTGGCGGCCTCGCTGTGTTGCGTTAAAGAGCAGTAGTTCCTCAGAGGACCGTGGCTGTATAAATAAACTCCGTAACTCGAGGATACGTGTTATGACAACTCTTGGTACGTCTCTGTGACAGACGCCGGGAGAAAGGACACAAGGTGTGCATGTGACCAGGCTGCGCCGACCGACGTACGTTTCGTATGGATAACGTCTTCAGGAAGACGTTATCCATACGAAACGTACGTCGGTCGGCGCAGCCTGGTCACATGCACACCTTGTGTCCTTTCTCCCGGCGTCTGTCACAGAGACGTACCAAGAGTTGTCATAACACGTATCCTCGAGTTACGGAGTTTATTTATACAGCCACGGTCCTCTGAGGAACTACTGCTCTTTAACGCAACACAGCGAGGCCGCCACACGTGAGTGCGCCATCTGACCCCCAGCTTGTTGATTGCCTGCAGCCTCAGTGCCGGGATAGGGCACTGTTTTTTGTAAGTAGCCATTTGGCTTGTTTTTGTTTTTATTCCATTTTTAAATTAAATTGATCGCGCTATGGGAGCTATTTCTCTGTTCATTTATTCCATGTACATCTCTATGGAGTGAAAACCCCCTTTTTTTGCTTGGTGGTGAAGAATTTCTTCCAAATGAATGCAGGCATAATCCTGCATAAAGCGAGATTGACCTTCTTTTTGGTAAGAGGTCATGACCATCTGGTAAGCGGATTCTTTTTTATGAGCACGATTGGGGTGATTCAATCTGCCTGGTGAAGGAATTGTGGATTTTCTTTGAAGAAGTTCTCCTTTTTATGTTTCACCTCTCCTCCCTTTGGATTTTAAGGACTGCACTGTTTGGTCATTATCAGAACACGTTATATGACGCACTAGTTACCTTTATTGGTTCCAACATTGTATAGCACAATTTGATTTCATCGCTTCACCTTATTTATACATTTTTGGGTTATATATTACTTATTTTATATCATCGTTTATAGACTTATTCTCAGTGTGTTTGTAGTATAATCACCCATTTACCCCAGCGCCCTCTATTTTTTCTTTATCACTTTGTCTATTAGATTACACTAATTGTCACTTGAGGAGCAGCTTGACATATATATATGTGTGTTTTTCTCACTATATTTATCTTTATTAATTGTAACCAGTCCACTACTTATCGAGCTATTGGCGCAGAAAATTTTTTCCTTTATTTTTCACCTGTATACGGCGCACACAGGTCCCTGCAGATGCCGCAGAGTTACCTCACGTTTTTTTTCCTCTCACATGCCATGTGCTGAGAGCAGACGGCAGCGCTGGGCAGTCACCGTCTGAGGTGAGTCCCCTGTGCACCCCTGGTCAGTGCAGCAAGTGGGTGAGATTTCCTGAATAGGGCTTCTATTTATTTGTAAGGACAGGTGTGCATATTATACATACACACTTTGTAAATATTATTAATATTTGGAGTCAGTATCTGGGTCCTTCCCCAACATGCTGGTGGTGGCAGCAGGTGTTAGCACCTGGGATTCCCACAGAGGTTTTATTGTTAGTCCTGGACACGTTTGTGCCAGGGTGGGGGGTGGACTGCGGACAGCGGTAAAAGAGTGCCCCCTTCCCCTGTTATCTCCTGGGAAATGCTCTGTTATAGAGCCATGTGTGGCAGGCGCAGCACTATGAAGTGCCTCATGCGCTGTGGCATTAGAAGAATTGTGATACCTCTGACTTTTCAGTCCAACAAGACTGTCTATTACTATGAAATTCCTCTATTGCCGTTCTATGGAAGCAGTAGGTTTAAAGAGCACACCAAATGGTTAAAATAACTTCTTTATTAACTTCACTTTTCTTCATATAAGATACTACTGCTTTGCAGCAGACAGTCCATGTACAAAACACGTGATGAATAAGTATAACAGAAAATGGAGGTTCAAATATTCAATCTTGTCATTTAACATAAGATGGTGGATATATTTCTTTCTTCAGTATTTACTCTCTCTCTCTGTAAGTTATCAAAGCATTCTCTGATTTCTCTGAAGGGTATAACTCTGTTTGCAACTTGGTTTGCAGGTTGCTTTTTCAGGGTTAGCTTAGTTTGCAGGGTTAGCTTAGTTTGAAGGTTTGATATGCGATGAGTGATTCAGGTTTGGTTTCTGAATTAGGTTAGGAGGTATGGTGGAACTACAAGTGAACACACAGCCAGATCAGTATACAGTTCTAATCACACTATTTACAATAAGAATGAATGAATGAATGAATGAAAACTTATATAGTGCAGCACATGCAAAGTAAATCGCCTCTGGGCGCTTGTTGTTCCTGTCTCCCTTTTAAATCAAAAGAGATGAGTCTTGATCTTTCTCCTGAATGCTAAGTGGTTCTCCTCCAACCGAATGCTGGTTGGTAAAGCGTTCCATAGTCTGGGACCTTGGATAGCGAATCTTCTTTCTCCTTTGGACTTGTAGTTGGCTTTCGGTATCTGGAGTAGTTACATAGTTACATAGTTAGTCAGGTTGAAAAAAGTCCATCCAGTTCAACCAAAAAATAAATAAACAAACAAAATAAAACACAGTACAATCCCATACACCCAACTCCATACCCACAGTTGATCCAGAGGAAGGCAAAAAACCCCAGCAGAGCGATGATCCAATTTGCTACCGGAGGGGAAAAAATTCCTTCCTGATCCCCCGAGAGGCAAACGGATTTACCCCGGATCAACTTTACCTACAAAACTTAGTACTCACTTATATTATGTGCATTTAGGAAAGAATCCAGGCCTCTCTTAAAGCAATCTACTGAGCTGGCCAGAACCACCTCCGGAGGGAGTCTGTTCCACATTTTCACAGCTCTTACTGTGAAGAAACCTTTCCGTATTTGGAGGTGAAATCTCTTTTCCTCCAGACGTAAAAAATGCCCCCTTGTCCTCAGTGTTGACCTTAAAGTGAATAACTCAACACCAAGTTCACTATATGGACCTCTTATATATTTGTACATGTTGATCATATCCCCCCTTATTCTCCTCTTCCCAAGAGTGAATATATTCAGTTTTTCTAATCTTTCCTCATAGCTGAGCTCCTCCATGCCTCTTATCAGTTTAGTTGCCCTTCTCTGCACTTTCTCCAGTTCTCCGATATCCTTTTTAAAAACTGGTGCCCAAAACTGGACTGCATATTCGAGATGAGGTCTTACTAATGATTTGTACAGGGGCAAAATGATATCTCTCTCTCTGGAGTCCATACCTCTCTTAATACAAGAAAGGAGTTTGCTCGCTTTGTAAACCGCAGCTTGGCATTGCATGCCATTATTGAGCTTATGATCAACTAAAACCCCCAGATCCTTCTCCACTACAGATCCCCCCAGTTGAACTCCCCCTAGCATGTATGATGCATGCATATTCTTAGCCCCTAAGTGCATAACTTTACATTTATCAACATTAAACCTCATTTGCCACTTAGTCGCCCAATTAGACAGAGCATTGAGGTCGGCTTGTAAATTGGAGACATCCTACAAGGACGTTATTCCACTGCATAGCTTGGTGTCATCTGCAAAAACAGAAATGTTACTTTGGATCTCAGACCCAATATCATTTATAAATATATTGAAAAGTAAGGGACCCAACACCGAACCTTGGGATACACCGCTGATAACCTTGGACCATTCAGAGTAAGAATCATTAACCACAACTCTCTGAATTCTGTCTTTCAGACAGTTCTCTATCCATTTACAAACCGATATATCCAATCCTGTAGACCTTACCTTACACATGAGCCGTGTGTGGGGAACTGTATCGAACGCTTTTGCAAAATCCAAGTATACCACGTCCACTGCCACGCCTCTGTCCAGGGTTTTACTTACCTCTTCATAAAAGGAAATCAGGTTTGTCTGACAACTTCTGTCTTTCATGAATCCATGCTGTATGCTGCTTAAATAGTTTGTTTCCAGCAAGAACTCATCCATGTGGTCTTTTATTAAACGTTCCAGTATCTTCCCAACTATAGAAGTTAAACTAACAGGTCTATAGTTACTTGGTAAAGACTTTGTTCCCTTTTTAAATATGGGCACCACATTGGCTTTATGCCAATCCAGTGGTACTATTCCTGTCATTAATGAGTCCCTAAATATTAGATACAGTGGCTTTGAAATTTCAGGATTTTAGGATCCGTGGGTGGATGCCATCTGGTCCAGGTGCTTTATCCACCTTTGTTCTGTCTAAATATTTTTGGACCATATCACTTTTGAACCATTGTGGATTTGGGGCTGTGTCACTCCCACCCACATTATGGACATGAGCTCCACCATTCTCCATTGTATACACAGAGCTGAAGAAAGCATTTAATAAATTTGCCTTCTCTATGTCCTCAGTCACCCAATCTAGATTATTTTGTAAAGGGCCTACATGCTCAGACTTGACCTTTTTACTATTAATATATGTAAAGAATTTTTTGGGGTTTGTCCTACTATCTTTTGCAATCTGTCGTTCTCTTTGAATTTTTTCATCCTTTATTTCCTTTTTACATATTCTATTATATTCTTTGTAACATTTAAACGACACTAGTGTTCCTTCATTTTTATATTTTTTAAAAGCTATTTTCTTATTGTTTATAGCTTTTTTAACTTTGACCGTGAGCCACATAGGTTTTATCTTTAGCCTTTTAAACTTATTGCCCATGGGAATATACTTTGCAGTGAGGTTCCAAAGAGTCTTTTTGAAGAATTCCCATTTCTGTTCTGTGTTCATCTGTGCCAATATTCCCTCCCAGTCCAAGCCCTGGAGAGCAGTCCTCATGCTTTGAAAATTTGCTCTCTTGAAATTAAGTGTTTTTATCTTTCCTGTATGTATTTCTTGCTTATAGTTTACATTAAACAAAATCATGTTATGACCACTGTTACCCATGTGTTCCTTTATCTGAACATTAGTAATGAGCTCTGCATGGTTTGAGATTACCAGGTCCAACAGAGCATCATTCCTAGTTGGGGCCTCAATAAACTGGACCATAAAATTGTCCTACAATAGGTTTTTAAATTTTTGTCCTTTAACTGTCCCAGAAATTCCATTATTCCAGTCAATTTCTGGGTAGTTAAAATCCCCCATTATTATCACCGTCCCAGCCCTTGCAGCCCTTTCCATCTGTGCAAGGAGCTGAGTCTCCACCTCCTCATTAACATTGGGTAGTCTATAACAAACTCCAATGATTAACTTTGAACTACGCACATCTGTATGCAGTTCCACCCATAATGCTTCAACTTCATCACACTCTCCATCAACCAGGTCCTCTTTCACGCTTGCTTTGAGGTCACTTCTCACATAGAGACAGACCCCTCCACCTTTCCTTTTTACCCTGTCTTTCCGAAAGAGAGCATAGCCAGGAATATTAATAGCCCAGTCATGTAAGGATTGAAGCCACGTTTCAGCAATACCGATTACATCATAGCTCTCCTCATGCACCAGAGCTTCCAACTCACCTGTTTTGCTTGGAAGGCTTCTGGCATTGGTGAACAAACACTTAAATGTATTGTTACATTTTTCGCTGGTGTTTTTCATATGATTCATATAATTTTTAGTAGTGCAAATGGCACTATAATTTCCAATGGCTGTTTGCAACATGGGAACTTTCTTGTCACCTGCCATAACCCCAACCCCACCTCCATCTATCCCCATTCCACTCTCCATTAATGTCTGACCCCTAACTGACCTGTGTGCCTGATGTAATTCACGTTCACCCTCCCCCCTCAAGTCTAGTTTAAATGCTCCTCCAGCATTCCCCTAAACCTCTCCCCCAGCACAGCAGACCCCCTTCCATTCAAGTGCAAACCATCTTTAGCATATAGGTTGCACCCCAATCAAAAGTCATCCCAGTGCTCTAGAAACCCAAATCCCTCCTTCCTACACCAGGTCTTTAGCCATGCATTCAGCTCTCTAATCTCCCCCTGCCTTTCCTGTGTTGCGCATGGCACAGGCAATATTTCAGAGAATATCACCTTGGAGGTCCTTCCCTTCATCTTGCAGCCTAGTTCTTTAAATTGATTCTTAAGGAGCCTCCACCTTCCATGTCATTGGTTCCAACATGGACCAAGACAGCTGGGTCATGCCCAGCCCCTCCCAGTAATTTATCCACCCGGTCCACCACATGCCGAACCCTGGCACCAGGGAGACAGAAAACCATTCAGTTGAGGCGATCCTGGCAACAAATTATTCTATCAGTCCTTCTGATTATAGAATCCCCTATTACCACCAACTGTCTAGGCCTACCTGCACTCCCCTCACCACTTCTACTAGATGGGTTGCTCTCCCAGCTGTAAGGGGTAGCAGTAACATCTAGGGCTGCCACCTCTGTGTTAGCCACCTCCACATCTTCACCCAACTTGGCAAATTTGTTTTGATGCCTTCCTTGTCTGCAAGACCCTTCCACTCCCTCTATCTACATTAACCCATCTTCCTATCTGATAATCCTGACTTGCCCCTCCACCCTCCACATCAACCCTACTTACCACCTGCTCAGCGAGCAGAGGACCCCTTTCAAGGTTGTCCTTTCTGCCTGTAGATTTCGATTGGTGGATCGCAGAACGCGATTGGGGTTATGAGCTTTTATTTTTTCGCATAGATAACGGGGAGCATTCCCATGGATACATCTATGCGTTAGACAGAGTGCTTTAAAGGTGATTCTGTCTTTTACTGGTAACCAATGAAGGGATCTCAGTGAAGGTGAGATTGATTCCCAGGGTTTTTTCCAAGTCATAAGTCTAGCGGTCGTATTCTGAACGACTTGTAGACGAGCGATTTGGTACTTGGGGAGTCCGAGGTAAAGGGCATTTGCATAGTCCAATCTGGAGTTCACAATTGTTCCCACCACGACCGCTATGTCTTCTTTGGGGATGAAAGGAATAAGTCTGCGTAGTAGGCTCAGCAGATGGTGAGATCCGCTCACTACTGACCAAATTTGTGCGTCCATTGTCATGTAGGAGTCAAAGATGACCCCGAGACTTTTGACTTTGGCGCTAGGGTTGATGATTTTGCCCAGAATGGGCGGGGGGGTCCAAGTTGTTGTGGATTGATTCATACGTTTGGCGTGAAACAGAAGAAGTTCTGTTTTCGCTCTGTTGAGTTTAGGATAACTATCAAAGAGAGGCATGTCTCTAGATTGAGGTGGTGATCCCTTTTATTGCAAATGCAGAAATATAGTTGCGTGTCGTCTGCATATGAGTGATAGAGCAGTTTTAGACTGCTAATGATTTCAAAAAGAGGACGAAGATAGATGTTGAATAACATCGGCGACAGGGGGGATCCTTGAGGGACTCCGCACAATAATGTGCGTTTTTCAGAAGTGAAGGGTCCCAACTTCACTATGTGCGATCGGTTTTCCAAAAAAGAGTGATAGATCACCTTCTGCGACTTTGGCTACTTTAGCCAGCCGAGTCAATAAAAGCTTGTGGTCTACTGTATCGAAGGCTGCGCTTAGGTCCAGCAGAACCAGAAGACAAGATTCTCCTTCGTCTGCGGCCTCGAGAACGTCGTCCCATATCTTGAGCAATGCTGTTTCCGTCCCGTGTCCGGGGCGGAATCCCGATTGAAATGGATCAAGTAGGTTGTGGGTATCTAGATGCTGTTGCAGCTGTTGTACCACTACTTTCTCCATTACCTTGGAGAGAACGTTTAGGCCTGTTATGGGGCGCCGGTGGAGTGGGTCCTTAGGATCCAGGGTGGGTTTCTTCAAGATGGGTTGAATTATGCCCTCCTTCAACTGGGAGGGCACTATGCCCTCCCTGAAAGATTGGTTAATAAGCTGCGTGATAGGAGGTGCCAGGATGTCGGCTCATTCCTTCAGCAGTTTGATGGGGATGATATCATTAGTCGCAGTGCTGTTACGCAGAGTACCGATGATATTTTTTGTGGTCTGAATAGAGATGGGTTCCAGTGTGAACTTACCTGGTTGTGGTGAATCACTGCAGGTGTTGTGTAAATAATTACGGGGGGGGGGGCTAGGAGGGGAATTGTTTTGCTGAATGCTTTGCCGGATTCCCTTGATTTTATTAACCACTTAAGACCCGGACCAAAATGCAGGTAAAAGACCTTGCCACTTTTTGCGATTCGGCACTGCGTCGTTTTAACTGACAATTGCGTGGTCGTGCGACGTGGCTCCCAAACAAAATTGGCGTCCTTTTTTCCTCACAAATAGAGCTTTCTTTTGGTGGTATTTGATCACCTCTGCGGTTTTTATTTTTTGCGCTATAACCAAAAATAGAACGACAATTTTTTCTTCGGTTTAGGCCGATACGTATTCTTCTACGTATTTTTGGTAAAAAAAAAATTGCAATAAGCGTTTATCGGTTGGTTTTCGCAAAATTTATAGCGTTTAAAAAATATAATAATAAATAAATATTTTTTTTTTACTACTAATAGCGGCGATCAGCGATTTTTTTCGTGACTGCGACAATATGGCGGACACTTCGGAAAATTTTGACACATTTTTGCGACAATTGTCATTTTCACAGCAAAAAATGCATTTAAATTGCATTGTTTACTGTGGAAATGACAGTTGCAGTTTGGGAGTTAACCACAGGTGGCGCTGTAGGGGATGTGTCACCTATGTGTTGCATTTACAACTGTAGGGGGTGTGGCTGTAGGTGTGACATCATCGATCTCGTCCCCCTATTACAGGGATGACGCGATCGATGCTACGGCCACAGAGAAGCACGGGGAAGCCGTGTGTACACACGGCTCTCCCCATTCTTCCGCTCCAGGGACGGATCGCCGCACTGCACTGGCGATCGGGTCCGCGAATCCCAGACCACGTCGCGGGCGTGCGCCCGCGACCCACGGCTGGGTACTAAAATCAACGTATATATACGTTGATGTGCCCAGCCATGCCATTCTGCCGACGTAAATGTGCAGTAGGCGGTCCTTAAGTGGTTAATGAAGTAATCCGATAATTCATTGCAAAATTCTTGTGTATCCGAATTGGGGGCTTCAAGACATCCTGGATTCATGGTCTGAGTGACCAGCTTGAAGAGTTCGCGGGGGCGGTTAAGGGCGCTGTTGATAGCCTCAGAAAAATAGTTTTTCTTGGCTTTGAAGATTTCTTTGTGTTATTTTCTTGTTATTGCCTTGTAGATGGAGAGGTTCTCATCTGAAGAGCTTCTTTTTCAGGCGGCTTCCGCCCTTCTGCGCTCTTGCTTCAGTAACGCCAGCTGGTTGTTGAACCAGCTGGGGTTATTTTTTCGGATGTGGGTTTTACATTTTGGTGCTATTAAGTCAGTTGACTGTAATAGGGCTGTGTTTATGGTATCCAGTGTTTCATCAGCCATTTGATGCGGCTGGATTGTTTTTATTTTTTTCCCTAACGTGGCTTTGAAGAGTTCTGAATGGAGCTTCTTCTGACATCTAGTCCAGTGTGTTCTCACTGGATTTGATGTTTTTGTTAAGGGGGGGAATTCGGAAATAATGAATTTAATTGCATGGTGATCTGTCCATGGCAACGGTTCATTTTCCAAGATTTTTATTTCCAGATCTTGTCTGAAAATAAGATCGAGCGTGTGACCTGAAGCATGTGTGGGCCCACATACTAGTTGCTGAAGCCCTAATCCTACCAGGTGGTCAATGCAGGCGTCGGCAATGGGGTCTTGCGGGGAGTTGGCCCAGAGGTTAATGTCCCAGAGCATCAAAAGATGTTTGCTGTTAAGGGTGTAGGTGGAGATGAAGTCCGTCAATGATGGAAGAAGCTGTGATTTTGGGCCGGGTGGCCTATAGCAGAGTAGAAACTGGACGGTCTCCTGGGAGTTTACTTGCAGTTGCAGAGTAAGGGTTTCCATAAATGGAAGAGGGTTTTGAAGGATTGGTTTTGTGATCGCAAGATGAGTCTTATGGATCACCGCCAGTCCTCCTCTTTGCCCTATTCTGTTTTCCGTTATAATACGATAGTGTTCTGGCACCAATTCTCCTAGAATGGTGTTACAGTCGGCTGTGAGCCAGCTCTCTGTAATAAAGAGGCAGTCTAAATCGTATTGTAGAATGAAATCATGGATTTCTAGTCAGTGTTTTACTGCCGATCTTGTGTTGATCAAAGCACATGATATGTGCTTAGGCTGGGGTACACGGCTGAGATTTTTGATAGTCGATCGTTGATCGATTCTTAAAAGTCGCTCAGTTCGAAGGCCTTTTTTGGTGATGGCTGGTAGTATTGCGGCAAATCACCTCAGATCCCAAATGGTCTCTGCCGAGTATTGCAGATTAACCATGGTCGCCAACACTGGGGGGGGGGGGGATTCTCAAGGATTACTGAATCCTCAGATCCTAGCTTGGTCCAGAGGAAGGCAAACAAAAACCCTGGCCGTGCTAGGCCAATATGCTACAGCAGGGAGAAAAAAATTCCTTCCTGACCCCTAAAGAGGCGATCGGGCGAGCCCTGGATCAAGTTTGATGGTGTTGAGAAAGGGGAGTTTGAGGCTGGGTGTAGCAAGATGGCCGCCAATCAGGCAGCAGGATCCAGACTGGGGGGTCCCAGATTGAGTGGATCGGAGCTGCCAGGGGGGCTGGGAGTGATGGAGGAGCAGGGGTATTACTGGGGTAGGGGAGGGCTTTCAGGTCCGTTGGGGCAGTTTGCTGAGGGTTGCCAGGGGGTAAGGAGCGGTGCGCCGCTAGGCCGCGGGCGAAGCCGAGGCCTTTCCTGAATCGCGGCTGCCGCGATTCCTTACAGGCCAGCATGGAGGAGCGAAAAACGCCCGAGGACGGCGAAAATTGCGGGGATAGGTGGGGGAAGACTATCCTGAGTGGTGGGTAGTAGTGTGGGGGTACTGGAGGGGAGATGTGGAGAGGGGGAGAGCTGAGGTGCTTTGTGGAAGCTAGCGCGGCTTGTCCTGAAAAGGACGGCCGCCTACAGCTCCAGTAAAATGGCTTACCTATATATAACTGTATAGTTACCTAATTTTACCCTCTGGCTTCCATAAGAACTGCTCTGTCTCTCTGTGTGGAATAATCTAGTTTGCAGAGCACATGTACAGCAAAAGGAACCTCCCAGACAGAGTGGATGCAAAGCTGGCTGTGACTGGTCAAGACTCTGCTCAAGGTGAGATTGGCTGTGATTGGGCCAAGGCCTGTGATGAGTCACAAAAGCTTAACTCTATGCTTGCTGGTATGAATTAACTGTGAATAACTTTGCTTCTTCTGTCCCATACAAACAAATGACTCTTAAAGGCATATTTTTTCTTTTGCTTCTGTGAACACAACATACAACTGTTATATAACATCCAACATACAACTGTTATATAACATCCAAACACAAAATCACAGTGAATAACTCTGCCTTTATCTCTCACATATAAAAATGTGCTCTATATTAGGTTCTTAGCAGGTTTGGCTGTATATACATGCAAGCTATATTAGCTACCTAGGACAGGTTCTAGCTGACCAGCTACACCATGGACCAGGTACCTGGGTAGTAAAAAAAAAAAAAAAGCAGGATAAGGCATTTATGGGTGCTCTTCTCACTGCTGCAAGGGACTCTTAAGCTGCATATAGTGCAGCTGGGTTTCCGCAGAGGACTCTGTCTTTTTTGGATCACACAAATCAGACCACTCTGTGGGCCAGATTCTCAAATATTTTCGGCGGCGTAGCGTAAGCCAGTTACACTTCGCCGCCGCTGCGTACTGGAGCAAGTGCTTTATTCTCTAAGCACTTGCTCCGTAGGTTTCGCCTGCGTCGCGTAAATCGCGCAGCGTAAACCCGCGCAATTCAAATGGGGCGGCTTGTATTTAAATTAAGCGCGCCCCCGCGCCGAACGAACTGCGCATGCGCCGGCCAGGGAAAAAGCCCAGTGCGCATGCTCCAGCTCACGTCGGAAAGCGTCGTTGAAACCGACATCAAAACGACGTGAGCGTCATTTACGCAAGTCCCTATTCGCGAACGAGTTAGTAAAACGACGTAAGCGACGGAAAAAGCCGACGCTGACCCGACGCCATACTTAACATGGCGTCCGACGGGACACGACGGCATCCGACGGGACCTCGTAAGGTTACTCCACATAGAAGCTGGGGTAACCTTACGAGTTCGTAAACGACGTACGCGACGACGGGGTGGCGTAAAAGCGATCGAGAATCGGCGTACTACTTCATTTGCATATGCAAATGAAAAAACAACGTAAAGGCCACCTAGTGGCCGGAGTTGTCATTACATCTACGATCCGAAAGTGTAATTGTATTACACTTGTCGGATGTAGAAGCGTATCTTTGCAAAAGTGATGCTCAGCATCACTCGCATAGATACGAGTCAAAAAAAAAGGCGATACGACGGGGTATCTGAGATACTCCGTCGTAACGCCTCTGAGAATCTGGCCCTGTGTCATTTTTTTCCTTCTGTGCCCTTCTTTGATAATTTCTAAGAGGCGGAATGAGAAGCCGCTGAGGGCTTTTGTAGTCCCTCACCGCCGGGCGGTTCAGTGCCCCTTTGAGGAGAGCCTTTTCAAAAGGTGAGCTTCTCCGGTGGTGGACCCTACAGGTGTCATGTATAGGTGACCACTCTCCCTATTGCAGGAACCCCCGCTTGTATGGATCTGACTGATAGGAGATCCGAAGTACTGACCCGTTTCATGTTTACCATGCTAGGGTCTGACTTGCGGCCTATTGTGGCCACTACTCTGGGGTCTCGGTCACTCACGGAGTGAGCATTTTGCACCAGACAGTGGAAGAGCACCGACTCTCTCCCGAAGTTGTTAGGCTAGTGGACCAGCTGGTCCAGGGCCTCATGTAGGTCTGTGATGCTTCATTAAATGCTGTGCCCTTGTTATCCAGGGCTTCTGTTTCAGAATGGTGTTATGAACATGGTGGTGTAGTGGTTAACTCCATTACTTGGCAGCAAGAGAGTCATTAGTTTGAATCCAGACACTGACGCCAATCTGCGTGGAGCTTGCATTGTCACTCCCTGTGTCTCCGTGTGGGTTTCCTCCGGGTACTCCGGTTTCCTCCAAAAGGCATGTGTGCATACACCTACATAATATACATACACACTGTGTGTGTATTATTTATGGGCAACCCTCACAGGCCATCAAAGGCCCAGTTGGAGGACTAATCCATCCCTGGGTGTGTAAGCCGATCACGCTGGCACCCTAATCCTGCCAATGTATGTAGCCTTCCCTGCCTGTCTCTAGGTGGGAGGGGCAGCTTGCAGGTTCACAATTCAGTAAAACCTCCCTGCTCTCCGACCAGTGGGTCTGTGAGGTGGTCTCTTCGGAGTACTTGATAGGGTTTCCTCCTATCCACAGAACAAAGTTCTTTCCTTGTGTCTTCCTCTCCCGGCCCGTCGGTCTGCCTTGGGCAGTGTGGGACTTGCTAAGCTGCGGGGTAATTTTACCTTTCTGCAGGACGAGAGATTTGGGGTTTTCTATGGGCCTCAGGCCCTGAATACCTTTGTGAACGTCGGGTAGTTCCGCATGGAATCCATTTGTTCGGTGGTAGTGCGCTCCTTTCGGGGGACGTCCTGGTGTCCTCAGACATCAGGGACGCACACATGCATGTCCCGTTTTGCGCATGTCACAGTTTTTTTTCTGTGCTTCGTGATGAGAGGGGGTCTCTGTCAGCCTGTGGCCCTCCCTTTTGATCTGGCGTCAGTACCATGGGTTTTTAGCTAAGAGCTCGCACTTATCCTAACTTTGTTGGGACAGCGAGGCTTTGCCTCTTTGGCTATTTGGACGAGTTTCTTCTGAGAGCAGATTCTGTCTCAGACCTAGTGGATGTGTTATTCCCATTCAGACCCTCCGAAGATTTGGGTGGGTGTTAAACGTTTAGGCCAAAAGGTGTAGCTCAGTGGCAGCAAGCCTGCCTTCCATGTGTGCAACCCAGGGTTTAAATTCTGGGCATGCTAGGTTCTGACTCAGCATTGGAGTATATAGGGTTGATCCGGACCCCTCAGTGGTGAAGGTCCTTCTTCCCCTGGAGAAATTGCAGACTCTTCAGTCTGCGGGGTGAAGGTATTGGCATCACACAATCGGTATTCTCTCCGGGCACCTGGGCATACAGTACCATCTTCTCGAGGCGGTACTGTATGCCTAGTTCCACACTCGGGTTTGGTTTTCCAGGGGAAATACTGTCCAGGTGGTTAAAATCTCTTGTCTCTGAAATCATCAGATTCCGGTGCGCCACCTAGTCAGAGTCTCTCTGAGTTGATGACGGAGATCCTTGACTCTTTGGTCTGGGAAATTGTTTCTTACTTCCAGTGGTCGGTGTTTATGACGGATGCCAGCCTCACGGGTTGTGGGGGCACCTGGGGGGCCACACCTCCCTGAATGTGCCCGCTCTTGTCTGGTCTCGATAGCTACCCAGGGTTGGGCCTGGCTGGTGCCTGGGTGGGAGACCACCTGGGAATACCAGGTGCTGTCTACCGTTCATTGTCCTACTATTTTAGGCGATCAGGCTATGCTTCTCCTCGTGGTCAAAGAGGTTGCAAGGTCATCCGATCTGGTTTCAGCCGGACAATGCCACGGCCATGGCTTCAGTCTACCATCAGGTTCACTGGCAGGCGGACTACTGGAGTTGCCAAATGCTGGACCAGGAGTGTTTCGGCTCCCTTGCAGGAGGTGAGCCTCACAGGGCATGGATCTCCTGGCCGCTCATCTCCACCGCAAGGGTGTCAAAGTTATTGGCCAGGTCTAGTGATCTGGTACAGATGTGTCAGTCGTGCTGGTGGCCCTGTGGGGTCTGTATCGGCGACTTTTTGCTATTCCTCCATTGTAGTTGCTTCCTCAGCTGCTCCACAGAGTGGAGGCTGAGGAGATCCCGAACATACTAATCGCTCCAGATTGACCTTGGCATCCTTGGTACGCTGATATTGGGCACCTGGTAGCGGAGGTACCCTGGCGGTTGCCAGGGTGGGAGGTCCCTCTGTCTCTTGTCCCATACTTCCTCCTGTTGTACAGTCACTGACTTGCTCAACATGGCTATTGGAAGCCAGACTTTAAGTGACCGGGGTTTGTCTGACTCGATCATCTCAACAATGCTGAGGGCATGGTAGTCTTCTTCCGGAGGATCTACCGTCACACCAAGCAGGCCTACATCTCTTGGTGCGAAGGGATGAAGTGACGTCCACGGACGTACTCGTGTCAAGGGTCCTGCTGTTTTTACAGCTTGAAGTCGATCTAAAAATTGCTTAAAGCACCGTTTGGGGGCAGATTTTAGCCTTGGCTGTGTTCTTTCAGTGGCCTTTTTGCGGCCCGTTCCCTGGTGGGTCTCTTTTTGTGTGCAGGGGGTTTGTCATATACTTCCCCTCTTGGCCCATCTCTTCCCCCATGAGTTTTGACTCTGGTGCTCTCGGTTCTTCAGGAACCTTCCTTTTGGAAACATCAGAGATAATTTCTCTTGACACTATCTCAGAAGGTGGCCCCTTTAGTCCGTCCATGAACTCAGAGAAAAGGATTTTACGGTGAGTACAAAAAATCCTATTTTTTCACATTTATGAACTTTTTGATGTTTGTAATTTTACAAGATAACTTTCTTGCATTTCATGTTTATTACATTTTTGTACATTATATGTTAGGCCTGATTCACACCTATGGCATTTTTAGTGCTTTTTGCATTTTTCAGATTTGCACTACAGTCCATTTAACATGGTTTCCTATGGAACACGTTCTGTAGTGCAAATCTGCAAAATGCAAAAAGCACTAAAAATGCATAGATGTGAATAAGGCCTTATATAGAGAGAAGTAGCTGTGAAGAGGTTGCCGAGACCTGCCCTTCCTCACATGTATGAAAGTGTATTTTGTAGTGAATGTAATTGTTCTATCTGATCACTATTGGTGGAGTTATCACATCTAGTATAATATGGAAGACTGCAGCACTAGTATATAACATTCACACAATATAAATGTGAAAATATAACAATAAAAGTGAGACTCCTCATCACAAACCTCCCTATGAGGCAGCGTACACACGTCAGAGTTTCTCGGCAGAATCCAGCGAGAAGCAGGTACACTTTCGGCGAGCATCCCGTCGGGAAGCTCGTCGAGCCAAAATAGAGAGCAGGTTCTCTATTTTCTCGTTGTTCAATGAGGAAATTTGGCTCGACAAGCTTTCTGACCACTCATCGGGATGAGTTTTGCCCGACAAGGTTCTCAGATGTGTGTACGGGGCCTAAGTGTATATATAACAATGGTATGGAGAATATTTCACTGATAACTAATGAAGAGAATTTATAATCAGCATATATAAAATTAGTGCAGCAATATTAGTACAAATAAAGAACGGTAATAAAAAAATCTTCTCTACACCATAAGATCAAATCCTCTACCATGATGTTCAAAGGAAATACCAGAGTATAATGATGTCACTTTTAGTCAATGAAATTTCCACAACATGAGTCTGTCACCATCAAAGTGAATCCCCACAACTGAATCCAAGACTTAGCAGCAGTGGCGGAATTTCCATAGTCGCAGCAGTCGCGGTTGTGACTGGGCCCTGTAGTTTAGCCAAGTCGGGGGGCCTGCCCGCCGCTCGTGTGAGGGGCCCGCGCACCGCCTTGCCAGTGTGAGGAGCCGTTCCGCCACGGGGATCGGGTGCTGACAAGACACTGGCAGTGGATGCAGGGGCGGCATCGCAGCAACCCCCCAAGACCCGGCATCTCCCCCTGCACCTCTGGCTGGCTGTTTAGAGTGCAGTGGGGGAGATGTGGTAGGAGGTGGAAGGCAGAGATTGGCAGCTCTATGGTGCCTGTGTGGGCAGCGTGATCTCCCTGGGGCTTGTAGTACTCGAGTGTCAGTGTATACAGAGGGGAGGGGCCTCTGACCCAAGCAGGTATCAGTTTCACTTTCACTCTGCTTGCACACTGTTGTTGATGCCCAGGTCAGAGGCCCCTCCCCCTCTGCTGTATACATGATTCGGAGATAGAACTACAAGCCCCAGTGAGATCCCCCTGCCTGTGGACACCATATGGCTGCCGATCACCACCTCCACCAGCCAGGTACAGGGGAACCTCTGCAAGGGGGAGTCAGCTGTTTGGGGACCCTGATGTAAGAGGGGGGCCTCTGGGGACACTAATGTAAGAGAGTGGGGCTTCTGGGGACACTAATGTAAGGAAGGGGGCCTCTGGGGACACTCATGTAAGAGAGGGGGCTTCTGGGGACACTCATGTAAGAGGGGGGGCTTCTAGGGACACTAATTGAAAGGGGGGCTTCTGGGGACACTAATGTAAGGGGGGGGCTTCTGGGGACACTAATGTAAAGAAGGGGGCCTCTGGGGACACTAATGTTAGGAAGGGGGCTTCTGGGGACACTAATGTAAGAGGGGGGCTCTCTGGGGGCCCTGATGTAGGGGGAGACTCTCTGGGGATCCTGATGCAGGGGGAGACTCTCTGGGGACCCTGATGTAGGGGGAGACTCTCTGGGGACCCTGGTGTAAGGGGAGACTCTCTGGGGACCCTGGTGTAAGGGGAGCTCTCTGGGGACCCTGGTGTAGGGGGAGACTCTCTGGGGACCCTGATGTAGGGGGAGACTCTCTGGGGACCCTGATGTAGGGGGAGATTCTCTGGGGACCCTGGTGTAAGGGGAGACTCTCTGGGGACCCTGGTGTAAGGGGAGTCTCTGTGGGGACCCTGGTGTAGGGGGGGCTCTCTGGGGATCCTGATGTAGGGGAAGACTCTCTGGGGGCCCTAATGTATGGGGAGACTCTCTGGGGGCCCTGATGTAGGGGGAGACTCTCTGGGGGCACTACTGTGAGAGGGGAGGTTCTCTGGGGACACTAATGTAAGGGGAGGTTCTCTGGGGACCCTAATGTGGGGGAAGGCTCTCTGGGGACCCTGATGCAGTAGGAAGGCTCTCTGGGGACCCTAATGTAAGGGGGCTCTCTGTGGAGTCCCCCTATGTGATGGTGTGTGTGTGTGGGGGGGGTGGTATTGAAGGACCTGGCCTTGGGGCAGCAAAGGGAATAAATCTGGGCCTGGGCAGAGGCAGCGCTGAGACTGGGGGCTGACACCAATGAGAGAAGGCGGGGGAGGAGCTTTCCTCTCTGCGTGGAGTACCTATGCCGTCTACCTATGAGACAAGAAGGCATCCTAGCGGGAGATTAGAAGGCACAGTGATGGTGACCCTAATTGATCTAACGAAATTCCCAGGGATTCGATTGATTGACAGTAAGTGACATTTTTCAGAGCTGAGCAATCGATGCCAACCTCCACCACCTGTGCCTCTTACTGATCCCATCCCCCCACCACTGATCTCATCCCTATCCCCCCCATTACTTCTACAACAGAGGTGATGGGGGAATAGGGCTGAGCTCAGTGGTTGGAGGATGGGATCTGTAATAGGCACAGGTGGTGGTGGGAGAGGGTGGCACCAACACTGCCGCTGCAGCCACCCCCCTCAAGTACCACTGCTGGTACTTGAGGGGGTGGTAGCGGTGATACTAGAGCGGAGTGGTAGTGGTGATACATGAGGGGGGTGGTGCCGGTGGTACTTGAGGGGGTGGCAGTTGTGATGCCATCCTCTCCCGCCACCCGTGCCTCTTACTGATCCCACCCCCCTACAGCCACACCACTGATCTCATTCCTATCCCCCTATTACTTCTACAGCAGAGGTGGTGGGGGGATAGTGATGAGATCAGTAAGAGGCACAGGTGGGGATGGGAGAGGATTGCACTGCCACTGCGGCCACCCCCCCCCCCTCAAGTGAAATCAGAAACAGAATTGTTTTACTTTGTTGTACAGTGTAAAAAAATTAAGTATCAAAATCAGTCTTTTCGGGGGGGGGGGGGGGGCCTTCATGATTTCTTGCACCGGGGCCCTGAAGTCTCTAGTTACGCCACTGCTTAGCAGAAGGTTGAAGGTAAAAGCCTATTGGTCAGTGTGAGTGTGTATGGTCCGATCCCCATACAGGAATAATGAATAGATCACACCACCTCATCCATTTCTCATGTCACATTTAGTAATTGGGATCCACAAAAAGAGAAAACCTCCAATAGTGTAGATGATCGATCGTGTTTTATAAAGTGATCTCATATAAATGATTCCAATAAAGAGAACTAAGTTCCATTCATGTAGAGAATAGTTCCATTCATTCCTGGGGAGAAATACATTTTCTTCTGGTAACATTCTTCTCTTCTTCTACAGATTGTGGAATAATCACCTGACAGACAGTTCCTGCCCCCACCTGGCATCTGGAATAAGAAATAACCAGACACTGAGGACACTGGGCCTGTCTGGGAACAATCTGGAGGGTCCTCATTTCAGGGTTCTGATGGAAGCTCTGACAACAAGCCGGATAGAGGAATTACAGTGAGTATAACAGGACTGACTGAGACAATAATATTCTCGGACAGATTTATAGCTAAACCACATAAATAATATAGAAATATAAGAATGTCATCAGAATCCATCTTTAGGCTCCATAAATATCCAATCCTGGACTGTTATGTCAAAACTACACAAATCCTGGGAAAGGGAAATTATTTGGGGAATGGATAAAAAAAGAATACACAACTAAGACATCATGGTGAAAGGTAAAATACACGATACAGGATTTAAGAATAAAAAAAAGATTTAAAAGGTAATTGATAAATGGCGGTACTCCCAGCTAAAGCATTTCATTACATCACTGTCACAACCAGTAGAATGCGAGGAGAACCTACGGCCATTTGCGCTATGTACAGCAGTAGGAACAAAGAGGGGGATCTATAAAGTGCCTGTGGAACTGAAGGGGCCGGAAATACCGCCATTAATAGTAAAGTGGGAAGAGGAACTGGGAAGGTGAGAAAAAGATCAAGACGTGGGCAAAATACTTCAGATGACACATACCACAGCAATAGATAGTAACACCACAGAAATGAACTTTACGGCCCGAATTCACAAAGCACTTACGCAGATGTATCTCAAAATACGCCACGGAAGTGTAAATATGCGCCGTCGTATCTATGTGCCGTACCCATAGAACCAAGATACTCCAAAAAACTGACTTCATCTGACCGACGTAACTTGCCTACGCCGGCGTATAGTGGGCGCATAGTTACACTGGACGCATTTGGAACTCCCATTGATTTCCTATTCAAATATGCAAATGAGGGAGATACGGCGATTTACAAACGTACTTGCGCCCGGCGCATGTTTTAAGCGATTTGCGTTAGGGTTATGTCCAGAGTGAAGTTATTCCTCATATAGGAGGCGCAACCCATGCAAAGGTATGGACCAGGGAACGGACACCGTCGAATTTAACGTTGTGTATGCCGTTTACGTAGTACGTGAATAGGGCTGGGTGTAGGTTACGTTCACGTCGTAGGCAGTGTTTCGACGTGACTGTGAGCATGCGCACTGGGATGCGTCCAAGATACGACGCATGCGCCATTCATTTTTAGCACTTGTTTGAAGCTCAGCCCATCATTTGCATGGGGTCACGCTTCATTTAAATGTATCACGCCCACTTCCACCTACTTTGACTTACATCGGCTTACGCCGACTAATATACGATACGCCGGCGCAATGTTGGGAGCATTTGCTTTGTGAATTCCATGCTTGCCTCTCAATGTTATGCCGGCGTAGCATAAAGAAAATACGCTACGGCGGCATAAATTAGCGCTGATGTATGTGAATCCGGGCCTAAATGTCTAGCACGCTGGTATTTAACACCCGATAAGCACACAAATGTCAGATGGAGGTTTTACGGTTATGTTGGCGGGGATGTGGTGCAGTGGGAACCATGGCTCACATATGGTGGATGTGTCCAGAAATTAAAAAGAAAGATATTGGAGAGAAGTGTTGCTGTTAATTAAGGAGATCACCAATACAGAGATACAGAGGAACCTCGGAGGTGTTTGTTCCATAAGATTCGTACGCCAACTAAACAATTCCTGGAAACATTGATCTCCAATCTAAGGAATGCAGCCAAACGTTTTTTTTAATCAATCTTTTTTATTAGTTTTAAAGAAAAGGTTATACATAGAAAATAAATTCCAGTTTCTCGACAAGAATGGGTAACTAACAATTGGGCGACGCAGCGCCGTCTCATTGTGCATGAATGTTGGATACAAAATGAGGTTAAATACATATAAATTCAAAAACAGAAAACAGTGCTACTAAACAATTGGTCAAACAAGCGATTCATATAGTGAAAGCCCTTAAAGGGTAAAGCTAGGATATGAATCCGCCGCAGCCGACGGATTTACATAAACATGGCTGCATTTTCCCAACGGGACCAGGTGAGCCATTTCTCATGAACTTTACCGTACATTCCTCTGCTTGAGGCCAGTGTCAGCTCATGATTGTAATGTAGGTTGACTAGGTCAATAACAGCTTCTAGCGTTGGAGGTTGGGTAGATTTCCAAAGTCTAGTGATACTCAGCCTGGCTGCCAGGAGAATATTTGTGACTACCAGTTGCATGTTCACAGGAAACATACCCAAGTCCATGTTAAGTAGTGCTAATGTTGGCGTTGGAGAGATGTTACTACCAGCAATGTTTGACAGCATGTGGAAGATATTTGTCCAAAATTGGGTGATAAGCGGGCAGGACCAAAGGATATGTATCAGATCCCCTGTCATTTGGGTACACCTCCAACAGGTGTCTGGGCTGCCTTTGCCAAATTTTGCTATCTTGGCGGGTGTTAGGTACCAACGGAGTGAGATTTTCAGAGTCAGTTCCCATAGTGCTACATTTCTAGTGGCTCTGTATACGGACTTGAGTGCGTCCTGCCATTGTAGGTCTAGAAGGGTCTGTCCAAAGTCGATATCCCATTGAATGTGCGGTTTGGCTTTGACGAATATTAATTTTTGTCGAAATATGGCATAGAAAAGAGAGATACCTTTCTGTTTAGAGGAGCGGTCGGTCAGGAATGTCCATACTTTAGGGGGAATGGCGTAACATGGTTTGGGTATGCGGGAAAGGCAGTGTTTAATTCTAAGGTAGGTGAAGAATTCCTTGTCTCTTAGTCCAAATTTTGCTTGTAATTGGGAGAACGGGAGTATAGTGTCGTCTTGGATGATGTCCTGTAGGTAGGAGATACCATAGGGTTTCCAATCTGATGTTCTAAGGTCTTCGGTGCAATAGTCTAGAACAGTCAGTGGAAGGGGAGGTTTGTGCGGTTGTGGGTGGGTTTCACCCTGTTGTACCATAACTTTCCATGCTTGAGCCGAGGCTCTCATGGTAGGAGGGAGAGAGTTGGAGAAAGGATTACCGTGAGGGATTCCCAGCAACCAGTCACTAAGGTTGTTGCGTTTGACCATAGTAGATTCTAACTGACCCCATAGGGTATTAGGGCGTGTTTGGAACCAGTCTCTGAGTTGGGTGAGTAACGTGGCCCAATAATAGTCGCTGAAGTCTACAGATCCCGCTCCCCCTGCTAGTTTGTGTTTGATTAGGAGGTGTCCAGCGCATCTCGGTTTTTTGTCTTGCCACAGCAGTTTGTTCAGGATCGTTTGTAAGGAGTGAAAGTAGGATGTGGGAATAGGGATTGGGAGTGTACGAAAGAGATATAGCAATTGGGGGAGATGCATCATTTTGAACGCCGCGAGCCGTCCGGACCAAGAAAGTTCTATTTTAGCTAATTTGTTGGTCGCTGTTCGGAGTTCAGATAGAAAGGGTTTGAAATTACTATTGAATAGATGTTTTGTAGAACGTGGTATGCGGATCCCTAGATAAGATATCTCATGTTCCGCCCATGTGTACGGAAGTTGAAGCTGTAGTAGGTTCTTGGTAGTAGCATCCAATCATATATTTAGTATATAGGACTTGGTGGCATTGACCTTGTAGTATGATACTTTGCTGAACCAAAGGAGTGTTTTTTGGGCTGCGATCAATGATGTCGTGGGATTGGTCAGTATAAGGATGACATCATCTGCGAACAGGCTAATCTTATGTCTGTTGGGACCTACCTCTATTCCCGATATGTGTGGATGACTTCTGATGTGCTCTGCAAGGGGTTCAATTAGTAAATTAAAAATAAGTGGTGAGAGCGGGCATCCCTGCCTGGTGCCATTCGTTATGTCGAACGATTGAGAGAGCATATCGGCGGAGAACACCTTCGCCGAGGGATTCGAGTATAGGGCCAATATGGCGTTCAGTATATGTCCCTTAAATCCGAATTTTTGAAGGGCCTGACGCAGGTAGCCCCAGTGTACTCTGTCGAACGCCTTCTCTGCATCCAGAGCCAGGAGCAGAGAAGGCGTTCCACTCGTTTCAGCATAATGGAGAATGTCGATTACCCTCCTTGTGGCGTCAGACGCCTGCCTACCAATTGTGAAGCCGGATTGATCCTTGTGGATCAGTGAGGGCATGATGTCAAGAAGTCGAGATGCAACCATTTTAGCGTATATTTTCAGGTCTAGATTTAAAAGTGAGATTGGGCGAAAGTTCTGTGGGGCAGTCGGGTCCTTACCTGGTTTAGGTAGAGTTATAATAAGTGCCTGTAGGGATTCTTTTGGAAATTTGGAGGAAGCGGCTGCTGTGTTGAACATTGTGGTCAGGGTGGGAGCTAAATGTTGGGAAAATTCCTTATAGTATTCCCCTGTGAGGCCGTCTGGTCCAGGGGATTTGCCTATGGGTAGAGAGTTAATTGCTGCCAGTACTTCTGGGGTGGTGAATGGTTTGTTTAAATTGGAAAGTTGTGTCTCAGTCAGGGAGGGGAGGGTTACATGGTTGAGGAATTCTTCGATTTCAGTCGCGGTGGGTTGGTGCGTGTCCTGATCGTTGTGTAAGTTGTACAAGTCGCTGTAGTACGTGCTGAACGCGTCTGCAATTGTTTGGGGATTTGTAAGCCTGTCTTTCGTGTGTGGATGGATGAGGTGATCAATCTTTTGTTTGACTCTCCTTCCTTTAATGCGTTGGGCCAGAACCTTGCCTGCCTTATTAGACGTGGAGTAGGAGGAGGCTTTCAGTCTCCTCTGTGTACGCTCAAAGGATTGTAGGAGGAGGAGTCTGAGTTCTTGCCTCAGAGAGAGGATTTGGGCGGATCTAGTTGGGTCAGGGTTGGGTTTGTTAAGCCTTTCTAGGGTGTCTAATTGAGATACAAGAGCATCTATCCTTAAAGATTTGTTCTTTTTGTGTATGGAACTCAACTTAAGTAAAACGCCTCGAATGTAAGCCTTGTGCGCGTTCCACAACACGGCTGGGTCGGATACAGATCCCGTATTATTGTCAAAGAAGTCTTTAAGTGTATCCGCAATCTCAGGGGAGAATGAGGGATGTTGCAAGATGTAGTTGTTAGCCCGCCATATAAAGGTCGGTCTTGTGTTGTTAAAATTTGAAACGGTGATCGTGATGGGGGCATGATCCGACCAAGTCGTGGTGTGGATTTCTGAAGCGCTGATAGTTTGTAAAAGCCATTTGTCTGTAAGAAAGAGATCAATGCGCGAATAGGTTTTATGCAAGGGCGAGAAGTATGTGTAGTCTCGCTCGGAGCCGTGTTGGCATCTCCAAACATCGAACAGATCATGGGACGCCGCAAAGTGTTTCAAGGGGGACTCTCTCCGTTTAGAGGGGGTAGTGGAGTCCATAAGGACGTCCGGGACTAAGTTAAAATCCCCACATATTATGAGTTGCCCCTGTTTGATAGTTTGTGCCAATTTTGTCACCTTGCGGAGGAATCTGATCTGTCCGGTGTTCGGAGCGTATACATTAATCAACGTGTACTCATTACCATTCAATGTACAGACTAGAATAATATAATGACCATCTGGGTCGGTAACCACATTTTTCAAAAGGAACCGCACAGTGTCTTTCACTGCCAGAAACACCCCCCTCTTTTTGGAGGTGAAATTAGCAGAGAAAGTGTGAGGGAATTTTCTATTGGTACATACAGGTGCATTCGTGGAGGCAAAATGCGTTTCCTGAACACAGAGCACATCGCATTGCAGGTCTAGCGCAGCCTTCCATAAGGAATGTCTCTTAGCAGGGTGGTTCAAGCCATTAGCGTTAAGGGATAGAAGCTTAATCGCCATTGTCGGTAGTTACTGAGGAAGATGTATAGTAAAATTGCACTTACAGTTAGACGTGGAGGGTGAGCTGGGCACCGTAAGGGTAACAAGAAACCAAAAACAAAATAAACATTGAGGTGTCTCCAGCAAGGGCGAAGAGTGTGCGAACGGCCCACTGTCCTAATATACTGTAGCTGTAAAAAAAGAGCACTGTTAGTTGCAACATATAAAAGCAAGAAAAACTGGAGTACTTTAGTGTATATACACTGGTGGTGGTGTTGCCCGTCGTGCAGAGCCCTGCACCTTTTCTAAGAACTCTGGAGGGTTAGATAAGACGATGGTACAATAAACCAATAAGAGAAACTGACAGCACACCAGGTGTCGGGTGTGGTGGATGTGCCACCTAGAGTGTCAGAGAGCGGAGTATCGGGACCAAGTAACCCGTTAAACCGCCTATTCGGGGTAACAAGTGTCACAGTGCTGCTGACTCAAACCAAAACGATAAAGAGAGGGAAGAGAACAGAAAAAAAAACAAGTAATCAAAACAAGTAGAAAGCTGGATGCCAGGGAGAGTATCTGTCATGTAGATATATTGAAGGAGGCCTTCATGTCATCTGCTCCGGTTCGTCTTCTTGGGTGGCGGGGACACGGCGAGCCTGTCTTCGCCCCATTTGGGCTCTTGGTTCCACCGAATCTTGAGGTGAATCCGGAATAATTCCCCATGTGTGTAGCAAGCGCAATCCCTTCTGCAGATCTTGGATTACGTGGGTCGAGCCATTTCGTGAGACGAGGAGAGTGGCGGGGTAGCGCCATTTGTACTGGACTTTATGGTTGTAAAGACCCTTGGTGATTGGGTTAAGCTGTCGTCGGAGTTGTAGTGTATACTTTGAAAGGTCAGGAAAGAGTAGCACCCCCTCGAATGGATGCTGTAGCGGTGGTCCCCCTCTAGCAGCCATCAGCAGATGTTCCTTTACATGGAAGAAATGAATCCTCATGAGTATGTCTCTCGGGACCGAAGCAGCTAAGTGAGAGGGCTTGGCTATACGGTGTATCCTATCTATTATAAGGTCCCTAGGTGAGGCATCCGGGAGTAGCACATGAAGAAGTTCTTTGGCGTATTTTGGAAGGTCAGCCGGTGGTATAGTCTCCGGGACCCCCCTAAGTTTCAGGTTATTTCTCCTGGAACGGTCCTCTAAATCGGCCAGCTTGGCTCTCACCCATTTCTGCTCAGACTGCAAGTCCTCATAGGAATCCACCAATTCATTTACTGTGTTAGTGCACTCTCCCATGCTGTTTTCCACGTGTGTGACCCTGTCTTCCACCAGATGCAGCTCTGTAGTGATTTTAGAAAAAATGGACGATAGATCCGTCATCAGGGAGGTCTGGAGAGAGAGGAGCATGTCTTTTAGTGTGGTATCCACGATGTAGGAAAGGAGGCCATGGAGGAGTGCAAGGCCTGGTTCGCCGGGAGTAGGCCGCAAGCCGGGGCCTCGATTTGCGGAGGCGCCCGCGGCGCGTCACGATCGGTAAGCAACCGCGCTTTCGCGGGGCTCCCCGTGATCGGGTTTTCATCCGTTGTGGGTATAGGGGGTGAGGTAGGGCAGCAGGGGGTCTGTTCGCTCAAAAGGGGCCCTGTAGTATCCGAGTCTGATCCGAGTGCCGCGCCGCCATTTTGCGGCTGACTGACCTGTGCATTGTAGTGAAAGAAGGCGGTCAGCTTCTGCGGGTGGCGATCTGTTTTTCTTTTGCCTGTCATGTCTCCACCGGGTCAGCCTGGGTCTCAGTAAGCAGCAGTGGAGGAATTTGACCAAGGATTCGGGCTCCTATCGCTCCGGTTCTTTTCCTGGCAGAAGAGCTCAGATTCTAAGCAGCCATCTCCATTGCTGGCAGACCACGCCCCCCAATGCAGCCAAACGTTTAATACCCCGACAGTGGCAGGAGACAGAAAGTCACACAATGGTGAGTTGGAGCATGAAAGTAAACAAAATTAATATGGAGGTGGAAGTGGAAGGTCTGGGGAGAGTTTAGACAGACAAGGAGATACATAGAAATGATGGGAGTGGATGAGGTGGAGAGGCTGGGAGACACAGCAGACATAAATAAAAGGTGGGAAGAGAGGGGAAGGAGAGGGGGGTATGGGGGTATAATACCTGGAAATTGTGATGGTGTTTGAAAAGTGTATTTTTTATCATTTGATATTTATTTGCTATAAAGAAAATGAAAAATAAAACGACACAAATCAAATAATAATAATGGAGATATATTTAATCTCCTGGTTGTCTCTATATATCTCCAATATCAGACAGTTCTGTTAAGCTGGATATAAAAATATAAAAAATGAAATATCTGCACTAAATATTAAAGAATGAAAAGCAGCCGCCAGCAGGAAGTCTGATATAGAAGTACACATAGTAGAATATAATTCTATGTATAGAGCCCGACACTTAGTGATAAAATGTGTGATGAGACAAATGAGAAATCTGCAACCTACAATCTGTCCAAATACCAACACTTATAATGTAGATGTGATAACTCCACCAATAGTGATCAATAATACAAATTACATTCACTACAAAAATGCACTTTAATACATGTGAGAAAGGGCAGATCTCCTCCAACCTATTCACAGCTACTTCAATCTATATAACATATAATATAATGTACAAAAATACATAAACATGTAGAGAAACAAAGTTATCTCATGCTGATCAACTGCTACCTCTTTGCAGCAACTTCAATCAACTTCCACCACACCAATGAGCAAACAGGTCACTTACCAAAAGGTTTGTCCCCACAAGCAAGGCCCAGACACGCTTGTTTATATCCTTCCAGCAGTGCCACTCCGCTCAAGCCGGCTTCCGATGAGAACAGACTGTGCCACGGAATGTCAGACCTCCAGGTAGTATCTCCAATATCACCCGAGGTGTCCAGAAATGGCCGCCATCACATTACATAGAAAAGAAGAAGCCTCCATGTCACTGCCTGGACTCCATCATACTCGGCTGCAGCCCGGAGCGGTGTGTGCTCTGAGTTCTGTGTATACTCGTGTATATGATGGAAGTGTACAATCTGTGATTCTATATATAAGGATTATGTACTATGGAGGACTTTTCTTTTCTATGTAATGTGATGGCGGCCATTGTCTGGACACCTCTGGGGATATTGGATATACTACCTGGAGGTCTGACATTCCATGGCACAGTCTGTTCTCATTGTAAGCTGGTCTTCTATTGATATGTGCCCTCCGTTGGAAAGTGCCAATGCATGTGCAGGACGGAGCCGCACTTCAACTGATTTGGTGATCAGCTCGGGTGACATGACCAATGGCGCATGCGCACATCAGAGGAGGCATTTTTTGACAGGAGAGAGAATGTCACGGACACTATTAAAATCTATTCACAGAGTGGAGGGACACTGTAGTCCTCATATTGTGCCCCGCTGTTGCATGACAGGGTTTCAGTCTGCTCAAGGGCACCTTTTGCTAGTGTTGCACGGCGTATTTAGTGCCTTGATCAGCGCCTGTTGCCTGTGTCAAAGGGGGGATGCAACACAGACAAAACCTGCCCTTCAACAGTGAACCATAATGTAACAACTACGGTAGGGTGACCAGACATCCCCGGGGACAGTCCCTGGATTGAGGACATTGTCCCCAGACCAAGTCTGTCCCCAGTTTTGTCCCCTGATTGGGGCGATTTCAAGAACAGTCAGTGCAGAATTAATAAAAAAAAAAACAGAATTACACCCCCCTCCTCAGCCACTTCTACTAGCATAGGGGGTGTATTTTTTTCCACTATCTGTGCCACCTTCTGATGATCATGTGTTGGTCGGAGCAGAGGGAATATTTCTTCAGTTTCGGGCACATGCCCATTCAGCTCCGCTTGCATGTTCTTCTGCCTTGGCTCAAGTCCTGGCCAGCCGCCTGTCTGTTTATCTCCTTGTCTTCCCTGGCGGAGTGATCTTCCTCCGCTCCCCAAGACTTGACCGACTTTGGGGCGGGCAGCGGCGATGGGCATAGCTTATTGCCGCCATTACTAGTAAAAAAAAAAAATATGTCCCCGGATTTGATTTTAAAAATCTGGTCACCTTAAACTACGGTGCCCCCCTCTACTCTGTGAATAGCTTTCATTTGTGTACGTGAAATTCCCTCTCCCAATGAAAAATGCCTCCTGTGATGTGCACATGTGTCATCACAAACCTCCCTATAAGTGTATATATAACAATGGTATGGACAATATTTCACTGATAACTAATGAAGAGAATTTATAATCAGCATATATAAAATTTGTGCAGCAATATTAGTACAAATTTTCAAAAAAGGTCGAAATAAAGAACGGTAATAATAAAATCTTCTCCACGTCATTAGATCAAATCCTCTACCATGATGTTCAAAGGAAATCCCAAAGTACAATGGTGTCACTTTTAGTCAATGAAGTTTCCACAACATGAGTGAGACTTCTGTGACCATCAAAGTGAATCCCCACAACTGAATCCAAGACTTAGCAGAAGGTTGGAGGTGAAAGCCTATTGGTCAGTGTGAGTGTGTATGGTCCAATCCCCATACAGGAATAATGAATAGATCACACCACCTCATCCACTTCTCATGTCACATTTAGTAATTGGGATCCACAAAAAGAGAAAACCTCCAATAGTGTAGATGATTGATCGTGTTTTATAAAGTGATCTCATATAAATGATTCCAATAAAGTGAAATGAGTTCCATTCATGTAGAGAATAGTTCCATTCATTCCTGGGGGAGAAATTCATTTTCTTCTGGTAACATTCATCTCTTCTTCTACAGATTGATGGATAATCACCTGACAGACAGTTCCTCCCCCCACCTGGCATCTGGAATACGATATAACCAGACACTGAGGACACTGGACCTGGGCAGGAACAATCTGGAGGGTCCTCATTTCAGGGATCTGATGGAAGCTCTAACAACAAGCTGGATAAAGAAATTAGAGTGAGTATAACAGGAGTGACTGAGACAATAATTGTAACGGAACTATGTATTCTGCCTGTACATCTATAATAATCATGCAGTGGGACATACAAAGAACCGAAGGACGTGTTACAATAGGATGAATGATATCTGGGACTACCTGAGATATGGATTATCCACATTATATCCTGAGATATCTGGAGGCCCTTTTTTGGGTTTGTTAGTTCTGAGTTTAGAAGGTTAATTGTAAAGTGAGTCTTTCACTGCTGAATTCTAAATGTCTCTTCTCTCTTTTGTGTATTGTATTACAAATAACAGTCTCCTGTCTGTGTATTGAATTAGCATGTCATTTGTGTTCAGAAGAACTTGTCAGGCTTTGCGGTGCCGAAATGCTTATCCACTGATGGGGTTATCTGTGATTGAAGTCTATTGAGAAAGAAATGTGGTTTCTTTTGGCCTGGTGACAGTGTGTCTAACTTGAGGCCCCCCATGTGGAGGGAGGGGGCGGAGACTTTCATTGTTCCTTGAGCACTCACCAGTTTGTAACTAGATATAAACTAAGAAATGTACCATTAAAGCTGAGTCTTCTGACCCTTCAAAACGTAGCCTGTCTCGTTTATGGAAGGGAATGCGATGGGAATTATTCTGTGCGTCTTACAACTGGACCTGACTCTCCCTTTGGCTCTCGTGGATGGGCTTATACTGGACTTACTTGCATAGCAACTTGCCAGGGAAAAGGACGTCACCAACGGCGTATACTCTCTCCCTACTTGGGTAGCCGTTACAATAATATTCTGGGACAGTTTTATATCTAAACCACATAAATAATATAGAAATATGAGAATGTCATTAAATTCCATCTTTAGGCTCCATAAATATCCAATCCTGTATTATTATGTCAAAACTACACAAATACTGGGAAAGGGAAATTATTTGGGGAATGGATAAAAAATAAATATACAACTAAAAGACATCATGGTGAAAGGTAAAATACACATGTTACAGAATTTAAAAATAAAAAAGATTTAAAGGTAATTGATGAATGGCGGTACTCCCAGCTGAATCATTTTGTTACATCACTGCCACAACCAGTAGGATGTGAGGAGAACCTACGACCATTTGAGTGGCTATGTACAGCAGTAGGAACAAAGAGGGGGATCTGTAGGATCTATGAAGTGCCTATGGGACTGAAGTGGCCGGAAATGCCGCCATTCACAGTAAAGTGGGAAAAGGAACTTTTGTGCGCATTTTTGCACGTTTTTTAATGTCTGGCGTTTTTACAGCTCTATTGCTGGAGCTTCAGAACGCACTGGTCCCGTGTTTTTTTTTGCAGCTTAGCCATCTACAGCTCAAAAACGTCATGGTGGGCATGAAGCCATAGACTAACATGGACAGGCGTTTTTAAGCTGCAAAAAACGCTCAGAAAAGTGGCTGTAAAAACGCCAGTGGAAATGAGCCCTAAATGTCTAGCACGTTGGTATATAACACCCGATAGGCACACAAATGTGAGATGGAGGTTTTACGGTTATGTTGGCGGGGATGCGGTGCAGTGGTAACCATGGCTCACATATGGTGGATGTGTCCAGAAATGAAAAAGAAAGATATTGGAGAGAAGTGTTGCTGTTAATTAAGGAGATCACCAATATAGAGATACCAGAGCAACCTCGGAGGTGTTTGTTCCATTAGGTTCGTGAGCCAACTAAACAATCCCTGGAAACATTGCTCTCCAATCTAATGAATGCAGCCAAACTTTTTACCACGATATTGGCAGGAGACAGAAATTCCCACAATGGGGAGTTGGAGCAAGAAAATAAACAAAACTTATAATATGGAATATCTTAGGTTTTGTGGAGAGGAGAGAATGGAAGGATTTGATAAAAAGTGGAAGGTCTGGGGAGAGTTTAGACAGACCAGGAGATACATAGAAATGATGGGAGTGGATGAGGGGGAGAGGCACGGCAGACGTTAATAAAAGGCGGGAAGAGAGATGGGGGTATAATAACTGGAAATTGTGATGGTGTTTCAAAAGTGTCTTTTTTTTCTTTTGATATATATTTGCTGTAAAGAAAATGAATAAAAAAAAATACATGAATCAAATAATAAAAATTGAGATATATTTCATCCCCTGGTTGTCTTTATATATCTCCAATATCAGACAGTTCTCTAAAGCTGGATAGAAATATGTAAAAAATTAAATATCTGCACTAAAAATCTAATGAATAAAAAGCAGCCGCAAGGAGGAAGTTTGATATAATTATATTATACTATTTGTACTTCTCTATGTATAGAGCCCGACACTTAGTGATAAAATGTGTAATGAGACAAATGAGAAATCTGCAACCTACAATCTGTCCGAATACCAACAGTTATAATATAGATGTGATAACTCCACCAATAGTGATCAATAATAAAAAGTAAATGCACTACAAAAATACTAGGGCTGCAACTAACGATTATTTTCATAATCAATTAGTTGGCCGATTATTGTTTCGATTAATAGCCTTAAAAAATAAATAGCATTTTTTTTGGGCCAATTTGGTGTTGGGCAGATTACAAAACACAAATTGCCACAAAAACACATTCCATGCTTTTCTGCAGCTTCTCCATTGAAGTATATTGAACCAAAAGAAAATATCATCGTTTTGCGCTAAAAAGTCCTTGCCCTTTCCAAATATGCAGCAGCTGAAAAAAAAATCATGAATATGAACGTGTCCCATAGGAAAACATATAAAGAGGAGAATCTGCGCTTAGGATAGTTTAATTAAGGGTAAGTAAGAGTATGTGACTGCAGCCCCCCCTAAATATAACTCCCCAGGGGGGGTATATAGGAAAAAGAGAAAGGAGGTGGTGGGGGTGGTGGCGCTGTCACTAGTACAGTATGTTGTTTACGAAGCCAGTAGACGAACCCAATAGAGTATTGAGTGGCTTTATTGGGACAACTTTCCCTAGAACTATATAATAGAACGTGAAGAAATAATAATATTGTTGAGTGTGTATGAACACAAGTGGTGATATCTCTATGTGTCACCAGAGGTAATGCAATAGCAAATATAGAAGTGATATATAGAACAGTCTTAAAGCGGAGCTCCAGCCACAGTAAAAAAAAAAATTAAAGTCAGCAGCTACTAACAGTGTAGCTGCTGACTTTAAATAAAGACACTTACCTGTCCTAGGCGCCCGCGCTGATGGGCCCCCCCGATGCCGGTCCCACGATCGCTCCGGGTCCCGCGCAGCCATTCACAATATGGGAAACAGGCAGTGAAGCCGTACGGCTTCACTGCCCGTTTCCTACTGCGCCTGCGCGAGTCTCACGCTGGCTTGTGAATGGGCGCGCTGCTCTCTGAGAACACACACAGTTCCCAGGAAGCAGCGCGCCCATTCACAAGAAGCAGAAGAAGAAGAAAACACACCGCGGATCAGGAAGAGGCAGATTACGGACTTCCGCATAGCAACAGCTATTTCGGGTGAGTATTTTTTTTTTATTTTTTTCAGGTTTTTTTTTTTTATTTTTTTCAAACAACATTGTAAAATGTTGTTATGCTGGGTGGAGCTCCGCTTTAACTACTGTGACAGGTCTGACTGACCGTGCTTCACCACAATGCAAAAAGAAAAACTTGTGTACAAATCTAAATAAATCCACATAGCTATAAGATCATAGAATCATCATAATCTAGTACACAGAAACAATATTTTTAAATAGAATAGTCCATAGAGTATAAAACAGGTGAAAATAGGTGGTGTGAGAGTCAAGGTGCACCTATTTGAATAGGTGGTATACAGTATATTAAGTGAATGTCGCAGTGGGTCAGGTGTTCCCCCTTATGGGTCCCCACTCACCAGAGGCACTCACCCCTGCTGGGGTAGAATGCGTGTTTAATTGAACTGTTGCTCCAAACTGCCGTGGCTCCTTTTCTTAGATTACATCAGTTCCTAATGGATCACCTGGACTCCTGAAGTGTGTCCTTGGTATATGTGGTTATTAGTGATTTTTCTGGATTGCTCCAAAGCAAGAAAGAAAAGCTTCCATAGCGTGATATGTTTAAAAAAAAAAGGATTTTATTGGCACTGTCAACCAATTACATGGGCACAAGTGCAAGCATACAAAAAGTGTATATATAAAAATAAAGAAAAATAAAGATAAAAGTGACACCAGTCTGGGACAGCAATCCGACACAGCTAACAGTCAAAGTGTCAAAGATAAAAAGTATTAACATAAAGTATAAAAACAAATTGATAGCAGCCTCTACCCCGAAGAGTTATAGGGCCAGATTCAGGTAGTCCAGAGCATCTTTGCTCTGGAGTAACGCTTCTCATTTGCGTTGCGCTGCCGAAATTTTAGGAGCAAGTGCTGTCATTCACGAAGCACTTGCTCCTAAAGTTGCGGCAGCGCATCACAAATGAGCCGGCGGAATTCAAATTTAGCGGGTACGGGGCGCCAACGTACTGCGCATGCGTCGAGTGTCAAAACATCCCCGTGCGCATGCTCCAAAATATGTGAATGAACGTCAATGACGTCACATTCCCATTCATGACCGTTTTACGCAAGCGACGTTTTTTTTTTTTTTCCCGACGCGATGACGACGCCTATACCTAACATAGGATACTCCAACCCCATGTAGGTATATCTATGCACCGCGTATCCCGTCCGGAAACGTCGTATCGTCATTGCGTCGCGCCGGATTTCGATCGTGAATTGCCGATTTCCGCTCATTAACATATTTTTTGAGCGTAAATCGGCGGGAACGCCCCCGGCGCCATTTTTAAGTTGAAGTAACGATGCGATGGCGAAACTCAGTTACGCTGCTCGCATCGGAACTTCAACCCGGCGTTTCTTGTTTTCTGGTTACAGAAAACAGAAACGCCGGCTCAAAGTCACAGTTAGGCTGGCGGATCACTCGATCCGCCAGCGTAACTGTTCCTGAATCTGGCCCATAGGCTCTAAAAATACACTGCACTATAGATGTCCAATTGCTACTTTCACCAGCATGGAAACGGCGTGCGTTCCAAAAGCAAACAGCTGGTTAGGACCGGAAGTGCCATATGAAAGAAAACATGTAAATGAACTGTAGTGCGTTTCTGTTAAAAACTGAGATGTTTAGTAACATAATGGGGTTAAAAAAACAAAAATAAGTACAAAAAGAGCAAATAATCGCTACTGTAAGGGGTTCATTTTTTTACTGTGGGACAGTGAAAGTAATATTTACAGTAAGGATTTGCTTTTTTTGTACTATAAAGGGCTATTTTTTTTTAACCCCATTATGTTACTGGCCGATTTATCGATTACATTTTCATAATCAATTCATTTCATAATTGATTAGTTGTCGATCGATTAGTTGTTTCGGTCCTAAAAAATAAACCTTCATACATGTGTGGAAGGGCAGATCTCCTCCAACCTATTTACAGCTACTTCAGTCTGTATAACTAGACATGTGCACACTGAAATATTTTTTTTTGGAATTTAGTTTTCGTCGGAAAAATCTAATTAAGTTACTTCTGAAATTCGTTCTTATTAATTTTGTTTCGTTAAAAAATGCATTCATCCAAAAATCTAAATGAATTAAGGTTGAATGTGTCATTGAAGGCTTATGGTGTGTGTTGAATGTTCCAAGAAGATTCGATGAAGAAGCTAAAAACTGTACGATACCACAATCGTACATTTCTGGTCAAATGCTCTGCCCACAAGCTATAGTAGAATTCTAATCTTGTATGACTAGTAATTATTACTAGTCGACGACATGCTGCTGTACTTAGCTGATCTGAGGGCTCCTTGCCAGCCGCACTAGATAGAATTTCTGGGTTTGGGACATACTCCGGATTCAAGGTGAACTGGAGTAAGTCTGTGGTCCTCCCATTTTGCCCCGATTATGTGCCTCTGATGCCCCCAGATGTCCATTTACAGGTGGTCTCCCGCTTTCGATACCTAGGAATTGAGATACAACTACCACTGAATACGTATATAAAGAATAACCTGCTCCCATTGGTGACACGCCTCAGGGAGGGTCTACAATTCTGGAGTACGCTGCCCCTTAATCTCCTAGGTAAAGTCAATATATTCAAAATGATCTATCTCCCTAGGTTTCTCTACATGCTTTGGCATTCACCAATATATGTTCCTAAAAAACAGTTTACAGATATCAATGCATTGCTTCTCCCCTTCCTCTGGGGAGCTAAACCGGCTAGGGGGTCCTTGGATACCTTGTACTTACCGATACGGGTGGGCGGCTCGGCATTACCAAACCTGCAGTGCTACTATCTTGCAGCTCAACTGACGCATGTGCATTGGTGGGGCTTCCTGAGGTCCAGGAATGCCTCTGTGGCTACCCAGGCAGCCCAGATGCATTCTAATGAGGCCCTAATAATGTTTTATATCGGAATGGCCCATATCCGGTACAGGGTGCAGGTATATTGAAATTGTCCTATAAGATATTTCATATGTGCAACGCGAGGATGGGAGGCACCAGCCTGTCTGGTTCTCCGAATGCTCCGTTGTGGCACAATCCCCAGTTAGAGGAAATATGCAAAATCCCGGATGGTGCATGCTGGGCTGCGTATGGAGTCAAGTATGCCCACCAATTATTTAGGGACGGAAGGTTCCGATCATTTGTGGACCTGAGGTCTGAATATAAATTGCCTAATAATTTCTTCTTCAGATATTTGCAGCTGCGTCACGCGGCACGGGCACAATATGGGGGAGGAGGGGTACTACTACTCCCTTCCTGTACAGAAAAACTGTTGGCTGAGGAGGATCATACTAAGCTTGTCTCTAGGTATTATTTTTCCCTGCTGACATCTTCTTCAGCCAGAATGGAGAGGGTAGCGGTGCAGTGGAGGGCTGATATCCCGTCCTTGTCGGATGAGTCCTGGACTGAGGCCCTGAACTCGTTGCTGCCATCAGTGTTATCGGCACGTGACAAGCTGATTCAATTTAACGATTTGCATAGGATTTACTACAACCCGTGCCGCTTGCATAGGATGGGAAGGTTGGATACATCGGAGTGTTATAGTTATATGTAGGGGTGCAGTGGGTGACTTTTTCCACATGATTTAGCTGTGCCCCCATGTGGCGAAATTCTGGAAGGAGATTCTGCAGTACCTGGAGGATACCCTGGCCCTCCCGAACATCTATTCTCCAGCTAGGTGCCTGTTGGGAGATCTGGGGGAGGAGGCGTTGTCTGAGTCTAGGAAGACGCTGCTCAGAATACTGTTCTGCTATGCCAAAAAAGCAATAGCTCTCAGATGGAGGGACCCAGTCCCTCCTTCGCTGCGGTATTGGATAGGTCTGGTGAACCAGGTGGTGCCATTGTATAAGCTGACATATACTGCCAGAGGTTGCCCTTCGAAATTTGAGAAAATATGGGCAGAATGGCTGAAATGTTCCTCTGAATATGTTGGGTTGGGATGAGTGTATTAAATACTGAGCTTGGAGTGCTAGGTGATGATTGGATAAGCGCTCAGTGAGATCCCGAACTGGGCCCGACTCCTTGTATACTATGTTCTGGGAAAAACGGGTGGGGGACTAGTTATATATTTTCTATTTCTTTTTTTGTGTATATGATGTTATAGGTGCAGGATGAAACATGTATGCTGTGCATTTCAATCTGAATACTGTATTGATGAGTTTATATATCATAGCTGAATTTCTACAAACGTGTGATGTAATACCATTTTGTTTTTTTTGTTTTTTTGTTGTTCTGAAAAAAAATCAATAAATGTACCCTTTAAAAAAAAAAAATTATTACTAGTCGGCCAACATTAGAATTATTCTATAGGAGGACTATAGGGGACTATAAATGTCCGCTTGTGGCGATCGTATGTTTTTAGCTGCTTCGTCGAATCTTCATGTCTCTATAATGTCGAATCTTTTCTCTCCATATCGAATAATCTCGGACTAATGGAGTTTAATAGAGTTAAGTTTAGGCACATTGAACCGCAGATTTGATAGACACAGATCGCTATTGTCACCGTCATGTCGAATCTTCTTTCTATAATCGAACTGTTGTCGCAATGAAATGAAAATAAAGCATTTTTTATGTTGAATCTTTTGGATTTTGGACTCTGCACATTTATTATCATTTGTTAAAACGAATGTGAAAATCCCCGAAATTTGGACAAAAATGCATTCGGAGGAAAATGAATGCACATGTCTACAAGTCACTGTATGGTGATTGGAGGTGGAAGTAGTGGTGAATGGGTTGTAGGAAAGCCACCCTTTTACATTTATGAAATTTCTCTTGATGTTTATAATTTTATAAGATTTGTTGCTCTTCATGTTTTTGTCTTTGTTGCACATTATATGTTATATAGATAGAAGTAGCTGTTAATAGGTTGGAGGAGATCTGCCCTTTATGTATGAAAATGTATTTTTGTAGTGAATGTAATTGTTCTATCTGATCACTATTGGTGGAGTTATCACATCTAGTATAATATGGAAGACTGAAGCACTAGTATATAACATTCACACAATATAAATGTGAAAATATAACAATAAAAGTGAGACCCCTCATCACAAACCTTCCTATAAGTGTATATATAACAATGGTATGGAGAATATTTCACTGATAACTAATGAAGAGAATTTATAATCAGCATATATAAAATTAGTGCAGCAATATTGGTACAAATTTTCAAAAAAGGTCCAAATAAAGAACGGTAATAATAAAATCTTCTCCACACCATAAGATCAAATCCTCCACCATGATATTCAAAAGGAAACCCAAAGTACAATGGTGTCACTTTTAGTCAATGACATTTCCACAACATGAGTGAGACTTCTGTGACCATCTGTCATGGATATGCAAAAATGCCTGGCAGCTTACCTGTCGCCATGTGTTCATTAGAGGCCTGACTCCCCTATCTGGCTGCCTTTTAACATCTCTCCTCCCTTTATGGCCCCACCCAGGACATCCCAGAAAGCCTATATTAACTGTTGCACTGCAGGTCTGCTCTGCTGTTCAACTTTGATGTTAGCTTGAGTTCCTGTCTGCAGTGTTACGTTTACCTTTCCATGTACCGATTTTGGCTCATCTCTGACTACTCCTGTTTGCCTGTGACCCTGACCTTTTGGCCTGTTCCTTGGTTACCCTTGATTGCCTGTTGCCCCGACCTCAGCTTACCCTTCACCGTCCCTTGTGTCTTCAGTGACTGCTTCCCCTCTCTCCCTACGGAGCCTGACCTGGGGGACCCCAGGGGCCGCGACCTGGGTTCAGTTGCCTCGAAGGCCATCCTCACCACTAGAGGCTCTGGTGAAAACCTGCTGGACCTTAGACTCCGTGCCCTGGGGAATCTTGGGTTCACGTTCCCTGTCCATCTGCAGCAGTCTGCAATTGGGTTCACTACGTTGCGGTCCACCACTGTCTCCATCAGGGTGCATTTGTCACCTGTCCACAGGTGACCTGACACCATCAAAGTGAATCCCCACCACTGAATCCAAGACTTAGCAGAAGGTTGAAGGTAAAAGCCCACTGGTCAGTGTGAGTGTGTATGGTCCAATCCCCATACAGCAATAATGAATGGATCACACCACCTCATCCACTTCTCAGGTCACATTTAGTAATTGGGATCCACAAAAAGAGAAAACCTCCAATAGTGTAGATGATCGATCGTGTTTTATAAAGTGATCTCGTATAAATAATTCCAATAAAGAAAAATGAGTTCCATTCATGTAGAGAATAGTTCCATTCATTCCTGGGGGAGAAATTCATTTTCTTCTGGTAACATTCTTCTCTTCTTCTACAGATTGTGGGGTAATGACCTGACAGATAGTTCCTCCCCCCACCTGGCATCTGGAATAAGAAATAACCATACACTGAGAATACTGAACCTGTATAATAACAATCTAGAGGGTCCTAATTTCAGGGATCTGATGGAAACTCTGACAACAAGCCGGATAGAGGAATTACGGTGAGTATAACAGAACTGACTGAGACAATAATATTCTGGGACTATTTTATATCTAAACCACATAAATAATATAGAAATATGAGAATGTCAACACATTCCATCTTTAGGCTCCATACACACTGGGCTTAAAAAAAATGGCAGTTGCCTTGGCAGAAAAAAAAACTTTCATATAGAGAGTTTAGTGTACAAAGTTTAGGAGAGTTTTGCATTTTTTCTGCCAGAAAGCTCCAATCAGAAACGCGATGACATGCGGAGAGTGTGAAATGCATAGAAGAGAGGCTTGTCACACAAACTGACAGGAGCCATCCACTTCTGCTGGGTAGTTGGATCGCACACCGCTAGTCACACAGTGGTTCAGGATCGATTCTACAGAGCCTCGAGCTGCCTTTGTGGCATTTGTATCATATTGGACATGTAAGTGCAGCTTTCTTTTATATAAAACTTTATTACACTATACCTGCCTTCTGTGGCTCTTTGTGGCGAAGCCAATTCCACAGTCTTGTGATGGGAGAAGGAGACAGTCGCCTGTGTTATTCAACATCTATCTTCGTCCTCTTTTTGAAATCATTAGCAGTCAGAAACTGCTTTATCACTCATATGCTGATGATACACAACTGTATTTCCGCATTTGCAATTAGAAGGATCACCACCTCAATCTAGAGACATGTCTCTCTTTGATAGAGGACTGGATGACAAAGAGTTATCTCAAACTCAATGGAGCGAAAACAGAACTTCTTCTGTTTCACGCCAAGTGTAGGAATCAACCGGCAACAACCTGGACCCCCCCGCCCATTCTGGGAAAAATCATTACCCCTAGCGCCAAAGTCAAAAGTCTCGGGGTCATCTTCGACTCCTACATGACAATGGATGCACAAATAGGGTCAGTAGTCAGCGGATCTCACCATCTGCTGCGCCTACTACGCAGACTTATTCCTTTTATTCCCAAGGTAGACATAGCGGTCGTAGTGGGAGCAATTGTTAACTCCAGATTGGACTATGCAAATGCCCTTTACCTCGGACTCCCCAAGTACCAAATCGCTCGTCTTCAAGTCGTTCAAAACACGGCCGCCAGACTTGTGACTGGGAAAAAACCCTGGGAATCAATCTCACCTTCACTGAGATCCCTTCACTGGTTACCAGTAAAAGACAGAATCACTTTTAAAGCACTCTGTTTAACGCATAGATGTATCCATGGGAATGCTCCCCATTATCTATGCGAAAAAATAAAAGCTCACAATCCCAATCGTGTTCTGCGATCCACCAATCAAAATCTACTCCAGATACCGAGAGCCAGTTACAAGTCCAAGGGAGATAGAAGATTTGCGGTCCAAGGCCCCAGACTATGGAACACTTTACCAACCAGCATTCGGTTGGAGGAGAACTACCTAGCATTCAGGAGAAAGATTAAGACTCATCTCTTTTGATTCCAAAGGAGACAGGAACAACAAGCGCCCAGAGGCGATTCAGTTCGCATGTGCAGCGCTATATAAGTTTTTCATTCATTCATTCATTCAATATTGTGGAGGATATATAATATGATACTGGAGAGATTTTTTTTACATATCCCGGCTTATTCGATCATGATCGTATTTATCCATATATGGAAGAGAGAGATAGATGTGGATTCTGATGGAGACTGACTTGTGAATCGATCAGTTTTCTCACATTTCATGTTTTATGGTCACTTGCTGGCCGGGGAAATCTAGTGAGCGCCTTCACTGGTCACTCCGGGGGAAGCACTATTAATTTGGAGTATTGGAGAACATATTTCAGGAGCGCGGTGTTTGAGAAAATATTAAAAAGAGTCATTTATCATAGAAATTTATGACCTTTTATGTATATTGATGAATTGTGAACTTTTTGATTACACACATTTTATTTAATTTATTGATTTACTTATATAGCTTTTATTAATTCTCTATAATATTTAAGTTTTTTCCTTTGTCCAGATAGTGCCCTTTATACACAGTTTTTCAGAAACGTGAACCAGAAGTTTTATTTTCCTGTCTCTAAACGTTGAGCTCAAAATATGTCTGTAGTAGTCCCAATGTGTATGGACACATAGGAGACCATGAAGCTGCTTCTACAGGCAGAACACAAAACTCCTGTAGTAGCAGCAGCAATGTTTAAGCCAGTGTGCATGGAGCCTAAATATCAAATCCTGGACTGTTACACTCTATTTCCAAAAGCATTGGGACACCTGACTTTATACATATGGACAACTTTAATGGAATCCCAGTCTTAGTCCGTAGGGTTCAACATTGAGTTGCCCCCCACTTTTGCAGCTATAACAGCTTCATCTCTTCTGGGAAGGCTGTCCACAATGTTTAGGAGGGTGTCTATGGGAATGTTTGACCATTCTTCCAGAAACACAAATTTTGAGGTCAGGCACTGATGTTGGACGAGAAGGTCTGGTCACAGTCTCTGCTCTAATTCATCCCAAAGGTGTTCTATTAGTTTAAGGTCAGGACTTTGTGCAAGCCAGTCAAGTTCTTCTACCCCAAACTCGCTCACCCATGTCTTTATGGACCTTGCTTTGTGCACTGATGTACAGTCATGTTCGAACAAAAAGGGGCCACCCCCAAACTGTTCCCACAAAGTTGGGAGCATGAAATTGTCCAAAATGTCTTGGTATGCTGACACCTTAAGAGTTCCCTTCACTGGAACTAAGGGGCCAACCCAACCCCTGTTAAACAACTCCACACCATAATCCCCCTCCCCACACCATAACCCCCCTCCATCAAATGATTTGGGGCAGTGCACAAAGCAAGGTCCATAAACCTGGGAGTGAGGATTTAAAGAATCTCCCCCCCCCCCCAGCCCATTAAAAACCCGCACTGGCACCCACGGTGCTTGGCGACAATGGCTAATCTGCGATATTCTGCAGACACCATCCTGGGTCTGAGGCGATTCGCCACAGTATTACCAGTCATCACCAAAAAGGCCTTAAGAATTGAGCAACTATTGAGAATCGATCGACGATCGACTATCAAAAATTTCAGTTATCCACCCCACCCTAAGCACATATCATGTGCTTTGATCAACACAAGATCGGCAGTAAAACACCGATTAGAAATCCATGATTTCATTCTTCAATACGATTTAGACTGCCTCTTTATTACAGAAAGCTGGCTCACAGCCGACTGTAACACCATTCTAGGAGAATTGGTGCCAGAAAACTACCGTATTATAACCGAAAACAGAATAGGGCAAAGAGGAGGAGGCCTGGCAGTGATCCACAGGACTCAACTTGCAATCACTAAACCAATCCTTCAAAACCCTCTTCCATTCATGGAAACCCTTACTCTGCAGCTGCAAACAAATCCCCAGGAGACCGTCCACGTTTTTCTCTGCTATAGGCCACCCGGGCCAAAATCGCAGCTTCTATCATCATTGACGGACTTCATCTCCACTTATACCCTTAACAGCAAACACCTTTTGCTGCTCGGGGATTTCAACCTCTGGGCCAATTCCTCACAAGACCCCATTGCTGACGCCTGTATTGACCACCTGAAAGGATTAGGGCTTCAGCAATTAGTATGTGGGCCCACACATGCTTCAGGTCATACACTAGATCTTATTTTCAGACAAAATCTGAAAATAAGTATTTTGGAAAATGAACCGTTGCCATGGACAGATCACCATGCAATTAAATTCATTATTTCCAAAACTTCCCCATTGCTAAAAACACCCAAGCCGGTGACAATACACTGGACTAGATCTCAGAAGAAGCTCCATTCGGAACTCTTCAAATCTACCTTGGGAAATAAAATTAAAACAATTCAACCATCTCGTACAGCCTCAGAAACATTGGATGCCATAAATGCAGCGCTACTACAGTCAGCAGACTTAGTAGCACCGAAACGCAAAGCCCTTATCCAGAAAAACAAGGCCGGCTGGTTCAACAACCAGCTGTCGCTTCTGAAGCAAGAGCGTAGAAGGGCAGAAGCCGCCTGGAAACGAAGCGCTTCTGAGGAGAATCTCTCCATCTACAAAGCAGCAACAAAAAAATACCACAAAGAAATCTTCAAAGCTAAGAAAAATTATTTTTCCGAGGCTATCAACAGCGCCCTAAACCGCCCACGGGAACTCTTCAAGCTGGTAACTTAGACCATGAATCCTGGCTGTCTTGAAGCCCCCAATTCAGATTCCCAAGAATTTTGTAATGAATTGTCGGATTTCTTCATCAATAAAATTGAGAGAATCCGGGAATGCATTCAGCAAAGCAAGACCCTCGTCAACACCCCCTCCCCCCCCGTACAACCACACAACATCCATAGAAACTCTCCACAACAAACAAAGTTCACTCTGGAACCCATCTCCATCGAGGCCACAGAAAATATCATCAGTGCGTTGCGCAATAGCACATCGCCTATTGATATTATCCCCACTAAACTACTGAAGGAATGTGCTGATATCCTGGCACCTCCCATCATGCAGCTTATAAACCAGTCATTTAAGGAAGGCATAGTGCCTTCCCTACTGAAAGAGGGCACAATCCAGCCCATCTTGAAGAAACCCACCCTGGACCCCAAGGACCCAACTCACCGCCGGCCCATAACAATGCTAAACGTCTTCTCCAAGGTAATGGAGAAAGTAGTGGTACAACAGCTGCAACAGCATCTAGATACCCATAATCTACTTGATCCATACCAATCGGGCTTCCGTCCCGGGCACGGGACAGAAACAGCATTGCTCAAAATATGGGACGATGTTCTAGAGGCCGCAGACGAAGGAGAATCTTGTCTTCTGGTTCTGCTGGACCTAAGCGCAGCCTTTGACACGGTAGACCACAAACTTTTACTGATTCGGCTGGCTGAAGTAGCCAGAGTCACAGAAGGTGATTTACCATGGTTTGCCTCTTTTTTAGAAAACCGATCACAAACAGTAAAATTGGGACCTTTCACTTCTGGAAAATGCACGGTGTCATGTGGAGTCCCTCAAGGATCACCCCTGTCACCGGTGCTCTTCAACATCTATCTTCGCCCTCTCTTTGAAATCATCAGTAGTCAGCAACTACTTTATCACTCATATGCAGATGACACGCAACTATATTTCCGCATCTGCAATAAAAAGGATCATCATCTCAGTTTAGAGAATTGTCTCTCTTTGATAGAAAACTGGATGACTAAGAGTTATCTCAAACTCAACAATTCCAAAACAGAACTTCTTCTGTTTCATGCAAGTCGCAAGAGTCAACTGGCAACAACCTGGACACCTCCGCCCATGTTTGGCCAGATCATCACCCCTAGCTCCAAAGTCAAAAGTCTCGGGGTCTTCTTTGACTCCTACATGACAATGGACGCACAAATAGGGTCAGTAGTCAGCGGATCTCACCATCTGCTGCGCCTACTACGCAGACTTATTCCATTTATTCCCAAAGAAGACGTAGCAGTCGTGGTGGTAACAATTGTGAACTCCAGATTGGACTATGCAAATGCCCTTTACCTCGGACTCCCCAAGTACCAAATCACTCGTCTGCAAACCGTTCAAAATACGGCCGCCAGACTTGTGACTGGGAAAAAACCCTGGGAATCCATCTCACCTTCACTAAGAGCCCTTCACTGGTTGCCAGTAAAAGACAGAATTGCTTTTAAAGCACTCTGTCTGATGCACAAGTGCATCCATGGGAAAGCCCCGCGATATCTTTGCCAAAAAATAGAAGCCCACAATCCCAATCGCGTTCTGCGATCCACCGACCAAAATCTGATCAAGGTACCCAAAGCCAGATACAAGTCCAAAGGAGAAAGAAGGTTTGCGGTCCAAGGTCCCAGACTATGGAACGCTTTACCAACCAGCATTCGGTTGGAGGTAAACCACCTGACCTTCAGAAGACAGATTAAAACTCTGCTCTTTTGATGTCAAGAGAGACTAAAAACACCCAGAGGTGATTCAGTTTGCATGTGCCGCGCTATATAAGTTTTTCATTCATTCATTCATTCATTCATAAGTTTTTCATTCATTCATAAAAATATGGATGAGAAACTTGACTGGCCTGGACAGAGTCCTGACCTCAACCCAATAGAACACCTTTGGGATGAATTAGAGTGGAGACTGCGAGCCAGACCTTCTCATCCAACATCAGTGCCTGACCTCAAAATTGTGTTTCTGGAAGAATGGTCAAACATTCCCATAGACACCCTCCTAAACCTTGTAGACAGCCTTCCCAGAAGAGATTAATCTGTTATAGCTGCAATGGGCGGGGACAACTCAATATTGAACCTTACGGACTAAAGTCCCATATACACAATATGAAAATCTGGAATAAAATTATGTCCGGATCTTTAGTATAGTGCTTTTGACAGCAGATTCCGATTTTTTTTTGTCTGACAAAAGCTGGATGTGTACACTATAAAATGTTATCATATGTGAACTCAGCGTCTGATTTTCATTTAATAAGTACGGTTTTCATCCAAAAAAAAAAAAAAAAATCATAAGAGTAAGACTACGCATTCTCAGAAAGGAAAGAATACATACAAAACTATTCAACACATTATGTCACTTCTGAAGTTGTATTCTGTCAGATGAGAATTTTTGTATGGTGAGTAACCTCTTCACTTTCCATATGAGACTAGTATGTCACAAAAAAGTCGTCTAGAAATCTGATGGTGTGTACGAGGCTTACGACTGGGATGTCATTAAAGTTCATGTGCTTTTAAAAGCAGGCATCCCAATACTTTTGGTAATATAGTGTATAAACTACATAAATCAAATAATAATAATAATAATAATAATAATAATAATGATGGAGAGATATTTCATCTCCTGGTTGTTTCTGTACATCTCCAATATCAGAAAATTATCTAAAGCTGGATATAAAAATGTAAAAAAATGAAATATCTGCCCTAAAAATCTAATAAATAAAAAGCAGCAGGAAGTCTGATATAGAAATACAAATACTATAATATAATTCTATGCTCTTCCCCCGATTAATAGACCTAGATCAGGTTGGCTTTATCCCTGGCAGGGAAGTCAGGGATAACACCCTCAAAGCTATCTCCGTTCACCATTGGCTCACATCGACTCGACAACGCGGATTCCTACTTTCCCTTGACGCAGAGAAGGCATTCAATAGAATGGCCTGGGATTACATGACAGAGACGATGACATTCTTAGGTCTCCCTCAGCGTATGCTTCACTTTATCCTTGCACTCTATGCCAACCCCAGAGCTAGAGTCCGAGTTAACGGCCACCTACCGGATGCCTTCTCTATCTCCAATAATACTCGTCAGGGTTTCCCTCTTTCCCCACTCATCTTTGTCCTTACGCTTGAGCCACTCCTACGACGCCTCAGAGCCAACCTGAATATCAAGGGGTAGACATCAATCACCACAATTATAAAGTGGCGGCCTTCACCGACGACATTCTACTCTTCCTGACGGAACCCATCACGACTCTACCGAATCTGCTCGCGGACCTTAAAACTTAATTACTTGACTAATTTGCAAATACATTTTTCGAAGTCCAACGCCCTCAATATCACTCTCCCCCCTGACATTTGCACACAATGCCAGACTAATTATCCATTCAAATGGAACACTAGCTCAATTACCTATCTGGGAATTCAGTTCCCCGCCTCCTTATCGGTCCTATACTCCGCTAACCAGAGCTTTTTTTCTCAGAAAATAGGTGCAGGAACTCAACCACGACCCCGTTCAGATTTCACAAACAGTAGAAGGGTCTTAAAGGGGCATTAAATACCAGAATTGCATTACATACAATGTGCAGAGTTCAGGGGGGTTACACACAGAGTGCAGAGCTGGCACTTGTAAACACAGAAACCAGACTTCTGTGTTTACAAGTGATTGTGATGAGCAGGCACCAAAGGGTCTGAGCCAAAGGTGGTGGAACTGAGTTCCCCCAGAAAAAAAGCCCTGCCGCTAACTACCTCCCACTGATATGAAACATTCAGAAATACCTTAAAGGCTGGTCTACAGGTCTCTTCTCATGGTTTAGTAGGGCAGCGGCTATCAAAATGAACGTATTACCCCGACGTCTCTACCTGTTTTAACAGTCCCGATCAAACTCCCAGCGGCCTTCTTTTCAACATACCGAAGGGCATGTACCGACTTTATTTGGGGTGGGCTCCGACCTCGGATAATCTATGCCAAACTCACCATCCCTAAACTGAAAGGGGGCATAGGCCTCCCAGATCTCCACAAATATCACCAGGCCTGTCACCTATCTAGAATTGTTGATTGGAATGTCCACTTCAACACTAAGCTTGGGTGTGATTAGAGAATTCGTTCTCATCCATCCCACTTGCCCAAACCCCGTGGATCACGCCAACCCTTATCCCCCCCCTCATGTCAGGCTCACCCTCTTATCCTCCCAACACTAACAATTTATAGAATAACAAGCTATGCGCATCAAGTTTCCTCCCTATTAGGCCCAATGACCACCCTTAAACACAACCCAGACTTTGCTCAGGGTCTCTCTTCCTTATTTCTGTCCAAGGCTTGGCCTCACGCTCATGTCCGTGCAGATCACTTCTTTGAAAACGATCGTCTACTCCCTTATGAGAATTTAAAATCCAAAATGAGGAACGGAGCTTTCCCGTTCTGGACGTATATGTCCAACTCGGACACTTTTTTGATAAACCTCGCCCAAAGCCGGCATGGTCCGGCCAACTCACCCCCTTGAAGACGATATGTGCAGGTACTGAACCTTTGACCCACTTAATCTCCTCTACGTATGCGTTACTATTTCCAGATTACAAGCCAAAAGACAACTGGGCCAGCCGAAAATAGGAAGCAGATCTTTCCATAGACCTAACAGACTGGTATTGGGAAGCTATATATTAATGCATACATAAGGGGATGGTAAATGTACACACATAGGAAAACGCTTTTAAAATATTTTCAAGATGGTACAGGACCCCCCTCAGGCTACACACCATCTACCCCTCTGTTTCCCCACTATGTTGGAGATGTGGAGCCGAGATGGGCTCGCTATTACACATTTGGTGGTAGTGCTCTAAATTACAACCGTTCTGGAATGAGGTTCATCGCCTCACCAACCACATATCTACCTATAACCTGAACTTCTCACCGGTGCAGTTTCTGCTCCATCACTCCAACAAACCCCCAAAGATCTATGCACGTTCCCTAGCAATGCACATGATTAACGCAGCAAAGCTTTGTATCCCCGCGAAATGGCGATCTCCGGAGCCACCGACTATAGCAGAGTGGTTTAGGTGTATACATAAAATTGCAGACATGGATAACCTGATCCATCAAGCACACGACACACCTTCTAAATATACTGAATCTTGGGCTTGCTGAATACACTTTACCTCGACAGATGAATATAAGACGGCGGTATTTTAATGGACTTCCGAGAGCTGTGGTGGGAAGCTGAAAACCTTCCACTTCTGTGTATTACCCCCCCATCTGGATCACCCCTCTCCCCCCCTCCTATACTGTATCTATACAAGACTATGCATAATATACTTACCATGGTTCTCTTTTGAACTTTTACACCCTCATCCCTTCCTGGCCCTGCCCGTACACAATTCATTATCATGCCACATTTGTAGTAGGTATGCATCCCCCTTCTACATTATTAGACGGGTTATCTATATTGTTTCTGACAATACTCTGGCATAACTTGATGATTACACGACCGCGAGATCGCTCACTCCCGTTTCCCTCTGCCTATGACACATCATACATTACATAGGCACTCACTCTGAAATATGGATTCCATATGTTGTTATGAAAGTTTCCAGTGTTTATTGTTTATATGACATCCGTTATATATCGGATGCGTCTGCGGCCTTGCAATTCGTGATCTCTTGTCAATGCATTATACTTTCTGTATTGTTATCATTCTTTTCAATAAAATATATAAGTTTGGGCACCCCAGGTAAAAAAAATTATTAATCTGCATAACGAAGCCAAGGAAAGATGGAAAAATCTCCAAAAAGGCATCAAATTACAGATTAGACATTCTTATAAGTCAAAAAAAGTTAGATTTTATTTCCATCATTTACACTTTCAAAAATTACAGAAAACAAAAAAATGGCGTCTGCAAAAGTTTGGGCACCCTGCAGAGTTAATATTTTGTACTGGCTCCTTTGGCAAGTATCACAGCTTGTAAACGCTTTTTGTAGCCAGCCAAGAGTCTTTCAATTCTTGTTTGAGGTATCTTTGCCCATTCTTCCTTACAAAAGTATTCCAGTTCTTTGAGATTTCTGGGCTGTCAAGCACTGCTCTTTTAAGGTCTATCCATAGATTTTCAATTATGTTGAGGTCAGGAGATTGTGAAGGCCATGGCAAAACCTTCAGTTTACGACTCTTGATGTAATCCCCCGTGGATTTTGAGGTGTGTTTAGGATCATTATCCATTTATAGAAGCCATCCTCTCTTTAACTTCAGCTTTTTCACAGATGGCATCAAGTTACCTTCCAAAATTTGATGAAATTTTATTGAATCCATTTTTTCTTCTACTCATGAAATGTTCCCAGTGCCACTGGCTGCAATACAACCCCAAAGCATGATTGATCCACCCCCATGCCTAACAGTTGGACAGAGGTTCTTTTCATTAAATTCTGTGCCCTTTCTTCTCCAAACGTACCTTTTGCTCATTCCGGCCAAAAAGTTCTATTTTAACCTCATCGGTGCACAAAACTTGTTTCCAAAATGCATCAGGCTTGTCTATATGTTCATTTGCAAAGTTCAAACGCTGATTTTTGTGGTGAGGATGTAGAAGAGGTTTTCTTCTGATGACTCTTCCATGAAGACCACATTTGTACAAGTATCTCTTTATAGTGGAATAGTGTACTACAACTCCAGTGTCTGCCAGATCTTTCTGGAGGGATCGTGCAGTCAAACGTGGGTTTTGAATTGCTTTTCTCACAATCTTGCGAGCTGTTCTGTCTGATATTTGTCTTGGTCTTCCAGATCTTGCTTTAACTTCCACTGTTCCTGATGTCTGCCATTTCTTTATTACATTCCAAACAGAGGATATTGACATCTGAAAACGCTTTGCTATCTTCTTATAGCCTTCTCCAGCTTTGTGAGCGTCAACTTTTTTCAGTTTCAGTTTTATAGACAACTGCTTAGAAGAACCCATGGTGGTGATTATTGGGGCATTAATACACATTTTTACCTGGGGTGACAAAACTTTCGATCCCCACTGTATAGAGAAAAATAAAAATAAACCGCGCTAATGACCAATAAACATAAAATGCATTAAATAATATGTGGACCACACCGATGAATTAATGTGATATATGCAAGGTTGAAAAAACAATCCAAAAAAACAAAAACAAACATTGAGTGTCCATAAAACACAAAAAGGGGCCTTTGTAGTCCAAAGTGAGAGGGCTAGCAAGGTTCCATACACAACCAATTGTGAATAATAAATTATAAACAACAAAAGTCCAGAGGAAATAAAACGTAACATCCACCCTGGTGAAGCCGAATCCCAATATGAGTCAGCAGGATATTGGTTAACACTGATGTGACATGCAGCTGAAGACCTCCACCACACACATATGCAAGTCTGCTTACCAAATGTAAATGGTCCCTGGCTGAGAGGAGACCAAAACAGCAGACAGGATCAAACAGCTGGGCTCGGTGAGAGAGTGAAACAATTCAGCTTGGGTCATCCGACAGTGGCTCCAATAACATTGCTATTCTGTTTATATGACACAGTTTAAACCGCAGCTCCATTTATGTTTAGTTTGCATTTCACGTGCACCTTTTATTTTATTTGATTTGATGCACAGCATCATATATTGATTAGCGCAATTTACCTCACTTTTTTTCCCACTGTATAGAGCCCGACACATAGTGATAAAATGTGTGATGAGACAAATGAGAAATCTGCAACCTACAATGTGTCCAAATACCAACACTTATAATGTAAATGTGATAACTCCACCAATAGTGATCAATAATAAGAATTTCATTCACAACAAAAATACACTTTCATACATGTGAGGAAGGGCAGATCTCCTCCAACCTAGTCAGCCGGCTTGAGCGAAGTGGCGCTGCTGGAAGGATATAAACAAGCGTGTCTGGGCCTTGCTTGTGGGGACAAAACTTTTGGTAAGTGATCGGTTTCCTCACTGGTGTGGGGAGGTTGATTGGAGTTGCTGCAAACGTGACAGCTGATCAGCATTAATTTAAACCCTCTGGATGAATCTCTGGTATTTCTGTTAGACCCCTTTCACACTGAGGCAATTTTCAGGTATTTCAGCACTAGAAATATTACCTGAAAACTGCCTCCCATTTATTTGCAAGAGAGCTTTCACACCCGCTTGTGGGACTTAAGGCTACTTTCACACTAGGGTGTCACAAGTATCATCAGTAAAGCACCGCTATTTTTAGTGGCGCTTTACTGTAATATTTGCGGTGCTTTTAGGTCGCTAGCGGGGCGCTTTTAACCCCCACTAGCGGCTGAAAAAGGGTTAAAACTGCCCACAAAGCGCCACTGCAAAACTGGTCTTTTTTCTTTTTTTTTTGAAGGTCCTGTTGTCACCGGCCCACTAGCGCCTGAGAAGCGCAGTTATAAACACCACACAAATGACCGACGATTTAGCGGCGCTGCAGTGTGAAAGGTCTTACTGCACAAGTCCCTGTATGGTGATTGGAGATGGAAGTAGTGGTAAATGGGTTGCAGGAAATCCAATTTTTCACATTTATGAACTTTCTCTTGATGTTTGTAATTTTATAAGATAACTTTGTTGCTCTTCATGTTTATGTATTTGTTGCACATTATATGTTATAAAGATAGAAGTAGCTGTGAATAGGTTGGAGGAGATCTGCCCTTCCTCACATGTATGAAAGTGTATTTTTGTAATGAATGTAATTGTTCTATCTGATCACTATTGGTGGAGTTATCACATCTAGTATAATATGGAAGACTGCAGCACTAGTATATAACATTCACACAATATAAATGTGAAAATATAACAATAAAAGTGAGACTCCTCATCACAATCCTCCCTATAAGTGTATATATAACAATGGTATGGAGAATATTTCACTGATAACTAATGAAGAGAATTTATAATCAGCATATATAAAATCAGTGCAGCAATATTGGTACAAATTATCAAAAAAGGTCGAAATAAAGAACGGTAATAATAAAATCTTCTCCACACCATAAGATCAAATCCTCCACCATGATGTTTAAAGGAAATCCCAAAGTACAACGGTGTCACTTTTAGTCAATGAAGTTTCCACAACATGAGTGAGACTTCTGTGACCATCAAAGTGAATTCCCACAACTGAATCCAAGAGAAGGTTGGAGGTGAAAGCCTATTGGTCAGTGTGAGTGTGTATGGTCCAATCCCCATACAGGAATATTGAATGGATCTCACCACCTCATCCACTTCTCATGTCACATTTAGTAATTGGGAGCCACAAAAAGAGGAAACCTCCAATAGTGTATGTGATCGATTGTGTTTTATAAAGTGATCTCATATAAATGATTCCAAATGAGTTCCATTCATGTAGAGAATAGTTCCATTCATTCCTGGGGAAAAATTCATTTTCTTCTGGTAACATTCTTCTCTTCTTCTACAGATTGTCCTTTAATCACCTGACAGACAGTTCCTCCCCCCACCTGGCATCTGGAATAAGAAATAACCAGACACTGAGGACACTGAGCCTGTCTGATAACAATCTGGAGGGTCCACATTTCAGGGATCTGATGGAAGCTCTGACAACAAGCCGGATAGAGGAATTACAGTGAGTATAACAGGACTGACTGAGACAATAATATTCTGGGGCAGTTTTATATCTAAACCACATAAATAATATAGAAATATGAAAATGTCATCAAATTCCATCTTTAGGCTCCATACACACTGGGCTTATAAACATGGCAGTTCCCTTGGCAGAAAAAAAACTTTCATATAGAGAGTTTATTGTATAAAGTTTAAATGAGTTTAAGAGAATTTTTGCATTTTTTTCTGCCAGAAAGCTCCAATCAAAAACGTGAACCAGAAGTTTTTTTTTTCCTGCCTCTAAACGTTGAGCTCAAAATATGTCTGTTATCCTCCCAATGTGTATGGACACATAGGGGAACATGGAGCTGCTTCTACAGGCAGAACACAAAACTCCTGTAGTAGCAGCGATTGTTAAGCCAGTGTGCATGGAGCCTAAATATCCAAACCTGGACTGTTACACTCTATTACCAAAAGTATTGGTACGCCTGTCTTTACATGCATGAACTTTAATGACATTCCAGTCTTAGTCTGTAGGGTTCAATATTGAGTTTGCCCCACCTTTTGCAGCTATAACAGCTTTATCTCTTCTGGGAAGGCCGACCCCAAGGTTTAGGAGGGTGTCAATGGGAATGTTTGACCATTCTTCCCAGAAACACAATTTTGAGGTCAGGCACTGATGTTGGACGAGAAGGCCTGGCTCACAGTCTTTGCTCTAATTCATCCCAAAGGTGTTCTATTGGGTTGCGGTCAGGACTTTCTGCAAGCAAGTCAAGTTCTTCCACCCCAAACTCACTCATTTGTGTCTTTATGGACCTCGCTTTGTGCACTGGTGTGCAGCCATGTTGGAACAGGAAGGGGCTGTCCCCCAAACTGTTCCCACAACATTTGGAGCATGAAATTGTCCAAAATGTCTTGGTATTCTGACACCTTAAGAGTTCCCTTCACTGGAGCTAAGGGGCCAAGCCCAACACCTGTAAAAACTCCACACCATAATCCCCCCTCCCCCCACACCATAATCCCCCTCCATCAAATGATATGGGGCAGTGCACAAAGAAAGGTCCATAAAGACATGGATGAGAGATTTGACTGGCCTGGACAGAGTCCTGACCTCAACCCAATAGAACACCTTGGGGGTAAATTAGAGCAGAGACTGTAACCCAGGCCTTCTCATCCAACATCAGTGCCTGACCTCACAAATTCTCTTCTGGAAGAATGGTCAAACATTCCCATAGACACCCTCCTAAACCTTGTGGATGGTCTTCCCAGAAAAGGTGAATTTGTTATAGCTGCAAAGGGTGGGGCCAACTCAATATTGAACTCTACGGACTAAAGGCCCATACACACAAAATAAAAATCGGAAGTAAAATTTCGTCCGGACAAACGATCTGCCGATTTTTGGATCGTTAGTATGGTGCTTTTGACAGCCGATTCCGATTTTTTTTTTATTGTTTTGTCTGACAAATGCTGGATGTGCAAACTATAAAAATGTTATCATACGTGAACTCAGTGTCTGATTTTCATTTAATTTGTATGGTTTTCATCTGAAAAAAAATCAGTAAGATTACGCATGCTCAGAAACGAAAGAATACATACAAAACTTTAAGTGACTTGTTTGCTCACTGGTGTGGGGGAGGATGATTGAAGTTGCTGCAAAGAAGTGGCAGCTGATCAGCATTGATAGAAACCATCTGGATGAATCTCTGGAACTTCTGTTAGACCCCTTTCACACTGAGGCAGTTTTCAGACATTTTAGCACTAGAAATAGCGCCTGAAATCTGCCTCCCATTCATTTGCATGAGAGATTTCACACTGGGGCGGTGCGCTTGTGAGATGTTAGAAAAAGTCCTGCAAGCAGCATCTTTGGAGCGGGTTATGAGCTTTATAAATAGTGATCCCAAAATGTCCCTTCCAATTGAAATGAATGGGTAGCACTTCCAAAGCACTTTGAAAGCAACACTGGTCTTTTTTCATTTTTTTAAGGTCAGGTTGTCACCAGCCCACTAGCACACAAAAAGCACCACAAAAACAATGGCTGCTTTAGCGGCTCTGCAGTGTGAAAGGTCTTACTGCACAAGTCACTGTATGGTGATTGGAGATGGAAGTAGTGGTGAATGGGTTGTAGGAAATCCACTTTTTCACATTTATGAATTTTCTCTTGATGTTTGTAAATTTTATAAGATAACTTTGTTGCTCTTCATGTTTATGTATTTGTTGTACATTATATGTTATATAGATAGAAGAAGCTGTGAATAGGTTGGAGGAGATCTGCCCTTCCTCACATGTATGAAAGTGTATTTTTGTAGTGAATGTAATTGTTCTATCTGATCACTATTGGTGGAGTTATCACATCTAGTATAATATGGAAGTCTGCAGCACTAGTATATAACATTCACACAATATAAATGTGAAAATATAACAATAAAAGTGAGACTCCTCATCACAAACCTCCCTATAAGTGTCTATATAACAATGGTATGGAGAATATTTCACTGATAACTAATGAAGAGAATTTATAATCAGCATATATCAAATTATTGCAGCAATATTGGTACAAATTTTCAATAAAGGTCCAAATAAAGAACAGTAATAATAAAATCTTCTCCACACCATAAGATCAAATCCTCCACCATGAGGTTCAAAGGAAATCCCAAAGTACAATGGTGTCACTTTTAGTCAATGAAGTTTCCACAACATGAGTGAGACTTCTGTGACCATCAAAGTGAATCCCCAAAACTGAATCCAAGACTTAGCAGAAGGTTGGAGGTGAAAGCCTATTGGTCAGTGTGAGTGTGTATGGTCCAATCCCCATACAGGAATAATGAATGGATCTCACCACCTCATCCACTTCTCATGTCACATTTAGTAATTGGGTTCTACAAAAAGAGAAAACCTCCAATAGTGTAGATGATCGATCGTGTTTTATAAAGTGATCTCATATAAATGATTCCAATAAAGACAAATGAGTTCCATTCATTCCTGGGGGAGAAATTCATTTTCTTCTGGTAACATTCTTCTATTCTTCTACAGATTGTCCTCTACTCACCTGACAGACAGTTCCTCCCCCCACCTGGCATCTGGAATAAGAAATAACCAGACACTGAGGACACTGGACCTGTCTGATAACAATCTGGAGGGTCCTCATTTCAGGGATCTGATGGAAGCTCTGACAAAAAGCCGGATAGTGGAATTACAGTGAGTATAACAGGACTGACTGAGACAATAATATTCTGGGACAGTTTTATATCTAAACCACATAAATAATATAGAAATATGAGAATGTCATCAAATTCCATCTTTAGGCTCCATAAACACTGGGCTTACAACAATGCCAGTTCCCTTGGCAGAAAAAAAACGTTCATATAGAGAGATTAGTGTACAAAATTTAGGAGAGTTTTGCGTTCTTTCTGCCAGAAAGCTCCAATCAGAAACGCGATGACACGCGCAGAGCGTGAAATGCATAGAAGAGAGGCTTGACACACAAACTGACAGGAGCCGTCCACTTTTGCCGGGTATTTGGAATGCATGCCGCTAGTCACACAGTGGTTCAGGATCGATTCTACAGAGCCTCGAGCTGCCTTTGTGCCGTTTGTATCATATTGGACATGTAAGTGCAGCTTACTTTTATATAAAACTGTATTACACTATACCTGCCTTCTGTGTCTCTTTGTGGCAAAGCCAATTCCACAGAGTCTTGGGATGGGAGAAGGAGACAGAGGAATATTGTGGAAGATATTCGATACTGGAGAGATTTGTTTACATTTCCCTGCTTTTTTCAATCATGATTGTATTTATCCATGTATGGAGGAGAGAGATAGATGTGGATTCTGATGGAGACTGACCTGTGAACCGATCAGTTTCTCACATTTCATGTTTTATGGTCACTTGCTGGCCGGGGAAATCTGGTGAGCGCCTTCTGGTGAGCGCCTTCACTGGTCACTCCGGGGGAAGCACTATTAATTTGGAGTATTGGAGAACATATTTCAGGAGCGTGGTGTTGGAGAATATATTGAAGAGTCATTTATCATAGAAATGTATGGACTTTTATGTATATTGATGAATTGAGCACTTTATGATTACACACATTTTATTTAATTTATTGATTTAATTATATAGCTTTTATTAATTCTCTAAAATATTTAAGTTTTTTCTAGGGCTGAAACAACTAATCGATTAATCGACAACTAATCGATTATGAAAATAGTGGTCAACTATTTTCATAATCGAATAATCGGCCAGTTGATTAGTTGGCCTGCATATAGAATGCATTATTTGTTTACATATCAGGAAATATAGTGCAGCACACATACAGCTCAGTACACCATCCATACATGTCACTAAGTGCCTGAGAATTTGTGAATGTGCAAGTGTGAGGAGCAATGCCTCATGGGACATGTAGTCCTTGGCAGGAAGTGAGTGGTTCTAAAGGCAGACTTTCTTTTTTTTTTTTTTAAACCTTGCTATATCGGGCGCTCTATACTATACTTTTCACTTTGAAGGCAGGAGGAGCCAGAAGCATCGGTGAGGGACCCCAGAAGTGGAGGATCTGGGCTGCTCTGTGCAAAACAATTACACAGAGCAGGTAAGTATAACAAGTTTGTTTAAAAAAAAAAAAAAAAAAAAAAAAAACACTTTAAAGACTCTGTGCAGGGAAGATCAGCATCTGAACCCAGAGAAAGTGGAGGTAATAGAAGGCATTACAATTACTGTAGTTGGTTATTTATATTTACCACTGCATATGGATATTTAAGAATAAATTGCCTTTTTTTTATTTATATATTAACTAAATTGTACACCAAAACGATAATCGGCCAAATAATGGATTATGAAAATAACCGTTAGTTGCAGCCCTAGTTTTTTCCTTTGTCCAGATAGCGCCCTTTATACAGTTTTTCAGAAACGCGTACCAGAAGTTATTTTTTCTGCCTCTAAATGTTAAGCTCAAAATATCCACATAAGCTAACATGGAGCTGCTTCTACAGATGGAACACAAAACTCCTCTAGTAGCAGCAATTATTATTTTATTTTTTAATTGTTTATTTATTAAAAAAAACAGGAGACTGGTCCACACAAACTATAATAAAAACAATGCAGTGATTTACACCAGCGAGTACACGTACACAGGGGGAAACAAGATCTCCGTAACAATTTCTGCTAAAGACAGGGACACAGGCACCCGAGGACGGATGCTCAGACCGCACCCCCCCCCCCCGCCTCCAGCATCAACCTCTATGAAAACCCTGTGTGGGAGTTCTGTGCTTGGGAGGTGCGTTGGGATGATATGGTCCGGCGGATCCAGCCTCCCACATTTTCCCGTTTCTAAGTGCAAGGGAGAAGAGAAGAGAGATGAAGTAGGACCGTAGGCGCTGCGTAGAGAGCAGCAAAAGGAGGAGGTAGGATAGTGCATCCAGAAAGAATGAGAGGTGGGGGGAGGGGATAGAGGGGGGGGGAGTGGAGAGAGGAGAGGGGGAGGGGAGGGGGGAAAGGGGAGGGGGAAAGGGAGAGATTGCGAGCATGGACATCTAACGAAATTTGGTGGGCAAGCCCGGCAGTCAGCACCGTGGAACCAATGGGGGCAGCCCTCGTCAGTAGTGTTTAAGAGTTACCCCTGAGGGCCTGGCCCTCCTCTGAATATGTAAAAATGTTCCACAGTTGCCAGGTTTGGGAGCAAAGTTCACTCCTGTCTTGTTTCGTCAGGACAAGATCCTCCATTTTGTTAATGTCATCTACCTTCCGCAGCCACATGGCTACGGTCGGTGGGTTCGGGGACTTCCAGCTGAGTGGGATACATGCCTTGGCCACGTCTAGTAAGTGGCGGACGACAGACTTTTTGTATGTTCGCGCCGGGGTGTCATTTGCGTGCAAGAGAAAGTACGCCGGTCATTCGGGACTACTCGGTCAGAAAATGTTTGTGTTATACGTCTGATTTCCTCCCAGTATGTCTGTAGATGCGGGCAGGACCAAAAGACGTGAATTAGAGTGCCTTTGTCTGTTTGACACCTCCAACAGAGGTCTGACACTGTTGGGAACAGCTTGCTCAGCAGGTCCCGAGTTCTATACCGTCCTATATACAATTCTGGACTGTTATACTATATTGCCAAAATTATTGGGACGCCTGTCTTTACATGCATGAACCTAAATGACATCCCAGTCTTAGTCCGGAGGGTTCAATATTGAGTTGGCCCCATCCTTTGCAGCTATAACACCTTCATCTCTTTTGGGAAGGCCAACCACAAGGTTTAAGAGAGTGTCTATGGAAATGTTTGACCATTCTTCCAGAAACACAATTTTGAGGTCAGGCACTGATGTTGGACGAGAAGGCCTGGCTCACAGTCTTTGCTCTAATTCATCCCAAAGGTGTTCTATTGGGTTGAGGTCAGGACTCTGCAAGCAAGTCAAGTTCTTCCACCCCAAACTCACTCATTTGTGTCTTTTTGGACCTTGCTTTGTGCACTGGTGTGCAGTCATGTTGGAACAGGAAGGGGCTGTCCCCCAAACTGTTCCCACAACGTTGGGAGCATGAAATTGTCCAAAATGTCTTGGTGTGTTGACACCTTAAGAGTTCCCTTCACTGGAGCTAAGGGGCCAAGCCCAACACCTGAAAAAGAACTCCACACCATAACCCCCCCCCCCCCCCACACCATAATCCCCCTCCATCAAATGATATGGGGCAGTGCACAAAGAAAAGTCCATAAAGACATGGATGAGAAACTTGATTGGCCTGGACAGAGTCCTGACCTCAACCCAATAGAACACCTTGGGGATGAATTAGAGCAGAGACTGTGACCAAGGCCTTCTCATCCAACATCAGTGCCTGACCTCACAATTGTGTTTCTGGAAAAATGGTCAAACATTCCCATAGACACCCTCCTAAACCTTGTGGATGGTCTTCCCAGAAAAGGTGAATCTGTTATAGCTGCAAAGGGTGGGGCCAACTTAATATTGAACTCTACGGACTAAAGGCCCATACACACAAAATAAGAATCGGAAGTAAAATTTCGTCCGGACGAACGATCTGCCGATTTTTGGATCGTTAGTATGGTGCTTTTGACAGCCGATTCCGTTTTTTTTTTTTATTGTTTTGTCTGAAAAATGCTGGATGTGCAAACGATAAATTATTGTACGTGAACTCAGTGTCTGATTTGTATTTAATTAGTATGGTTTTCACCTGAAAAAAATCATAAAAGTAAGATTACGCATGCTCAGAAACAAAAGAATACATACAAAACTTTAAGTGATTTGTTTGCTCACTGGTATGGGGGGAGGATGATTGAAGTTGCTAGAAAGAGGTGGCAGCTGATCAGCATTGATATAAACCATCTGGATGAAATCTCTGGTATTTCTGTTAGACACCTTTCACACTGAGCCAGTTTTCAGACATTTTAGCACTAGAAATAGAGCCTGAAATCTGCCTCCCATTCATTTGTATGAGAGATTTCACACTGGGGCGGTGTGCTTGTGGGATGTTAGAAAAAGTCCTGCAAGCAGCATCTTTGGGGCGGGTTATGAGCTTTATAAATAGCGATCCCAAAATGTCCCTTCCCATTGAAATGAATGGGCAGCACTTCCAAAGCTGTTTGAAAGCAACACTGGTCTTTTTTCATTTTTTTAATCACTTAAAGGACCGCCTCCTGCACATATACGTTGGCAGAATGGCACGGCTGGGCAGATCCATGTACAGGTACGTCCTCTACCTCTACCCAGCCGTGGGTCACGGGCGCGCGCCCATGGCGCTCTCCCGTGACCCGGTCCGAAGCGCCGGGACTCGCGGACCCGATCGCCGCACTCCACAGAGCTGAAGAACGGGGAGAGCCATGTGTAAACACACAGGGAACACATAACCCCTACAGCGCCCCCTTGTGGTTAACTCCCAAACTGCAACTGTAATTTTCACAATAAACAATGCAATTTAAATGCATTTTTTGCTGTGAAAATGACAATTGTCCCAAAAATGTCCGAAATGTTGGCCATAATGTCGCAGTCATGAAAAAAAACGATGATCACCACCATTAGTAGTAAAAAAAAAGAATAATAAAAAAAAATGCAATAAAACTATCCCCTATTTTGTAAACAAAAGACCCTAGAGAATACAATGGCGGTCGTTGCAACTTTTTTACCGTTCATGGTATTTGCACAGCAATTTTTTTAACATGTTTTTTTTGGAAATAAAACAGTTTTGTGCTTTTTTTTAAAAAAAAAAACATTAAAGTTAGCCCAATGTTTTTGCATAATATGAAAGATGAAGTTACGTCGAGTAAATAGATACCCAACATGTCACCCTTCAAAATTGCTTGTGGAATGGCGCCAAACTTCGCTACTTAAAAATCCCTATAGTTGACGCTTTAATTCGTTTTCCTGGTTACATCTTTTTAGTTGGAGAAGAGGTCTAGGGCCAAAATGATTGCTCTCGCTCCAACGTTCACAGCGATACCTCACATGTGTGGTTTGAACACTGTTTTCATATGTGGGCGGGACTTACGTGTGCAGTCGCTTTTGTATACGAGCACACGGGAACAGGGGCGCTTTAAATTTGTTATTTATTTTTTATTGTTAATTTTACTTTATTTATTTTAGTTTGACACGTTTTCCACCAAAAATAAGTGTTTTGATCACTTTTATTCCTATTACAAAAAATGTAAACATCCCTTGTAATAGGAATATAGCATGACAGGTCCTCTTTACAGTCAGATATGGGGTCAATAAGACCCCACATCTCACCTCTAGGCTGGAAAGCCTGAAAAAAACAAAACAATCCTGGCTTCGATCGTAGCGGTGAGTCGGAAGAAGCACCGGAGGGCGACGGGACGGGGGGATGTCCCCTTTCGCCTCCCGTATGAACGATCAAGAGGCGGAACAGCCGCCATGATTGTTCTTATGATGTAGGAAATCGCCGGCTGAAAGACATCATTCAGATATCTCTGCACAAAGTCAAGGATGTCATATGACGGCCGACGGGCAGGAAGTGGTTAAAACGCATTTTGTTTTCTAGAGTATTTTCCGGACATTGCAGAGTATTGATGCGGGGGTATTGCAGAGTATTGGTGCGGGGGTATTGCAGAGTATTGTGCGGGGGTATTGCAGAGTATTGTGCGGGGGTATTGCAGAGCATTGCACAGGGGGTATTGCAGAGTATTGGGCAGGGGTATTGCAGAGTATTGGGCAGGAGTATTGCAGAGTATTGGGCAGGAGTATTGCAGAGTACTGGCAGGGGTATTGCGCAGGGGGTATGGCATAATATTGCGCAGGGGGTATGGCAGAGTATTGCACAGGGGTATTGCACGGGGGTATTGCAGAGCATTGCGCAGGGGGTAGGGGTATTGCAGAGTGTTGCACAGGGGTAGGGGTATTGCAGAGTATTGCACAGGGGTATTGCAGAGTATTGCACAGGGGTAGGGGTATTGCAGAGTATTGCGCAGGGATGGCTGGATCTGTGACTGCAATAGTCACAGATCCAGCCACAGCGCTGCTGACACCCGCTCTCTCCCCTCCCCTCTCACACTGTACCAATCGGTTTGTTTACATGTGATCGCTCCATCATTGGACGGAGCGATCACGTAGTAAACAGCCGCTATCAGTGGCAATTTACCATGATCCGTGGTTACGGACACTCCTGTGTGCGCGCCCCAGGGGGCACACGGGAGCGCGATTCTGGGAGGACGTCCTCCCAGAGTTAAGCAACCGCCTTATAGACGTATATTGTCTATAAGGCGGTGATTAAGTGGTTAAGGTCCCGTTGTCACTGGCCCACTAGCACACAAAAAGCAACACAAAAACAACGGCTGCTTTAGTGGCATTGCAGTATAAAAGGTCTTACTGCACAAGTCACTGTATGGTGATCGGAGATGAAAGTAGTGGTAAATGGGTTGTAGGAAATACACTTTTTCACATTTATGAACTTTCTCTTGATGTTTGTAATTTTATAAGAAAACTTTGTTGCTCTTCATGTTTATGTCTTTGTTGCACATTATATGTTATATAGATAGAAGTAGCTGTGAATAGGTTGCAGGAGATCCTCACATGTATAAAAGTGTATTTTGTAGTGAATGTAATTTTTCTATCTGATAACTATTGGTGGAGTTATCACATCTAGTATAATATGGAAGACTGCAGCACTAGTATATAACATTCACACAATATAAATGTCTAAATATAACAATAGAAGTGAGACTCCTCATCACAAACCTCCCTATAAGTGTATATATAACAATGGTATGGAGAATATTTCACTGATAACTAATGAAGAGAATTTATAATCAGCATATTTAAAATTAGTGCAGCAATATTGGTACAAATTTTCAAAACAGGTCTAAATAAAGAACGGTAATAATAAAATCTTCTCCGCACCATAAGATCAAATCCTCCACCATGATGTTCAAAGGAAATCCCAAAGTACAACGGTGTCACTTTTAGTCAATGAAGTTTCCACAACATGAGTGAGACTTCTGTGACCATCAAAGTGAATCCCCACAACTGAATCCAAGACTTAGCAGAAGGTTGGAGGTGAAAGCCTATTGGTCAGTGTGAGTGTGTATGGTCCAATCCCCATACAGGAATAATGAATGGATCACACCACCTCATCCACTTCTCATGTCACATTTAGCAATTGGGATCCACAAAAAGAGAAAACCTCCAATAGTGTAGATGATCGATTGAGTTTTATAAAGTGATCTCATAGAAATTATTCTAATAAAGAGAAATGAGTTCCATTCATGTAGAGAATAGTTCCATTCATTCCTGGGGGAGAAATTAATTTTCTTCTGGTAACATTCTTCTCTTCTTCTACAGTTTGTCCGATAATCACCTGACAGACAGTTCCTCCCCCCACCTGGCATCTGGAATAAGAAATAACCAGACACTGAAGAGACTGAACCTGTCTGATAACAATCTGGAGGGTCCTCATTTCAGGGATCTGATGGAAGCTCTGACAACAATCCAGATAAAGGAATTACAGTGAGTATAACAGGACTGACTGAGACAATAATATTCTGGGACAATTTTATATCTAAACCACATAAATAATATAAAAATATGAGAATGTCATCAAATTCCATCTTTAGGCTCCATACACACTGGGCTTACAACAATGCCAGTTCCCTTGGCAGAAAAAAAACTTTCATATAGAGAGATTAGTGTACAAAGTTTAGGAGAGTTTTGCATTTTTTCTGCCAGAAAGCTCCAATCAGAAACGCGATGACACACGCAGAGTGTGAAATGCATAGAAGAGAGTCTTGACACACAAACTGACAGGAGCCGTCCACTTCTGCCCGGTAGTTGGAACGCACACCACATGCCGCTAGTCACACAGTGGTGCAGGATCGATTCTACAGAGCCTTGAGCTGCCTTTGTGCCGTTTCTATCATATTGGACATTGGAGAGATTTTTTTACATTTCCCTGCTTATTCGATCATGATTGTATTTATCCATGTATGGAGGAGAGAGATAGATGTGGATTCTGATGGAGACCAGTGGCGGCCCGCCCATAGGGGGCGCTCGGGCGCCACCCCCCAAGCTGTGAAAAAAAAAAATGAAAAAAGTTTTTTTTTTTTTTAAATGTCACTTCAAGAGTGACCAGGCGCCGGACATGCAGCGGTCTATGGGAAGCTTCTCAGCCTGCAATCAGCTGATTGCAGGCTGGGAAGCTGATTTGCCCGTGTTTAGGGCATGTGCAGGGCGCAAGCTGTGCACCCGCACACACTCCCACTTCCTTTGATTTGCTAGCATGCCCGCTAGCTGTCATGGGATTGGTGCGCGGGACTGGAGCAGAGGTCAATGGGCAGTACTGTATTGACTTCTGGTATCAATCACTATCATCACATGATGTCACTTCCGGCGCCGGCGGTATCTCTCTCTGTAGCGCGTGGGGGGGCATCTTAGAGAAGCAGCGCCAACCATTGAAGAAGGTAAGTGTTCCTTCCCGGCTCCATCCCCCGCCCCCCACTAGCACTGTTTGCAGCACCACCGCTAGTATTGCCAGCCAGCTCCGCCACCATCTGTTGTGTCTCTGAGTCTCTCTCTCATCTACTACAATCTAGCATCGGCCCCCCCTCCCCCCTCCCCCCCAGTTCACTCACCTCCGAAGCAGCAGTGTGCACTGCTTTAGGTTCCCCCCTCCATGTACCGCCGATTCCATTGCTGCAGGAAGCCGTGGGCTGAGGGCTCTCATGAGCTACAATCCAGCAGCGGCTCCCCTCCCCTCCACACAGTTCACTCTAAATCCTGCACTCATCTCCGGAGCAGCACAGCAGTGTGCACTGCTTCAGGTTCCCCCCTTCTCCACCTCAATGTACCGATGCTGCAGCCTGGCCTGAATCTGCACTCTCTCTCTCCCACCAGCAGCAGCACACCATTCCACTGGGCACTGTCTAGTGCTGCTAGTGGGGGGTGCTGCTGCTAGTGGGGGGGGTACTGATATTCACTTGGCTAATGGGGTCTCTAAAGGGGGGCCTGCTAATGTTAAGGGACTCACTCCCCAGCACTGACCCCACCATTCCCCCCTCACTGACACACTGATCCCTCCATCCCTCCCCCCAGGCACTGGCAGTGATCCCACCATCCCTCCCCCGGGCACTGGCAGTGATCCCTCCATCCCTCCCCTCGGGCACTGGCAGTGATCCCTCCATCCCTCCCCCCAAGCACTGGCACAGATCCCACCATCCCTCCCCCAGGGCACTGGCATTGATCCCACCATCCCTCCCCCAGGGCACTGGCATTGATCCCACCATCCCTCCCCCCAGGCACTGGCATTGATCCCACCATCCCTCCCCCAGGCACTGGCAGTGATCCCACCATCCCTCCCCCGGGCACTGGCACTGATCCCACCATCCTTCCCCCCGGGCACAGGCAGTGATCCCACCATCCCTTCCCCGGGCACTGATCCCACCATCCCCCCCCAGGCACTGGCATTGATCCCACCATCCCTCCCCCTGGGCACTGGCACTGATCCATGGGCGTAGGAACCAGGGGGAGGCATCCCCCCAGGAAATAATGCAGGGGGACAGGTATGGTAAAATCCCCCCCAGGTTAGGAGGACTTGTCACAGCACAGCTCCTGCGCCGTTATCTGTTTTTTGTTTCAGCCCTTCCGCCTGGTTGGCTGGTGGAACTGTCTGTCTCCCTTGATGTGGGAGTGGCAGGAAACGCCAGCCAACCAGGCGGAAGGGCTGAAAAAAACAGATAACGGCGCAGGAGCAGCGATTGGCGGGCGGTGGAGTGGGAGGTGCTGTTCCTCTATGGTGCACTGATTGGCAGTATTCGAGAGTGTCAGTGTACACGTGTTTACAGCGCGGTGGCGGTGGCAAGTTTGATTTTCTCCATCTCCAGCAAGGTAAGCAAAACACTCTCCTTTACCGCTGAGGTCGCCTGTTTTTTGACTGAAAATCAGCGGTGCACTGCCTGATCCCCACCCATCCACCTCAGAGCCTGTAAATTTAGTAAGACTGCTAGGACTTTTAGTTCATCTTCTCCTGGGGCTCATGGAGATTGGAGAACTACAAGTCCCAGCAGGTTATACATACAATAAGGCTCTGAGGTGAATGGGTGTGGATTGCATGCACTGTGAGCCCAGGAGAAGATGGAGAACTACAAGTCCCAGCAGGTTATTATATAAGGCTCTGCGGTGGAAGGATGTCCGGACACCCATCCACCTCGGAGCCCTATTGTATAACCTGCTGGGACTTGTAGTTTCCCATCTTCTCCTGGGGCTCAGGTGCATGCAATCCACACCCGTTCACCTCAGAGCCTTATTGTATGTATAACCTGCTGGGACTTGTAGTTCTCCATCTCCTGGGGCTCAGGTGCATGCAATCCAACATCAATGGGACTACAAGTCCCAGCAGTGAGAAAAACTGAACAAAGATGGTGGATTGCATGCACCTGAGCCCCAGGAGACGATGGAGAACTACAAGTACCAGCAGGTTATAATATAAAGCTCCGAGGTGGATGGATGTCTGGACAGTGACAATTGATGGGCACAGTGGTGACAATTGATGGCACAGTGGCTGTGTTTGATGGCATGGCACAGTGGTTGCGTTTTGATGGCATGGCACAGTGGTGACAATTGATGGCACAGTGGCTGCGTTTGATGGCATGGCACAGTGGTAACAATTGATGGCACAGTGGTGATAATTGATGGGCCCAGTGAGGCTGCAATTGTTTGTTTTTTTTGCGCCCCCCAAAAATTTTGAGCACCAGCCGCCACTGATGGAGACTGACCTGTGAAATGATCAGTTTCTCACATTTCATGTTTTATGGTCACTTGCTGGCCGGGGAAATCTGGTGAGCGCCTTCTATAGTCACTCCGGGGGAAGCACTATTGGTTTGTAGAATTAGAGATCATATTTCAGGAGCGCGGTGTTGGAGAATATATTGAAGAGTCATTTATCATAGAAATGTATGACCTTTTATGTATATTTGATGAATTGTGCACTTTCTAATTACACACATTTTATTTAATTCATTGATTTACTTATATAGCTTTTATTAATTCTCTATAACATAAGTTTTTTCCTTTGTCCTGATATTGTCCTTTATACACAGTTTTTCAGAAACGTGAACCAGAAGTTTTTTTTTGCCTCAAAATGTATCTGTAATCGTCCCAATGTGTATGGACAGATAGGAGAGCATGGAGCTGCTTCTACAGGCAGAATACAAAACTCCTGTAGTAGCAGCAATTTTTAAGCCAGTGTGTATGGAGCCTAAATATCCAAACCTGCACCGTTATACTAAATTGCCAAAATTATTGGGAAGCCTGTCTTTACACGCATGAGCCTAAATGACATCCCAGTCTTAGTCCGTAGGGTTCAATATTAAGTTGGCCCCGCCCTTTTCAGCTATAACAGCTTCATCTCTTCTGGGAAGGCCGTCCGGAGCATTGTACGATGGGAGCCAAATATGACAACTCAGCATGTTACTTTCCTTTCCCAGTGTTTCAGAATGCACAGCACCCCTGGCTTCCCTCCAGATGTGCACTTCTTCCATCCTGCCACTGGGTGCTGCTTGCACATACAGGTGAATCAGAACGTGTTGTTTCAGCATCCCCAGTTTTTCCCCACCCAAGGCTGACTGTTCTTTACCTCCCACTCCCCAAGACATGCCACTTTCTAAATGCATATTGCAATACAAGTGCTCAGTAGATCATGCTCTATTCTTGAGCCAAACATATCACATGAAGGGATAGAACTCTTGTCTAGTCCAGTTACAATAGAGGAAATCTTAGCAGTTGTGGGAAGTATGGTGGTGGGGAAAACCCCAGGGGGAGATGGCCTTCCTGTTGAATTTTATAAGATAGCCTGGAGTTTTATTGCAGAACATATTCTGGAATAAGTACGATATATTTTTTTTAAAATGGGAATATCTCAGATACAATGAGGCAGGGTTTCATCACTCTAATATATAAAAAAGGTGATAAGAGAGATCTTAAAAACTGGCCACCAATAACACTGCTTAGCGTAGATTACAAGGTGATTGCTAAAATAATTGCAAATCGCATTAGAGGGTTAGTGAAGGACATGGTGGGGCCTGAACAAACTTCCACTGTACCAGGCAGGAGGATCTCAGATAACCATATTCTCTTATATGACCCGATTTATTACGCCCAAATAAATAACCAGCCAATTGTAATTGAAAGTATAGATCTGATGAAGGCATTTGATACAGTATCGCACACTTTTCTTTTTGAAGTTATGCGTAAGATGGGTATCCCTGCAAACCTCCTGTCAGTGATGAAAGGTCTTTATATTGGAATAACAAGTCAGATTCTCATTAATGGGAAAATAAATGAAAGCTTCATAATTAAATTGGGAGTAAGACAGGGCTTTCCCTTTTCCCCCTTGGTTTTTATAAATGTGATCGAACCGCTATTGAAAATTGTTCAAAAAGACAAACTGTTTAGAGGTATGTTTATTCCAGGGGCTGGTGGACAAAGGGTTAAAGCCATGGCCTATATGGATGATCTGGTCTTCTTGGGGCAGACACAACAAGAGCTGAATAGAGCCAATTTACATGTTAAACATGTTAAAATCTTGTGTTCAACATCAGGGATGTCAGTTAATTGGAGTAAAAGCAGTCTATGTAGCCTTGGGAGGGAGGTTGAAGTCCAGACAGAACTTATCCCTTTTGTCAAGGAAACAACAGTTTTAGGCTTAACCGTTGATAAAGGAGTTGAAAGGTGAGACAAGTTTAACCACTAGCCAACCGCCCACTGTCATTATACGACGGGACGGTGGCTCTGCTGGGCAAGAGCCTGTAGCTATACGTCCGCGTGGGCGCGATTGCCGCCGTGCACGCGCGCTCGTTTGTTACAGAGCGGGGACCGGGAGCTATGTATGTAAACACATAGCTCTCGTTCCTGTCAGTGGGAGAAATGCAGATCTTCTGTTCATACAATGTATGAACAGAAGATCAGCGATTTCTCCTAGTGAGTCCATCCCCCCATACAGTTAGAACACACCCAGGAACACACTTAACCCCTTCCCCGCCCCTAGTGTTAACCCCTTCACTGCCAATGGCATTTTTATAGTAATCCAATGCATTTTTATAGCACTGATCGCTATAAAAATGCCAATGGTCCCAAAAATGTGTCAAAAGTGTCCGAAGTGTCTGCCATAATATCGCAGTACCGGAAAAAAACCGCTGATCGCCGCCATTACTAGTAAAAAAAAATGCCATAAAACTACCCCCTTTTGTAAACACTATAAATTTTGCGCAAACCAATCAATAAACGCTAATTGCGATCTTTTTATATATTTTTTGGGGGATATTTATTATAGCAAAATGTAAATAATTTTTTTTTCAAAATAGTCGCTCTATTTTTGTTTATAGCGCAAAAATAAAAACTGCAGAGATGATCAAATACCACCAAAAGAAAGCTCTATTTGTGGGAAAAAAAGGACGCCAATTTTGTTTGGGAGCCACGTCGCACGTGCAATTGTCAGTTAAAGCGACACGGTGCCGAATCACAAAAAGTGCTCTGGTCATTGGGCAGCAATATGGTTCGGGGGTTAAGTGGTTAAAGGACTTGTCTGCTAACATAAATAGAAATCTGAACCTATGGAAATTAAGAGAACTTACACTGTCGGGGAAAACTTTAGTTGTAAAAGCAATTATACTACCCCTGTTAGGGCCCTTTCACACTGGTGCGTTTTTGGCACGTTTTTGCCGCGTTTTCGCTGTAAAAATAGCAAAAACGCACCAGTGTGAAAAGGCCCTTACTGTATACCTCAATAGTGTTTCCACCTTCAGATTTGTGAATACAAAGGATCACTAGACAAATTTTCTTTTTTTTTTTTGGGGATCCAAAATGGAGCGCTTATCCCGCTCTAAAATAATGCGGACACAATCAAATGGTGGTTTTGATTTCCCGAATATAAGGAGTTTTATACACTTGCTCTACTGGTGCCTTATTCTCAGAATGTTGAAAGAGGGTGATCGGACAGCAATTATGATAAGGTATTTAGCAGGGTGGTGGTTCATTAAATGGGGACTAGTACAAAAAGACCTAACCAAACAATATGCACTAGTGGTACCTCCATTTTACTAAATTCTCAAGAAATGTAAAGAAGTAAATAAGTTGGAGGAACTAGGAGAAAACATGGGGAACAAACAATTTATCAAGAACTGGCTTAGAAGGGAAGAACTGATGTCACCTATATCGGGATTAAGTTCTAGTCAAAGCGGTTTAGTGTGGAAAAAGGTACAGATAAAAGGAGTCACAAAAAGACAGTGGGACCTTGTATGGATGGGCTTACACAAATGTTTGCCAACCAGAAATTTCTTGGAATCCAGACACCTTACTGCAACAGAGCAATGCCTGATTGTGGGGGAAGAGAAACTGTAAAACATTTGTTCTGGAATTGTGAATTTGCGTCCAAAGTCAGGGATGATTTTAAACCATTTCTGGCAGAAGTAGATGGGGTCACATGTCTAGATTATTTTTTGTTTAACACGGCACTGACAGTTAATAAGAAGTACAAAGCAAGAATGGCCTGGATTTATTTTTTGCATACTTAAAGAAGTTTTATGGGATGTCCGTAACCTTTTAGTTTTTAAAAAAGAAGCCATACCGGTTAGCAAGGCATGCACAATTGTAATTTCTAAATGTGAATTTGCATTTTTTCTGGATCAAAAACAAATGGGAGAAGAGTTTAACTGGAAACATACTAAATGGAAATGTTGGTTTGCCAGTTTATAATTTGATTTGCAAAAACGTTATTGAAAAGTATGTAAAATGGCATTGTACAAATCTTTGTAAATAGTTTTTTTCAAATGGAATGGAATGTGACTATGTATATATGTGAACGTTTTAAATAAAGCTTTAAAAAAAAAAAGATTATGCCAAGTCCTTATAATATTAATGTAACAATGGCAGCCCTAGCAGATTCTCTGCTAAGAGCTGAATGCTGGGTATATGAAAGGAGAACTTGCCATTATATGACATCACACGTTTTATTGCAAGTTTACTTGAAGTTCCCATGTTCCAGCCAACTCTCAGTGTGCACGCCCATACAAACCATATCAACAGCCTGACAGTCTATCGAGACTCATGCTAAAGATGCAATATCGTCTCAGCCGCAAAAAAAAAAAAAACTCGCGCCTCATTTTGAGACCCTTTGAGACCACACTCGCACAATCCCCTGCAACCACGCTATCGTCTCACAACAACTTCACACCCATACTTACCGACACTCTTGCAATTGCGCAATTTCGTCTCAGCAGCCTGACTCCCTCCGAGCCCTGTGCAACCACGTAATACCGTCTCAATAGAACAGGCCGAGACCCTTGCAAACTCGCAATATCGCCTCAACAATCCAGACTGAGGCCCTTGCGACCAGGCCAGCCTTTGCGACCAGGCTATTTATCTCAGCAGACCAGACCGAGACCCTTGCTAAACCACGCAATACCGTCTCAGCAGCCTCAACAACTCGTAGTGACCCTCGCAGACCCAGTTTCACACCTTTGACATCAAACACTGGGCCCTTAATCAGCCCCACAGTCACATAGCGACACCCAAAACATACATTATCTCCAGTAGCGTACCGGCTACTCATCACTCTCTCTCTCTTCCTCAGGTCAGTCCACTTTAGGTTTCTATCCCACCAGGCTGGTTGTTCACTCCAGGTAAAAAAATAAAAAAATAAATAGAGTATAGCCGTATATTCTTCATTAATAGTTTGCATGACAAGGCTTGATCACTAGCCTCTCAGCTTAGTAAACATACGTCTTACTCTCATGTCACCCCCATTGCAGGTTCCCGGTCGACCCAATCTCAGTTCGTGCCAGGACCTCCCTTCCAGGACCTCACTGTGTAGCCCACGAATCTCCTTCTTAACCCAGTTCCTGTACCTGAATATTTTGCCCCCCCTTCTTCCTTCGTTGCTTCTATCCAATACTACATTTCTTTATGTACACTTGCACCCCCTTATTCTTTTTCAGTCGGAGTCATGTCGCAGGCCGGCAGTATTGACCTCGCACCCGCCCCTCTGTCACCCTCCATGGGCTCAGAGAGTGGCAGCCTGCAGACAGGACGGCAGGGGGCTCGGGAACTGGGACGGACTGTGCCAGCGTGGGAGGAAGCGGAGGTCCGGCGGTTCGGGATCGCCTGCTGCTGGCGTGCAGGGTGCCCGGCGTGGGAGTACAGATGGTGTCGTGCGGCCGGTTGCTGGAGCTTCTGGGGCTTCTTCTGATAGGATTCCGGGGGTGATGGCGCAACCAGCGTCCCCTGCTGCTCAGGGGGACCTGCGGTCGGAAGGGGAGCTGTCGGATTCAGACTCGGATGGTCCGGGAGAAGTGGCAGGCCCATCTGAGTTTCAACGTGGACCCGGAGTGACGGCTGGTCGGTCGGTTAGCCCTGGGCAGCCCGGTAAGTCAGCTATGGTTGTTTCTGCTCTTTCTCCTGTTTCCATGTCTCCTGCACCTTCTCCCCCTCTCCCTTCCCCTCTTTTCTCGGCTCCCCTTCCCTTGTTGTCCCCTCCCAGTTCAGTTTCAGGGGTTGGGCAGGTATCGGTGGGGGGGGGATGGGTTGGGGATGGCAGCGGGGGGGTGCCTTCAACGCGGGGGCAGTTTTATTGCAGCAGCTGTTTGCTTCTATGTTACAGGGTTGTAAGGACTTGTCGGGTCGGGGGCAGGGATGCCTCTCCCCTCAGCTTCAGTAGCCCTGGTAGCGGCTTGGCTTCCTAATTCTCATTTAGCGGTTTCTGCGGTGTCGGCGAGTGTGGCGACGCCAGCGGTAGGGGGTGCTTCGCAGATGGTGGGGGTTGGTCACATCGTTCCCCCCCTGTGGTTCCGGTGGAGAACCCTAGGGGTGCGGTGGCGAATGTTGTTGCCCCGGGTGCGGGGGGTTCTAATCAAGGGGGTGTAACTGTTCAGGGCGGGCCCTCTTCCTTTCTCGGCATTAGTATTCACTGGGTCAGGGGTGTCAGCAGTTGTTCCCCCCGTATTGCCGGGCGCTTCACCGGTGAGTTCGGGGAGTGGTGCGGTGTCAGGACTGACAGCAGATGGGGTGCGTTTGGCTGATGCGGCCAAGTGTGAGGCGTATATCTGTTATGAGGCTTCTATGGGGTCACACTTGAAGCCGGAGGTGAGGGAGAGGATTTGGAAAGGGGAGTTTGAGGAGATATTCTCGTTGCTTCCTTTGGAGAAGTTTAACATGAATAAGGTGAAGCCGGACGAGAGTAAGAAAGATGCCGGCTTATCCTGCGCACGTTTGCCAATTGGGCGCAGGCCTTTTACATATTTGCGAGCGTTATAGGGGAAAAGGCGCCAGAACATTGTTCTGGTTCGTTTTGCTATATTAATGCCATTAGCGAAGCGCATAGGGTCTATGGGGGGGTGCCTGGCTGCGTTATGACGAGTAGTTCAGGCAGCAAAAGGCTCACAGGCCATCTCTGAGATGGGATCAGAAGGACATTGGCATGTGGATGCGGCTAATGACTCAGGCTAAGGTGGTTCCGCAGCCCTTTCAGGGAGGAGCCGGGGGTGCCCAAGCCTCTTCGCCTGCGGCCAAAAAACGCAAGGGGTTTTGCTGGCAGTTCAATGAGGGCTCCTGCAAGTTCGGAGGCTCTTGTTGTTTCCGCCACGAGTGCTCCGGGTGTAAGGGGGCCCACCCCTTGTCCAAGTGCTTCAAGAAGGGTAGGACGCTCACTGACGCTGGAAAGAGGGAGGACGCCAGTGAAGGCGGAAAAATGGTGCGGTATCTAAGTAAATACCCGAACAGGGTGGCGGCGCGGACGTTGTGGTTGGGCTTTACGGAGGGGTTTCTGATTCCTAGCGAATTGGACACTATCCCCCCCCATTGCGGCTAATCTGTGGTCGCGTTTGACCATTTTGAGGTGGTATCTGAAAACCTTAGAAAAGAAGTCGGTTTAGAGAGGATGGCAGGGCCGTTTGCAGATCCGCCGGTGGCGAATTTGGTGTTTTCGCTGTTGGGGGTGGTGCCTAAGCGTGAGCCAAATCAATTCCGGCTCATTTACCATCTGTCTCACCCAAAGCGGGATCGGTGAATGATGCCATCGATCCCTCTCTGTGCACGGTTTCATACGCATCTTTTGATGAAGCGGTGCGTTGGGTCAGGCATTTTGGGAAGGGGGGCGCTGTTAGCAAAAACTGACATACAGTCGGCGTTTCGGCTGCTGCCGGTGCACCCGGATAGCATGCATTTGTTGGGATGTTGTTGGGACGGGAAGTTTTTTGTGGATAGGTGTTTGCCTATGGGTTGCGTGATTTCTTATTCATATTTCGAGTTGTTTAGCTCTTTTCTGGAGTAGGTGGTCAAGGATTTGTCGGGTTTGGCCTCAGTGTTGCATTATTTGGAGGATTTCTTGGTGATTGGGCCGCCGGACGATCGCTCGTGTCTGATTCTGCTGTCCACTATCCAGCATGTTTTCCAGGTTTTTGGGGTTCCCCTTGCGCAGGACAAGACGGAAGGGCCGGTCACAGTGTTGAAATTTCTGGGTATCATAATTGATACCGAAAGGATGGAGTGTCGTCTTCCGGATGACAAGTTGGTGGACCTGCGTGAGACAGTAGCACTGACGGTTCGTGGTCCTAAGGTGAGGTTGCGTGATTTGCAGTCATTGTTGGGAAAACTTAATTTTGCCTGTCGGATCATGCCTATGGGGAGAGTTTTTTGCAGACGTTTGGCAGCAGCAACGGCAGGGATCAGGGCTCCACACCATTTTGTGCGTATGGGTCGGGAGCATAGGGAGGATTTGAAGGTCTGGGACTCTTTTCTTGAGCACTACAATGGTAGGTCTTTGTGTTTGGGCTCGGTGGTTCAAGCCAGCGACTTGGATCTGTTTACAGACGCGGCAGGTTTGGTTGGTTTTGCCGCGTATTTCAAGGGGCGTTGGTGTGCTGGGCAGTGGCTCGCAGAACTGACTGAGTCGCCATTGATCAGGAACCTAATGTTGTTAGAATTGTTTCCCATAGTGTTGGCAGTTAAGTTGTGGGGTCAGGAGTTTCGGAACCGGAAAGCTCGCTTTCATTGCGACAACCTGGGAGTGGTGCAAGCGATTAATTCCTTGACGGCATCGTCTTTGCCGGTGGTGCGCCTGTTACGTGCTTTAGTGTTAAAATGTTTGAAGCTGAATATTTTTGTCTGTGCTGTGCATATCCCAGGAGTTGACAATGAGGTGGCTGATGCGCTCTCTCGTTTACAGTGGGACCGATTTCGGCGGCTTGCTCCGGAGGCGGAGCAGGCCGGGGTTCCGTGCCCCAGTGGCTTGTGGGACCTTGTGTTGGAACTGTAATGTCCCTGGTTCGGCATTTTATGTCCATGATCAAGTCCCGGGAAGCCCTCAGACAAAGCTCATTACCCTATGTGCATAAGGCAAAGTGTTGGGGGTGATGAGGGAGGGAGAGGATTTATTAAAGAGTTATGGAGTCAATGAGGAGGGGAGACAGGGAATGACATGATTTGAACAAAAGGACCGCACTTAACAGATCCAGTGATGGAAGTGAGCTCACTTCCATCACTGGATCTGTTAAGTGCGGTCCTTTTGTTCAAATCATGTCATTCCCTGTCTCCCCTCCTCATTGACTCCATAACTCTTTAATAAATCCTCTCCCTCCCTCATCACCCCCAACACTTTGCCTTATGCACATAGTATACTGTGTCCAGCCCCGCCCCTTTCCTGCGTCTGTACACACCTGTTGTCACCGCCCCTTCCCCCTATAAACCTAGCCTCCACTTTACACCAAACCAGCTTGAAAAAGGAGCGCGACTGCCTTACCATCGCAGCTCGAACGCTTGGGAAACGCGTCGCAAAAATATCGCAAATTCACTGGTGCCATCCTGCTGCAGAAAAACACCTACTCCACCTGCCTGGTTTACAAGTCATCTTCATCACCGCCGCCGGCTTTATCATCTCATAGCGGTGAAAGACAGCTCCACAGTGCAGTGTCCAGCAGCCGAAGGACCACAAGTGATGACCACTTCTAAGAGAATATGTACAAAGCCAGATTTTAACTCGTAAAATGTGAGTTGCCTGTACTCCTTTATTTATTAAAATTGTTTTTTAAAAACATCTACACTTAGAGGCGCCTCTTCCCTTGTTTTTTACCACAGTTTTTGAACACGGTTTCTGTTCTACTACGATGGCAGCCCTGAAGATATAGATGTGACCCCCACATAAACTTTTATTCCTTACCCTGGGTTTTTCTGCCCCCCTCCCCTTTCTTTGTTGGACATTAAAACCCGCTATGTGATTTTTTCATATATATATTGTGATTTTTTTCAATCTCTATATATAATATATATTTGATTATAACAATTAAGATATATGTATGTACGCATTTATTTTAACTATAACCACCATCACATTCATGTTTGCCTAGCGAATAATATCAAGGTACTACTGTATTTAGTTTTTTGCGCATTTCTCTCCTTGTGCACTGTCGATTTATACCCTCCTTCAATTGGGAGGGCACTATGCCTTCCCTGAAAGATTGGTTGATAAGCTGCATGATAGAAGGTGCCAGGATGTCGGCGCATTCCTTCAGCAGTTTAGTGGGGATGATATCAATCGACGCGGTGCTGTTAAGCAAAGCACCGATTATATTATTAGTGTCATTGATAGAGATAGGTAAGTTCACGCTGGAACCTGGTTGTGGTAAATTACTGCAGGCGTTGGGTAAATAATTACGGGGAAGGTTGAGGGGGGAATTATTTTGCCGAATGCTTTGCCGGATTCCCTCGATTTTATTAATGAAGTAATCCGACAATTCACTGCAAAATTCTTGTGAGTCCGAATTGGGGGCTTCAAGACATCCTGGATTCATGGTCTGAGTGACCAGCTTGAAGAGTTCGCGTGGGCGATTAAGGGCGCGGTTGATAGCCTTAGAAAAATTTTCTTTGTGGTATTTTCTTGTTGTTGCTTTGTAAACGCTAAGTTTCTCATCTGAATAGCTTCTTTTCCAGGCGGCTTCCGCCCTTCTGCGCTCTTGCTTCAGTAACGCCAGTTGGTTGTTGAACCAGCTGGAGTTATTTTTCCGGATGCGGGTTTTGCGTTTCGGCACTATTAAGTCGGCTGACTGTAATAGGGCTGTATTTATGGTATCCAGTGTTTCTTCAGCCGTTTGGTTCGGCTGAATTGTATTTATTTTTTTCCTTAACGTGGTTTTGAAGAGTTCCGAGTGGAGCTTCTTCTGACATCTAGTCCAGTGTGCTGTCACTGGATTTGATGTTTTAGTTAAGGGTGGGAAATAGGAAATAATGAATTTAATTGCATGGTGATCTGTCCATGGCAACGGTTCATTTTCCAAGATTTTTATTCCCAGATCTTGTCTGAAAATAAGATTGAGTGTGTGACCTGAAGCATGTGTGGGCCCACATACTAGTTGTTGTAGCCCTAATCCTTTAAGGTGATCGATGCAGGCGTCGGCAATGGGGTCTTGCGGGGAGTTGGCCCAGAGGTTGAAGTCCCCGAGCATTAAGAGGTGTTTGCTGTTAAGGGTATAGGCGGAGATAAAGTCTGTCAATGATGGAAGAAGCTGCGATTGTGGGCCAGGTGGCCTATAGCATAGAAGAATCCAGGTGGTCTCCTGGGAGTTTGTTTGCAGTTGCAGGGTAAGGGTTTCCATGAATAGAAGAGGGTTTTGAAGGACTGGTTGGTTTAGTGATCGCAAGATGAGTCTTATGGATCACCGCCAGTCCTCCTCCTCTTTGCCCTATTCTGTTTTCAGTTATAATACGATAGTTTTTTTGCACCAGTTCTCCTAGAATGGTGTTGCAGTCGGCTGTGAGCCAGCTCTCTGTAATAAATCGTATTGTAGAATGAAATCATGGATTTCCAGTCAGTGTTTTACTGCCGACCTTGTGTTGATCAAAGCACATGATATATGCTTAGTCGTGGGGTACACGGTTGAGATTTTTGATAGTTGATCGTCGATCGATTCTCAGAAGTCGCTCAGCTCTTAGGGCTTTTTTAGTGATGGCTGGTAGTATTGCGGCAAATTGGTTTCTGCAGAATATTGCAGATTAACCATAGTTGCCAAACACCAGGGGGAGAAGGGGGGGGGGGGCGGATTTTCAAGGATTAACTTAATCCTAGATCCTGGCTTGGTCCAGAGGAAGGCAAAAAAAAAAAACTGGCCGTGCTACGCCAATATGCTACAACAGGGAAAAAAATTACTTCCTGACCCCTTGAGAGAAGCGATCAAATGGTATTGAGGAAGGGGGAATGGGGCTTGGGTGTTGCAAGATGGCTACCACTCCAGCTGCAAAGAGCCAGGGTGGTGACCTTGAGGGGGGGGATTGCCAACTGGTAGTTATTGAGTCAGGAGAGGGTGGTAGGTGACCCAATTACAAGGGGGTAGCAAGCTGGTATCTGGAGGGGAGGTGCGGGGGGGCCACTCGGTCGCGGCGATGAACGGGGGAGGGGTGGAAGGGGCCCTACCTATCTACATCCCGTGGGCCACACGTCCTACTCTTAGGAAGCGTGAGCCGGTAGCTACCGGGATGCAGTTCTAGCCCTAGGGAAGTGGGGGGTCCTGCTGGTGTCAAAGGGGGGATTGATGTGCAGCTGGCAGGTCGCAGCGATGAAGCGAGGGGGGTGGCGTGGGCCCTACCTATCTACATCCCGTGGGCCACACGTCCTACTCCTAGGAAGCGTGCGCCGGTAGATGCCGGGATGCAGTTCTAGCCCTAGGGAAGTGGGGGGGTCCTGCTGGTGTCCGGGGGGATTGCTGTGTAGCTGGCAGGTGGATGGTGTATCAGGGGGGGAGGGGGGGCAGCAAGTCGAGGAAATACCAAGCCACTGCCGGGGGCTACGCGGCTGGATTCTGTGAGGGGGCGACCTAGGGGGTAGCTGGTGGTGGCTGGGGGGTTCTGCAGGTGTCCGGTGGGTTTGTGGTGGTTCTGGCAGGTGAATGAAGTGGCGCGCCACGGCCTTTCCTAGGTGCGGCGGCCGCGAATGCTTCCAGAGAGGACACGAGGGCCTCCGCCACGGCTTATCCTGAAAAGGACAGCCGCCAACGGAGCTCGGGGAGGTGGGAGAGCCCTGTAGATTAGGGGCTTACCTTTCTGAGGGCAGAGAAGTGGCGGATCCGGGGGACCAGGGGGAGAACCAGAGAGAGCGGTGGGAGACGCCAGGGGAGAGCGTGTGGTGCACCCCTGGATGTCAGGTGTTAGCCCATGGCATAGCATTTGTCACCTCCTCTCAGGAACCCAGTACGCAATATTTAAAAGTTATTTTGGTTTAATAAAAAAGTTATGTTTAAATATATTTATTTAAAGGATTATATTTATTAAAATTGGTTAATTTTATAGTTATTTTACGTTACCATTTGGAATTAATAAAGGGGCCTTTGGTGGCCAATTAATCCAGAAGGTGTCATGTCTTTAATCTAGGTTTAAGGGTATTTAAGGTGTTTAATGTTGAGGGTTAAAGAGCTAGAACTCTAGCAGTGCACCAGTCATGGATGCTCAGATTGGGTCAGTAGTCAGCGGATCTCACCATCTTCTGCGCCTGCTGCGAAGACTTGTTCCCTTTATCCCGAAAGAAGACACTGCAGTAGTGGTGGGAACAATAATCAACTCCAGGCTCGATTATGCAAATTCCTTTTGCCTCAGTCTCCCAAAAAAACAGATTGCCCATCTACATGTCGTCCAGAACACGGCGGCACGACTGGTAACTGGAAAAAAACCTGGGAATCAATTACCCCCTCCCTGAGGTCCCTCCATTGGTTGGCCGTAAAGGGCCGAGTCACATTCAAGGCCCACTGCCCGACGCACAAAATGTGTACAAGGCATCCCCCCCAATATTTATGTGAGAAAAGAAAAAACACAACCCCAATCGCGTTCTCCGATCAACTAACCAAAATCTACTTCAAATCCCCAAGGCCCGCTACAAGACCAAAGGAGAACAAAGATTTGCAGTCCAAGGACCTCGACTGTGGAACGTGTTACCAACTAACATCCGAATGGAAGTGAATCACCAGGCCTTCAGGAAAAAACTTAAGACCCACCTATTCTGAAGGCCAAATAGAAGGAAACGGATACCAATCGCCGTGAGGTGATTCAGTTCGCATTTATAGCGCGATACAAGTTATTCACTCACTCAAAAATGTCGTTAACCCTTGCCCCTTTTTGCGATTTGGCACTGCGTTACTTTAACTGACAATTGCGCGGTCGTGCAACGTGGCGTCCATTTTTTCCCACAAATAGAGCTTTCTTTTGGTGGTATTTGATCACCTCTGCAGTTTTTATATTTTGCGCTATAAACAAAAATAGAGAGACAATTAAAAAAGAAAATGCAATATTTTTTACTATATTAAATATCCCCACAAAATAAATTAAAAAAAAAACTTTTTCCTCAGTTTAGGCCGATACGTACTCTTCTACATATTTTGGTTTGCGCAAAAGTTATAGCAATTACAAAATTGGGGATAGTTTTATGGCATTTTTATTAATTATTTTTTACAAGTAATGGCAGCGATCAGCGATTTTTTTTCCGTGACTGCGACATTATGGCGGACACATCGGACAATTGACACATTTTTGGGACCATTGTCATTTTTACAGCGATCAGTGCTATAAAAATGCACTGATTACTGTGAAAATGACAATGGCAGTGAAGGGGTTAACCACTAGGGGGCGCTAAAGGGATTAAGTGTGTCATATTGTGTGTTTCTTACTGTAGGGGGGCGTGGCTGGACGTGTGATGTCACTGATCGTCGTTCCCTATGACAGGGAACAGACAATCAGTGACAAGCCACAGAGAAAAACGTGAAAGGTTTGTTTACATTCACCTCTCCCCGTTCTTCAGCTCCTGTGACCGGATCGTGGGACACCGGCGGCGATCGGGTCCGCAAGCACAGTCACGGAGCTTTGGACCGGCGTGCTTGTGACCCACGGCTTGGATCTTAAAGAGGACGTACATGTGTCCAGCCGTGCCATTCTGTTGACGTATATCGGCGTGCGGCGGTCCTTAAGTGGTTATGCGGCTCACCAGTCATTAGATGTGGTGGCTGCATTTGTTTTCTTTTTTCCTTCTGTTTTCTCCTGGTGACCCACAACTCTGGAGGAATGAGCACAGGAAGCACGGTAGTATTGTAAGTCTGGGGGAGGGGAGTGATAAATGTATTAGAAGATTTAGAACCACTAAAAATGAAAGCCAAACTCCATCTCACACTTTAGAGTCAGTTACAGAAAATATGTCTTTGTGGGAGATAAAGGTTTTGCGTAAATAAAAGCTGATCATAGTAATCACCCCTGCCAGTGTTACATGGTTTGTCTCATTAATTTAAACCAATACATTCTGCTGGACAGCTTGAGCTTTTAAAAAACAACAGACCTGCTGGCTGGTTCACCTGATGAAATTAGAAAAGAAATCCTAAAAAAGTTATTTCCGCCGTCACATCTGATTCCCTGTACACACGATCACTTTATGTGATGAAAAAAAATGACGTTTTTAAAAACGTCAATTTCATTGACCATGTGTGGGGGGAAAACGTCGTTTTATGTCTTGTAAAAAAACGACAAAAAATAATTCCAACATGCTTCAATTTTTTGTGTCGTTTTTCAAAACGTCATTTTTTGTTTCACAAAAAGTCACCGTGTGTAGCAAAAAACGTCGTTTAAAACGACGTTTTTCGACCCGCGCATGCCCAGAAGCTAGTTATGAAGCGAGCTTCAATGGAAAAGAGTGGTGAACGTAACCTCGCTTTTTGTAAAAAAAACGATGGTGTGTATGCAAAATTGTCTTTGAAAAGTGACGTTTCCAAAACGTCGTTTTTACTTCACAGAAAACGTCGTTTTTTTTCATCACATAAAGTGATCGTGTGTACGCGGCATAAGAGTTGGTAATCTGCAATATAATAAATGTTTGTTGTTGGGTTTAACCCCTTCAATACAGGGCTTTTATATACACCTCCATACCGGGCCTATTCTGGCACTTCTCTCCTACATGTACAAATCATCATTTTTTTTTTGCTAGAAAATTACTCAGAACCCCCCAAACATTATATATGTTTTTTTTTAGCAGACACCCTAGGGAATAAAACAACAGTCATTGCAACTTTTTATCTTGCACGGTATTTGCGCAATAATTTTTCAAACGCCTTTTTTTTGGGAAAAAAATTGTTTCATGAAAAAAAAAAAAATAAACAGTAAAGTTAGCCCAATTTTTTTGTAAAATATGAAAGATGAAGTTACACCAAGTAAATAGATACCTAACATGTCACGCTTCAAAACTGCGCATACTCGGAATGGCGCCAAACTTCAATACTTAAAAATCTCCATAGGCAACCCTTTGAAAATGTTTACAGGTTACCAGTTTAGATCTACAGAGGAGGTCTAGTGCTAGAATTGTTGCTGGCACTCAAACGCACGCGGCGATACCTCACATGTGTGGTCTAAACAGCATTTACATATGTCGGTGGGACTTACTTGTGCGTTCGCTTCTGTGCGCGAGCTACCGGGAACAGGGGCGTTTTAATTTATTTTTTAATTTACTCATTTATTTATTTTTTACACTTAAAAAAATAAAAATAAAAATGTAATCACTTTTATTCTTATTACAAGGAATGTAAACATCCCTAGCAATAGGAATAGTGTGCGACAGGTCCTCTTTATGGAGAGATGCGGGGGGGGGGGTCAATAAGACCCTCACATCTCTCCTCCAGGCTGGGAAGCATGAGATCGGTGAAAAAAAATTCACCGATCTTATGATCGGTGTTGCTGACTAGCCGCAATCGTGGCTTTGTTTACTAACGGGGACCCGTGTGTGACATCTTCACATCGCGCCTGGGCCTCCGACAGTCATAGAGATGACTGGTCACCATCAGATATCCCCACTGAAAGTCCAGGGCATCATATGATGTCCACCCAGGATGGGAGATACCATCTGTGGATGTCATATGACAATAGGCCGGTATTGAAGTGGTTAATACCACTTTAACTGCTTAACGCCCACCCACTGTATATACACGTCCTATTTTTAAAGATGGATATCTCGGTAACGGCAGCAGCAGCTGCCACAACCAAGATATCCATCTCTTCAGTGGGCGGGCCCGTCTACGATAACGGCGGTCTCCGCGGCAGATTCACCACGATATAGCCGTTATCGGTGGAGGGAGAGGGCCCCCCCTCACGGCGCTCTCCCACGTCCTCCGCCGCTTACCGTAGCCGTCGGTAGCGGCGGAGGCGATTAGGTCCGCTCGGCTGCTGTGTGGGGATGTGAGTGAGGCCAACAAGGCACCCACCCGTCCCCATAGCTCTGTTGGGTGGAAGTGACGTCAAAACGTCAGTCCCACCCAGCGTCTTAAAAGAGGAATTTTTTTTGTTTACCTTTTTTCAAAAGACAACATTTTTATTTTTTTTATTTTTTTATTAAAGCCTAAATATGAGATCTGAGGTATTTTTGACCCCAGATCTCATATATAAGAGGACCTGTCATGCTTTTTTCTATTACAAGGGATGTTTACATTCCTTGTAATAGGAATAAAAGTGATAATTATTTTTTATTTCAGTGTTAAAAATGATAAAATAAATAAAAATAAATACGAAAACATTTTTTTTTTTTTTTTAAACGAGCTTGTGCGCAGAAGCGAAAGCATACGCGAGTAGTGCCCACATATGAAAACGGTGTTCAAAGCACACAAGTGGGGTATCACCACGATCGTTAGAGTGAGAGCAATAATTCTAGCCCTAGACCGCCTCTGTATCTCAAAAAATGCAAACTATAGAATTTTTTAAACGTCGCCTATCGAGATTTTTAAGGGTAAAAGTTTGACACCATGCCACGAGCGGGCGCAATTTTTAAGCGTAACATGTTGGGTATAATTTTACTTAGTGTAACATTATCTTTCACAATATGTAAAAAAATTGGGCCAAATTTATTGTTGTCTTATTTTTTAATTAAAAAAAGTGATTTTTTTTTCAAAAAAAGTGCGCTTGTAAGACCGCTGCGCAAATACGGTGTGATAAAAAGTATTGCAAGACCGCCATTTTATTCTCTAGGGTGTTAGAAAAAAATATATAATTATATAAGTAATTTTATAGCAAAAAAAAAAAAAAATGTTTTAGTCTCGTAAACACCGAATCTGAAAAACAGGCTCGTCTCTCTGATGAGAAAAAACTTTTCTCATCAGAGTAGAGAAAAGATGTCCCTCCTCCTAGGACACTGGCAAAAAAATTAGGCATGCTGGGAGGGGGAGGGATTATCCTGGCCTGGCCCACAATTTTTTAGTTTGCCAGTGTCAGATCCTCCTGTAGATGGCAGTATAACCCAAACTTATCTGAACTGCTGTGTCCCTCATTGGATGATAAAGACAGAGAAGAGTGACTGTGATTGGTGGGTTTGGGACATCACAGAACAGATCTTACAGGACAAATGACCAATGAGGAGGAATATTTCCTGTTCTATAATCTGATCTCTTCCGTCATCCTCCATAGTGTAAAGTCCTACAAGAAGGTGACAGGATGGTGTAAGGCCCGTCACACACAGTACAATCTGACCATACAATCTGTACAATCAGCTTTATATCTTCCAGAACTATGTAATATGAGGACCGACCTAATCTATCATATCCGTCTCCATACAATCAGACAGATCCCCACACTACATACTTCCTGGAAGATCTGACAGAGATTGTACAATCAGATTGTAATGTGTGTGGTGAGTATTAGATATCCTGGAGGATGCTGGGAAATAGTGTGAGAGAATTCTGCTGAGATCTGAGGACTCTTTATATTCTCTCTTCTAGGATCAGAGAGAACACCTTGTCAGAGGAAACAAGAAGAGAACTAGAAAATCTGAAAAAGAGCCCATCAGGACTGAAGATTTCTATGTGATGACCCCTGAGGAGGAGACTCAGCTACAGCTGTAAAGGGGGAGGGGACATTGCTGTGAACGGAGGAGGGGGAGAGGGGACATTGCTGTGAAGGGAGGAGGGGGAGAGGGGACATTGCTGTGAAGGGAGGAGGGGGAGGGGAAATTGCTGTGAACAGAGGAGGGGGGAGGGGACATTGGTGTTAATGGAGGAGGGGGGTGGGACATTGGTGTGAATGGGGGAGGGGACATTGCTCTGGATGGAGGAGGGGGAGGGGACATTGCTCGGGATGGAGGAAGGGGAGGGGACATTGCTCGGGATGGAGGAAGGGGAGGGGACATTGCTCGGGATGGAGGAAGGGGAGGGGACATTGCTCGGGATGGAGGAAGGGGAGGGGACATTGGTGTGAATGAAAGAAGGGGGAGGATGAGATATGAGAAAACCCAACCCAAGAGGAGAAGAATCCTCACAGATAGATGAATACACAGGACAGGATGGGGGGATTCTGTTTTGTAATGAAGAAGGAGATAGACGGAACATTCCCTATATAATGTGACTCGGGGAACACAGCCCCTCCCCTTCTCACTCCCCCATGGTGGGGGGGGGGGATCCTTGTTCTCTGAATGGAGTCCCCCCCAATGGGTCACCGCTAGGGTTGCCACCTTTTCCTCAAGCCAAACCCAAACACGCCACTACATATGGTGGGTGTGGCCATATTGAGGGAGGGGCCTCACGAGGCATGATTAAATTAAACAAAATAATTATTTTACCTATAAAATATGCTCACTTTGCTGTGCCACAAGTAAGAGTCTCACTGACATGAATAAACCTCAGCACAATCATTTAAAAAAAATAAAACTCTTCCATTACTACAGAGGTAAGTGCAGTGGAGATCAGGGGCATTAGTTCACCTTTTAATTTTCATTAAGTACAGAGGGTATTACAGTATGTGCAGGGAGGGAGTGCAGAATTTACAACAGTATATACAAGAGTGTGGCGTGTATGTTGGTATGTGTAGGAAAGGAGTGCAAAGTGTAAGACATTATGTACAGGAAATGAGTGCAGAGGGTAGGTATTACTTGCAGGAAAAGAGGTGAAGAGGGTGTAACAGTGACCAGTATATGCAGTAGAGGAGTGTGGAGGGTATGATGGGAGCACTATGTACAGGAGAGGAGTGCAAGGGTATGATGGGGGCAGTATGAACAGGAGAGGAGTGTGGAGGGTATGACAGTGGGCAGTATGTACAGGAGAGGAGTGTGGAGGGTATGACAGTGGGCAGTATGTACAGGAGAGGAGTGTGGAGGGTATGATAGTGGGCACTATGTACATGAGAGGAGTGTGGAGGGTATGATAGTGGGCAGTATGTACAGGAGAGGAGTGTGGAGGGTATGACAGTGGGCATTATGTACAGGAGAGGAGTGTGGAGGGTATGACAGTGGGCAGTATGTACAGGAGAGGAGTGTGGAGGGTATGACAGTGGGCAGTATGTACAGGAGAGGAGTGTGGAGGGTATGACAGTGGGCAGTATGTACAGGAGAGGAGTGTGGAGGGTATGACAGTGGGCAGTATGTACAGGAGAGGAGTGTGGAGGGTATGATAGTGGGCACTATGTACAGGAGAGGAGTGTGGAGGGTATGATAGTGGGCACTATATATAGGAGAGGAGTGTGGAGGGTATGACAGTGGGCACTATGTACAGGAGAGGAGTGCGGAGGGTATGACAGTGGGCACAATGTATAGGAGTGGAAGGATGTTTATGGACTGCGTAGTGGTTAAGCGGGTCATACATGAATTGAAATGACACCAATTATGCAGAGACCAGCCATAGTCGATCTATGTATGGGCTAGCTGGTTTTACACGAGTCAATCTATTAATTGACTTGAGTACAACCAGCCTGTTTTTCCAAAAACAATCAGTGCTGCCAGCTATAGATAGCAACACTGATCATTGTACTCACTGGCAGGACACAATAACACTACAGGAGTGATTCCCCCATCCACAGGTCAGCAGGTGAGAGGGTGTGTGGGGGGGGGACAGGCTGGGGAGAGATACCAGTCAGTGGCTGGGTAGGCACTGGCTAGTATCAGAGCCAGATACACACAGGTTACATACGTCACGATCGTTAGAGTGAGAGCAATAATTCTAGCACTAGATCTCCTCTGTAGCTCTAAACATGTAACCTAAAAAAATTTAAAGCATCGCTTAGGATACCAAAAAAAATTGTGCTAACTTTAGTGTTTTTTTTTAATGAATGAATAGTTTATTTCCAAAAAAAAAACACGTTTGAAAAATTTCTGCGCAAATACAGTACCGTGCTAGAGCTGCACAATTAATCGTTAAAAAATTGTGATGTCGATTCCCCTCCCCCCTGACATCTCCAATGCAGAGTTTGCTGATTCTTTCATATAACAAGTGGAGAGACTTTCAGCTGTCAAAAGAAAATATCTGGACAGTCTGCCAAGTTCTTAGCAGGAAACATTGTAGCTAACACTTTCTTCTTATATCAAAGGGATAAACTTCTGTGTGTAAAGAAAATATCCGGGGCAGTCTGCCAAGTTTGTAAACAACATGAAACACTGTAACCAACTTCCTATTTAGATCAAACTTCTGTGTGTAAATGCAACCACTTAAAGTCCAACACTTGTTAAAAAGCAATATTTTTTGCTAGAAAATTACTTGGAACCACCAAACATTATATATATATTAGCAGAGACAAAAATGGGAATTGCTGCAATATGTTATGTCACGCTGCATTTGCCCACTTCATTGAATAATAAAAACCATAAAAACAAAACAGTAAAGTTAGTCCATTTTTTTTTTTTTTTCATTTTAATGTGAAAGATGATGTTATGCCGTACGAATTGTGAGAGAATCGTCATCTATCTTCTAAGCAACAAAAATTGCAGTTGTCATTTTAGCCAGAATCGTGCAGCTCTATGCCGTGCAACATAAAAAGTTGCAAAGACCACCATAGAGTAATTTTCTAGCGGCCGGGCCAGGATGGACAGCTAAAAAAAAAAAAATTTTTTTTTTTTTTTTTTTTTTTTTTAACCTCCCTGGCGTTATGATTCTGTCTGGAATTTTGTACCAAAAGCGTTGCAATTGTTTTGCAAGGAAATGTGGTGTTATGTATTATAGGCCTGCAATTCTTAGTAAGTACTTACTTAAATCTATCTAAACAAGAGTCTAATAGGCATCCCGGGTATGATTTTTTTTTTTTTTTTTTTATTAAAAATTATAATATAATAAATAATTATAAAAAATTATAACAAATAATAATATAATTATAGTAAAAATTATTCAATAATGTAATCAAATCAAAATCACTGAAATTTGCTCAGTTGCAGAATTTTTGCTGTCATAATTTTTTTTTTTTATGACGAATTTCCCCACAGATCGCTATCGCTAAATTCTGCAAGTGATTATAATTTATTATCGCTGTTTTTTAGCTGCTCTAAAACAATTTTTGCCATAAAGGGACACTTTTGGTTGCTATGGGCAATCTACAGTTTGCAGGGAGAAAGAAAAGTTTTTATTATATAAAATGACATGCAGGGCACTGGGCAGACCACTAGGGACATGGGGGGTGTGTATTTTTTACATACAGTACTGTAATCTATAAGATTACATTGTACTGTATGTAAAGTGTTTGTTTACATTTTTGAATTTGGCGCCGTTCTCCGTCCCCGTGCGACGTAACGTCGCAGGGAACGGAGCTCGGCGGCACACGGGGACGCTGTGTGAATCGAGCGAGCACCCGCTCGCTCACACAGCGGGGATGCATCGCTGGATCCAGGGAGAAGGTAAGTAAACAGTCTCTGGATTCAGCGAGGCGAGCCCGTGTCTGACACGGGATCAACAATAGTAGCAGCAAATTTTTACCCCGTGTCAGACACGGGAAAAACGCCAAGGAGGTTAAATGTGCCCGGGTTTCAGGAGGCTTCAAAACCGGGCACATGTGTCCAAACCCGGACTGTCCGGGTCAAAACCGGACAGGTGGCAACCCTAGTCACCGCCGGCCTTTCCACACGGACTCCGTGTCCCCCACACTCAGAACTGGGTTTGTATGGAGCTGTGTGCTAGAGGAGGACAATACAGGAGGACCAATCAGAAGATCGATCAGCCTGGGAGAGGCAAAATCCAGGGACAGAGGGGCCCCTGAAGAGTGCTGGGGGCCCCCAATGGGGGAGGGGAGGGGAGATTCTGATCCTATCACACAGTCTATGTATTCATCATTACACACAGAGCAGGGATTGGGATCACATTCCCTACAATACTGAGGGACATTCTATATTATAATGGGATACAAATAGAGGAGCGGGATTGGTGCAGAGATATTATTTAGGAAGACTTCATGGAGAGCAGACCGAATACTGCCGATCACATCCGAGGGACATTCCGGGGCTTTCATGTCATTTTATGATGTAATAAAGTTTTGAACTTTTACTCCTCAGATCCTGACTGGTGATACTTCGTAATATAAACACATTTATCATCTCCCTGTAAAGTCAACGGGACACAATTTTGCATTGAAGTCGGTGGGACACGTCACTCCATTACCACCACTTTTTTTGATCAGCGAATCGCAGATAATCCTATTTTTTGGCCGATAATTTTCAGCGGCTGATAGATTGGCGCATCCCTAATTTATATCCTGATAAAAGAATTTCCATCATAAAATAAATCTTTGATTCCCATGAAATAATTTCTCACAAATAAAGTACAAAACACATTTCCTTCGGGGGAATTTTATAAAACATTTCTTATAGGAATGTCAGGAGGATTTGTGAGGCCAAACAAAGTACATTGTAATTATTGTAACACATGAGTGTCTGTGTTGTCGGCTCCATCTAGTGGCCAAAGTGCAGTACAGTTTTCTGAAATATCTCTTTTCTGAGTTGGCCCCGCCCTTTGCAGCTATAACAGCTTCAACTCTTCTGGGAAGGCCGTCCACAAGGTTTAGGAGGGTGTCTATAGGAATGTTTCACCATTCTTCCAGAAGTGTATTTGTGAGGTCAGGCACTGATGTTGGATGAGAAGGTCTGGCTCGCAGTCTCCGCTCTAATTCATCACAAAGGTGTTCTATCGAGTTGAGGTCAGGACTCTGTGCAGGCCAGTCAAGTTCCTCCACCCCAAACTCGCTCATCCGTGTCTTTATGGACCTTGCTTTGTACACTGGTCAAAATTACTTGGAGGAGGGGGGATGCAATCAGATCATTATTCCCAGAACACAAATGCGTCAGACAGAAGGTTTTTCACCTTAACCACTTAAAGTGGATGTAAACCCGAATTATTGTTTTTTTATGTCACAATGTAGAGTATAAGATTTCCTATCATCTGTGCCCAGTCTCGCCACACAGAGTTAATCCAGATCTGAGCAATCCTCTTTTATTGTTCAGTGAAATAAAACAGACTTACAGAGAAAAACCTTAGTCCGCTCCGCCCCCCTTGCTGTGAGTGACGGGTGATTTACATAGCCCATGCACTAGCCTGGAGACAGGCATTATTTTTTAATTCCCACCACGCACTTCTTTTCTGAAGTCATGTGGTCTGGATTTTAGATTTTGACTGGATGTTAGTGATCATAGCAGAATTCAGGGTAAGGAATACACAGGAGAAAATGCATGTTGACAAGTGGAGTGTAGAGTTGGGCGGGGAGTCTACCCACATTACGACTCCACCCACCGAGCTCCAGACAACAGACCCACCCACAGAATCTGCAGTTTTTCAGTTCTTATAACAGACAGATGGGGAGACATGTGACAGCTGAGGATACATGCAGGAGACATCTATATCCTTATAGATCAGCACCATGGGAGGAGTTTAGAAAGGATGGGAGGGGCTTTACATCCACTTTAAGGACAGAGACTCGTTTTCAGATTTGGTGTTTACAAGTTAAAAACATTTTTTTTTGCTAAAAAATTACTTAGAACCCCCAAAAATGATTATATATAAAACAAAAAATTAATCTGAACCTTGGATCTCCGCAGATCTAGACAAATAAACCTGGACTGTCCAGACAACGTCCAAAGAATGCAGTCGCCTCCCTTCCCCCGAACGAGGCCGAGAGAAAAAAGGTGGCAGAATAATGTCCCGATTTACATGAAAGGCCGACACCACTTATGGCAAAATGGATGGAACAGGTCATAGCGTGAGCCTGTTATGGTGAAGGGTCAGTTACAGTTCCTGCATGAAAGGGCCGCCGACTCCGACACCCTCCTAGCCGAGGGGAAAATATTATAGATAGATTATTGAGAAACTATTTAACCCCTTCCATACCGGGCACTTATGCACCTTCCCCCTACCCAGACCACTGTTCAACTTCCAGCGCTCTCATACTTTGAATGACAACTATTCAGTTATGCTTAGAGTTCGACCAATATGGGTTTTTCACTGGCCGATACCGATGCAGATATTTAGAAATCAGGGCGGCTAATATATGTTGCCGATATTTTGGGCTGATTTTTTTTATTATTATTTTACCTTCATCTCAGAAAATCTAGGGTGGAGAGGTGGGGTGCAGCCTATTAGTGCCCACCAGAGCATCCCACCAGTACAGTTCGTCAGTGCCCACCAGTGCAGTTGTTCAGTGCCATTCATCAGTGCCCACCAGTGCCGTTGTTCAGTGCCCACCAGTGCAGCTTAATGTAATTAACTGCCAGCGGAGCGCTCCTGGGTCCGTTCCATTCCCTCCACTGGCCAAAGGCAGCGCCATTCGTCCCCTGCCTCTGCCGCAAGACTACAAACTAGGGTTGTCCCGATACCACTTTTTTAGGACCGAGTACAAGTACAGATACTTTTTTTAAATGTGTCCCCAAATGCAGCCATGTCCCCCACATATGCAGCCATGTCCCTCCAGCCATGTCCCCCACACTAATGCAGCCATGTCCCCCACACTAATGCAGCCATGTCCCCCACACTAATGCAGCCATGTCCCCCACACTAATGCAGGCAGGTCCCTGCATCCATGTCCCCGCAGCCATGTACCCCATTCCTAGCAGCTGCCGCCGCCTGGGGAACATCACAGCTTTCATTTGAATAGCTGTTTTCCCGGCCACGTATAGACAGACACTCCCCCTTGCTCGGGATTGGACAGATCACGATCACCCATCCAATCTCGAGCAAGGGGGAGTGTCTGTCTATACACGGCGGGAGCACTACAGCTGTTCAATTGAAAGCTGTGATGTTCCCGCACGCTTTAACCATGCGGCGGCTTTCGTTGTGGCGGACGGCGGCTTTCATTGCGGCAGCGGGGGCGTGGGCGGGTCAAGTATTCTATTTGGGTATCGGGGGTATTTGCGGGAGTACAAGTACTCCCGCAAATACTCGGTATCGGTCCCGATACTGGTATCAGTATCGGGACAACCCTACTACAAACCCCAGAATGCAACGCGGCCAGTAACAGCCAATCGGCAGCCGCCGCTGCCGACTTCCTCCACTGGGGAAAAAAAAAAAAGTCAGCAGGCCGCGGCTGTTTAGAATAGACGGTGGGCAGCCGGATTTACACTCAGCACGCCCCTGCATCAGATCCCTTTTCTATCGGCCTTTTTTTTTTATTTTACATATTATCGGTCGATGCCGATTTCTTAAAAAATACGAAATTTTGGCCGATATATCGGTCGACCTCTAGTCATGCAACACTGTATCCAAACAAAATTGTTATTTTATTCTCACAAATAGAGCTTTCTTTGGTGGTATTTAATTGCCACCAGGTTTTTTATTTTTTGCGCTATAAAATTTTGCAAATAAGTCATTTTTCTTCATACATTTGTGCCAAAATGTATACTGCTACATATCTTTGGTAAAAATAACACAAATTAGTGGATATTATTTGGTCTTTGTGAAAGTTAGAGAGTCTACAATCTATGGCGCCAATCACTGAAAATTGATCACATCTGATGTCCTGAAGGACGATCTCATTTCTTGAGACAATAACAAGCCAGGAAAGTACAAATACCCCCCAAATTACCCCTTTTTGGAAAGTAGACAGTCCAAGTTATTAACTAAGAGGCATGGTGAGTTTTTTTTAAGTTGTATTTTTTTCCCCACAATTCTTAGGAAAATGTAAAACATTTTTACACAAACTCAAACTGGTCATATTAACAGGTTATTTCTCTCAAACAGCATATGCATAATTGCAACTACACCCCAAAATACATTCTGCTACTCCTCCTGAGTATGGCGATACCACATATGAGACTTTTACACAGAGTGGTCACATACAGAGGCCCAACATCCAAGTAGCACTTCCAGGCATTCTAGCAGTTGCACATATCATTTTTTACTACCGATCACATTTTTGAAGGCCCTTTATATACCTAACACATAGCACATTTGTGAGACTTTTACACAGCGTGGCCACTAGGGATGAGCTTTGAGTTCGAGTAGAACTCATGTTCGACTCGAACATTGCCTGTTCGCCGAACAGCGAACTATTTGGGGTGTTTGCAGCAAGTTTGTGTGAACTTTAGAACCCTGTTAAAGTCTATGGGACTCGAACATTTGAAATCTAAAGTGCTAATTTTAAACGCTAATATGCAAGTTATTGTAATAAAAAGTATTTGGGGACCCGGGTCCTGCCCCAGGGGACATGTATCACTGCAAAAAAAAAAAAGTTTTAAAAACTGCATTTTTTTTGGCAGCCGTGATTTTAATAATTCCTTTAAGTGAAACAATAAAAGTGAAATATTCCTTTAAATTTCGTACCTGGGGGGGTGTATAGTATGCCTGTAAAGTAGCGCTTGTTTTCCATGCCTAGAACTGTCCCTACACAAAGTGTCATTTCTGAAGGAAAAAAAGTAATTTAAAATCACTCGCTGCTATAATGAATTGTCGGCTCCCGGCAATACAGAGCAAAGTCATTCATAAAAAAAAAAAGTGGGGGTCCACAGCATTTTTTTTTTATTTGTGTTGGAGTTCCCCTTAAAATCCATACTAGACCTGAAGGGCCTGGAATGGATATTTGGGGGGAACCCCACATAATTTTTTTAAATTTGACGCAGGGTTCCCCTTAATATCCATACCAGACCCTGGTGAGTGATTTTAAATGACTTTTTTCCTTCAGAAATTAAATTTTGTGCAGGGACAGTTCTAAGCACAGGAAACACGCGCTACTTTACAGCCATACTATACACCCCCCTAGGTACGAAATTTAAAGGAATATTTCACATTTTATTGTTTCACATTTAGCATTATTAAAATCACTGCTCCTGAAAAAACGGACGTTTTTTAAAACTTTTTTTTCATTGATACATGTCCCCTAGGCAGGACCGGGTCCCCAAACACTCCCCTGGGGCAGGACCCGGGTCCCCAAACACTTTTTAGGACAATAACTTGCATATTAGCCTTTAAAATTAGTACTTTAGATTTCAAAAGTTCGAGTCCCATAGACTAACAGGGTTCTAAAGTTCACACAAAGTTTTGGTCTTAAATGGAAAGGTGGGGAAAGGTGGGGTAGCAAACCCCGGGACTTTAAACGGTGTCCAAATAAATGAATAAACAAATGTTAAGAAAATATACAAAATTTATTACAATTTATACATACAAGGATTGACATAACAATGTTTAGAATAAAATAACCAAATGATGGTCCATAACGAACCAATGTGGCTCACACTAAGGGCCACTGAAGTCCCTATGCTTGACTGTTGCCCAACATGTTTCGCCCAGGGCCGGGCTTCATCAGGGGCTTAGTACAGGGGGAGAAACTACAGAATAATAAAAAAGGAGAAAACACATTAATTAAACAATAAAGCCAATTGCTCATTAGAAGGGACTAGATTGCAAAGTCCGGTCCGAAAAGCATGATTATATAGCACACAAAGGTACATGAAGCAGTAAACGTTTTTAACACAAAAACGATAAATGACGGGAATGTGAATAATGTTAGCAACAATATAACATGCATATAATTTGCATAATAACAGCAATAAAACAAGACGAACAACACTCACCCTCAGAGATCGGCTAAAATCCAGACACACAGCAACCAATTATGGATGTAATTGATATCAAATTGAAGAGAGATAATGAATATAATTCCTAACTAATTCGCCAAAGAAAGAAGGGGGGGAAAAGAGATAAACCCTCAAGTTGGTCCTGTGCCCACAGATGATCAAGCTGCAGTAAGAAAAAGGGGAATGATGTTAAGTTCCTAAAAGTTATTATTAAATATACTAGATTAAGTAAGTTAAAAAGTGACTGGAGGAGCAAATACATGCATCATGGGGGTGACCCCCAGACGCATGAATAGTTTCCCCCTGTGTTCATAACATACCTAAGTGGTGTGTACTGGTGGGGTCACAAATAGTTAATGGTTGAAGACAGAGAGAAAGAAGCCAAAAATCACTGAAGCCTCCACAGTCCTCAATGTATATAGTTTGGATTAGTCAGAGCCCACAGGCTCAATCTAGAGAAAAAACCATCAATTGATGAATTATCAGTAAAGTAGTATAGCTTTAAACAAGTAAATAATTCTATAGTATAAATTTAAAATAAGTCTGCATGGGGTTTGGAAAAGAATTTACCTAATGCGCCTGGATCCAAGATAAAAAATCCTGAGAGAGACAGCATGGATTCAAAAATACCGACTGAATGTTTGACAGGAAGAATGTAGCTTTTAAATACCCCTCGGCGGCGTCTGACGTGGCCGACGAGGGCGGGCAGTGAGATAAATGCTGAGAAAACCCCAGCCAATCACGCCGCAAGCGTCAGGGGGAAAGGCGTGTCCCTGGGTCCCGGCACGCCCAGATAGGCGCGTCCGGCAGACAAAAAGGCACCCCCCACATAGACGCCGTTGGGGCAGAGTGCCCGGGCACCAAAGCGTCCGGCCAATCACGCCGCAAACGTCAGGAGGAGGGCGCGCCCCTGAGTCCCGGCCCGCCCAGATAGGCGTGTCCGGCAACAGAGACACGCTCCCTGTATAGACGTTGTTGGCGCAGAGTGTCCGGGCGCCATCTTTAATGCTGGAGGTTTGCCACTAAACTCCCCGCAAAGAAGGAGGTCTGACCCTTCGAGAATGACAGAAGGGAAAACATGTTGGAACTGCTACAGGACAAAGGGGACCAGTGGGATCCCCAGCCCTGCAGCCCTGTCACCACACAGTGGGAGCGATGCGGGACGGGGAAAAAACCCCCGTTGCTCCGCCTATAGTGGGAGTGGCCGGCAAGAGCATTTCAAGTAAAGTTCACCACTGGGGGAAATAGCAGGCGCCATCTTGGATGGTGGCATGAACCCACAATCTGATGCGGTTCAGCCACTGGAATGATGGAGAATGAAATGGCCCGAATGTAGGGTGGAGTAATCAAGGCAATTAAACAAGGGATCTCCTGAAAAAGCCAAAAGTGACCATTGATGCTGTTCTGGAGCGCCCATGCTGCCCGTACAGCCTGTTCAAAACAATGGGAAAAGGACATAAATGAGGGATGCCCCCCATAAAAAACTTTCTGGCGAAGGAATATTAAATCTCTCTGGGATATTGATAAAGTAAATTAAATGATGGTGACTCAATATCGATAATGGTTTTAAATGAAGGTTAAAAACTGTTCACAAAGTAAACAAATGAACATATTGTCCCTTATATGTTCATTTGTTTACTTTGTGAACAGTTTTTAACCTTCATCGGTGCATGTGGAAGTCATTACTGGGTGCTGAGTGCGGATTAATGAGAAAAATAAAGAATGATAAATATAAATAAATAATGAGGGGAAAGGTGTGATTTTGGGGCGCTAAGTGAAGATGGATGAGAAATAAAATGATATTAAACAATTGCAGGGAAGGGGTGTGAATACTTTATCCTCGCATTGTATGTAGAAATCATCGCTATCAGTTACTTATCTGGCAGTCAGAAATGTTATATTTTTTTATAAGGAGCCCCACCAACCTCCGGAGGGGCCCCGGGGGGGACAGGCGGCTCTAGAAGAGGATCCCACCAATCCTAAGACTCCATTCATTTCCATTCACCTGGAAGGAAGAAGAGTGACAACAATCAGATAATGAGGAAGGAAATGACAATTTTTCGGATATAATAAATAAAAGGCACAAAGTTCTCCAATCAGATCTCTAGAATGATAAAATCCCCCCGGTGACCCCCCAATACATAGAAAATAATCACCTTTATAATACAAAGGAAATACAATCCATACAAGAAAGAGATTGCCTTACTTGTACTGAGTGTGCGATCGGATAGAAGATTACTCCGGGGATCGGATGGAAGATTACTCCGGGGATCGGATGGAAGATTACTCCGGGGATCGGAGGGGAGATTACTCCGGGGATCGGAGAGAAGATTACTCCGGAGGACCGGATGGGAGATTACTCCGAGGATCGGATGACATTCATTAGTGAAAAGGGAAAATATACATTATGGCCACTAGATGGCGCTCTCCTAGGAGATGAGAACGCTCCTCGGCTCCATCTGGTGGCCATAATGCAGTACTACCCCCATTCACACACCAATGTGCAGAGAAGTGAAGAGAGGAGACGTTGTCCCGATCACACAGAACGATCTTCCCTGGAGGATCGATGTCATTTCTTTATGGAGATCTTATAGAGCGTTCTCATTGGTCGGGCTCGGATCATTGTAACTCTGTACCTACCGTACCTGACTGGTGACCCCGGAAGCTGGAAATCTCCGCAGTGACCCCGATATTCCAGTGATGCTCCCGGGTGCGGCACCGAGTGGCTGCATTCTGCTTCCTGAACACAGGAGGGCGCTCTCTCAGCATGGCCGCCACTCACAGGAGTCTTTGTATTCTCTGATTGGACGAGGGGGAGGGGCAGGGCGGTGATGTCACACTCTCTGCCTCATCCAATCAGAGAATACAAAGAATTGTGTGAATGGCGGCCATGCTGAGCGGACGACCTCCTGTGCTCACATTGCACTCAGAGGGGCCCCTGGAATGAAGCAGAGAGATGATTGGACGAGGGGGGGGCGGGGCCAGGGATGGGATATACAGAGTTCTATTGGACGAGCTGGAAGAATGGAACTCTATAGAAAATCTCCACCTATAATAATGACATCACTGCTTATATATTGGGACCGTGTGATTGGCCCCCCTGGGTGGGAGGGGCCTATGAGGGGGCTCTGGGGACAGTCTCCATATTTCTCCCCTGACAGGTCCTCTGGGGGCGGGGCGGACACAGGTGATGATGATTGGACGGCTCAGAAGGTGGAATATAAATGGGAGGAGATTCCTCCATGACTCCTCCCACCAGTCTGTAATCCGTCATTGTCCCCCCCACTTCACTGACAGCGGGGGCCACACAGGAAGGGCCCCAATCACACCTAAGAGGGGGGGGCACACAGGAAGGGCCCCAATCACACCTCAGAGGGGGGGGGGGGGGCACACAAGAAGGGCCCCAATCACACCTCAGAGGGGGGGCCACACAGGAAGGGCCCCAATCACACCTCAGAGGGGGGGGCACACAGGAAGGGCCCCAATCACACCTCAGAGGGGGGGGGCACACAGGAAGGGCCCCAATCACACCTCAGAGGGGGGCCACACAGAAAGGGCCCCAATCACACCTCAGAGGGGGGGCCACACATGAAGGGCCCCAATCACACATCAGTGGGGGGCCACACAGAGTGACAATCACACCTCAGAGGGGGCCACACAGTTAGAGCCACAATCACACATAGGAGGGGCCACAGAGATAGGGCCCCAATCACACCTCAGAGGGGGGGCCACACATGAAGGGCCCCAATCACACATCAGTGGGGGGCCACACAGAGTGACAATCACACCTCAGAGGGGGCCACACAGTTAGAGCCACAATCACACATAAGAGGGGCCACAGAGATAGGGCCACAATCACACCTCAGAGGGGGTCACTCAGTTTGTGGCCCATCTGAGTTGTGAATGGGGCCCTATCACCTCAGTGGGGGCCACACGGGGCTTCAATCACACCTAAGAGGGGCCACAGATTTAGGCCCCCATGAGGAGCCACAATCACCTCAGAGGGTGTGACACAGGGCCCCAATCACACCTCAGTGGGGGCCACACAGTTAGGGCCTCATTCTTACCTCAGAGAGTTGCTCTCCTCTCTCCATCCAGTGACATCACTTCCTCCCCAGTGCAGTGCAGCCTGTAGAGGTGAGTCCTCCATCCTCTGGGGGCGCTGTGTACATTGTGTGTTCCCGGGGGATGAGGAGAATTATGTGTGGGGGAGGGGAGGAAGTAACAAATAATACAACAGGTGAGAGTTTTCTCTATTGGATAATAAAATGCCAAAGCAGAAAATTTCTGTATAAAACGTGCAAATCTCACATAAACCCTGAAAGTGGCCCCTCTCAGGTGTAGATGCCGCCTAAGGGCCCTTCACATAGCGCTGCATTCTGAGGAGTGACCCACATTCACATCGCTCTTCAGAGGTCATGTGATGATTGGACCCCACATCCTCATACATTACACATGGGTGCAGAGCAGTCCTATTCACTTCAATGGGTTGTGTTTGGTGGAGGTGAGCGGGGGGGGGGGGGGGGGGGGGGAGGTGGAATTCATGGTATGTTTACCCCCCAGGTGGGCCGCGGTCTCTGCAGATAAAAGAGGAAGCAGTTGAGGGGGGTAAAAGTCCCAGTAATAAGAGGGGGGGGGGGGGACACATTCCACACAACACTAGAAGGGGGAACTCTACTTCCTGCTCTGTGTGTGGGGGAGGGGAGGGGGGAGGATTTCTCAGTGACACCTCAGAGTGAGGAGCCGTCCTCCATCTTGTGTCAGGTCAGAGGTCATTGGCGGGAAATCTTCTCCTTCATCTTCCATAGAAATGTCCCCTCCAGGGACGGCGCCCCCCACAGATAGAGACACGCACTGACATTTATACAATCATGGAGTTTTCTTCTACAGATAAGAGCGGACACCTCATCCTTCACAGCCCCCATCCCCCGCACCCCTAATCCCATCCCCCACACACCTTTCCCACCCCCCGCACACCTAATCCCATCCCCCGCTCACCTAATCCCATCCCCCGCACACCTAATCCCATCCCCCGCTCACCTAATCCCATCCCCCGCACAGCTAATCCCATCCCCAGCACCCCTAATCCCATCCCCCGCACCCCTAATCCCATCCCCCGCACACCTTTCCCATCCCCCGCACACCTAATCCCATCCCCCGCACACCTTTCCCATCCCCCGCACCCCTAATTACATCCCCCGCACACCTAATCCCATCCCCCGCACACCTTTTCCATCCCCCGCACCCCTAATCCCATCCCCCGCACACCTTTCCCATCCCCCGCACACCACACTTCATTCATTTCAATGGGGCGCCTTCATGTGGGAAAGTCGCTCGTGGAGGTTTCTGCCGCCGTTTGTTGTGGATTTTTACACCCCACAAAATGTGCGTCTGATTGCCGCATTCGGAGCGCCACTAACAAGGAGTAGAAACACAAATACGAGGTGCCATTTTAGCGCGTTTCAGAAATGGGAGCAAAAAATTCTCACTTTTACAAACCCTCCTATGTGATTGGAGCCTGAGGCCCCGCCCACACTTCTGGTTGGGAAGGAGGGGGATGGTAAAATGTGGTGGGTTAGCTGTGGGTTTTACCATCCCCCCGTAATGAGACAAACCATTGACCACTGACAGGGGTGCTTACAATGATCAGATTTTATTTATTGATGTAAATCCTTCATCCCAAAATATAAGAAGTTGCTGTAACTGATTATAAAGTGTAAGATGGGAGTTTGGCTTCAGTTTGTTAGTGTATCTAAATCTGCTAATCCGTCCAACCCTCCCCTCCCCCCCCAGACTGACAATGCTGCTGTCCAAAGGTGCCCCCTGTGCTCCTTCCTCCAGAGTGGGGGAGGGGCTCTAATACAGGAGGGGTGTTACTGGTCAGATCACCAGAAGGGGGAAAAACCTAAAAGAAAAGAAAAGGAATGCAGCCGCCACATCTAGTGATCGGTAATCTGCATTATCCGACATTTCTGGGATTGGGTGTCACATCTCTTTATATCCGATAATTACATCCCAGGGGGCGTGTCCTAACACTCACCCATTATTGTCTGTACAAAGAAGCCACACCCCCGAGGGGAGGAGCCGGAGACATGTGCAGAGCGGAAACATTTCTTTTGTTCTGATTCGATTTTTACATAAATTTCTTCAAATCATTTCCTTGCTTTTCGGAACTCATTTTATTTATTCAAATCGACTAAATTCAGAGAATTCAAGTTGCATTGATTTCCATTTTAAATTATTTTTTTTGGAAAACTGTTATATTCTAATTGTATTCTTTTATTTTCTATTCTTTTCTATTCTATTTAAATTAGAATTTATTCTATTTGAAATGTGAATTTCGGAGGATGGTTATATATCTTCTATGTTGTTCTATTCTAGTCTTTTATATTCAAGTCTATTCTATTCTATTCTATTCAAACGTATTCAAATTTTGGGAAATGGTTATAATCTTTCTATTCTATTCTTTTATTTTCTATTCAAATTTTAATTATTATATTTGAATTTCAGAAGGAGGTTATATTTTGTCTATTCCAATTGTATTCAATTTTTTTCTATTCTACTCTTTTATGGTCTATTTTTTTTTTTGTTCTATTCCAATTTATTATTATTTTTTTCCATTTTTTTTTTACTATTTTATTTTATGCTCTATTCTTTTTTTTCTATCATATTATTTTCTATTCTATTCTTTTCAAATCTATTACATTATTTTCTATTCTTTTGTTTTTCTTCGGAAATATGAATTCAATTTAAAAATTATTTGAATTTAAAAAATATTCAAATTTGATTCAAAAGCTTTTTGAATTAGAATTTCGCCAAAACTTTTGTTTTTATTATTTTGGATTTGATTAACCCATACAGACAACGGTGACACGGGGCCCCTAGAGACAACGTGACACAGGGCCCCTAGAGACAACCTGACATGGGGTCTCCACTACAGACAACGTGACACGGGGCCCCTTGGAGACAACCGTGACACGGGGCCCCCTAGAGACAACCGTGACACGGGGCCCCCTAGAGACAACCGTGACACGGGGCCCCCTAGAGACAACCGTGACACGGGGCCCCCTAGAGACAACCGTGACACGGGGCACCTTGGAGAAAACCGTGACACGGGGCCTCCCAGAGACAACTTGACTCGGGGGCCCCCTACAGACAACCTGACACGGGGCCCCTTGGAGATAACCGTGACACGGGGCCCTTTGGAGACAACCGTGACACGGGGCCCCTTGGAGACAACCGTGACACGGGGCCCCTTGGAGACAACCGTGACACGGGGGCCCCTTGGAGACAACCGTGACACGGGGGCCCTTTGGAGACACCCGTGACACGGGGCCCCTTGAAGACAACCGTGACACGGGGCCCCCTAGAGACAACTTGACTTGGGGCCCCATACCGACAACCTGACATGGGGCTCCATACAACCAATCCTTCAGTTATGAATAAACACAATGATTGGTACTGATCACTCATTGTGTTTATTCAGGAAAGGAAGGGGTTGGTAAATATGACATTTATTGGCCCCTTCCCCCACTCTCAGTCTTGAATGATCCTATTGTGTGCTTGCAGCTGCCGGTGGGAAGGAAAGGGGGGAAGTCGTCAGCACTTCAGGGGTAGGGGGGCACACAGGGGGGCCTGGGCAGCAGGGGGAAAGGTATGGTGCACAGGGAGGGTGATCTGTATTTTATTTGATTTGATTTGAAGCTTGGTTTGGCGCCAAATCCCCACTGGGGGGTGGCGTCTAAGCGCCGCTGGTTAGGTGTTGCCTAGAATCAATCCACAGTAATAAAAAAGAAAAAAAGATGACAGAGACTAAAAAGAAAAGTATCCGGTTCTTAGGTAAACAAAAGGCCTGGGAGCTTCAAAGAATATAATAAGGAAAAGGAAACCAGGAGATCTATAGAAAGAGTTCATGACATCATTGCAGGGCCATTCCAGGGGCATAATCACTACAATGGCATGACTGACCTCATCACTGAAGGGGCGGAGTGTATGGGGGAAATAACGCTCAATCTATCCATAAGCCCGGACAAAGAGCTCTGTCTTCAGATTTTCCTGAAGAGGAGCAAGTTTGGTGTCCTCTTAAGTTCCACGGAAAGCGCATTCCACAGCATGGCCCCCCGACTCTGAAGTCGTTTGCCTCCTATGGAAGAAAGTTTCGATGGAACAACTACGGCTCGGTGTTGGGCCGTGGACCTTAACCACTTGAGCCCCGAGCCTGTTTTTCAGATTCGGTGTTTACGAGACTAAAACAGTTTTTTTTTGCTAGAAAATTATTTAAAACCCCCAAACATTATATATATTTTTTTTTCTAACACCCTAGAGAATAAAATGGCAGTCATTGCAATACTTTTTCTCACACCGTATTTGCGCAGCAGTCTTACAAGCGTACCTTTGTTGGGAAAAAAACACTTCTTTGAATTAAAAAATAAGACAACAATAAATTTTGCCCAATTTTTTTATATATTGTGAAAGATAATGTTACGCCGAGTAAAATGATACCCAACATGTCACGCTTAAAAATTGCGCCCGCTCGTGGCATGGCGTCAAACTTTTACCCTTAAAAATCTCGATAGGCGACGTTTAAAAAATTCTACAGGTTGCATTTTTTGAGATACAGAGGAGGTCTAGGGCTAGAATTATTGCTCTCGCTCTAACGATCGCGGCGATACCTCACTTGTGTGGTTTGAACACCGTTTTCATGTGCGGGCGCTACTCGCGTATGCGTTTGCTTCTGCGCGCGAGCTCGTCGGGACGGGGCACTTTAAAAAATTGTTTTTTTGGTTTTTATTTTTATTTATTTTATAATTTTTAACCACTTGCATACTGGGCACTTACACCCCCCTCCTGCCCAGGTAAAATTTCAGCTTCCGGCACTGCGTCGCGTTAACTGACAATTGCGCGGTCGTGCGACGTGGCTCCCAAACAAAATTTACGTCCTTTTTTCCACACAAGTAGAGCTTTCTTTTGGTGGTATTTGATCGCCTGTGCGATTTTTATTTTTTGCGCTATAAACAAAAAAGAGCGACAATTTTGAAGAAAAATACAATATTTTTTACTTGTTGCTATAATAAATATCCCAATTAAAAAAAAAAAAAAACTTTTTTTTTCCTCAGTTTAGGGCGATACGTATTCTTCTACATATTTTTGGTAAAAAAAAAAAAAAATCGCAATAAGCGACTGGTTTGCGCAAAAGTTATAGCGCTTACAAAATAGGGGAGAGAATTATTATTTCTTATTATTATTTTTTTACTAGAAATGGCGGCGATCTGCGATTTTTATTGGTACTGCGACGTTATGGCGGACACATCGGACACTTTTGACACATTTTTGGCGCCATTCACATTTATACAGCGATCAGTGCTATAAATATGCACTAATTACAGTATAAATGTGACTGGCATTGAAGGGGTTAACACTAGGGGGTGAGGAAGGGGTTAAATGTGTGTCCTAGGTGTGTTGTAACTGTGGGGGGAGGGGGGGTGACTGGGGGGGTGACCGATCTGTGTCCCTATGTAGGAAGGAACACAGATCGGGCTCCCCCTCTCCAGAGACAGGTCGATGTCTCTGTGTAAAACGGCAATGAGAGATGATCTATGAGAGATCATCTCTCATTGGCCCACAGATCGCATCGCAAACGGCCACTCTGATTGGCCGTTCGCCGCGATCTGTGATTGGCCGTGTCCAAGGGACACGGACAACACAGGGCTTCCCCGCAGCGCGCTCTACAGCGCGCGCTGGGAACGCCACAATGACATGCCGTCAAATGACGGCATGTTGGATATTCAGGCCCGCGCTGTTGCCGTCATCCGACGGTAGCGCGGGCCTGAAGTGGTTAACACTGAAAAAAAAATAAAAAATTATCGCTTTTAGGGCTCTTTCACACGTCCGTTCAGTTTTTAAGATAATTTTTTTCCCCTTCAGTTGATCCGTTTTTCATCAGTTTTTCGTCAGTTCCGTTTTTTTTGATGGAAGAAAAATAGGGTTTTCTTCCGTCCAAAAAAACGGAGCTTACCGCAGACGGATGTTAACGGACGTTTAGCGGATGCTCATCCGCTAACGGACGCTAACCCATAGGGAAGCATTGAGGTCCGTTAACGGACGTCCAAAAAAATGGATGAACTGAACGGATGTGTGAAAGAGCCCTTATTCCTATTACAAGGAATGTAAACATCCCTTGTAATAGAAAAAAGCATGACAGGTCCTCTTATATATGAGATCTGGGGTCAAAAAGACATCACATCTCATATTCAGGCTTAAATGCAAAAAAAAAAAAGAAAAAAAAAAAAAAGTCAAAATGTAAACAAATTAAATGTCTCTTTAAGACGCTGGGCGGAAATGACGTTTTGACGTCACTTCCGCCCAGCAGAGAGAGGGGGACGGCTGAGGGACATTTTTTTCCCTCAGTCGCATCCCCAGGCAGCCAGCAAGAGAACCCGATCGCCTCCGCCGCTACCGACGGCTACGGTAAGCGGCGGAGGGCGCGGGAGAGCGGCGGGAGGGGGGGCACCCTCTCCCGCCGCTGATAACGGCGATCTCGCGGCGAATCCGCCGTGATGACCGCTGTTATTGTTAACAGGTCCGCCCCACGAAGAGATGGATATCTTGGTTGTGGCAGCAGCTGCTGCCGTTACCGAGATATCCATCTTCAAAAAAATGACGTCTTTGGACGTGGGGCGGATCTCAAGTGGTTAATGGCGGCGTAGGTACATAGTGCATCGCTAGATTGTGTAAATATTTGGGGCCTAGTCCCCAGTTGCTTGGAAAAAGATCACTCTCTGCTCAATAGGGAGCCAATGGAGAGATCTCCTAGCCAGGCTAATATGATCTCGTCTCGCTAGACCCAGAACAAAGCGAGCCGTGTGGTTCTGCACCACCTGGAGCTTGTGGGCCCATTTCTGCGGGGCACCCAGTAGAAATATGTTAGCCCCATCCAGGGGCGTAACTAGAAATCACAGGGCCCCATAGCAAAATGTTGTATGGGGCCCCCCCCCCAAAAAAAAATGAACTAATGCCATTGAACACCACATTACTACACTCATGTGGCACAGTACCCAAGCAACAGCTTATATTAATTTTGAACAGCAAAACAAAAATTTCTGATGGGGACCCCAGATGCAAGGGGGGGACTCTGATGGGTACCCCAGATGCAGGGGGGGACGCTGATGGGGACCCCAGATGCAGGGGGGGGACTCTGATGGGGACCCCAGATGCAGGGGGGGGACTCTGATGGGGACCCCAGATGCAGGGGGGGGGACTCTGATGGGGACCCCAGATGCAGGGGGGGGGACTCTGATGGGGACCCGAGATCTTAACCAGGTTAAATGATTAATCCTATGTAATGTATCCCTCTCAGGGCTTTCAGCATGTAAGGGGTTAAATGATTATGATTATTCCTGCAATAATTTAACTCCCTACATGCTGAAAGCCCTGAGAGGGATACAATGAATATGATTAATCATTTAACCTGGTTAAGATCTGGGGTCCCCATTAGATTCCCCCCCCCCTTGCATCTGGGGTCCCCATCAGAGCCTGGTCGGGCAATGCAATAAACACGTGGCATGGTGGTGGCAGCATGGAGGCGGCATGGTGGTGGCAGCATGGTGGTGGTGGCAGCATGGAGGTGGCATGGTGGTGGCAGCATGGTGGTGGTGGCAGCATGGAGGCGGCATGGTGGTGGCAGCATGGTGGTGGTGGCAGCATGGAGGCGGCATGGTGGTGGTGGCGGCAGCATGGAGGTGGCATGGTGGTGGTGGCAGGATGGTGGTGGCAGCATGATGGTGGTGGCAGCATGGAGGAGGTGGCAGCATGGAGGTGGCCTGACTCTCCTCCTCTCCCTCAACTAGGTGCTAGTGTGGTGGCGGTGCGGTGCCGACTCCTGTGCTACTTACCTGTCAGGCAGCGTCAGGCTCCAGACGAAGTCCACTGTACATCCGGCGCTGTCAGGGTGGCGGGGAAGATGGCAGCAGACCCGGATGCAGAAGTGCGGCGGGACTCCTCCAGGGGCGGGCAGCCTTTGCACATGCGCCCGCCCACGTTCAGGGATTGGCCAGCCCAAGCACATGACCACATACGCCCAATCACAGGGCGGCGGGAGCCATATGCAGAAATGTCAATATGTCAATTTCGCCGGGCCCCACTTGGCTGCGGGCCCCATAGCGCCCGCGTGGGTCGCTATGGCGGTAGTTCCGCCACTGGCCCCATCTAATCTGGAGTGGATAAAAGCTTGGGCAAGTATAGATCTATTACTTTGCGTGAATAGGTGTTTCACTTTTCTGAGGAGCCTCAGATGATGATTGGCACTCCGCAGGATGTTTCTGAAGTGGGGCACGAACGAGAGGGTGCCGTCAATGAGGACCCCTAGGTTTTTTACCTGCTTAGCTGGAATGGGTGTGGGCCCGAGAGATGGAGGCCATGCCACCAGAAGTGGTGTGCCATTAAGACCAATTAGTAGAACTTCGGTTTTGGCTGTGTTCAATCCAAGCCTATTACCCGCCATCCAGTCATTTCACCAGCTGAGCGGGCTGCTGAGGTCCTCTTGCTGAATCAACCAGAATTAGAGTGTCATCAGCATAAAGCCGACACCCCAAGTTGTTGTTCTGGATGATATCAGCAAGAGGACGGACATAGCAATTAAAGAGGAGCGGCGATAGAGCACTCCCCTGTGGGACACCACAAGTAAGAGGTCTTGTGGTGGACCGATGTGTTCCCATCTTAACATAATGAGTTCTCTCATGGAGAAAGGAGCTTATCCAGCTCAGAACCACCCCGTCAAGACCAAAAAGATTTTTCAGTTTGTCCAACAGAATCTCATAGTCGACAGTGTGGAATGCTGCGGAGAGGTCTAGCAGAATCAGAGCTGCCGACCCCCCTGCGTCACGGATTGATAGTAGTCTTTCTCACAGATATCTCTGTTCCTCTTCCCGGGCGAAACCCCGACTGGGTATCATGAAAGAGGTTTCCTCCCTCAAAATAGATTTGTAGCTGCCTAAAGACAACTCGCTCTAGAATTTTTGACAAGAAAGGGATGGCGGAAATGGGCCTGAAGTTAAGCGGATCAGTTATATCAAGGCCCACTTTTTTCAGAAGGGGTGTTACTATGGCATGCTTCATCTTTCCTGGGACGATGCCTAGTTGCAGCGAAAGATTGATAACTTTGCAGATGGCAAGGGCAATGCTGGAACTGATCCATGACTCTCTCTGCAGCAGCTGAAAGCCAACAGGAGGGAGAAGAAGCCAGCTTTCAGCTGCTGCAGAGAGAACCATACCGTAATTTCCCCCCTGCCACACCGATCACCCTCCCAGTCCACATATGATCCACCCTGCTGGCCTGGGTCCTGTATAGGACGACTGGTGGTACCCCCTTATCCGTGGTCGTTAGTCCACCAATGACGGCAGAAAGCCCAGGAAACATAATGGGAGAATGTGGGCGGGGCAATAATCAGTTGGCTGTACAGTCACCTGATCACTTCCATGTGACAGCGAACAGCCGGCGTGTCAGATGTACAAACATTCTGTAGTGGAGAGGAGAGAGTATGAAGCCCCTCGCTGCTGCCAACCTGTGAGATACAAGATAAGAAGGCGGCACTGAATCTCAGGACATCGATTGTGATCTCTGTGTGTCTTCAACTGCAGAATAAAATGAAACATTGTGAGGTATATGAGGGAAGAAGACAGCGCTCAGTCTTGTGACCTCATATATAAACTTCCCCCGCTGCTGCCAATCTGTAGTATATAAGATAAGAAGGCTCTGAGCCCCTGAAGACGTCAGATTGTGACAAAACACGTAAGTCGGAGCCTGGATATAGTGATGTCATCACGCATGTTGGCATCGCCGATTGTGACTGTTGCTGGTTTATGATTCCTGCCGCAGTATGGAAACGTAAGTGCTTTTATCTGATTTTATTCTTCCCTATGTGTGTTTATGTCAGGGTTTGACACATTTGCTTGGAATCTAGGAGCCAGCTAAAAAAGTTAGGAGCCAGAAAACGTGCCCCGTCCCGCCGAGCTCGGGCACAAAAGCAAACGCATACGTGAGCAGCACCCGCATATGTAAACGGTGTTCAAACCACACATGTGAGCTATTGCCGCGATCGTTAGAGCGAGAGCAATAATTCTAGCCTTAGACCTCCACTGTAACTCAAAACGTGCAACCTGTAGAATTTTTTTAGACGTCGCCTATGGAGATTTTAAAGGGTAAAAGTTTGTCTCCATTCCAGTAGCGGGTGCAATTTTGAAGCGTGACGTTGGGAAGTGTGACATGGACAATTTACGTAACCTTATCTTTCCATAAAAAAGAAATGGGATAACTTTACGGTCTTATTTTTTATTAAAAAATGTGTATTTTTCCCAAAAAAAGACTCGCCCAAATGTGTACAAGGCCTTAGAACACACGAGGGAATATTTCCGCTGAAATGGTCCGACGGACCATTTCAGCCGAAAAATCCGCTCGTGTGTAGGGGCAAACGGACCGTTTTGGCCGGATTCCTCCGGGCTAGATTCAGGATGGAGAGCGCAGCGGACATATCTGCCCGCACATGCGTGTATCCTGTGAATGGATCGGCATGCGCGCGGAAGTGTTTACTTCCTGCGTATCGGTGACTAGCGGTGACGTTAATGTCACCGCCGCGTACGCCTCCGCAATTTTTACAGGCAAGTGCTGTATTCTCAAATTACCTCGCACTTGAATAAAATATATATAGGGCTGCGGAAGTTGCGGCGGCGTAGTGTAAATGGGCCGGCGTATCCCCGCGTAATTCAAATTGGGCAGGTAGGGGGCGTGTTGTATTTAAATTAACCCTGACCCCACGTTAATGACGCGCAAAACAAACTGCGCATGTGCCGGCCGTGAACGTATCCCAGTGCGCATGCTCCAAATCACGTTGCAAATAGTCAATGAAAACGACGTGAACGTAACTTACTCCCAGCCCCATTCTGAATCGGCTTACGCAAACGACGCAAACGACGTACAATACGACGCTGTCCCGATATCCATATTTAACATTGCCTGCGCCTGCTATAGCAGGGGTGACTTTACGCCGGATGTAAGCTTAACGTAAACGGCGTACTGGCTGCAAGTACGTTTGTGAATCGGCGTATCTGCCTAATTTACATATTCGACGCGTAAATCGACGGAAGCGCCACCTAGCGGCCAGCGTAAATATGCAACTAAGAGACTTACGCTGGTCGGATCTTAGTTCAATCCCGGCGTATCTGATTCTTTGAATCAGGCGTCGGGATACGACAGCACTCGTTCGGACTTACGACGGCGTATCTAGAGATACGCCGTCGTAGGTCCTTTCTGAATCTAGCCCATAATGTTTGGGGGTTCTAATTAGAGAAAAGGAGAAAAAAAACCATTAGAACCGCTGTTTTACTTGTAATGCCAACAGCCACCACCAGATGGCGCCAGGTCACAGAGGGAAGCATGGGCCTTCACAAGGCCGCAAAGCCACGGCCTCAATTACCGGCTGTCGCGGGCCTGCCGTGATCGTGTGGCGGGGGAGGGGGGGCACATGGAGACACAGCCTCAATTACCGGCGGGCGCCAGGTCACATTTTCTTGTCGCAATTGCGACCGGGCGCCCGGATTTTGTCGAGCCCTGGTTTATGTTATGGACCTGAGCTGCACATCCACTACCAGGGGGGCTGGGGAAAGTCGCTCTGACTGACAGGTTTCCTATACACTGAGAGAGATTTCTCTATGAGATATTTATTTGTTGGATTCGCTGATCACTGGATCCTGTGCAGTGTATATTTATGGCACTTATATAATGTGTAGAATTGTCTGTGCCTAATATACAATATTATATCCAAAACATCCAGTGACATAATAAACTCAAATCTTCATATACAGTGAATAACAAAAGTTCACATGTGTCCAATTTTTCTTCTATGTTTATAATTGTTCACAAATTCTGATCCTTATATTGTGCTTTTCTTCACCCTTGTGGATCTTAAATGTGTTGTAAAGGTAAAAAATGTTTTCCCTAAATATCTTCCTTTACCTTAGTGCAGTCCTCCTTCACTTACCTCATCCTTCCATTTTGCTTTTAAATGTCCTTATTTCTTCTGAGAAATCCTCACTTCCTGTTCTTCTGTCTGTAACTCCACCCAGTAATGTGAGGCTTTCTCCCTGGTGTGGAGTGTCGTGCTCGCCCCCTCCCTTGGACTACTGGAGAGTCAGGACGCCCACTAACACACAGCTCCTTTATCTATCTGCAAAGTAGATAGTGTCCTGACTCTCCCGTAGTCCAAGGGAGTGAGCTGCCCAGTATACACATGTAGACTGGGCAGCACAAAACAACAAGTTGATAGATAGGTGTAAAATAGTGTGAGTGGTAAAAGATATTACTTGGTCACACCTTTTATATGGCACCTGTGTTCTGGGGGTGACGCCTGCATTGGACTATAAACCACCTCAGCTCCCGGACGGGCAGCCTTCTGGTCCAGCCCCCACACATGTCACAGTTTGCCCTATTTCATACCCTATGGATCCGCCCCTGAGGAAGTGTTTATACACGAAACGCGTTGGGAAAAAAAGGATGTGCATAGCATACTAGCTCATTATGTATTACTTACCTTAGATTGACGCCCCCGCAGCCATATTCATACCCCCTCTGGCTTGGCGACATCTCTCCTGGGGGGTCACTTCTAGGTAGCGTGACTCCGGTGCTGTGATTGGCCGGAGCCGCAATGACATCATTCCTGCACATAACGGCGCACCGACTAAAGCAACGGCACATACATGCCATTGCTTCAGTTTTCTTTAGTGCACATGTGCCGATGAAAAGGGTTTACAACCACTTTAACAGCGACACTATACAGTAGATGTGTGAGGAATGAAGGTTATATATAATTTTATAGCACAATTATGTTTCTATGAGAGCTGGGGAAAGGTCCATCCATGCAACGCCCTGTATGAAGAGTACAAAGTGCACCCCACTCCTTTGGACTACGGGAGAGTCAGGACGCCCACTAACACACAGCTCCTTTCTCTATCTGCAACTTAGAGAGTGTCCTGACTCTCCGGTAGTCCAAGGCAGTGAGCTGCCCAGTATACACATGTCATTGCTTCAGTTTTCTTTAGTGCACATGTGCCGATGAAAAGGGTTTACAACCACTTTAACAGCAACACTATACAGTAGATGTGCGAGGAATGAAAGTTATATATAATTTTATAGCACAATTATGATGTTATGAGAGACGGGAAAAGGTCCATCCATGCAACGCCCTGTATAAAGAGTACAAAGTGCACCTCACTCCCTAAACATTTTTTACTTCTCAGCATACCGATCTCTATACAGACGTAATTTCTGCCTCCAGCACTTGGTGTGAAAATCCTTTTTGCACCCTTCTCCTGCTGAATTGCCCAAGGCAGGTCATCTCTTCTGCCCCCCCCAGAGTGGGGTGTTGGGGTGTCAGTGTGCGGAGTGATTGGAAGATTTCTGAGTAAGAACTAACACAGAGAAGGTGGAGTCCTGGAGAAGAGCCCATCGTTCTGGTAAGTGGAGATCAAATGTTTGTCTTTTATACATTTATATGATCAGTTTTAGGAAAATATAACTGATATGAAAGACTACGTGTGGAGGATACATACATGTGGAGGATACATACATGTGGAGGATACATACATGTGGAGGATACATACGCGTGGGGGATACATACATGCAGCATAAGGAGAGGTACCTGATTATGGGGTCCATGTTCGCATGCTCATGTGTGATCCTCTCACTGAATATCTTGGAGTCCGCTTCTATGGATACATAAACTCTGAATATATTGGCCCGGATTCACATACATCGGCGCATATTTATGCCGGCGTATCTAATATTCACAAAGCACTTGCCTCCCAAACTGTGTTGGGTTTCCTCGGCGTAAGCCGGCGTATGTGGAAGTGGGTGTGAGACATGCTAATGAGCCGTGACCCCATGTAAATGATGGGCCGGGTGCCAGACAGATGAATAATGAACGGCACATGCACCGTCCCGTGGACAAATCCCAGTGCGCATGCTCAGAACCACGTCGGAACAACTGCCTAAGATACGTCAAATCACTGCCTACGACGTGAACGTAACCTACGCCCAGCCCTATTCATGAACTATGTAAAATTCGATGGCATTCGTTCCCTTGTCCATACCTTTGCATGAGTTGCGCCTCCTATATGGGGAATAACTTTACGCCGGACATACAACTTACGCAAAGCGCGTATATTATGCGTCAGGCGCAAGTAGGTTGGTGAATCACCGTATTTCCCTCATTTGCATATTTGAATCGAAACTCCCACATGCATCCAGCGTAAATATGCGACCACGATACACCGGCGTAGGCAAGTTGCATCAGTCGGTTAAAGCCTATTTTGACGTATTTTAGTTTGTGGGTCATCGCATAGGCGCACATTTGTACTTATGACGGCGTATCTGGAGATATGTCGGCGTACGTGCTTTGTGAATCCGGGCCATTGTGTATAAAATGCCAGTGATCCATTGTGATTGGTCCCTTTCCTATGGGGTCCAAAAAGCCAAGTATGTCAGTTAAAAGAAATTGGACCCACAGATCTGGTCTACTTTGTCCATTATTATGGTCCAATTGTCCACCCCGGGCTGCCCTACAAGTGATATCTATCTCTATTGAGGTTCTTATAATCAGACCAACCTCATTGTCTGATTAATTCCAGCAGGATCACATGACCTGAAATTTTTGTATTGGTTTTCTTTGTTGATTTTTTTTTTTTTAGACAAAAAGTCACAAATTATTATTTTTCTTTCCTTTTTAATGTTTGCGCTAAACAGACCTTGTTATATTGAATGATCCCATAGACTGCAGTTTTTCGTTATTTACTTTTGGTGTTACATTTTTGTTTGGTTATAATTCGAGATTTTCCTAGCTTGTGACGGAAAATATTGATTATATGAAGACAGGAGGCGAGTATCTTATGCATTAATCTTTCTTTATTAATGCTCACAGCAGAAACAAAACTGATCAGTATTCAAGCTTTTCTAAAAATAACATGAAACAGAAAAGCTGAAACTTGAAAACTAGAAAGAAACTACGTTTCCCAGCAGTCCTTGGGTCTGTGACCCCTCCCTCTGGCCTCTGCATATAAGGACTGCTCCTCCCCTTCCTATTCCTCTTTCTTCATGCGAACTTCCAAACGAATTGAAAATGATTCACCAGTCTCTGGGACCCCCAACTCCGGGGACTTCGGCCGGCCGGCCGGCCTTTACTGAATCCCAGACGTTCCGTTGTACGCGGGGTAACATTCGTCCCAACGGGGACCAACCGACAGCTTCTACGGCCAACCGGGCCTTTGGAAACGAAACCATGTTAGAAGGAACGTGTCTTCGACCTTCCTGAACGCAGTCGAACGTGTTCAGTATCCTGTAAGAGAGTAGAAGGAACCATAATAGGGTAGGGTAGGGAGGGAAGATACTCGCCTCCTGTCTTCATATAATCAATATTTTCCGTCACAAGCTAGGAAAATCTCGAATTATACCTCAGACAGGAGGCTCATATCTTATGCAAGTTCAAAGCTAGCATTTCTTACAGAAAATGAAGACAATATACATCAGATTACCCCAAAGCGGCCATAGACACATGTGTTTCCGGTCTGAAGTAAAAGGAGCGGAAAACGGTCTCCGAGGACCAGTCCGCCGCCAGTAGAAGATCTGACAGAGATCCCCCGGCCGAGACCACCTTAGTAGCCATTGCACTTCTAGTGGAGTGTGCGCCGAATTTAGTGGTATCTATACCCGCCATGTCCATAGTCGACCTGACCCAGCGCGCTAGAGTGGCAGAAGTCACCGGGTGATGAGGTTGGATGTAGGAAACCAATAATTGGGGCGAAGATGGAGAACGAAGTTCGGCGGTACGCGTTTCATAGGCCTGCAGGCACTTGACGACACATAAGCGCGGACGACCCGAAAAGAAAGGATAGAATACCGACTGAATGCCGGTCTTGGTCCTACGCACGACCGAGAACCTAACTCCTAGGGGCGAAAATTGTCGCCTGGAAATATCCAGTGCTCTAACATCTGAAACCCTTTTGACCGAGATAAGACAGAGGAGGATCGTAAGTTTGTACGTGAGATGTTTGAGAGACAAGTCCTCATTGTCATCCCACGTGGATAGCATGTCTAGGACCCTGGATACGTCCCAGGTTGATAGGTATTTGGGACGAGGAGGTCGTTTAAACTTGATACCTCTCATTAGTTTGCAAATGAGAGGGTGTCTACCCACCGGCAAGGCATCCACAGGGTGATGGTAAGCCGAAATAGCTGATCGATACACGTTAATGGAGCTGTACGCTCTACCGGTATCGAAAGCCTCCGCCAGGAAGTTCACTATAAGTGCTACAGGGGTATGTATCGGATCAGCCTGTCGTTGACTACACCAACGCACCCAGATTCCCCAGGCTGACCTATACGCCGATCGAGTCCCGGGGGCCCAGGCCAGGGCGAGAAGCTCTCTAGCTGACTGTGAAAGGCCTCCGTCAGCGTCTGGCATCCTGAGACCAGGCAGGCTAGGAGGGTCAGAGAGCCGTCTGAAATTAGCGGGTGTATGTCTTTGGACGGGTGTGAAAGGAGGACTGGAAACGAGGGCAAGACCCTGGGAAGGTCGATGACCATTTCCAACAGAAGAAGAAACCACGGTTGTGTTGGCCACCAGGGCACAATCAACACCACCTTGGCTCCCTGGGTAGTGATCTGCAATAAGGTCCGGCATATCAGCTGGAATGGTGGAAACGCGTAATGCATCCCCCCCGTCCAGGATTGGTGGAAAGCATCCACCGCTGTTGCTGTTGGGTCCGGCCTCCAACTGAAGAATTGGGGCAACTGATGGTTGAGTCTGGAGGCGAACAAGTCTATGGACAGTGGTCCCCAGAGATGGATGATACTGATGAAGGTCGAGCGGTCTAGCCGCCACTCGCTGGAATCGGTAATGTATCTGGAGTTCCAGTCCGCCACGATATTGGAGGATCCCGGAATGTACTCCGCCATGGGGACGATATTCCTGGCCAGGCAGAAGTGCCATAAAGCCTTGGCGATATCCGCCAAGATTTTGGACCTGGTGCCCCCCAAACGGTTGACGTATTTGTACCGCTGAAATGTTGTCCATGCGTAGCAATACGCAACAGTTTGATCTCTTTGAGAGAAAACTCTGAGCCGCGAAGAGGGCAGCTAGTAGCTCTAGGGCATTGATGTGTAGGAAGGATTCCCTGACTGACCAGATCCCTCCTGTTGAAATCTCTCCGAATCGAGCGCCCCAGCCCCTCCGACTTGCGTCGGATTCTAAGACGACGTCCGGATAGGAATTGAAGATTTTCTTGCCGTTCCAATCGACGGCATGACCGAGCCACCACTTCAGTTCCGTCCTGGCCTCTGCGGAGAGTGGAATCTCGTCTGCATAACGGAGACCTTGTCTCAGGTGAAGGATTTTGAGGCGTTGAAGGGCTCTGTAATGGAGAGGGGCCGGGAAGACGGCCTGTATGGATGCGGCCAGGAGGCCCACTATTCTGGCTAATACCCGTAAAGATAGGGATTGCTTGCGCAGTACTGCTCTGATCTCTTTGCGGATCAGAGCAAGTTTTGCCTTGGGTAAACGCAAGACCGCCTGGTTGGTATCTACCAGGAAACCGAGAAACTCCATGCTCTGGGATGGTGCTAGAATAGACTTCTCCATGTTGATGAGGAAGCCTAGGTCCTGCAGGAGACGTACGGTCCAGCCTACGTGGGTCTGAGCCTGAGATTTTGAGTTCGCAATGATAAGGATATCGTCTAGGTAAATAATCAGACGAACGCCCCTGCTCCGCAACGCGGCTACCACAGGCTTGAGTAATTTGGTGAAGCACCATGGGGCCGATGACAGCCCGAACGGTAGGCATGTAAACTGCCACGTGCGATCCCACCATTTGAATCGGAGTAGGTGTTGTGACTCCGGATGTACGGGGACTGTGAGATATGCATCTTTTAAGTCCACCTTTGCCAGCCAATCCCCCGGGTGGAGGAGGTCTCGGAGGCAATGGATACCCTCCATCTTGAAGTGACGGTATGTGACGTTTTGATTCAGGGCCCGGAGATTTATCACGGGGCGGTAACCTCCCCCCTTCTTTTTGACTATAAAAAGACTGCTTATGAACCCCAGGGAGAGAGGGTCTACCTCGAGCACTGCTTGTTTGGAAATCAGTTCTCCCAACTCGTTGTCTATGAGTGCAATGTTCTGAGCAGTGAAACGAATGGGGGGAGGAATAATGCCCAGTTGAGGGCAGGACAACAGTTCTATCTGGAACCTTGTGACTGTGTTTATCACCCATGCGTCTGCCGTAATCGCAGACCAGGCGTGGATAAAAAACTGTACTCTTCCCCCTACAGGGGTGGAAAAAACTTGGAGTCAGAAGAGGACTTACCGGAGTATGGACGGGATCTGGGGTCACCTCTGCTCCCACGTCCTCTCCATGGTCTGCCACGTGGTGGAAAGAACGGTGCGGGTTGTGCCACCGTGGTATAGGAGGCAGGAGTCTGAGCGTAATGTTGCTGGGCGGGAGCCCTATTAAATGGTCTGGAGTAACCAGCTCGGCCGGCAGAGCGGCCCCTACCTCTGCCGGCCCTAGCAAAAACCTTTTGGTTGCCTGCCCTTTTGAGGGACGATTGAGCTTTGTCGAGACTATTGAATAGTCCCACGAATTTGTTAATGTCCCTAACAAGGGAGTCCCCAAATAGTAGGCCTTCAGCAGAAGGTCCCGGTTCGGTCTCCGCCAGGTGGGCCAGTTGTGGATCCAGGCGCATGAGGATGGAGCGTCTGCACTCCGTGGAGCATGCCGTGTTGGCGTTACCTAAAAGGCATATGGCCCTCTGGGCCCACCCCCGAAGTTGTTGCACATCAACCTCTTGTGCTGAGGCAGCTGTTTGCTCAGACAAGTTAAGGATTTTTGTCAGTGGGCCCAACATGTCGAGGACCCGGTCCTGGATGCTCCTGAATGAGCGATCTATCCCCTTCTTGGGGAATTTCCCTGATTTGGCCAGGTACTTAGATAAGACGGGATCAATGTCTGGTGCACATGCCACCTTACTGGGTAGGCAAGGGCGTGGGCATTCCGCCCGCCATTTATTTCGGTTAGCTCTATCCAGCGATCTGCGGGTCCAGAGTTCCACGTATTGGGACACGTGGAGCAGGGGAGCCCAATCTCCCGACCGCGGGTGAGATATGGCATCTGGATGGAAGAGAGGTTCTCCCAGAGCGTCTGTGATTGTATTGCCCTGAATATCAGGTTTGGCGTCGTGTGGGATCGCCATTGACCCAGCACCCATATCATCATTGTCATCGTACTCGGACCCCGAGAATCCGGCTTCTGAGGACTCGTCAGACGAAATATCGTCTGAGTCGAGTACGTAGGAGTCCGGTTTGTTCCGCCTGGCGGATGTACGCCTCATGCATGACTCCCTGAGGCTCAGGGGTTGAAAGGGGTCCGGTGGGTGCGTGGGGTGGCAATCCGGGTGAGGGAGAGCCTTGTGCACATTGTTTGCTTCCCCTGCCGGGGAGTCCTCGATATGAGCCAAATGCTTCCTCTTTTGGGAGGATTTCCCTCTTTTTACTAGAGGTTCTTCAATTACGGTGGGGGCAACCCTGGGGGTTTGTTGTGAACCCGAGGGTAACGCCACGGCTGCCATGGCGGCTTGCACAGACCTGGCTACCAGGTCCTGAATCTGTGCAGCGTTAAGCATGCATGATGGCTCCAGAGGCACTTCAGGTCCCTACAAGGGGACAGAGCGGTCCTCAGACATTGCCTTCTGGCAGTGCAGTTATAGAATGCTAAGTAACTGGGGGATGATAAATCACCACCTCAGATCCTGACCTATGGGAAGGAGGGGGCCTGCCAGAGAGAGGTGTACTACACCTGTTAGATGTTAAGTATTATTAGTAGCCCAGCAACCGCTCCTATAAACGAACAATGTTCAGTAATAAGCACTAGGTTATAATAATAAGTTATAATAAGGTTACACAGGTTTTGTACAAGTAAAAGTAAAACACCTCACAGATAACTAGCAGCAGTGCAATACTTATCTCTCCTGTGAGCAGAAAGAAAGAGGAATAGGAAGGGGAGGAGCAGTCCTTATATGCAGAGGCCAGAGGGAGGGGTCACAGACCCAAGGACTGCTGGGAAACGTAGTTTCTTTCTAGTTTTCAAGTTTCAGCTTTTCTGTTTCATGTTATTTTTAGAAAAGCTTGAATACTGATCAGTTTTGTTTCTGCTGTGAGCATTAATAAAGAAAGATTAATGCATAAGATATGAGCCTCCTGTCTGAGGTATAATTGATAATTTACTTGTTAGATTTAATTATTCTCATTGGACCCCGATCCACAAAGCCCGGCGTAACTTACTGCCGGACGTAGCGTATATCATTTATGCTATGCCGGCGTAAGTTAAAACGGCAAGTGCCGTATCCACAAAGCACTTGCGTCCTAAGGTACGGCAACGTAGCATAAATGGGCCGGCGTAAGCGCGCCTAATTCAAATGTGGAAGAGGTGGGCGTGTTTTATGTAAATTATTAGTGACCCCCACATAAATGACGTTTTTTTTTTACTGCGCATGCACCGTCCGTGGAGGTATCCCACTGCGCATGCGCAAAATCACGTCGCAAATAGTCAATGCTTTCGACGTGAACGTAACTTACGCAAATCCCTATTCGCGAACGGTTTACACAAACGACATGAACGACGGGAAATTCTACACTGGCCCGACGTCCATACTTAAAGGGGTGTTCCACCCAAATGTAATGTTTATTAAAAGTCAGTAGCTACAAAAAGTGTAGCTGCTGGCTTTTAATAAACAGACAATTACCTGCTACACGTTCCAGCGACGCGCCGACCGGGGCTCCGCTCCTCTCCCCCCCGCCTTCACGGCCGGGCACCCACTGCGCATGCGCGAGCCGCACTGCTCATGCACGCGTGGCGCGGCCTGCCGCTGATTGGACAGGCGATCGTCTAGGACCTGTCAGTGTCCTAGACAATCGCCTACGGGAGGGGCTGCAGTAAGGCGATTAAGCTTAATCGCCTTACCAGCCCCTCGGCGGAAGCAGGAAGTGGGACAGGAAGTCCCACTCCTACTGAAGCCCCCACTCCCCCCCCCCCCAAAAAAAAAAATTACATGCCAAATGTGGCATGTAAGGGGGAGGGGAGTGGATTAAGTGGAAGTTCCATTTTTGGGTGGAACTCCGCTTTAACATTACGTACGCCTCTATACAACAGGGGTAACTTTACGCCGGACATACGCTTACGCAAACGACGTAAAAACAATGCCCCGGGCGTATGTACATTTGTGGATTGGTGTATCTATCTCATTTGCATATTTTATGCCGAAAATCTACGGAAGTGCCCCTAGCGTCCAGCGTAAATATGCAACTAAGATACGATGGTGTAAGAGACTTACGTCAGTCGTATCTTGGCGTAATTCCGGCGTATCTTGTTTTGTGGAAACAAAATGGCGGCGTATCTGGAGATACGCCACCGTAATTGTTTGTGGATCCGGCCCATTGGTTCTTCCCAGAGGATGCGATTATTTTACCCACTTCCCACCCAAGTATGTCTATGGATGTCTCTAAGTGGAAGTTTTTATACCGGGATGAAGTCTGCAGCTACCGGCATCATCCTGTTATCAAAACTTTCAGCCGGCGATATTCTCTTAACCTCTTGGAGCCCCGGCCATATTATATTGATGGCCACAAGGTGGCTCTACAATGCCGGGAGGACGTCTATTGACGTCCTCGGCTCCACCGGCCGAGGGGGGCGCATGAGGGCCGCTGGCAGTGCACGTGGCCGCGATGTCTGCCAGGTGCCCATGATCGGCCGTTACACAGACAAGATCTGTGTGTAAATAGAATGCATTATGGTGAGAAAACTTTTTCCTTTATAACCTCTTAAAGCAGAAGTGATTTAAGTGACTAAACAGCCATTGAATCACTTCTGCGGGTGGTGGAAGGGGGTCACCCCCCCCCCACAGTGCTCACGGGCTATGAATATTCTTTTTACATTAAAATACTGATACTATATAAACTTTTTGGATGATCTGTATACCATGGTCAGCAGGGCTGCCACCCTCAGGGGGGTACAGGCAGTACACATGTAAGGGGCCCGACCCCCCCCCCCCCCCCCCCGCAATCATCTTGCAGCTGGAGAAGGGAGAGAAGAGATGACAGTTGGAGGGTGCTCTCTGCTCGACCATACCCTGCGAAGGCAGAGCCTGATGGCTGCTGCAGGGTCTGACTGTGATTGGTAAGGACAGGAACAGGGGGAGTGGTCAGCCGAGCACCATCCATCCCTCCAGTCTCCACAACACATCCCCACCCACGCTGAGCACCATCCATCCCTCCAGTCTCCACAACACATCCCCACCCACGCTGAGCACCATCCATCCCTCCATCCCCTGCCCTTTCCCCAAAGCAGCTGGTGCTTGAACCCGGCTGTCCCTCTACACCCCAGATATCCCCCCAGCACTCTGACCCCTTTACACCCCAGATATCCCCCCAGCACTCTGACCCCTCTACATTGCAGATATCCCCCAGCACTCTGTCCCCTCTACACCCCAGATATTCTCCCAGCACTCTGACCCCTTTACACCCCAGATATCCCCCCAGCACTCTGACCCCTCTACACCCCAGATATCCCCCGAGCACTCTGACCCCTCTACACCCCAGATATTCTCCCAGCACTCTGACCCCTCTACACCTCAGATATTCTCCCAGCACTCTGACCCCTCTACACCCTACATATCCCCCCAGCACTCTGACCCCTCTACTCCCCAGATATCCCCCCAGCACTCTGACCCCTCTACACCCCAGATATCCCCTACCTTCTACCTACTTGATTTCTGTTTACCTGCACTGTCTCCATTGTAGGGGCCCCAGAGCATTACTTTGCCCAGGAGCCGAGCACCATCCATCCCTCCAGTCTCCACAACACATCCCCACCCACGCCGAGCACCATCCATCCCTCCAGTCTCCACAACAAGGTATCATCTTGGTATAATTCTTTTCAGCCAGTGGTCGGCTTTCGTGTAAAAGCAGTCCTAGCGGCTAATTAGCCTCTAGACTGCTTTTACATTCAGTGAGAGGGAATGTTCCCCCCAATATAAACAGCGCCATTGGGAAATTGGGAAAGCATTTTATCACACCGATCTTGGTGTGGTCAGATGCTTTGAGGGTAGAGGAAAGATCTAGGGTCTAATTAGAACCAATTTTTTTTAAAAGAGTACCCGTCACTAACTATTGCTATCATAAGGGATATTTACATTCCCTGAGATAACAATAAAAATGGTAAAAAATAAATAAAATGGAAGGAACAGTTTACAAATAAAATAAAAAAAGCTAAATAAATATATATATATATATATAAAAGAGCACCCCTGTCCCCCCCGCTCTTGCACAAAGGTGAACGCAATCGTTGGTCTGGAGTCATATGTAAACAGCAATTGTACCATGCATGTGAGGTATCACCGCAAAGGGCAGATTGAGGCTTTTAAAGGCTTTTAAAAATGTATGTAGTTTGTCGACACTGCGCGTTTGTGCGCAATTTTAAAGTATGTCGTGTTTGGTATCCATGTACTCGGCCTAAGATCATATTTTTTATTTCATCAATAATTTGGGCAATATAGTGTGTTTTAGTGCTTTAAATTAAAAAAATTATTTTTTCCCCAAAAAATGCATTTGAAAAATCGATGCGCAAATACTGTGTGGAAAAAAAATGCAACACCCACCATTTTAATCTGTGGGGCCTTTGCTTTAAAAAAATATATAATGTTTAGGGGTTCAACTTAACTTTCTTGCAAAAAAAATTAAAACAATTTATGCAGAAAGGGATTTGTCTTCAAGTGGTTAGAAGAGTGGGTGATGTGTGACATAAGCTTCTAAGTGTTGTGCATAAAATGCCAGGACAGTTCAAAACCCCCCCAAATGACCCCATTTTGGAAAGTAGACACCCCAAGCTATTTGCTGAGAGGCATGTCGAGTCCATGGAATATTTTATATTTTGACACAAGTTGCGGGGAAATTTTTTTTATTTTTTTGCGCAAAGTTGTCACTAAATGATATATTGCTCACACATGCCATGGTTATATGTGGAATTGCACCCCAAAATACATTCTGCTGCTTCTCCTGAGTAAGGGGATACCACATGTGTGGGACTTTTTGGGAGCCTCGCCACGTACGGGACCCCGAAAACCAATCACCACCTTCAAGATTTCTAAGGACATACATTTTTGATTTCACTCACACAAATCTTGAAGGCGGTGTCGTTTTGCCCACACACCATCATTTTTTATGACACAAAAAATGGCATTCAGAAAAACCACATAAAGAATTCAAGCATGTTCGAATTTTTCTTTGGTCGTTTTTTTGAAGACATAAAACAACGTTTTGCCCACACACGATTATTTTAAATGACGTTTTTTAAAACGTCGTTTTATTTCATCACAAAAACCGACCGTGTGTACGCGGCAGAAGAAGAAGAGGAAGATCCGATTCAGACCAGTCCCAAACCTCCCCTATTACATGACATGAGAGTATCGCCTACAGTAAGTGAGTACTGTATTTATCGGCGTATAACGCACGCCGGCGTTCAACGCGCACCCCAATTTTAAGAGGGAATTTTCTGGAATTTTTTTTTTTTTTAAATAAACATCTTTGAAGAAGCAATCTAAGGGTCAGTGCCCATGAATGTCCATCTGCAGCCTGATAAATGCATGAATGAAGACTGAACATTGGAAAATCACCATCATAAGCCTCTCTACTCAGCTCTCACACACATACCTCGGAGGGGAAGGAGGGGGGCGAGCGCCCGCCGGAAAAATCACTGAGCCGTCATCTCTTCTCCACTCGGCTCTCACGTCACACATGCACAATCCCGCCTCCGCCATCGACATTGAACCATCTCCTGTAATAGCCAGAACACTGGTCCAATGCTGGTGGCGAAGGCGAGACTGTGCGTGTGTGACGTGAGAGCCGAGAGGAGATGACGGCTCGGGGATTTCCGGCGGGTGCTCGTCCCCCTCCTTCCCCCTCCAAGGTATGCTATCGGCGTATAACGCACACCCACGATTTTCCCCTGATTTTATGGGGAAAAAAGTGTGCGGTATACGCCGATAAATACGGTAAGTAAGGTGTCCTTACTAGGTTCCCTGGAGGAGCTCAGTAAAGGTGGCAGCAGGAGGGAGACCCCCTCTCTCTCCTATCAGAATGCTCCTTGTCAGCACATTAACAGATTGGCTTCTTCTGCAGGAGAATAATGCCAGGTCAGATTAAAATACGTAATAATGTATTGATGATGACAGAGTTGTATTCATTTGTATCTTTTTATCTCTGCATGGATTGAGAACAAACCGTTTATCTCTCTCTGGATTTTAGTTTTGGATATACTTTAATAAAATATAAAGTTCCACAAAGATTTCAGTCTGCAGCTGGAAATGAATCCTCAGACATCTTACATGTGGGGGATCTGGGTGACAACATAGGAACCATTAGTCACAATGTATCTCTGTGTCTAGGTGTTCTGTGATGTGACCGGGATCCAGATATAGAAGAACTAAGACCGAGCAAAGAGATGGCGGGGAGATTGATAAAACACTTCAAAGAATTGGTGGTGGGAAAGAGAAAGAGAAGAACTCGCTGCCCCGGTAATCACTTTTTGTCTTTTTATTTCTCTGATCAGTTTTAATGACATAAGACTAATTATATGGAGCATCAAATACTGAACACTTCTACTAATCCATTTATTGTGTTGATATTTGATGCAAGGTCATCTATATTTTCTAAATTCAAGTCTAATGATCAGTGTTGCCGGCTATAGCCCGTGGCTCTGATCATGGCTGGTTGTACACAAGTTGATTGATAGACCAGCTCACCCATATATGGATCAATATTCAGCCAGTCCCTGCTGAACAGCTCACATTGTGGTCCATGTATGGCCGGCTTAGCCATAAAATGTGACATATACCATACAATTTAGACAAATGTAATTATTTCCAATTCGTACATGTCTATTAACCACTTAAGGACCGCCTCCTGCACATATACATGGACAGAATGGCACGGCTGGGCACAGGCACGTACCTGTACGTTGCTTTTAAGAGCCCAGCACACGACCCGGTTTTGACGACCTTGGTTTTGACCTTTCTCATATTGCCCCCTTGTTTTTATATATTTCGTGATCACCTTCAATGTATATCTGTGGTTTTATTACAATAAAACCTTTATTTTCTGACCTGCACCATTGGGGCTGTGTTTTCCTTTTCCCCCCACATGTTGTTTGGAGCAGATTGTGCCCTGAGAGTGTTTATACCTTATAGATCTGCTGTCGCTGACAGGCAGATCCACGCCTTCTGGTAAGCGCATTCATATCTTCATTGTTTGGAGTCTACCACTTCCATCCTGTCCTATTCCACAAGAGGTTCTACCATCACCCCTCTCATCCATTTTGGGAGTAGATACCTACCTTGGGATATCTGGGACACCTTTCCAGGACACTGTGCATTCATGGCCCTCCACGGAAGATTCATCTTAGCCGTTGATCCAGTTCGAGGAAGCCGAGCAGATTGTGCCCTGAGAGTGTTTCTGCCTTATAGATCTGCTGTCGCTGACAGGCTGACAGGTAGATCCACACCTTCTGGTAAGCGCATTCATATCTTCATTGTGATAGAGAAATGATTGTTTGCCTTTGAGGATCTACGTGGTCATTTTTTTCTATCCATTCATTCACAGTTTTTTGATGGACTTTAACCACTTGACCACTGGGCACTTAAACCCCCTTCCTAACCAGACCAATTTTCAGCTTTCGGTGCTCTCACAATTTGAATGACAATTACTCAGTCATACAACATTGTACCCATTTGAAATTTGTGTCCTTTTTTCACACAAATAGAGCTTTCTTTTGGTGGTATTTGATCACCTCTGGGTTTTGAATTTTTTGCGCTATAAAAGAAAAACGACTGAAAATTCTGTAAAAAAATAAAAATAAATCTTGTTTCTGTCATATTAGCAGGTTATTTCTCACACACAGCATATGCATACCACAAATTACACCCCAAAACACATTCTGCTATTCCTCCCGAGTATGGCGATACCCCATGTGTGAGACTTTTACACAGCGTGGCCACATACAGAGGCCCAACATGCAGGGAGCACCATCAGGCGTTCTGGAACACCCAGACCAATTCTGACATTTCTCTCCTACATGGAAAAATCATCATTTATTTGCTAGAAAATAACATAGAACCCCAAAACATTATATATGCTTTTTTAGCAAAGACCCTAGAGAATACAATGGCGGCCGTTACAACTTTTTATCTCGCACGGTATTTTCGTCGAAATTTTTTGAACGTGTGTTTTTTAAAAAAAAAACAGTTTTGTGCTAAAAAAAAACAAAACAGTAAAGTTAGCCCAATGTTTTTTCATAATGTGAAAGATGAAGTTACGCCGAGTAAATAGATACCCAACATGTCACACTTCAAGATTGCGCACACTCGTGGAATGGTGCCAAACTTTGCTACCTAAAAATCCCCATAGGCGATAGTATTTGGGTATTGCAGAGTATTTGGGTATTGCGGGGTATCGCGCAGGTTATTGCGGTGTATCGCGCAAGTTATTGCGGGGTATCGCACAGGGTATTGCGGTATTAGGGTATTGGGGTACTGCAGAGTATTGGGGTACTGCAGAGTATTGGGGTATTGCAGAGTATTAGGGTATTTGGGTACTGGGATATTGCAGAGTATTGGGGTATTGTGGGGTACTGGGGTAATGCGGGGTACTGGGGTAATGCAGGGTACTGGGGTAATGCAGGGTACTGGAGGATTGCAGGATACTGGGGGATTGCAGAGCTGGGATGGATGGAGGGGTGGCTGGATCTGTGACTGCATTTGTCACAGATCCAGCCACAGCACTGCTGCTGACACCCCGCTCCCCCCCCTCTCCTCGCACACTGTACCGAACGGTACAGAGAGCAGAGGGAGGAGAGGGAGGAACCGGCATCATCAAATGACACCGGTTTGTTTACAAGTGATCGCGCCGTCATTTGAGCATGGACACTTTCGCGAGCCCGTCCCAGGGGACGCGCAATCGCGGAAGTGAAGGACGATGTCCCAGGGACGTTGTGTCAAAACTACTCGACCGCGCTGTAGCAGTATTTTCGCTATAGCGCGGTTGGCAAGTGGTTAATTATGATTAACCACTTCAGACCCGCGCTATAGCCACAGCTACAGCGCGGGTCTGAATATCCAAGTCGCCGTCTTTTGAGGCGTTCCCTTGGACACAGCCAATCACAGATCGCGGCAAACGGCCAATCAGAGTGGCCGTTTGCGATGTGATCTGTGCGGCGAATAAGAGATGATCTCATATGTAAACATATGAGATCATCTCTCATTGCCGTTTTACACAGAGACAGCGTCCTGTCTCTGGAGAGGAGGAGACCGATCTGTGTCCCTTGTACATAGGGACACAGATCGGTCACCTCCCCCAGTCACCCCCCCTCCCCCCACAGTTAGAACACTATGTAGGGAATACATTTAACCCCTTCCATGCCCCCCTAGTGTTAACCCCTTCAATCCCAGTCACATTTATATAGTAATTAGTGCATATTTATAGCACTGATCGCAGTATAAATGTGAATGGCGCCAAAAATGTGTCAAAAGTGTCTGATGTGTCCGCCATAACATCGCAGTACCAATAAAAATCGCAGATCGCCGCCATTTCTAGTAAGAAAAATAATAATTCTGTCCCCTATTTTGTAAGCGCTTTAACTTTCGCGCAAACCAGTCACTTATTGCTTATTTTCTTTTTTTTTTACCAAAAATATGTAGAAGAATACGTATCGCCCTAAACTGAGAAAAAATTTTTTTTTTTTTTTTTTAAATTGGGATATTTATTATAGCAACAAGTAAAAAATATCTTTTTTTTTTTTTATTGTCGCTCTTTTTTTGTTTATAGCGCAAAAAATAAAAACCGCACACACGATCAAATACCACTAAAAGAAAGCTCTACTTGTGGGGAAAAAAGGACGTCAATTTTGTTTGGGAGCCACGTCGCACGACCGCGCAATTGTCACTGTGCCGAAAGCTGAAATTTCACCTGGCCCAGTAAGCAAGTGGTTAATCTTAAGTGGTTAAAATGTATTTATTACAGTCCTTGATACAAAAAGTGCTTGATCTAAACTCTTCTACCTCAGCCAGATCCCTCTTATGATTTACAAGATTTCTCCATCACATCTCCATGCTATGTATACAGCTGATCAGGCATCAACTTTGTTTCTCTTCTGGTCTGCAAAATACATGCTTATTATCTAATCGGCTTTTATCCATACAATTCCTGGTATATATACAGATGTGAAACATATCAAGATTTGGAATTACCTGCCCCTGTTAAACAGGGGCAGAAAAAAATTGGGCCTTTGGTCATGGGCGTCCGCTGAAATTTTTTCAGAGGGGGGTGCTTCGGCAGCGGCGATACACAGTCGCATTTTACCCTTTCTTCGACCGCTAGCGGGGGGTAAAAGCACCCCCCCACGTTAAAATGTAAAAACACCCCACTGTGCCCCCTGCATCTTTCAATATCTCTTTGTCACTACTGTGTATCCCCTATCCACAACTGCACCTCTGGACCTCTTTACATTACACAGCACCTCACAGCTCTGGACCCCTTTACATTACACAGCACCCTGTATCACTGGCCCCCTTTACATTACACAGCACCCTGCGTCACTGGCCCCCTTTACATTACACAGCACCCTGCACCACTGGACCCCTTTACATTACACAGCACCCTGCACCACTGGCCCCCTTTACATTACACAGCACCCCGCACCACTGGACCCCTTTACATTACACAGCACCCTGCATCACTGGCCCCCTTTACATTACACAGCACCCTGCATCACTGGCCCCTTTACATTACACAGCACCCTGCATCACTGATCCCCTTTACATTACACAGCACCCTGCACCACTGGACCCCTTTACATTACACAGCACCCTGCACCACTGGACCCCTTTACATTACACAGCACCCTGCATCACTGGCCCCCTTTACATTACACAGCACCCTGCATCACTGGCCCCCTTTACATTACACAGCACCCTGCACCACTGGACCCCTTTACATTACACAGCACCCTGTATCACTGGCCCCCTTTACATTACACAGCACCCTGCACCACTGGACCCCTTTACATTACACAGCACCCTGCATCACTGGCCCCCTTTACATTACACAGCACCCTGCATCACTGGCCCCCTTTACATTACACAGCACCCTGCATCACTGATCCCCTTTACATTACACAGCACCCTGCACCACTGGACCCCTTTACATTACACAGCACCCTGCACCACTGGACCACTTTACATTACACAGCACCCTGCACCACTGGACCCCTTTACATTACACAGCACCCTGCATCACTGGACCTCTTTACATTACACAGCACCCTGCATCACTGATCCCCTTTACATTACACAGCACCCTGCACCACTGGACCCCTTTACATTACACAGCACCCTGCACCACTGGACCACTTTACATTACACAGCACCCTGCACCACTGGACCCCTTTACATTACACAGCACCCTGCATCACTGGACCTCTTTACATTACACAGCACCCTGCATCACTGATCCCCTTTACATTACACAGCACCCTGCACCACTGGACCCCTTTACATTACACAGCACCCTGCACCACTGGACCCCTTTACATTACACAGCACCCTGCATCACTGGCCCCCTTTACATTACACAGCACCCTGCATCACTGATCCCCTTTACATTACACAGCACCCGCACCACTGGCCCCCTTTACATTACACAGCACCCTGCACCACTGGACCCCTTTACATTACACAGCACCCTGCACCACTGGACCCCTTTACATTACACAGCACCCTGCACCCAGAGATGTATTATGGCCTAGGCCGACAAGGCCCAGGCCTAGGGCGGCACTTTGCGGGGGGCGGCAAAAAAGCGCCCCCCCTTGCGAACCCCCCTCCTCTCGCAAATTAAAAGATGCTCTGTCCCCCTGTCCTCATCCCACCCTGTCCCCCTGTCCCCATCCCACCCTGTTCCCCCCTGTCCCCATCCCACCCTGTTCCCCCCTGTCCTCATCCCACCCTGTTCCCCCCTGTCCTCATCCCACCCTGCCCTCATCCCACCCTGCCCTCATCCCACCCTGTCCCCCTGTCCTCATCCCACCCTGTCCCTCTGTCCTCATCCCATGAAAATTACAGGGTGGGTCTTAAAAAGGAAGGGGTGCGTCATATATAAAGTAGGGGGTGCGCGAGTTTCACCAGGCCTAGGGCAGCACAAAACCTAAATACACCCCTGCCTGCACCACTGGACCTCTTTACATTGCACAGCAGCCCCTTCCCTTGACTAAAACACCAGAGGTGTTGCTAGGGGGGTGCGGGGGTGCGGCCCGCACCCGGGTGACACCCTTAGAGGGGTGACACCATCCCGAAAAAAAAAAAAAAAAAAAAACATATTTTTTTTTTTACATTTTTTTTTTTTTTTGCTGACATGCCCAGAGCCTGTGTCATTGCTATGGGGGTGCGGCCCGAACCCGGGTGACACCCACCAGAGGGTAACACCCGGCTCAGACTGGCGCCACATTGAAAAAAAAATGGGCTAACTTTACTGTTTTGTTTTTATGGTTTTTATTAGTCATTGAAGTAGGCAAATGCAGTGTGACATAAAATATTGCAGCAATTGCCATTTTTGTCTCTTCCAAAAGCAATATAATGTTTGGCGGTTCCAAGTAATTTTCTAGCAAAAAATATTGCTTTTTAACTTAAACAAGTGTTGGACTTTAAGTGGTTACATTTCTTGCATTTACACACAGAAGTTTGATCTAAAAAGGAAGTTGGTTACAATGGGGCTGATTTACCAAGCCTGTGCGCCAAGACTCATGGTGCACAAGCAGGAGTAAACCTGTTTTTGACATTTACAAAAGAAACACGCTGCCAGTGCAGCGTGTTTCCTCATTTACTAAAGTGCCTAATGCGCCCAGAAGAGGGCGCACAGCACGCCAGTACAGAGCTGGCGTGCGGCATTTAGTAATGTAAACATCGGGGATTCGGGCGGGAGTTTATGAGGGGAGGGAGGGGGGTGATCCAGGGGAAGTGTAGTGACATGTGTTTGAACGTGTGTGGCGGGCCGATTTGAAAGGGAAAGTGACTTTTGGGACCCGATCCCCGTGCGCTTGCAAAGTACGCTAGAACCTCGGAAGGTTCACTTGCATACTGGGCATGCGCAGAGGGAAAAATCGGAGCTTACCGCGCGCCTCTTCAGTACGCCGGGAAATCCTTGGTAAATACCAGGCGGCGTAGCAGTGTTTGCACTGCCTGGAGCGGCGCACGGCAAGCTCCGAGCTGTTCTCGGGCTGCGCTGACACTGAAGGGGAACTCCGCGCCAAATTTCAAATGTGAAACCGGCGCGGCTTCCCCCCCAGGGGTACAATAGGCTCTCCGGCTTGGTCCGGAACGTGAGGGGTTAACCCACGCCAAAATCGGCGTGGGGTTCCCCCCCAGATCCGTACCAAGCCCTCATCCCAGGCATGCAGTCTGGCCGGACAGGAATGGGGGTGGGGACGAGCGAGCGCCCCCCCCCCTCCTGAGCCGTACCAGACCACATGCCCTCGACATGGGGGAGTGTGTGCTTTGGGGGAGGGGGGCGCTGCCCCCCCACCCCAAAGCACTCTTGTCCCCATGTCGATCGGGACAAGAGCCTCTTCCCGACAACCCTAGCCATTGGTTGTCGGGGTATGCGGGCGGGAGCCAATCAGAATCTGGGAGCCCCGTTTAATAAGGTGGCCCCCAGATTTCGAGCCCCCACCCTATGTGAATGAGTATGGGGTACATCGTACCCCTACCCATTCACCTGGTGAACGTGGTTTTAACTTTGAGGGTCTTCTGCCGCCGCCCCCTTCGAATTTTTCGGCCTGGACGGGGGTCGCACATCCCATCCAGGACTTGGACGTGGCGGGCTTCTCGTCGCTCTCTTCTGCCGCTGCCCCCTTCACCACGAAGCTCCGTGCTTGTTTGATGAGGGCAGCGGGCTTCCGTCGTCTTCTCCGGGGCGAGGGTCGTACATCCCACCCCGGATTTCGTCGCCGGCTTCTGCCTGGCTCCTACTAGGGGCCAGGGCTTCTTTTGCCGTCTTCCGCCGGAGGGCGCCACTCTCCGGGCTTCTCGACGTTGTCTTCCGCCGCGGGGGCCAGGCCTTCTTCTTTGCCGCCCCCTTCGATTTTTTCGGCCTGGATGGGGGTCGCACATCCCATCCAGGACTTGGACGTGGCGGGCTTCTCGTCGCCGTCTTCTGCCGCTGCCCCCTTCACCACGAAGCTCCGTGCTTGTTTGATGAGGGCAGCGGGCTTCCGTCGTCTTCTCCGGGGCGAGGGTCGTACATCCCACCCCGGATTTCGTCGCCGTCTTCTGCCGCTGCCCCCTTCACCACGAAGCTCCGTGCTTGTTTGATGAGGGCAGCGGGCTTCCGTCGCAGTCTTCCGCCGCGGGGTGACACTCGCGGGCTTCTTCTTCCATTCGATGTTGACACGGCGAGGTCCGGCGCTGAAATGCCTTCTGAGCGGCGGGCAAGGACTTATATTGGCATTGGGCGTGGGCGTGGTTATGCCAACATGTGACCTTAACCCATGTGACAGTGATGTGACGTGACATCACTGTCACATGGGTTAAGGTCACATGTTGGCATAACCACGCCCACGCCCAATGCCAATATAAGTCCTTGCCCGCCGCTCAGAAGGCATTTCAGCGCCGGACCTCGCCGTGTCAACATCGAATGGAAGAAGAAGCCCGCGAGTGTCACCCCGCGGCGGAAGACTGCGACGGAAGCCCGCTGCCCTCATCAAACAAGCACGGAGCTTCGTGGTGAAGGGGGCAGCGGCAGAAGACGGCGACAAAATCCGGGGTGGGATGTACGACCCTCGCCCCGGAGAAGACGACGGAAGCCCGCTGCCCTCATCAAACAAGCACGGAGCTTCGTGGTGAAGGGGGCAGCGGCAGAAAACGGCGACGAGAAGCCCGCCACGTCCAAGTCCTGGATGGGATGTGCGACCCCCGTCCAGGCCGAAAAAATCGAAGGGGGCGGCAAAGAAGAAGGCCTGGCCCCCGCGGCGGAAGACAACGTCGAGAAGCCCGGAGAGTGGCGCCCTCCGGCGGAAGACGGCAAAAGAAGCCCTGGCCCCTAGTAGGAGCCAGGCAGAAGCCGGCGACGAAATCCGGGGTGGGATGTACGACCCTCGCCCCGGAGAAGACGACGGAAGCCCGCTGCCCTCATCAAACAAGCACGGAGCTTCGTGGTGAAGGGGGCAGCGGCAGAAAACAGCGACGAGAAGCCCGCCACGTCCAAGTCCTGGATGGGATGTGCGACCCCCGTCCAGGCCGAAAAATTCGAAGGGGGCGGCAAAGAAGAAGGCCTGGCCCCCGCGGCGGAAGACAACGTCGAGAAGCCCGGAGAGTGGCGCCCTCCGGCGGAAGACGGCGAAAGAAGCCCTGGCCTCGGGAGGAGCCAGGCAGAAGCGGAGGAGCCCGAGGTGGGGCGACACCCCCGTTGTTCTCCGCTGTTTTCGGCCGGCCCCCCCCGGATGTAAAAGAGCTTCATTTTGGGGTGGGGGCACAGTCGAGCATGGCGGAGAGCATGGGTGGGTGTTTCCCCCCCCGGCAGAAAACGGCTAGAAGACCGAGGAGTGGCGACGCCCCCGTTGTTCTCTGCCATTTCCGCCGGCCCCCCCCGGATGTAAAAGAGCTTGATTTGGGGTAGGGGGCCTGGCCGAACATGGCGGAGAGCATCGGTGGGTGTCTCTCTCCCCGGCGGGAGGCGGCGGCGAAGACCGGGGGGGGGGTAGGTGTACCCCCCCGGCGGAAGGCGGCGGCGAAGACCGGGGGGGGTAGGTGTACCCCCCGGCGGAAGGCGGCGGCGAAGACCGGGGGGGGGTAGGTGTACCCCCCGGCGGAAGGCGGCGGCGAAGACCGGTGCGGGCTCCGCCTCCCGTTGTTCTCTGCTTTTTTCGGCCGGCCCCCCCCGGATCTGAAAGAGCTTATTTTGGGGTGGGGGCCTGGCTGGACATGGCGGAGAGCATCGGTGGGTGTCCCCCCCCGGCATAAGACGGCGAAGCCCGGGGCCCAATGGGCTGGTGGTGGGGGGTCCCGGCAGAAGACCCCCGGAGCTGACTAATAAATTATTTTTTTCTGTGTGTTTTTTTTTGTGTTTACACTTTTCCACCCGGTGAATGGGTAGGGGTACGATGTACCCCATACTCATTCACATAGGGTGGGGGGCCAGAATCTGGGGGCCCCCTTAATATAGGGGGCTCTCAGATTCTGATAAGCCCCCCGCCCGCATACCCCGACAACCAACGGCCAGGGTTGTCGGGAAGAGGCTCTTGTCCCTATCGACATGGGGACAAGAGTGCTTTGGGGTGGGGGGGCAGTGCCCCCCTCCCCCACAGCACACACTCCCCCATGTCGAGGGCATGTGGTCTGGTACGGCTCAGGAGGGGGGGGGGCGCTCGCTCGTCCCCACCCCCATTCCTGTCCGGCCAGACTGCGTGCCTGGGAGAAGGGTTTGGTCTGGATCTGAGGGGGAACCCCACGCCGTTTTTTGGCGTGGGGTTAACCCCTTGTGTTCCAGATCAAATCTAAGAGCCTGTTGTGCACCTGAAGGGGGACCCCACGCCATTTTTTTTTCTAATTTGGGGTGGAGTTCCCCTTTATCCCGGTCCTGTCAGGGGGAATGCCTGCTCGTCTGTCCCTACAATGTATGAACAGCGATCTGTCATTTCCCCTACACAGTCCCACCCCCTTTACAGTTAGAACACACCCAGGTAACATATTCAACCCCTTCCGCGCCCCTAGTGTTAACCCCTTCCCTGCCAGTGTCATTTTTATAGTAAGCAATGCATTTCTATACCATTGCTCGCTACAAAAATGCCAAATCTCACAAAAATGTGTCCGCCACAATGTCGCAGTAGCCAGAAAAAACAATGATAGCCACCATTACTAGTAAAACAAAAAATTAGTCCAAAAAAAACCATAAGACCAACCCCTACTTAGAACTTTTGCCCAAACCAATCAAACGCTTATTGTGATTTTTTGCAACCAAAAATATGTCCAAGAATACTTATCGGCCTAAACTGAGGGCAAACATTTTTGGAATATATTTTGGGGGAGATTTATTATAGCAAACAGTAAAAAAGATGTTTTTTTAGTTACCAAATTGTCGCTATATTTTTGGGTCAAGCAAAAATAAGAAAAAACGCAGAGGTGATCAAATACCACCAACAATAAAATAAATTAAAAATTTTAGGGGGGGGGGGGGAGGATGAGGACGCCAAATTTGTTTGGGGGCCACGTCGCACAACCACGCAATTGTCAGTCAAAATGACGCAGTGTTGAAATGCAAAAAATTGCCCCGTCAGTGACCAGTAATATGCTCTGGGGCTCAAGTGGTTACAAATTAAGAATACACTAAAGTTAGCCCAATTTATGGCCATAATGTGAAAGATGATGTTACACCGAGTAAATAGATACCCAACATGTTACACTTTAATATTGCACACACTCATGGAATGGGGCCAAACTTCAGTACTTGAAAATACCCATAGGCAACGCTTTTTTATGTGTTTCAGGTTACCAGTTTAGATTTACAGAGGAGGTCTAGTGCTAAAAGTATTGCTCTCGCTCTAACGTACGCTAGGATACCTCACATGTGGGGTTTGAACGGGGGTTCAATATGTGGGCGGGGCTTACACATTTAAAGCCCGCCCACATATGGAAACATTCTTCAAACCACACATGTGAGGTATCATAGCGTGCGTAACAGCAAGAGGAATATTTTTAGCACTAGACCTCATCTGTAAATCTAAACTGGTAACCGGAAACAATAAAAATGCTGCTTGTTCGCTTCTGACTGCGAGCTACTAGGGACAGGGGCGTTTAAATTATTACTATTTAGGTTTGTTACGTAAAAATTCTAGAAGACCTCCCGTTCAGCTTGTAAAGCATCACTTCAGGGGGACCAAAAAAAAATTCAACACCTCTAATGCTTTCATCCGCCATTGCAGATTTGATTCTGGTACTGCATTTCGAGTGAACTGGGCATGCTCGAACACTTAGTAAAAAAAGCTGGATGTTTGATCCTGAAAATGACTTGCATCTTTCTGAGCATGCTCAGAAAGCTTTTTTTTTGGCTTAGTAATTTAAGGACATCCTTAACAGGTGTAAGCAGTTACAAGTGCACACAAACTAGAGGCTGACATTTCTTCATGTGTTTCCAATTGGTTCATTAGCACACATGTTATAAAAAGCGTGGATACTGCACGTGTCAGCTGCCCCTCAGAGGGGGCAGATTTGCTGGCTGGAAGTAATGGCGGAGCGAAACAGAGATGTTTTGGAGCAAGTTTTGTATTTTTTGATGTTTTCTCTGCTACATAATTTTGCTAAATGTTTCTCAAGATGTTAATGACTAATGTTTTAATCCTGTGGGTCTATCCTGTTATTTCAAAAGCATGATTTATTTTCCAATGACTGTGAAATAAACGTTGGTCTTTTTTGTTTTTAGGTGTTTTTATATATTTTTGGTGTGTTTATTTGTAATTTTTTGTTTTGCTTTCCTTGTTTTGTGGACCAATAAAATTACTTTCAAATTTTGAAGTTTGTTTTGTGATATTTTTTTCATGCTATGGATTTCAACCGCTGCAGCTGAACTAGTTTGGGCCTAAACCATCAAGTGTGATTTGTCTCTAAGCTCTTTCCTGGTGTGTATGCATGAAATGTTTAGTCACCAGAAAAGGAAGGACAAATCGGTAAGTATTGTTTCCTAGAACTGATGTCCAGACTGACTTTTTAAAGCACATGTGCAAGATGTAGGAAAAGCTGCAAACATGGCCTGTTGGAGGGGGGGGGGGGGGGGTGTATTGGTGGACAGGCTTGAAGTGCTGATTTACAGCGCTGTGCTTGAAACTAGCACAAGACAATCCTATTCTAATTGTGGGTTGTTTGAGGGAAGCCAATTGAGTGTTAGAACCCCTGCTAGTGTTTTTAGGTTGGGCTTTGTGTCCCTTTTCCTAAAATTGGCTTCACTTCCTGTCACACAGCTGAACAGGAAGTGAGGTTAAAACCCTACCAATGGTCTTTTCTTCGGGACACAGGTCAATCTAACTAGTGTCACCATTAAGCAAATTGCACTGCAGTGTACACCCCAAATGATTAGTTACTTTGGGGTTTAGTAAAGGCAAAGCCGCTCTGCAGTAGAAGCGTAGGCAATGAAAATCAGAAGGGAAGCACTGATGGTTTTTACTTCCAATCCCGCCAAGTTTTGGAGTTTTCTTCCTTGCTTGTCCACTTGTAGTGCAAAGTGGATTTGCCTTTAGTAAATGGACCCCAAAGTCCAAGATTCCTACTAATTTGGGGTGTACACAGCAAAATGCCATTTCCAAAATGGGAAACTATTTATATTGATCTGTGTGTCCCCAACAAAACATTACTCAGGTGTTTCCCTCACTTCCTGTTTGGCTGTGTGGCAGGAAGTGAATGAATTAAGTAGAAAGTGACAACATTTGTGAGGTGTCTTTACCCTATCAGGGGTGCAGGCATCCCCAAAACAAACAAGAAAATAGTTGATTTAACATTGGGTGGTGTTTGTGGGGGTCCCTAACACACATTCATACATATTAGCAACGCTGGATCCTGGCCTATTGGCATGGTTATATTTTCTTAAGCCTCTCAATAAAATGATCTGAAATTTGGGGTTAAACTGGAACAATAATCATCACTTTTATTTTTTGGATTTCTTTCATTTTGGATAGAGTTGGGGGGGGGGGGGGGGGGTTAGAAGCTCTGTCAGTTTATTTTGTATTATCCCTGTCCGTTTGGGGAGATTGGCCTTCACTTCCTGCCCCATAGCCAAACAGGAAGTGATCGAAAAACTAGGCAAATTAAGGGTCCCCCCCACAGAACTTGTGTGTGTCCCCTGAAAATTCCTGGGTGGGTCATAAAAAAACAGGGTGTGGCCTTGACAGGAAGGGTGGGTCATTTTTCTATTAGGGGGGTGCCAAAATTTGGTCAGGCCTAGGGCAGCACAAAACCTAAATATCCTACTGCATATTAGGGCTTATTTAGACAGGATCCAATTTACAGCATGTTTTTAGATTGTGGGAGGAAACCCGCACAGGGAGAACATGCAAACTCCAGGCAGATAGTGTCACGGGCGGGATTCGAACCAGCAACCCTTTTGCTGCTAGGTGAACATGCTACACACTACGCTACTGTGCTGAACGAACATGATTGCAGCTGAAAGCATGAGATGTTTTTTTTTTTACCAATTCCATGCTTTCCAGCCTGGAGGACAGATGTGGGGTCTAATTGACCCCGCCTTTCTCTATAAAGAGGACCTGTCACACACTAGTCCTATTACAAGGGATGTTTACATTCCTTGTAATAGGAAGAAAAGTGAAAAATAATACAAACAAAGGGACAAACAAGTGCAAAAATTAAAATATTAAGTAAAAAAATAAAATAACAAAGGAATTTAAATGCTCCTGTCCCTAGTAGCTCGCACTCAGAAGCGAACACGCATGCAAGTCCCACCCACATATGTAAACATCCTTCAAACCCCACATGTGAGGTATCATAGCGTGCGTTAGAGCGAGAGCAATAATTTTAGCACTAGACCTCCTCTGTAACTCAAAAGTGGTAACCTGAGAAAAAAAGTCAAGCGTTGCCTATGGAGATTTTTAATAACGAAGTTTAGCGCCATTCCATGAGTGTGCGCAATATGAATGCGTGACAAGTTAGGTATCTATTTACTCGGTGTAACATCATCTTTTACCTTATCCCTAAAAATTGGCCTAGCTTTACTGCTTTCTTATTTTGTCATTCATGAAACAGGTTTTTTTTTGGAAAGCCAAAAAAAAAAAAAAACGTTTGAAAATTTTTGGCACAAATACTGTTGGAAATGTGTCCGAAAAAATGGCCGCCACTTTATTCCCTAGGGTGTTTGTTAATAAAATATATATAATGTTTGGGGGTCCTGAGTAAGTTTCAAGGAAGAAAATATAATTGTTACATGAAGGAGAGAAGTGCCAGAATAGGCGCGGTATGGAAGTGGTTAAAGTGCACCAATAAAAGTGAAAAATTCCTTGAAATTTCGTACCATGGGGGGGGGGAGGCAATTAGGGGCGCCATCAGGAATTATGGGGCCCCTTACACAGCTTCAGGCATGGGCCCCCTGGAGCAGAGAATAGGGGGGGGGGTGCCGCCTGATATTAAGAAGGGGGGGGGGCTGCCGCAATTTGATAAGCGGGGGGTTCCTTTACTAAAAAATACATATAGAAAAATATATATTAAAAAGGGTGGTAGCCATCCGGGGGCCCTGGGGACCACTGGGCCCTTTAATAAAAATAAACTTCTGGGCTCTTTAATGAAAAATAAATTACAATATCTACATATATAAAATAATAAAAAAGGGGGTTGCCTTGGGAGCTCTGGGCCCTTTAATAAAAAATAACTACCAAAAATCTAAAAAAAAAAATAACATTGGGTGGGAGCTGTGGTGGCTCAACGTGAATGGCACTGCGCTGACAAGCCGTTCACCTCTGCAGCCAAGGGTTCGGATCCCGGTCTCGGCTACATGTGAATTGAGTTTGGTGGTGTCAGCCCGGCTCCCGGTGGGTGTGCTATGCAAGGTACGCCTGTGCTTAGTATGCCCACCCCCCCCCCCCCAAAAAAAAACACCACACTTGCACACACTTTGGCCATGAGGTCTCCTAAAATAAAGGGAGGCGAAGGACCTACAGGGCTGGCTGGGTGGGCTACACTCCTTCATAGGGGGAGTCCCTCTGTCCCATCGGGCTCCCAAGTGTAGCAGGTGGGGTGAGGCCCCCCTCACACCCACCATTGCCACCGGGGGCATGGAGAAGGATGGCGATTGCAAGTCCAGCTCCTCTCTCTCGACTTCACGCACAAAATACACTTTAAAAAAGAAATTAAAGTAAAAAGTAACAAACCTGGGGAAAATGTTTATAACATTTTTAGAAGCAAAAAGGTTGTCATCTGGGGCCCTCTGGGAGCTTTCAAAATTATATTATATATATATATGTTTAAAAAATAACCAAAAAATATATAATTTGTTTTTTTTTTGATTTTTTTTGTAAAGGTGGGGGGTTGTCATCTGGAGCCCTGGGGATCTCCGGGCCACTGGGGACCAGGCCACTGGGGACCTCCAGACCCCTAAAACAAAACATTGGCCCTTTAATAACAAAAAAATTGGGGGGTTGCCACCCGGGGCCCTGGGGACCTCCAGACTGCTAAAAAATATTAAATTCCAAAAATTGGCCCTTTAATAAAAAATCCTACAAAAACCAACTAACAAATATATATACAAAAAAAAAAAGAGGGGGGTTACCATCTGGGGCGCAGGGGGGCCTCCAGGCATCTGGGCACCTCCGGACCCCCGGGCCCCTTACAGGTGTACAGGGCCGCCATCATGAATTTTGGGGCCCCTTACACAGCTTCAGGCATGGGCCCCCTGGAGCAGAGAACCGGGGGGGGGTGCTGCCGCATGAAATTGAGAAGCGGGGGGGGGGGTGGTGCCACAAATTGAGGAGCGGGGGGGCCCTTTACAAAAATTTTGACAGAAATAAGAAATAAAGAAAAATATATATAAAAAAGGGGGGTAGCCATCCGGGGCCCTGGGGACCTCTGTGCTCTTTATAAAATAAAAATAAAAAAGAGAGAAAATACATATATATATATTTTTTAAATATAACATTTATCGAAAAAAATTAAAAAAACAAGGGGGTAGCCTTCCAGGGCCCTGGGGACCTCTGGGCCCTTTCCTTAAAAAAAATAAAACAAATATATTAAAAAAATATATATATTTTTTTAAATATATATCTTTTATTTAAAAAAAAGGGCTTGCCATCTGGGGCCCTTAGTGGCCTCCGGGCCCCTGGGGACCTTCGGAGCCCTTAAAAAAAAAAAAAAAAAAAATAGTTTTTTTTGTTTTAGGGTGGTTCCCATCCGGGCCCCTGGGGGCCCCTGGGGACCCCCGGGCGGTGTAATGCCTGTACCCCCCTAATGGCGGCCCTGCAGGTGTACTGCCTGTACCCCCCTGATGGCGGCCCTGGGTGTAATGTCAGCATGTGAAAAATGACATTCTGAAGGAAAAAAAGCCATTTAAAACTGACTCGCGGCTATAATGAATTGTCAGCTCTTGGAAATTGCAGGAGAATTCATTCATTAAAAACACCAAAAAAAAAGCGTGGGGGTCCCCCCAAATTCAATAACCAGACCCTTTAGGTCTGGTATGGATATTAAGGGGAACCCCGCCATCAATTTTTAAAAAAAATGACGTGGGGTTCCCCCCAAATATCCATAACCAGACCCTTCAGGTCTGGTGTGGAATTTAAGGGGAACTCCACTCCAAATTAAAAAAAAAAATGGCGTGGAGTCCCCCCTAAAATCCACACCAGACCCCTTATCCGAGCACGTTGACCTGGCCGGCCGCAGAAAAGAGGGGGGGACAGAGCGCGGCCCCCCCCCTCTCCTGAACCGCACCAGGCCACATGCCCTCAACATTGGGAGGGTGTTTTGGGGTGCCCCCCAAAACACCTTGTCCCCATGTTGATGAGGACAAGGGTCTCTTCCCCAAAACCCTTGCCCGGTGGTTGTGGGGGTCTGCGGGCAGGAGGCTTATCGAAATCTGGAAGACCCCTTTAACAAAGGGGCCCCCCAGATCCCGGCCCCCCCCCCTGTGTGAAATGGTAATGGGGTACCTTGTACCTCTACCATTTCACGTGTAAAAAAAAAGTGTCAGTGTAAAAAAAGACAAGAGCCGGTTTTTGACAAGTCCTTTATTATCTTCTTTCTTCTTTCCTTCGGGTTTCTTCTTCCTCCTCCTTCTTCTTCCTCTGCTTCTGTCTTGGGTCTTCTATTCCCGCATCTTGCCCGGCGTGTTCTTCCATCTTCTTCCGCTGTCCTTCTCGTCCGCATCTTCTTCTCCTTCTTCTTCTTCGCCGGAGGCGCCGCTTCCAATTGAAATCCCCGCTGTCTGCCGGACCACGCCCCCCCCCCCTCTGACGCCTCGGGCAAGCTCTTAGGAGTGTGCTGCCAGTGCGTCAGAGGGGGGCGTGGTCACATGTCAGAGGGCGGCCAATTCAATTTGAAGCTTGTGCGCGGCTTTTTCTTTGCCAGAGTCGCCGCTTCCAATTGAATTGCCCGCTTTCTGGAACATGTGACCACGCCCCCCTCTGACGCACTGGCACCACACGGGGACTTTCCTAAGAGCTTGCCCGTGGCGTCAGAGGGGGGGCGTGGTCCGGCAGACAGCGGGGATTTCAATTGGAAGCGGCGCCTTCGGCGAAGAAGAACAAGAAGAAGATGCGGACGAGAAGGACAGCGGAAGAAGATGGAAGAACACGCCGGGCAAGATGCGGGAATAGAAGACCCAAGACAGAAGCAGAGGAAGAAGAAGGAGGAGGAAGAAGAAACCCGAAGGAAAGAAGAAAGAAGATAATAAAGGACTTGTCAAAAACCGGCTCTTGTCTTTTTTTCCCCTTTACATTTTTTTTACTGGTGAAATGGTAGAGGTACAAGGTACCCCATTACCATTTCACACAGGGGGGGGGCCGGGATCTGGGGGGCCCCTTTGTTAAAGGGGTCTTCCAGATTTCGATAAGCCTCCTGCCCGCAGACCCCCACAACCACCGGGCAAGGGTTGTGGGGAAGAGACCCTTGTCCTCATCAACATGGGGACAAGGTGTTTTGGGGGGCACCCCAAAACACCCTCCCAATGTTGAGGGCATGTGGCCTGGTGCGGTTCAGGAGAGGGGGGGGGCCGCGCTCTGTCCCCCCCTCTTTTCTGCGGCCGGCCAGGTCAACGTGCTCGGATAAGGGGTCTGGTGTGGATTTTAGGGGGGACTCCACGCCATTTTTTTTTTTTGGGGTGGAGTTCCCCTTAAATTCCACACCAGACCTGAAGGGTCTGGTTATGGATATTTGGGGGGAACCCCACGTCATTTTTTTTTTAAATTGATGGCGGGGTTCCCCTTAATATCCATACCAGACCTAAAGGGTCTGGTTATTGAATTTGGGGGGACCCCCACGCTTTATTTTTTCCTTTTTTTAATGAATGAATTCTCCTGCAATTTCCAGGAGCTGACAATTCATTATAGCCGCGAGTCAGTTTTAAATGGCTTTTTTTTTTTTTTTCAGAATGTCATTTTGTGCAAAGACATATTTCTAACCGCAGGAAAAGTGCACTTTATTCACCTGCTGACATTCCCCCCCCCCCCCCCATGGTACGAATTTTAAAATAATTATTCAAATGACGTGGGGGTCCCCCCAAATTCAATAACCAGACCCTTTAGGTCTGGTATGGATATTAAGGGGAACCCCGCCATCAATTTAAAAAAAAAATGACGTGGGGTTCCCCCCAAATATCCATAACCAGACCCTTCAGGTCTGGTGTGGAATTTAAGGGGAACTCCACCCCAAAAAAAAATAAATGGCGTGGAGTCCCCCCTAAAATCCACACCAGACCCCTTATCCGAGCACGTTGACCTGGCCGGCCGCAGAAAAGAGGGGGGGACAGAGCGCGGCCCCCCCCCTCTCCTGAACCGCACCAGGCCACATGCCCTCAACATTGGGAGGGTGTTTTGGGGTGCCCCCCAAAACACCTTGTCCCCATGTTGATGAGGACAAGGGTCTCTTCCCCACAACCCTTGCCCGGTGGTTGTGGGGGTCTGCGGGCAGGAGGCTTATCGAAATCTGGAAGACCCCTTTAACAAAGGGGCCCCCCAGATCCCGGCCCCCCCCCTGTGTGAAATGGTAATGGGGTACCTTGTACCTCTACCATTTCACCAGTAAAAAAAATGTAAAGGGTTAAAAACGACAAGAGCCGGTTTTTGACAAGTCCTTTATTATCTTCTTTCTTCTTTCCTTCGGGTTTCTTCTTCCTCCTCCTTCTTCTTCCTCTGCTTCTGTCTTGGGTCTTCTATTCCCGCATCTTGCCCGGCGTGTTCTTCCATCTTCTTCCGCTGTCCTTCTCGTCCGCATCTTCTTCTCCTTCTTCTTCTTCGCCGGAGCGGCCGCTTCCAATTGAAATCCCCGCTGTCTGCCGGACCACGCCCCCCCTCTGACGCCACGGGCAAGCTCTTAGGAAAGTCCCCGTGTGGTGCCTGTGCGTCAGAGGGGGGCGTGGTCACATGTTCCAGAAAGCGGGCAATTCAATTGGAAGCGGCGACTCTGGCAAAGAAAAAGCCGCGCACAAGCTTCAAATTGAATTGGCCGCCCTCTGACATGTGACCACGCCCCCCTCTGACGCACTGCCAGCACACTCCTAAGAGCTTGCCCGTGGCGTCAGAGGGGGGGGGGCGTGGTCCGGCAGACAGCGGGGATTTCAATTGGAAGCGGCGCCTCCGGCGAAGAAGAAGAAGGAGAAGAAGATGCGGATGAGAAGGACAGCGGGAGGAACAGAAGATGGAAGAACACGCCGGGCAAGATGCGGGAATAGAAGACCCAAGACAGAAGCAGAGGAAGAAGAAGGAGGAGGAAGAAGAAACCCGAAGGAAAGAAGATAATAAAGGACTTGTCAAAAACCGGCTCTTGTCTTTTTTTCCCCTTTACATTTTTTTTACTGGTGAAATGGTAGAGGTACAAGGTACCCCATTACCATTTCACACAGGGGGGGGGGCGGGATCTGGGGGGCCCCTTTGTTAAAGGGGTCTTCCAGATTTCGATAAGCCTCCTGCCCGCAGACCCCCACAACCACCGGGCAAGGGTTGTGGGGAAGAGACCCTTGTCCTCATCAACATGGGGACAAGGTGTTTTGGGGGGCACCCCAAAACACCCTCCCAATGTTGAGGGCATGTGGCCTGGTGCGGTTCAGGAGAGGGGGGGGGGCCGCGCTCTGTCCCCCCCTCTTTTCTGCGGCCGGCCAGGTCAACGTGCTCGGATAAGGGGTCTGGTGTGGATTTTAGGGGGGACTCCACGCCATTTTTTTTTAAATTTGGAGTGGAGTTCCCCTTAAATTCCACACCAGACCCGAAGGGTCTGGTTATGGATATTTGGGGGGAACCCCGCGTCATTTTTTTTTTTAAATTGACGGCGGGGTTCCCCTTAATATCCATACCAGACCTAAAGGGTCTGGTTATTGAATTTGGGGGGACCCCCACGCTTTTTTTTTGCCTTTTTTTAATGAATGAATTCTCCTGCAATTGCCGGGAGCCGACAATTCATTATTGCCGCGAGTCAGTTTTAAATGGCTTTTTTCCTTTGAAAAATGACATTTTGTGCAGAGACAGTTCTAACCACGGGAAACATGCGCTTTTTCACATGCTGACATTAGAGCCCCCCATGGTACGAAATTTAAAGGAAAATTACACTTTTATTATTGCACTTTTAGCATTATTAAAATCACTGCTCCCGAAAAAACGGCCGTTTTAAAAAATAAAAAAAGCATTGGTACATGTCCCCTGGGGCAGGACTGAGGTCCCCAAACACTTTTTAGGACAAAACTTGCAGATTAGCCTTTAAAATTCACTATTAAGATTTCCCCCCATAGACTTATACAGGGAGTTCGGCGGCGGCTTTACTTATCAATCACATCGCGCTGCTGTGCAACGCCGGCTCATGCGCCTAATTAGGGCTTCATCCAGCGCACTAATTAAGGCATGTACCGGCGCAGCGCAGATTCATTAGTAAATCAGCCCCAATGTTTCATGTTGTTTACAAACTTGTCAGACTGCCCGGATATTTTCTTTACACACAGAAGTTTATCCCTGTGATCTAAGAAGAAAGTTTTAGCTACAATGTTTCCTGCTAAGAACTTAGCAGACTGTCCAGATATTTTCTTTTGACAGCTGAAAGTCTCTCCACTTGTTATATGAAAGAATCAGCAAACTCTGCATTGGAGATGTCAGGGGGGTTGAATCGAGATCACAATTTTTTAACGATTAATTGTGCAGCTCTAGCACGGTACTGTATTTGCGCAGCAATTTTTCAAACATTTTTTTAGGAAATAAACCGTTTAATTCATTTAAAAAAAAACAGTTAGCACAATTTTTTTTGGTATCCTAAGTGATGCTTTAATTTTTTTTTAGGTTACATGTTTAGAGTTACAGAGGAGGTCTAGTGCTAGAATTATTGCTCTCGCTCTAACGATCCCTGTGGGGAGCCCTGTGCCACCCCAGCCTGCTGTATGCCACCCCAGCCTGCCCTGTGCCACCCCAGCCTGCTGTGTACCACCCCAGCCTGCCCTGTGCTACCCCAGCCTGCTGTATACCACCCCATCCTGCCCTGTGCCATACCAGCCTGCCCCATACCACCCCAGCCTGCCCTGTGTCACCTCAGCCTGCTGTATACCACCCCAGCCTGTCCTGTGCCACCCCAGCCTGCTCCATACCACCCAGCCTGCTGTGTACCACCACAGCCTGCTCCATACCACCCAGCCTGCTGTGTACCACCCCAGCCTGCCCAGTGCCATACCAGCCTGCCCCAAACCACCCCAGCCTGTGACTGTGCACTTCCTGCATGGTGCTAGGCAGCCTAGACGGGGGGGGTGACACCATGTTTTACCGCACCAGGTGACACCAACCCTAGTGACGCCACTGTAAAACTCTACACTATATTGACATTATATTAATTTCAGGTCTAAAAGAGGAACCTTTTGGAATGAGGGACAGATGGATTTTTTTCCAGAAGAGGGACAGGCACTCTAAATAAGGGACAACTAGAGGGGAGGGGAGTGCTGCAGTTACTGCTTAAATCGGCCCCAGGGCCAGTTGGGCCTTGCTCCTGGCTTTCCCTGGCGATTCCAGGGGGGGGCAAATGACCCCCCTTGCCCTATGGAGCGGACACCCAAGCCTTTGGTGGTGGTAGTACCAGAACACCGGTAGCCCTCACAGTTAATCTTGTTGGGTACAGGAACGGGTCCTGCTGTGAAATATTATATCAAGATTTGGAATTGCACGCCCCTGTTAAATAGGCACAGAAAAATTGGGCCTTTGGTCGTGGTGGTGGTAGTACCAGAACACTGTAAACCAACACAGTTAATCTTGTTGGGCGCAGGAATGGGCCCTGTTGTGAAATATTTCAAGATTTGGAATTGCATGGACCCTAGCAGTATGGAGCATATGGCCCTTACTGCGCTCAGGTGTGACCTGAATGCAATCAGTACGCCACTATAAATACCCGGCGTGTGTAATTGGTCCTCGCCCTCGTATCAGTCTACGACCCTGAGCCTGCTTTTTGGACCCGATCCTTATCCAACCCGATCCTTGATCCTGAGCCTGTTACTCTGACCCTGAGCCTGCTTTCTGGACCCGATCCCTATCCGACCCTCGCAGCCTGTCCATCCATCCGCTCCCTGCTCCATTGTGTCCCGTCCAAACCCATCTCCTGTGATCTCCTGGTATATGACCTTGGCTTGGCTTTTGTTTATGATTACCGTATTCCCCCTTGACTTGTATATACGTTTTGTTGTTTGTGCACTGGTTGTCTTTACATGGTTTGTTTACCTTGTAAATAAACACCTTTTATTTCACTGCATACAGTGTTGGTCTCCTCTGTGTAGGCACACAGTACTGGTCTATTAAGAATCTCTGACACTGGTAGAGAGCCAGAATGTTTTCCGTGAAAAGAAATGGCGTTTTGAAACCTGCCACTGAGGTACAGCACATTCCACAAATTCATTAAAGGGGGCAGAGTCTACCAGCTGAAAAGGCAGCAGTTGCAGTGCTAGCAATTTGGCCAAGCTAGAATTCAGACATTGAGCATGTGGATGGCTGGGACCAAATTTATTGGGGTAGGGAAATTTGCCTGCTAAAATCAGATGGTGGTGTACTGCTAGCAGATTGGCTGCAAGTACTTGGGACACCTATTGCTATACCTTCATTACTCTGAGTGCAGGTTTTTGAGAGGACTGGAGGTATAGTGGGGTTGGAGATCCCAGATGAGGAGCAAGGAGAAGTCCGCCTTTGATGTGGGTCTTTAAAATGCTGTTGCCAACGCACTGCATTGCAGGTCATCCTATGTCCTGTCAAGCATGTGGTGCCCAAGCGGCTGCTGTTCTGACCACACTTGATCCGCTTCAGTCATAGGTTACAAACAGCATCAGTGCAATCTGCTGCACACACAGGTCAAAAAAGTCAGTGGGGAGTGGGCAGAGCTCTGCACCTGCGCAGCTCTGTGGTGTGATGCAATAGGGTGGATGCCCTTAAGCTGCCCCCTAGAGGACATCCTGCCTCATTGAAGTTGTGCCACCTCCTCTCTTCTATCAAGCACCCAAGTAGAGTCAGTGACCTCATCATCCCCTCCCATCAGAGCCTTCAAGTTGCTGCGCATCCTCCAGCAGCATGTACCCAACTCTGTGGTTGAATAGTTCTGGGGACTCCTCCATGCATGATGGTGGGGCTACAGAAGGAGTGACTGTGGACAAGGAGCCAGTGAAATGGGCCACTTTTGGCAGCTGCATTGGAAGGCAAGCTACTCTGAGCCTGGGTGACAGAGGATGAGGAGGATGAGGATGGCTTTGTTATCCACTCCACCAACTCTTCTGCATGTTTTGGATCAATAACATGGCCAGCAGCAGACAAAAAGGACAAGCGTGCCTCACAACCACCTGCAGAGGATGCACCATGTCCATGACCAGCACTGTTGACTGTAGACTAGGGGTGAGCTTCGAGTTCGAGTTGAACTCATGTTCAACTCGAGCATTGCCTGTTCGGCGAACAACGAACAATTTGGGATGTTCGCGGCAAATTTCAAAAAGCTGCGGAACACCCCGTTAAAGTCCTATGGGAGAAATCTAAAGTGCTAATTTTAAAGGCTAATATGCAAGTTATTGTCCTAAAAAGTATTTGGGGATCTGGGTCCTGCCCCAGGGGACATGTATCAATGCAAAAAAAAGTGTAAAAAAATATTCCTTAAAATTTCGTACCTAGGGGGGTGTAAAGTATGTCTGTGAAATAGCGCATATTTCCCATACTTGGAACGGTCTCTGCACAAAGTGTAATTTCTGAAGGGGAAAAAAAAGTCATTTAAAAATGACTATAATGAATTGTCGGCTTCTGGCAATTCAGAGAAAATGTATTCTTAAAATGTATAATTCATAAAAAAAGTGGGGTGCCCCCAAATTCAATTACCGGGCCCTTCAAGTGTGGTATGGATGTTAAGGGGAACCCTGCCATCAATTTAAAAAAAAGAGGTGGGGTTCCCCCCAAATATCCATTCCAGACCCTTCAGGTGTGGATATTAAGGGGAACTCCACCCCAAATTAAAAAAAATGGCGTGGAATTCCCCCAAAAATCCACACCAGACCCCTTATCCGAGCACGCAACCTGGCTGGCCACAGAAAAGAGGGGGAATGAGAGAGCCCCCCCCTCCTGAACCATGCCAGGCCACATGCCCTCAACATGGGGAGGATATTCCCATGTTGATGGGGACAAGGGCCTCATCCTACAACCCTAGCATGGTGGTTGTTGGGGTCTGTGGGCGGGGGGCTTATCAGAATCTGGACCCTGTCGGGGTCCAGTGATGAGAAGATCATCCAGGTCCGGAGTGCAGCATCGCCGGCCGATAACAGTTAGTGACAGTTCTTATATAGGTGAGGCGGGGCCACCCATCATGTAACCCTGTCCCCCTCTGATGCACCCTTTGCTATGTCACTGGGGAAGCCCAGGCTTCCCCCTTGCATCAGAGGGGGGCGGGGTCACGTGACGGATAGCCCCGCCTCACCTATATAAGAAATGTCACTAGCTCCAGCCGCGTCATTCGCCTGGCTGTCTCCGGTGAAGACAGGAGGTCGGCAATGCTGCGCTCTGGATCCGAGACCTGGATGATCTTCTCATCGCTGGACCATAGAAGAGATCACCAGTCACTGGATACCGACAACGTTGGAGCGGGGATCGAGAGTGGATTACCACCACTAGATTTTTATTTTTTTTAACTAGTTGCCGACCGCCCGGCGTCATATTACTGCGGGCGGTGGCACTGCTACGCGGGAGCACGTAGCTCTACGTCCTGGACATGAACGGCTGTGGGGCGCGCGCGCGCGCCCCCCCGCCGTTCCCGACGATCGGATTCGGTTCAGAACTGATCACTCAACAGGTCCAGGCCAATAAAATCTGGTCTGGACCTGCTGATCACCCTCAGCCAATGGTTGTTTTCCCCTAGCAATGTTTTGTAAACATTGCTAGGGGAAATGCTGCTCTCTCCCTCGTGTCGGTCTTTCCGTTCCTGACTGAGAGGGAGAGAGCATCTAAACGTGAGTTGCACAACAGTACACTGACACCAGGTCACATAGGTACACATTTAACCCCCCGATCACCCCCCAAATTAACCCTTTCACTGCCTGTCACTGTGTCACTCAGTACAGCCAGGGCTGCTGTTAGAAATCATGGGGCCCCGTACAACTCACCTGTCAGGGCCCCCCCCCCGGAAATAACAAATTGCTAAAATGCCATGGTCGCAATTGTATTCTTTGCAGCAATGGCAGAATTATTGCCTCGCTACTGCCCCTTTCTGACACCTGTTTTTTTTTTTTCAATTGCTTAATAGTAATTTTAAATTGCAACAGTGAGCCAAGCATTTGGCTTCAAGGTACAGAGCAGCCCCATTGAAGTCAATGAATGTTTGACAGGTGGTGCCGCCTTTCAAACTCTGCAGCCTGCGTTAAAAATGCTGCAGCTGTGAAGTAAAGCTTCACATACATGGCATGTATACAGCCCTGTCTGACTATATGACAGCTGGCTTCTGAAGGGGCGTGGCCAAAAAAGGTCTGCTGACCATCTCCCAATGCCTGAGAGCGCTGACTGAAATGTTCTGGCGGGGAAGACGTCTCCCTGTCAGAACACAAGAGAATAGCAGGGGAGATCACAGTACCAACGTGTGTTAGAACTGTGGCTTTGACCTAAGGTGTCAGGTTTTTTTTTTTGTTCAGCCTGCTGGGTAAACAAAAAACTAGCAGTGTATTGTAGGCATTAGGCTGCATTCACATTTGATGTTTTCTGGATGTGTGACAGTGCACAGGTAACGGGCGCTTTTGGAAATGCACCACAAATGCGCATTTTGCTTGTGGTGCCATTAATTGTTAATGGCACACCAAATGCAAAACAACTGACCATGTGGCAACGCTGCATGCCTCAAAAGGTTCTAGAGCATTGGTGTTCAACCCCCTCCAGCAGAAACACTTCTGCATCCAAACCCTGGAGTTCACCATGAACACAGGGCACAAGCTTCCTGATCATTCTTCATTAGACAGGAGATAACACTGCCGACTATGGGGGGGCGAAGGGGGAGTTTTAGGACACAGGAGGCACAGGCAGAGACTCTGCAGTTATCTCCTTCTGCTTCAGATCGGGACACAGCAATCATACATAGAACAGATCCCTCTGCAGAACTGCCAGAGGGAGAAAGCAGGCATCTCTGCAAGGGATCCACAGGTGTAACAAAGCAGATCCAATATCTGTGCAGTGTCGATGTCCATGCTCCGTGGGGTGACGCTCTCCTCCTCCCTCTGTCAGTCCTGTGCGGTCACAGACTTTTTTTTTTATTCTGAACTCTGTTCAGATCACCGGGGCCCCCTGCTGACCGGGGCCCAGTACAACAGGGCTGCCTGTACTGGCTTATCAGCGGCCCTGAGTACAGCAATCAGATTTTTTTTGATCGCTGTACAAGTGTCATTAGTGACTAAAATAATTGTTAGGGTAATTAGCTTAGACCCTAATAAGTCTAGGGACCCCCCCTAACCCCCCCAATAAAGGTTTAACCCCTTGATTACCCCTGTCACCAGTGATCACAGTATAAGTGTCACGGGTGATGCAGTGTAGCTAGTTTATTTTTTTTATAGCATCAAGGCACCCGCCATATTTTTTGCAATAAAGTTTTAACCCCCTGATTGCCCGGCGGGTGATCAAAGTTTGGTTTTAGCGCCGGATAGGGTCTGTGTTGCCCCAGGCAGCGTCAGATTAGTGTCAGTAGCGCTAACACCCACGCACGCACCATACACCCCCCCCTTAGTGGTATAGTATCTGAACTGATCGATACCTGATCTGATCAGATCTATACTAGCGTCCCCTGCAGTTTAGGGTTCCCAAAAACGCATTGTTAGCGGGATCAGACCAGATACCTGCTAGCACCTGCGTTTAGCACCTTCGCCCAGCCCAGCCCAACCAAGTGCAGTATCGATCGATCGATCGATCACTGACACAAAACACAAAAACACATAACTGCAGCATTCGCAGGGTCAGGCCTGATCTCTGCGATCGCTAACAGTTTTTTGGTAGCGTTTGACTGTCGCTAACAGGTTAGGTGCTTTTTTTCCTGTGAATCTCACCACCGTACCCCTAAATTTAGAGCCCAAAATGTTCATGAGCCTGTCAGATAGTGATGAGGAGGTCACGCATCTGTCAAATTCTAGCTCATATGAACCTGTAGACGACAGTGGCTCCCTGACAGATAGCTCTGACGACGGAGTGGTCCCTGCTAGGGTCAGGCGTACCAGACCCCGATCTTCTGCTGTCGCTGAGGTGCAAGAACCGCAGGGCTCTCGTATGGGGCAGAGTAGTACTAGCGCCGCTATTCCTCCTGGTGATCTGGCAAGCACCAGCGGCCTAGTACATCCTGGACATACATCCAGCACTGCAGTACCACTTAGTGACGTGGCGAGTCCCATAAGTGCAGTTCAAGCTGGCGAGGTGGCAAGCACAAGTAGTGTCCCGCTGCCACCAAGAAGAAGACGACAAAGAAAGGCCCGTCGTGCCCATAGTGCCCTTCCTGCTGCATTAGCCAATCCTGATTGGGTCCCTGCCCCTTCTGCAGCACCCGTACTTCCCCCATTCACTGGCCAACCCTGAATTCAGGTGGAAACAGTTGATTTTACGCCACTGGATTTTTATTCACTGTTTTTCACGAAGATCTCTTTAGATCTATTGTGGACCAAAGCAATTTGTATGCTGGTCAATTCATCGCCGCTAATCCCCACCTGTCCCTTGCCAGAGATTGGAAGCCAATTACGGTTTCCGAATTTAAGATCTTTCTGGGCCTTACCCTCCTCATGGGCATTACTAAAAAGAGTGAATTGCGGTTGTATTGGTCCACGCGCCCAATTTACTATATGCCCATTTTCTCTGCCTCCATGTCCAGGACACGATACAAGCAGATCTTGCGGTTCATGCATTTTAGTGACAATCAACTCTGTCGTCCTCGGGGAGACCCTGAATTCGATCGGCTCTACAAAATTCGGCCCCTCGTAAACCACTTCAACGAACGGTTTGCAGCCTTGTATAATCCCCATCAAGTTGTCTGCGTTGATGAGTCCCTGATTACGTTTTCTGGTCGCTTGTCATTCAAACAATACCTTCCCAGCAAGCGTGCCAGATACGGGGTCAAGTTGTATAAGCTCTGTGACAGGGCAACAGGCTATACATCTAGCTTTATGGTTTACGAGGGAAAAGACAGTCACGAGCGTGCCACTTTTTAGTCATCTTTTTGATTATGGAATTGGTGCATGTGGCACCATGTGACCTAATCGCAGGGGCTTCCCCCAATGGCTTGTAGAATCCCATCTTAGTCGGGGGGAGAGAGCCTGCTTACAGTGTAATAATTTGTTAGCAGTGAAGTGGAGGGATTCATGGAATGTTTTCGTTCTGTCCTCGCTTCACGCAGACACGGCAGTCCAAATTCCTAAGGTGGCTGGTGTTGTGGAGAAACCCCTCTGTATCCATGAGTACAACCTTAACATGGGAGGGGTGGACCTCAATGACCAGTTGTTGGCGCCGTACCTAATTACCCGTAAGACCAAACGCTGGTACAAAAAAGTGTCGGTTTATTTGTTTCAATTGGCTTTGCTGAACGCTCATGTGCTATACAGAGCTTCAGGACGGACTGGATCCTTCCTAAAATTCCAGGAAGAGATCGTCGAAGCCCTTCTGTTTCCAGACGGTATTGTGCCCCACCTTCCCAACGCAAATGCAGTGAGCCGGCTGTATGAGAGGCATTTTCCTTTTATCCTCTCCGGTACCCCTGCCCAAAGAACCCGCCAAAAAAGATGTTGTGTCTGCAGCAAACTCGGATTTAGGCGTGACACCCGCTTTTATTGTCCCGACTATCCTGACCAACCTGGTCTCTGCATTGGTGTATGTTTCAAACGCTACCACACACTAGTTGAGTATTAGCGTAGGGTACGGCACCACACAGTCCTAGGCACACATACACAGGGTCTCGGAAGATGTGATGGCCATCACATTTTGAGAGACCATAATCTGCAACGTTCAGTTTACAGTTTTTATAAAAGTGAAAAAAAGTGGAAAAAATATTAAACTCGCACAAAAAAAAAAAAAAATATATAAAATAAAAAATCCAAAAATAGTTGTGGTTGTATTTTTCTCCTCTCTTCGTTCTTTCTATTGTCCACTCACTATTGTTCTTAATGTTCTATATCTATTGTTCTCTCTATTTTTACAATGTTTTATTGTATTTGCCTTGCAGGTATGGTATGTTATACTGTAATGTTTGTTTTATTGTTAACCATCATTTGCTTAGCAGGTACGCCATTCAGTTGCATCGCGGATTTATTTAGCGTGACAGCAACAGCGTTTGCTCCCACGATATATAAAGCCACGACTCCAACACTGTAGAAGGTGATTTCACCACCACAGCTAAAAAAAGAGCATATATGCTGAAGCATGGGGGCATTAGGGGCGGAGGAGCGATTTTGCTCCTAATGCCGCATACATACGATCGAAATTCCGTCGGAAGCTTGCCCATGGAAAAGTTCAACCGTGTGTATGCGGCATAACTTTTTTTGAGGGAGGATGCCCCCATGCTTCGGCATATATATTTTTTAGGCACAGGTTGCGTTAATTTATTTTTTACTGTTTTTTTATTTTTTGGTATTTGCTTTGCAGGTATGGTATGGTAAGATATTACTGTTAAAATGTAATGTTACTTTGTTTTAATGTTAACCATCATTTGCTTAGCAGGTACGCCATTTAGTTGCATCGCGGATTTATTTAGCGTGACAGCAACATCGTTTGCTCCCACGATATATAAAGCCGCGACTCCAACACTGTGTGAGGTGATTTTACCACCACAGTTAAAAAAAGAGCATATATGCCGAAGCATGGGGGCATTGGGGGCGGAGGAGCGATTTTGCTCCTAATGCACGTACATACGGTCGAAATTCCGTCGGAAGCTTGTCCGTGGAAAAGTCCGACCGTGTGTATGTGCCATAACTTTTTATGCAGCGTACATACGTGTGTGAGCAGCATAACTTTTTTGAGGGAGGATGCACCCATGCTTCGGCATATATAACTGGTGCATGTATGCCCATCATTAGAAGTGGGTGGATGAAGGGAGGTATTCTAATGGTGGGCATACCCACCGATCAATCTCTTTTTTTCGTTCAGCCAACAGGCTGCATGAACAAAAAAAGATTACAATACATGTCCAACAAGAACCATCAACGTATGTTATGTTGCTGGACTTTGAATGGTTATACCAGAATGATGCCTGCGGGTTTAGGTACCATCTTGGTATCATTCTCTTCAGCCAGCGGTCGGCTTTCATGTAAAAGCAATTCTAGCGGCCAATTAGCCTCTAGACTGCTTTTAAAAGCAGTGGGAGGGTATGCCCCCCGGATATAAACCGCGCCATTGGGAAAGTGGGAAAACATTTTATCACACCGATCTTGGTGTGGGCAGATGATTTGAGGGCAGAGGAGAGACCTAGGGTCTGATAGACCCCAATTTTTTCAAAAAAGAGTACCTGTCACTAACTATTGCTATTATAGGGGATATTTACATGCCCTAAGATAACAATAAAAATTATAAAAAAAAAAAGGAAGAAAAAGTCTAAAATAAAATTAAAAAAGCAAAATTAATAATAATAAAAAAAAAAAGCACCCCTGTCCCCCCCCGCTCTCGCGCAAAGGCGAACGCAAGCGTCGGTCTGGCGTCATATGTAAACAGCAATTGTACCATGCATGTGAGGTATCACCGCGAAGGCCAGATCGAGGGTAATAATTTTAGCAGTAGACCTCCTCTGTAAATCCAATTTTGTAACCTGTAGAGGCTCTTAAAGGCTTTTTAAAAATGTATGTAGTTTGTCGCCACTGCGCATTTTTGCGAAATTTTAAAGTATGTCGTGTTTTGGTATCTGTGTACTCGGCCTAAGATCATCTTTTTTATTTCATCAAATATTTGGGCAATATAGTGTGTTCAAGTGCTTTAAAATAAAAAAAAGTGTATTTTTTCCCCGAAAAATGTGTTTAAAAAATCGCTGCGCAAATACTGCGTAGAAAAAAAAAATGCAACACCCACCATTTTAATCTGTGGGGCCTTTGCTTTAAAAAAATATATAATGTTTGGGGGTTCAACTTAACTTTCTTGCAAAAAAAAAATGTTTTTATGTAAAACAAACAGTGTCAGAAAGGGCTTTGTCTTCAAGTGGTTAGAAGAGTGGGTGATGTGTGACATAAGCTTCTAAGTGTTGTGCATAAAATGCCAGGACAGTTCAAACCCCCCCCCCAAATGACCCCATTTTGGAAAGTAGACACCCCAAGCTATTTGCTGAGAGGTATGTCGAGTCCATGGAATATTTTATATTTTGCCACCAGTTGCTGGAATATGAGAAACTTTTTTTTTTTTTTTTGCACAAAGTTGCCACTAAATGATATATTGCTCAAACATGCCATTGGCATATGTGGAATTTCACCCCAAAATACATTCTGCTGCTTCTCCTGAGTACAGGGATACCACATGTGTGAGACTTTTTGGGAGCCTAGCCGCGTACGGAACCCCAAAATCCAATCACCACCTTCAGGCTTTCGAAGGGTGTAAGTTTTGATTTCACTCCTCACTGCCTATCACAGTTTCGGAGGCCATGGAATGCCCAGATGGCACAAACCCCCCACAAATGACCCCATTTTGGAAAGTAGACACCCCAACCTATTTGCTGAGAGGTATGAGTATTTTGCAGTTCTTGCTTTTTGTCACAAAGATTTAAAAATTGAAAAAAAAAAAATAATATCTTTCTTCATTTAAAAAAATAAATGAGCACTGTAAAATACTCGCCATGCCTCTCAGCAAATAGCTTGGGGTGTCTACTTTCCAAAATGGGGTTCATTTGGGGGGGTTTAGTGCCATCTGGGAATTCCATGGCCTCCGAAACTGTGATAGGCAGTGAGGGGTAAAATCAAAGATTTGCGCCCTTAGAAATCCTGAAAACGGTGCTTGGTTTTTGGGGTCCCGTAAGAGGCTAGGCTCCCAAAAAGTCCCACACATGTGGTATCCCCGTACTCAGGAGAAGCAGTAGAATGTATTTTGAGGTGTAATTCCACATATGCCCATGGCATGTGTGAGCAATATATCATTTAGTGGCAACTTTGTGCAAAAAAAAAAAAAAAGTTTGTCATATTCCAGCAACTGGTGGCAAAATATAAAATATTCCATGTACTCAAAATACCTCTCAGAAAATAGCTTGGGGTGTCTACTTTCCAATATGGGGTCATTTGGGGGGGTTTTGTGCCACCTTGGCATTTTATGGCCTTCAAAACGGTGATAGGTAGTGAGGAGTGAAATAAAAAATGTATGCCTTTAGAAATCCTGAAGGCGGTGATTGGTTTTCGGGGTCCCGTACGCGGCTAGGCTCCCAAAAAGTCCCACACATGTGGTATCCCCGTACTCAGGAGAAGCAGCAGAATGTATTGTGGGGTGTAATTCCACATATGCCCATGGCATGTGTGAGCAATATATCATTTAGTGACAACTTTGTGCAATTTTTTTTTAAAAATTCATTATCCCGCAACTTGTGACAAAATATAGAATATTCCATGGACTCGACATGCCTCTCAGCAAATAGCCTGGGGTGTCTACTTTCCAAAATTGGGTCATTTGGGGGGGGGGGTTGTGCTATTTGGGCATTTTATGGCCTTCAAAACTGTCATAGGTAGTGAGAAGTGAAATCAAAAATTTGCGACCTTAGAAATCCTGAAGGCCGTGCATGGTTTAGGGGCCCTGCACGCGGCTAGGCTCCCAAAAAGTCCCACACATGTGGTATCCCCATACTCAGGAGAAGCAGCAGAATGTATTTTGGGGTGCAATTCCACACATAACCATGGCATGTGTGAGAAATGTATCATTTAGTGACAATTTTTTTTTTTTTTGTCATTATTCAATCACTTGGTACAAAAAAAAAAAAATATTCAGTGGGCTCAACATGCCCCTCAGCAGTTTCCTTGGGGTGTCTACTTTCCAAAATGGGGTCATTTGGGGGGATTTGTACTGCCCTGCCATTTTGGCACCTCAAGAAATGAGATAGGCAGTCATAAAATAAAAGCTGTGTAAATTCCAGAAAATGTACCCTAGTTTATAAACGCTATAACTTTTGCGAAAACCAATAAATATACGCTTATTGCGATTTTTTTTTTTTACTAAAGACATGTGGCTGAATACATTTTGGCCTAAATGTTTGACTAAAATTTAGTTTATTCGATATTTTTTACTTTTTGTTATAAGAAAAATATTTTTTTTTCAAAATTTACGGTCTTTTTCTGTTTATATCGCAAAAAATAAAAATCACAGAGGCAATCAAATACCATCAACAGAAAGCTCTATTTGTGGGAAAAAAAGGACGCAAGTTTCGTTGCAACTTTGCATGACCGCGCAATTACCAGTTAAAGCAGCGCAGTTCCAAATTGTAAAAACACCTCTGGTCTTTAGGCTGACAAATGGTCCTGGGGGAAAGTGGTTAATAAAGGACTTTTTTCCACGGTGTGTGTGTGTGTGTTTTTTTACAATTATTTACACTTTCTTTGAAAAATGGTAGGGGTACAATGTACCCCATTACCAATTCACATAGGCTGGGTTGGATCTGGGGGTCCCCTTTGTTAAAACGGTCTTCCAGATTCCGATAGGCCCCCCCACCCACAGACCCCCACAACCACCGGGCAAAGGTTGTGGGGATGAGGCACTTGTCCCCATCAACATGGGGACATCCTCCCCATGTTGAGGGTATGTGGCCTGGTACGGTTCCGGAAGGGGGGCCACTTTCTCGTCCCCCCTCTTTTCTGTGGTCGTCCAGGTTACATGCTCGGATAAGGGGTCTGGTGTGGACATTTTTTTTTAATTTGGGGTGGAGTTCCCCTTAAAATCCAGACCTGAAGGGTCTGGAATGGATATTTGGGGGGAACCCCACGTCATTTTTTTTAAATTGACGGCGGGGTTCCCTTTTAATATTCATACCAGACCTGAAGGGCCTGGTAATTGAATTTGGGGGGACCCCCACACTTTTTTTTTATGAATTAATTCTCTCTGAATTGCCGGCAGCCAACAATTCATTATAGCCGCGAGTCATTTTTAAAAATGTCAATCGCTCCTAAACTCCTGTTAGCTCTTGTTAACGTCATGTTTCACCTCCAGTGCTCCTTTTCTCAATTGCAGAGATCTCCAGTGAGATAAAATTCATGCTGGATATTTGCATCATTTATAAATCATAAAATGTATTTCTGTGTTTTCTAGAGGATATCGGGAGGTTCCGCCGCCAGCTGTCTGCATATGATGATCCAACACTGAGGAGGATATATGAGTATTATAAAGATGATCTGATCTACATCCTGGAGAACATGGATCCTCATACTGTCCTGGTAGAGCTAAAATCTCGGAATGTCTTAAACACAGATGTAAGAAAAAAATATTTCTAAATTACCTACAGCAATATATGTATAAGTACCGTAAAGGGGAACTCTGATTCATCGTTGTAAACAGTGGCGGCTGGTGCTCAAAATTTTTGGGGGGCCGCAAACGAAAAAAAAATTGCAGCCTCACTGTGCCCAACAAATGCAGCCACTGTGCCATGCCATCAGACACAGCCACTGTGCCATCAATTTGCACCACTGTGCCATGCCATCAAACGCAGCCACTGTGCCATCAATTCGCACCACTCTGCCATGCCATCAAATGCAGCCACTGTGCCATCATTTGTCACCACTGTGCCATACCATCAAATGCAACCACTGTGCCATGCCATTAAATGCAGCCACTGTGCCATCAATTGTCACCACTGTGCCATGCCATCAAATGCAACCACTGTGCCATCAATTCGCACCACTGTGCCATGCTATCAAATGCAGTCACTGTTCCATGCCATTAAACGCAGCCACTGTCCTATCAATTGTCACCAATGTGCCATGCCATTAAACGCAGCCACTGTGCCATCAATTGTCACCACTGTGTCATGCCATCAAATGCAGCCACTGTGCAATCAATTGTCACCACTGTGCCCTTTAATGGTCGCCGCTGTCCCAATTGTCGCCGCTGTGCCAATTGTCGCCACTGTGTTTATTGTCGCCACTGTGCCCTGTAAAGTGCTCCTTTCCCCCCCCCGCAGACACTTACCTTTACTGCAGTCTGATTGGCTGAGACCCTGTCAGTCTTATCCAAGGAGCGCACAGCCTGTGCGCTCTGAGGATAAGCTTTCGGGACCTGAGGGCTGTACTGGGAAAGCCTATCAGAGCTGTTGGCTCTGATAGACACTTCCGTACAGCCAACCAGCTGCCGTTATTCAGATGGCCGGACATGAGCGCCGACTATCTGAATAGAACAGCGGCAGCGGAGATAATAACATAGATTTGTGCAATGCATGAATCTATGTTATTAGACTGAGTGGCGGTGAGAGCCAGAGGGGGCGGCGCTCCAACGCCCTATATGGACGAACCGCCACTGGTTGTAAATATGGATTATGCCAATCCTTTATAATTGTACACCATATCAGTCCATACTGATCATAAACAGCTGAACATATACTGTATATACTCGAGTAAAAGCCGACCTGAATATAAGCCGAGGTACCTAATTTTACCACAAAAAAAATGGGAAAACATATTGATTTGAGTATAAGCCTACGGTGTCCATCTGCATGCCTCACTGTGTCCATGCCTCACTGTGTCCATGCCTCACTGTGTCCATGTGCATGCCTTACTGTACAGGCTTTTTTCATGATCTGGGGACACTATTCGGTGGTGCACTTGCAATAGGCTTCCAAGGACCTTCTTATTTTGAATCCACTCTCAAGTGGACTGAAAGTTTCAAGCCAGCGTTCTGCTACTCAGGGATACCTCCTTGTTTATTGCTGCTTGGCCGAACATTATAGCCATTGCTCCTGACCAGCCTTGTGCCCCCTGGTGATCAATTATTTTTGCTTACCAGCATATGATTGCCCTGTAAATTGGTAATACAATTTTGTCTATACGATAATACCCTCCGTAACTGGCTAATGGTTTTTAAACCACGGCTAATACTAGGGCAAAAAGATTGACTGTTGTCTACCTTCAACGCAGTTAACTATATTGACATGTCTATGCTCCAGAGGAATCGTTATTTTTAACGCGCAACATGTAGAGCGAGCCCTCCTTTCCTCTGGACCCACCGCCTGGTTACACATCGCACAATTAACCTCTAATCATACTCTGTTTTGAGTTTTCTATGATAGAATTGTATTACGGTTGTGATAACCTGTGTGGACCAGTTTATTGATCTAATTTCTTTATATTTGTAACAGTTTTTTATAACATTTCCATAAAATAAATGTATTTAGTCTCTTATCATATCTATCGTGTGGCTTTAAAGTCCAAAATGACTAGCCTCTAGCCAAAATCTATACAATATCGGGACGGTGGCACATTGTGTACCAGTATAAGCACAGCATCATCCTGTAGGGTTATACGTTAAAATGTGTCTTTATTTACAAGACTTGAACATTGCTGTTCACAGAAGCTCTCCATCCAGTCAGCTTTTTTAAAATTCTTTTTATATAAATTTTATACATAACATAGAACATTTGAGCTGTGTCAACATAGCACCAGCCCATATAGTGGCCACACAGGGTCAAAAATAGTACAATGTTATAGCAAACAAACATAGTCCAACTGACTAACAAAAAAAACGTCCAACTTTAAAGGCAGAGGTGGTGGAACTGAGTTCCGCCAAGTTCCCCCTGAAAAAAAGCCCTGCCCTTATATCTTGTTATATAATTCAAGGCATTACATTTGGTCACAACATGTATGCATTAGTAGTGGAATAGCAACTGCTACTATCCCGATTTTCTAAGGTTCCTACTTCCAAGGTAAGTGGTCATTTAGATTCCGAGTGAACACATCTCCAGGAATGGAGCAAATCCTGCCACTAATATATTTAGGTATTATAACCACTAATTTAGCATACTGTGTCAGTAGAGTTATACCATGCCTGTACATCCAATACATCCCATACAGTGTATGGGATGTATGGAGTGTATTTGGTGTATGGGATGTATGGGATGTATGTGGTGTATGGGATGTATGGCATACACCCCATACACCACATACATCCCATACACCAAATACACTCCATACATCCCATACATCCCATACACCCCATACACCACATACATCCCATACACCACATACATCCCATACACCACATACACCACATACATCCCATACACCACATACATCCCATACAACCCATACACCACATACATCCCATGCATCCCATACACCACATACATCCCATACACCACATACATCCCATACACCACATACATCCCATACACCACATACATCCCATACATCCCATACACCCCATACACCACATACATCCCATACAGTGTATGGGATGTATGGAGTGTATTTGGTGTATGGGATGTATGTGATGAATGGGATGTATGGAGTGTATGGAGTGTATGCCATACATCCCATACACTCCATACATCCCATACACTCCATACATCCCATACGCGGGCATACACTCCATACTTGTACGCCCGCCGCGTCAATCAGGTGCCGATATGCGCGTGCCTGGTGGCCACGATGTCCACCAGGCACCCACGATCGTGTAAACACAGAGATCCATGTCCTGTCAGGGAAAGGAGACCGATGCTGTGTCCCTTGTACATAGGGATAACCATTGGTCACCTCCACCATGCAGTCACTCCCCTCCCCCCACAGTTAGAAACACTATGCAGGGCACACATTAACCCCTTCCTCGCACCCTAGTGGTTAACCCCTTCCCTGCCAGTCACATTTATACAGTAATCTGTGCATATTTATAGCACTGGTCGCTATATAAATGTTAATGGTCCCAAAAATGTGTCAAAAGTGTCCGATGTGTCCGCCGTAATATCACAGTCGTGACAAAAATTGCCATTACTAGTAAAAAAAAAAATAATAAAAAAAAAATCACAAATCTATCCCCTATTTTGTAGGCGCTATAACTTTTGTGCAAACCAATCACTATACGCTTATTGTGTTTTGTTTTTTTTATACCAAAAATATGTAGAAGAATACGTATCGGCCTGAACTGATATTATTATTATTTTTTTTATTGGATATTTATTATAGCAACAAGTAAAACAATTTTTTTTTTTTTTTCACAATCATCGCTCTATTTATGTTTATAGAGCAAAACATTAAAACCGCAAGAGGTGATCAAATACCACCAAAAGAAATCTCTATTTGTTTGAAAAAAGGACGCCAATTTTGTTTGGAGCCACATAGCACGACTGCGCAATTGTCATTCAAAGCGTGACAGTGCTGAAAGCTGAAATTTCGCCTGGGCAGGAAGGGGGTATATGTGCCCAGTAAGCAAGTGGTTAAGAAGCATGGGCGGAAGTGAAGTTTTGACGTTGCTTCCGCCCTGCTATGCTATGGAGACGGGTGGGGGCCATCTTTCCGTCACTCGTATCCCAGGCATGCAGGATGAAGGACCCAATTGCCTCCACCGCTGCTGATGGGGGGGCCCCCTCTCCTGCCACCGATAATGGTGGTCTTACAGCGAATCCCCCATGGAGACCACCGTTATCATTAACAGGACCACTCACAGGAAAGAAGGATATCTTGGTTGTGGCAGCAGCTGCTGCTGTTACCGAGATATCCATCATTAAAGTGCCAACGTATATGTATGTGAGTGAGTGTTTTTTTTTATCTCAAAAACAGTTTTATTGAAGAAAAATTGGCATGTATACAGAAGACAGTTCAGCATATATAGCAACAACGGTCAGAAAAAAAGAACAAAAAGAACACAGTATATGGCAAAGGTCAGGTTCCACAGTGAAATCATAAGTGTTTCCATACATCGACATCAGGTACAACTCAGAAAGCCAGGGTCTTACCACCACACTTCACATTGACCATGACCCCCAGAGATATATACCAGGGCACACCGACTAGGGGATATCCACTATCAACCACATCATGTGCACATGTCAGAGTCATTGAGCCATCGGTCCCAAATCTTGTTAAATTTCTCTGGGCATCCCCTGTTAATGTACAAGAATTTTTTATAGGGCAGTGTCCCATTTATCTCCCTCTTCCACTCTGTCCATTTGGGAGGCACGGGTCTCATCCATTTTCTGACTATGAGTTTTCTGGCCGAAAACAGTAACTCCTGTAAGAAGGTTTTGGTATGTTTATCCATAATATTAGGGAAAGTACCCAGGAGACACTGCTTAGGGTCCAGAGCAACCGGAGAGCCCATACTATCGTGCAGGAAGGTAACAATCTGGGACCAGTATCCCTGTATCATGGGGCAGGACCAAATGAGATGAAAGAATGTGCCCGTTCCTGCCCGACACATTGGGCAGAGGGAAGATTATTCTATTTTGTATCTGGCCACCCTGACTGGAGTTAGGTACGATCTATGTAGAATATAAATCTGGGTAAGCCTGTCTGAAAGCTTTGGGGACACCTCTCTACATGATTCCAGAGCTTCTTCCCACTTCTCATCATCCATTGAGCCTAACTCCCTCTCCCAACGGGGTTTGAGAGCATAGGCCACCCTACCGAATCCAGGGGTGGATAGCATAGCATAAAATGATGAGATAAGACCCTTTGGATCTAAGCTTCTAGCTATGGCCATAATATGATTAGGGGTGGGCTGGGGAAATGTCTGCAGAAACTGAGCCCGTATAGCAATAGCGCAGTTGCAGAAATATGAAGAACATATGATTTGGGAGCGCGTATTCCTCTCGTGGGCTATTGAACGTTTTAAGGTCCCCGTTCAGCAATACCTGGTGTAAGTAGAGTAAGCCCAGTGAGCTCCAATCCCCAGGGTCCTGAATCATGCAGAGTTCCGGTAGATGTTTGTTATGCCATAGTGGCGAGTAATCATTATTATGGTTAGGTATCCCAATTTTGGTAGATACTAAGTCCCACACTCGTCTATAATGATGCAATATGGGTTTGACCTCCCCACCCGGGTCTGCGCTTCCTGTCCCCACTGTTTATAACATAAAGCGGATCTCCGGTACGTTGTGCCCATCTTGGACATATTAAAACGCTAAATCGGTCACTATCTGTCTTGTCGAGGTGAAAGAAATGTGAAAGTTGGGCCGCAATATAGTAGTGGTTGAAGTCAGGTAGGGCCGTTCCCCCCATGTCCGACGGGTTCTTAAGTGACTGCCAAGACAATTTATGTCTGGTGTTGCCCCAAACAAAAGGCCTGAGGAGGGCTTCCAGTGTTTTGAAATATTTGAGTGGGAGATATGAAGGGGAGTGCCAAAGCACTTAGGTAAGAGGACCATCTTTATAAGATTTACTCGTCCCCAGACTCCCAAAGGCAGACGGGCCCATGTTATTAATTTGGTCCTCATAATGGAAAAAACAGTTTCGATGTTAAGGGCGGTGTAGTCAGTAGGGCTTCGAGATATGTGTATCCCAAGGTATTTTATTTTCTCCACCCTCTGCATCGGCAATTCAGCCTGGGACTCGGGAGGAGGAAAACTGTCTAGTGGTAAAATCTGAGATTTGTCCCAATTAATCTTTAGTCCCGAGAAAGTCCCAAATTGTTTTATAGTGTGAAGGGCTTTAGAGAGCGAGGGACCTGAGTCCGCCAGATACAATAACGTATCGTCTGCATAGAGACTGATTTTTTCTGTGAGGGAACCCATGCAGAATCCTTTAATCTCTGGATCCGCTCGAATAGCCAGGGGCTCCACCGCCAATGCATACAGCAGTGGGGAAAGTGGGCACCCCTGCCTTGTGCCTCTACTGAGGGCATAGGCCTCCGAGGGCCACCCATTGGCCACCACCCTGGCTGATGGGGCTTGATATAGGAGCCGCGTCCATTTGATAAAATTCGGCCCAAAGCCATAGCACTCAAGACAACTCCAGAGATAGTTCCATTCCACAGAGTCAAACGCTTTGGCGGTGTCGAGCGCCACCACCACTTGCATTCCTACCTCCTCATGGTCTGCCTGTAGGTTCATGAATAGCCTGCAGAGATTAAAAGAGGTGTTGTGACCAGGCATGAAACCCGCTTGGTCAGGGTGAATAAGGGACAATATGACCTGGTTAAGGCGCATGGAGAGAACCTTAGCCAAAATTGTAATGTCTACCTACAATAACGAGATAGGACGATAGGACTAAGGAAGTCCCGGGTCCTTTCCTGGTTTGGGTATTAATACTATCGTGACCTGGAAAAGGTGATTGTAGAGCACCAGTAGCCTGGAGGTGAGCACCTCACCATAGTGGGAATAAAATTCTATCGGTAGCCCGTCAGACCCCAGTGTTTTGGAGCAAGCAAAACCCGTCATAGCAGCGCCTATCTCTTCAACTGTAAGGGGGGACACCAGGAGGGCAACCTGATCAACCTTCAACTGTGGAAAGGCGATCATCTCAAAAAAAGCGAAACATAGGTTCCCTGTCTGTCGGGGCTGCAGACTTGTATAGGTCTGAGAAAAAGTCCCTAAATCTAGAACTCACTAGGGGTGGATCCGACGTGCCCACCCCCCCTGGGTCTTTCAGAGTTATGACTACTGGTGGTCTATCCTCACAGTGAAATAGGTATGCTAAGAGTTTGCCCGCCTTCTCTCCGTATTCAAAATTTTTTTGCCTGGTAAAGAATATTTTTTGTCTAGCTTTGGCGTAATGTAATTGATCTACCACCCTGGATCACTGTTTCAGTATAGCTGCATTCGACTCCGACGGGTCGTCTGCATAAGTGCACTCGGCAGCAGACAGGTGTGCAGCTGCCAAGTTAAATGCCTCTATATAGTCTACCTTAATATGATTAATGCGGGATGTTAGACGTGATCGGGCGTGTAACTTGAACGCTTCCCATACCACAGAAGGGGAGGCGGATCTTTCATTATCATCAAAGAAATTTCTCCACTCATCCGCGAGGTCGTCCTCTTTAGGGAACAGAGATAACCAAAAGGGGTTCAACCGCCACGTCCGAGGGGGTCTATCTAGGGACACGCTTAGGGTGACCAGGTAAGGGCAATGGTCCGATAGCAACCTGGGGCCAAAGGTCGCCTCTAAAAGTCACGACCGGAGTCCACCAGAGAGGAGGATATAATCAATCCTGGACATTGTACTGTGAGTAGACGAGAAGCAGGAATATGTCCTAATGTTAGGAAATCTAAACCTCCAGGAGTCAGTCAGATGGAAGGTGTCGACTAATTTAGAGAACCTGCATACCGTTGTGGGGCGTGTTGAAGACTGGGAGGGGGACAACCTGTCAAGTGCGGCATCCATTGTGGCATTAAAGTCACCCAGCCACACTGTCTGTACTGAAGGGTGTCGAGCCATAAAGGCAAAGCCGTCATTTAGAGTGAAGACATTAAAGGGGGAGGTATATAGAAGGCCAATATAAGAAAGGGTTCCCCCGATTAACCTAGCTGGCAAGAAGACGTAACAGCCCTGAGGGTCAGTTTGTACCTCCCCAAGTGTAAAGTGCACAGACTTGGCAAATAGCACCGATACTCCCCTTGAGTGTGAGGTGTGGGTGGTGTGGTAAGACCAACCCACCCATGGGCGATGGAGCGCCATCTGCAACCTCCCCTCCACATGCGTTTTCACAAGCACTACTATATCAACCCTTTGTTTTTTCAAGAACGTCAGGACGGCCGTGCGCTTCACTTTTTCACGCAGCCCCCTGACATTCCATGTCAGGAATTTCACAGATGCCATGCTACCCCAACCTGAAAATAGCAGTACATCACAAAGGGACATCCCCCCAGCCTGCCCCAAACCCAACCACAACAGTATAAAGACATAATAATAGCGTTTGCAGGAGAATATACACTGACCATCTGAGCCACACATTGCCACTTTTAAATTTTAACTTACACACCATACATGCCAATAAACTCAGGCGCCTGAAACCCCTCCCCGCCCTGCACCTCTCAAAACTGATGCGGGCATTAACTCAAAACTGAACAGACATCCCCATCCCAGAACAAAAGGTAATACAAAAAAATGCAGGGGAGCGCAATTTCTGAGACTGGACCCACAGACCCTGTGCAACCAAAGTAATTAGTGCAAAAAGGAGAACAAGTAAAGTATAACGTGCTGGGCAGTAGGTCCCTGGGAACAGCAACAGGTCATAGGGTCGCCCCCACCGCATCCTCCAGCATGGTGATCCAGAGACCGGGATGGACATGGGGGATATCCACGCTGCTCCGTACACGTAACTGGGAGGACAGCTCAGAGTCCCAGGCCCCTGCTACCAACGTAATGTATAATACACTTGGGCTCTTCGGAGGGCACCATAGGTATGGTCATGAACCCAAGCAGGTTAAGTCTCTCAGTTCCCGATGCAACCCAACATTGCAACTCCCAGAAATAGCAGTGGACGCCCTCGGCATAGTCATTAAACAGTTGTCACGGCAGTACATCATAGAAGGAGTCTGGCCTCATAGGAAATCAACGGTAGTTAGAGAGAGCCGCACTACAGATAAGTTGAAAGCTAGTCTGAGCAGTCAGACAAAGAGCCGCATAAGGAATAGTACTGCAGCGCATGGAGACTAAGTCAATGCAAGCAAATGCAAAACATCTCAGTCCCCGCCACCCAGGGGTTAACGGCGTTCCAGCCAGGCGATCGCATCTTTGGGGAGTTCAAAGAAGGATGCTCTCCCATCATGTTCCACCCGAAACCGAGCAGGAAAAAGCATGGCATATTTATAATTAAGGATCCTCAGCCTGCGCTTGACTTCCATGAAATTTCGATGTCGGCGCTGCACCTCCGCTGAGAAGTCCGGGAACACGGCAACCTTGACATTCTCAAAATCTATATTTCCCCTCAGTCTGGCCATACGAAGGGCAGCGTCCCAATCTTTGAAATGCTTCGCCTGGGCCGATTTCTGCGATTTAGGCGGCGACATGATGCCCCAAATCTGGAGAGTCCAGCAAGGTGAGTTTGGTGAGCTAAAATCGATCGTGAGAGGCAGGATGGTAAAGATTGCAGGATCAGCGGTCGGAGCTCTGGAAAAAGCATCCTACTCCATGTTCCATCAGGCCACGCCCCCTTTAAGTGGTTTTAAGTAAGTGTGCAATGCAAGACTCCAATGGGTGTGAAAATATGTCCGCTTGCCACCTTCTCACTGTATCCTTACTGTGGAGGAGTGTGGGGTGTAGCAAGATGGTGGCGACAAAATGCCACTTCCGTTACTAAATCTGATGGGTCCCCATATCTGACAGAACACCTGCAGCTCTGTTAATGTCCTAATACAGGGATCCTCAAACTACGGCCCTCCAGGTGTTGCAGAACTACACATCCCATGAGGCATTGTAAAACTCTGACATTCACAGACATGACTAGGCATGATGGGAATTGAAGTTCCTGAACAACTGGAGGGCCGTAGTTTGAAGACCCATGCCCTATTACATCCAATTGTGATGGGAGAAATGCAAAAACACACAAAGGTCAGGAAGAGTTAAGGCATGTGTCAGCGGTACCCAGGATAACTTCCGTGTAACAAGATGTTCTTTTCTGAATGGAATGTTCAAAGCACCCAGAATTATTTTATGTATTTATCCAAAAGAATTAAGTTACATTTTAACAGCAGATATGAAACAATAATAATATATATTTTCCAGAAATACGAGTCAATGGGAAAAGACCCGTCTGCCTTCTCTCACACCTTGTTACAAGATATTCAGGATCGGGGAAGAAAAGCTGTGATTGGACTCTGGGAATGTCTCTATGCGCTACAGAAAAATCATCCTCATCCTAATTTATTGGCGGTTCTGGATGAGATCACACAGACAGGTAACAGGACTTTGTGTTTTCAGACAACAATGTGATGAAATAATAAGTGACACTAATTATCCCAAAATAATGAGTGACACCTTGACATTAAGAATCGTGAGAGAATCATGATCTGTATTCTAAGCAAAAGAATCGCGATTCTCATTTTTACCAGAATCGTGCAGCTCTACAACTGTGTTTCCCCAAAAATAAGCCCGGGCCTTATATTAATTTTGGCAACAAAATATACAGTAGGGCTGATTTTCAGGGTAGGTCTCATGTAATGTGCTGTCTTCTCTCCCCCTCTCTCTCCCTGCCTGATAGGAATCCCCAGTGTGAACTGACTTAAAATGCTTGTAAAATCCTATATTACACTAGTATTAAATGAACAATTTGTGTGTTATAATTGTGCCAAATACCTTCTTTATAGCGCTGCTCTGTGCTTCTGTGACCAGCTCTCTTCTCCGCAATTATATTACATAAACACACACATTGTACATTATATACTACTGTAATAGAGTGGATTATAGGATTTTACAAGCATTTTTAACTAGGGCTTATTTTCGGGGTAGAGCTTATATTGCAGATCACCTGGAAAATAATGCTAGGTCTTATTTTTGGGGAAACACGGTGCACATACACTGCACTTCGCACCACTATCTTTCTTCTCTCCTTTTCTCTTTGGCAGATTTTTTCTTGTTCCCATTTACAAACAAATCCTCACTGTCAGATCAGAATTTGTATTTTTTTCAACAGTATAGATAGGATTTCTAATGATGTCTTTTTTATGGACTGTAAACCATGTGACCACATTACTCCTCCCCCTTTCTCTGGAACACCATGTCCAGTCTCCTAACTACTAAAATATTTCTATCTGAAAATTGATATTAGATTACATGGAAACAACCTTGTTTTAAAAAAAATCATTCTTTACTGCACTTTGGAATGGAGATGTTATAAAAATGGAAAGTGAATGTAAACCCTAAAACTATAAAATGTATCATTGGAAGTGATTTGTTATATCTGTTTTATTTGTACAAAAAATATTGTGTAGCAAAATTTGTTGTGCAGAGGTGTGCACAATTTTAAAGGCCAAGTTCACCTTTTCCAGAAAATAGTCTATGCAGTCATGGGGTCCCAGTAGTTATTAAATTGGATGTAAACCCAATTTTTTTTTTTATGTCGCAATGTAAAGTATAAGATTTCCTATCATCTGTGCCCAGTCTTGCCACACAGTTATTCCAGCTCTGATCAATCCTCTTATTGTTCAGTGAAATAAAACAGACTTACATAGAAAAACCTTAGTCTTTTCCGCCCCCTTGCTGTGAGTGACAGGTTATTCACATTACTCCTGCACTATCCTGGAGACAGGCATTATTTTTTAATTCCCACACCCACTCTGCATTTTGACTGGATGTTAGTCATCATAGCAGAATTTAGTGTAAGGGGAGTGTAGAGGAGTGCGGGGAGTCTACTGACATCTCAACTCCAGACAACAGATCCACCCACAGAATCTGCAGTTTTTCAGTTCTTATAACAGACAGAGGGGAGACATTTGACAGGTAAGGATACATGCAGGAGACATCTATATCCTTATAGCAGGGTTTGACGAATTTGCTTGGAATCTAGGAGCCAGCTAAAAAAGTTAGGAGCCAAAAAATGCACCCCATCCCACCAAGCTTGCGTGCAGAAGCGAACGCATACATAAACGGTATTCAAACCACACATGTGAGGTATCACCGTGATTGGTAGAGCGAGAGCAACAATTCTAGATCTAGACCTCCTCTGTAACTCAAAACATGCAACCTGTAGAAATTACTGGCCGGCCCGCATGGCGCGATTGCGGCAGGCCCGCGCCGGCCGATAATTGGGGCCGCGTCTTTGCAGCCTTCTGCAGGCCTAAGCTTCCACAGGTGCCAGCACACAATTTCTTGTTGCAATTGCGACCGGGTGCCCAAATTTTTTCGAGGGCCTGCCTTTTAGATCAGCACTCTGGCAGTAGTTTAGAAAGGATACGAGTCCACTTTACATCCACTTTAACTGCTTTCCAACCAGCCACTACGTGATTCACAGTCATTGTACGTTGGGCATGGACACGGCAATCTCTTAATACAGATGCTTTTAGTGAAGAATGTAAGAGCATGAACAATAAGTAAGCAGTAAAGGAAGTACAATGCGAGAAATCATGTAACAGAGTATCATCACAGGAAATGGACCCACATGGTCCAGGTGCATAATAGCAGTTACATATCCTGGGCGTCAGGTGGAGTCAGCCAAGAAGGGGAGGACAGCATATAAACATAGGGTAATAAGGGCCTCTCCACCTTGTCACAAGGCTACTGCTTAGAATATAGAAATAAAAAAAATAACAAAGATAAAAACAAATAACACAAAACAAAGAAATAATGACACGGCAATCTCTGCCAATTCACTAGCGGGGGATCCAGCCAGCGGGACCATCCGCGATCTCTCCAGAGAGAGGCAGAACGGGGATCTGCCAGTGTAAATAAACAGATCCCCGTTCTGTCAGGGGAGTAGAGTGAGATTGTCTGTTCCTAGTAATTAGGAACAGCAATCTCTTTCATCCTCCAGTCAGCCCAGCCCCATACAGTTAGAAACACCTCCTAGGGAACACATTTAACTCCTTAATCACCACTAGTGTTAATCTCTTCCCTGCCAGTGTCCTTTATACAGTAATCAGTGCATTTTTATTTTTTAAATTTTTTGGGGGGATATTTATTATAGGAAAAAGTAAACCGTATATATTTTTTTTCAAAATTGACACTTTTTTTAAATTTGCTGCAGAGGCCTTAGAGGGAAAAAACATTGAGTACACCCGCCAACTTATTTACCTGCCTACTATGATCATAATGGGTTTAATGTGATCACTGGTGTCTTTTTGGGGAGGCGGCAAACAATCCACCCGACCACCACCCCCGATCGTTCAGGTTATAGACAGCTGGAACCCCCCAGTCGTTGGGTCAGTTGGGGCCCCTGCACTTACCCCATCTTACAGGCAGCATGGCAGGCAGCAGCTTATCTTGGGGCTGCTTGGTTCCCCTGCATGCATCTTCTCCCTCCTCTCCTCCATGCACTGTGCATCTCCTGCTGACCAATCTGATTGGATCTCCTTTCGGACAATCGGGTGATGGGATTGTCCGGGAGGAGATTCAATTTTACAATAGCGAATATTGTGCCCCGAGCCCACCCTTTTTTGAAACCTGAATAATGGTATATAGGGGGCGCTATATGAATATGCAAACTGAGTAGTGAAATTTGACAATAATAACAACAAGAGTTAAATAGTAAATTCCATAGGACCACAATGATAATAACTCCAAAAGGAGTAGCCTAATATAACAATCAATAAGATTGAATAGTGTCCATACACAAAGTGAATGACAGTTCCAAAATTAAATAAAGTGCACTGTGCAGACGCTTCCTGATGATGTTGTAGACTAAACGTACGTCGAGGCGGTACCTGGGCACACACAAGCCACGCACTTCCGGTCTCGCTGGTACACGACTGTCAGCGGTGGAATGCGCGCCAGCTTCCCAGCAAGCGACCATCTCTCTCCGTTCCCTTTCAAGTGTTCAGCCTCAGTGCTGGGTACAGGCACCAACTAAAGTAAGGGGCCACCTGGCATTGTGTTTTACCATTTGAGTTTTATTAAACTTTATTACACTATGGCGGCTTCTCTCTCTCTGTTTGTCTGTTCCGTCATCCAATGCTGAACCCGGAACTAACATGACATCCGAGCTGATTTGTGTATGGACACTATTCAATCTTATTGATTGTTATATTAGGCTACTCCTTTTGGAGTTCTTATCATTGTGGTCCTATGGAATTCACTATTTAACTCTTGTTGTTATTGTCAAATTTCACTACACAGTTTGCATATACATATAGCGCCCCCTATATACCATTATTCACTACGAGATTCAGTCATCTGATTTTTTTGGGGAGCTGCTTCACAAAGATATTTAAGTAATTAAGTATTTATCAAATTTTAGTTGGTACGAGATTTTCTTTATTTTTCAACTTTTTTGAAACCTGTTAGAGGCTCTGGCTCTAATCACATGCTTCAACACCCCCCCCCCCATTGGAATCCATGCATCCAGCATCCCAAATGTAGATCAGGGGGCCGGACACATGGATGGGGAGGTGCTGCCCATGCACCCTTAGTGGACGGGCCACCACTCCATTAGATAATGATATTATACTGGGGAAGGGGGATCAGAACAGGCTGGAGACAGGGGAAGACTGACCATTCATGTACTGCCCAAGAGCCTGGGGCCTCATTCCTGGCACTCCACAGAACCAGGCTAAAGTCCCAGTGCTGGTTCTTCAGAATGCCAGGAAGAACAAGTTCCAGTGCATGCCTCCTCTAATTCACCTCCCACTGCACAGGATTACACTGGGCTGATCTCCGAAGAGGGGGATTTACATTTCCAGAGGAGGGACTTGAGGATTGGAAAAAGATTTGTGCTGGAAGGGAAGATTGGGGGAAGAGGATTTGTTCTGTGGGGAATTGGGTGGAAGAAGAATTTCTGTTGTGGGATATTTGGAGGGGAAGATAATCTCCCCCTCCAAATATACACCTGTTATCAGTAACTAGAGACTGATGGCAGGTGTATTGTCCAGTGGTTGCCTATGGCAACAAATAAACTCAACAACCAAGCGTGGTTGCCACGGGTTATGGCACATATTTTGCAGTCACTGAATTGCAGGATAGGTACAATTGTCTGCCCCAGCACTGGTTGGGGTAACTGGATAGCAGGAGCAGTAATACTGCATATCCTGGATGGTTGCTATTGACAACTGCACTAGTTAAAGCTGAATTGCAAGCAAACACACAGTCTTTTCCCTAATTGAATCTTCTATGCAATGGGACAAGCAGAGTCCCCCCTCTTATGCATTACTAGGGGGTGACGGCCAGCAGGATATTCTGCTAACTCCCTAATTACTCCACAAATTGTATACATATTTTTAGTTTCCTCCTGTGCAGTACCTGGGTCAGGGTGGCGAGTCCTCTGGTGGGCCTTTCAGTCTGTAGCAGCTAGGAGGGTGGACCTTTTGTGTACCTTGCCTTTAGCCCCTCACGGGTATCAGGTGAGTGTGGGTCAGCATGGCATCAGAAGCTGGCACTTTTTCCCCAGACATCCCTTGTGGTAGCAACCGGTGCCCCTGAACCTGCTGTGCATGTGGACGCTTGGTGGAAGCGGTGTGTAGGTGCAAGGGGGGTAAAAATGCCCCCTGACCCCACCATCTTCTGGGGAAAGCTCTGATTCAGACTCGGGCCTGGCTGTGGCTCACGGCCCCTGTTCTGATGTGTCAGAGGATGCGAACCAGGACCATTCGGACAGTAAGGATGACTCCGTGTCCGGATCAGCACAGGAAAAGGTGGTTGTTGGAGCACAGTGCGGGAGACTCTAAAATTGGAGGATACAGCGGGGGCATCTACTGAGGTGTCAGTCACTTTTGGGTCCCACAAACCAGCCTGCACTGCTAAGGTGTTTCCCTACCTATCTTATTTTTATACGTTTATATACATAGAATGGGACTGACTGCAGCGGGCCTTTTCGGTCCCAAAAAGCATGACGGTCCATTACCCCTCTGTGGGGAGTGTCCTGAAAAAATGGACATCTCCCCCAATTGTGAACCCCCCAGTATCCAGGTTAAACAAAGTAACCACGATTCCGGTAGCGGGGACCCCTGCCTTTAAGGACCCTGCAGACAAGAGGGTCGAGGCAGTGGCCTGGTCCATGTTCACGGTGGTGGGGTCAGTATTGCGGGCAGTGTTGGCCACGGCCCTGGTGTCACAGACAATTACCGAATGAGCAAAATTGTTGCACCACAAGTTGGTAGAGCAACAGGCTTCCCCGGTGGAACTAGCCGACCAGTTGGTGCATGGCTTTAAGTATGTCTGCGATGCAGCCTTAGATACAGATCCCTTGCTTTCTAGAGCCTCAGTATCTGCTGTGGTGCTACATCACCTGATTTGCCTAAAATGCTGGTCCCATGAAGGCTCTGGTGGTTTTGCCCTTCCAGGGAGAGAGGCTATTTGGAGCCTCACCGAATGACATTATTATGAATGTCACTAGGGGTAAGAGCACGCTGCTCCCTCAATCCAGAAAACGTAAGGAGCCACAACATAGGCCAGGGCCCTCCATTTCCGCTCGGAAGCATTTTTTTTCATCAGCCCGGGCCCGCAGGTAAACGTTCTCAGGCCGACAAGGGGCCAGCTGAGGAAGAAAAGCGTTCCTGGTTTCACAAGCCAGCCAATCAAGCCAGCGAACAAATCTGAGACAGCATGAAGATTTGCCCCACCCGACTCTCGGGTGGGGAGTCGCTTTGGCGTGCTTGTTGCTTGGTGGGCCTCCCTGCTTTCTGACCAGTGGGTTAGTGAAGTGGTTTCATCAGGGTACAAGATTTCATCAGAGGTCAAGGAGTACTGCGAATCAACCCTCCGAGTGCCAAATGTCAGCACCGTTGCCCCATTTTCGCAGCCCCCTTGTCCCTCTACCAATAATCGAGGTCCCCTTTGAGAGGATTGGCATGGACCTGGTGGGGCCGGTGGTGAAATCTGCCCAAGGTCACCAGAATATTTTGGTGATCCTGGACTATGCGACTCGCTATCCTGAGGCCATACCGTTGCTTAACACCTCCGCTAAGGCTATTCCTAAGGAATTGGTCCAGGTGTTTATTCGAGTGGGGGTACCAAAAGAGATCTTGACTGACCAGGGCACCCCTTTTATGTCTAGGGTTACCAAGGAATTGTGTAGATTGTACAAAATCTCCCATCTCCGTACTTCTGTCTACCACCCTCAGACAGATGGTCTGGTCGAAAGGTTTAATAAAACATTGAAGAGTATGCTGAAAAAGGTGGTCGATAAGGATGGGAAAGACTGGGATTTTTTGCTACCATATCTCATGTTTGCCTTACGAGAGGTTCCACAGGCATCCACAGGCTATTCCCCCTTTGAGCTCTTGTATGGTAGGCATCCCAGGGGCCTGCTAGATGTTGCCAAAGAAACGTTGGAAGGAGAGGTCAGCCCATATAGGAGCGTCATAGAGCATGTCTCTTTGATGCAGGATCGAATCGCAGCTGTCCTGCCCCTGGTACGGGAACATATGGAGCGAGCCCAGGAGGCCCAGAGGAGGGTCTATAACCGGGGGGGCCAAGGTCCGTAGACTGCCTTCTCTACTCCTGAGGGCTCTTTTCAGTATAAGCGGATGCCGTTTGGTCTGCACGGAGCCCCTGCATCATTCCAGCGAATGATGGACAAAATTTTGAGACCACATCGCTCGTATGCAGCGGCGTACTTGGACGATGTGGTCATCCACAGCCCAGATTGGGAATCGCACCTGCCCCGCGTACAAGCGGTGGTAGATTCCCTTAGGGAAGCAGGTCTCACGGCCAATCCAAAAAATGTGCCATAGGCCTGGAGGAGGCCAAATACCTTGGGTACATTATTGGCCTGGGAGTGGTCAAGCCGCAGACCAATAAGGTTGAGGCAATTCAAAAATGGCCCCAACCAGTCAATAAAAAACAAGTGAGGGCCTTCCTGGGCATTACGGGGTATTACAGGTGGTTCATACCCAATTTTTCCACCATTGCCGCCCCCTTGACCGACCTGACGAAGTGTAGGGGTCGGTCATGGTCAAGTGGAGTCCTGAAGCCGAGGAGGCTATTCAGAAATTAAAACAGGCTCTTTGGGGGGGCGTGGCTTGGCGCGAGTGCCGGATGGACGTGTGAGTGCGGAGCTCCGGCACAACGGGGATACCAGCGGCTCGTATCGACCCTCTATTGGCAGATTTTCAACCTAGTCTCGAGCAGACACCGCCAGCAGCACCTCCGCCATGCCGGGGAAGCGGAGATCGGTGAAGAAACCGCACCGCTTAACGGATTTTTTCGCTCCGTCCGGAGGTCGCGTGGGGCAAGATGGCGCCGAGGCCTACTCTCCTCAGCAGAACTCCTCCAGAGTCCAGGCAGCTGCGAAAGGTACTCGCTCCCATCCTACACCGCTGACACTCTCCTCTCCCCCGCCTACTCCTTCCTCCTGTAGCCCGGCCAAATCAAAGCCCCGCATGGAAGGTCAGGAGAACTGATCTATCAGCCCCGCAGCTAGCCAGGCCTCAGACTCAGGGGAGGACACCAGGGATCTGCCTGAGTCCATAATATCGTTCCCCACACAAAATCAGCCTGTATTGGACACTGTCCTTAAAGACATGCTGATTTCTCTGAGAAGCACCTTGCAGGCTGACATGGCATCATGCATGCATCGCTTATCAGGAGACATACAAGAGATGGGTCATAGAGTACACCATATAGAATCCAAAATGGAGGAGTATGCCTCTACAATTAATGATTTGGTGGATGCTAATGAGGAGAGAGAGACAGATGCAGACTGGATTAAGGCCAAACTGGCCGACATCGAGGACAGGGCCAGAAGGAATAATCTGAAAATCAGGGGAATACCCGAATCTGTTTTGCAATCTGACCTACAACAACATGCCATATCTTTGTTTAAGGCCTTGCTACCAGACCTCACTGATCTGGACGTCACTATAGACCGCATCCACCGTCTACCAAAGCCACCTCATCTGTCGGATCAGGTTCCGAGAGACGTGTTGCTCCGCCTCCATTTTTTCCACGTTAAGGAACAACTCATGACCGCTATGCGGAAACGGGAACAGATCCCGGAGCAATGTCGCAATGTGCAATTTTTCGCTGACTTATCACAATACACATTGATGAAGAGAAGGAACCTCAACTCTGTAACAAAAATTCTTCGCAACCATAAAATAATATACCGCTGGGGATACCCCACTAAGCTATCAATCACCAAGGACAACAGGAACTATACTATTTTTTCCTTGGAGAAAGGTCTTGACCTCCTTAGGGAATGGAACATCCTTCCTGATGATGATGAGGCGCAGACCATGACTAGCACTCCACGCCAGGTGGACTCCGGCTGGAAGCAGGTGACACCAAGAAATGCAAAATCCCATGCTTAATGTAATAAAGAGGGAAATCTGGAGATGATATTGTATCCCTTGCCTACCCTGGACTGGTCGTCAGTGACCTTTATACCCCTTTAATGTTGCAGCTGTTCGCTGCCCGGTTTGACTTGTCACACACTCTAGCTGCTGTTTTGATCACAGCAGCATTGTTTTGCTGTTTGAATATTTTCTTTCAATTTTTTACGTTTTGTTTTTCTTTAATCCTGCCTTATTCACACTTTATCCTTTCTCCACCACCCCTACCTGAGAAGATGAGTACGCAGATGTCAACACCTCATTATAGGCGATCGAAAGAGGACATTCGGCTGAACATGACCCTCATTGCCTCGACTCTCAAAAAGTGAGTACATCGTTGTTGCCTGTTGCCACCTTACCACTATGGTCATGGATTATGCTACGCGCTGGTCCCGTGAGCGGATCGGCCTTTATAGCATATACTCTGTATATCTATAATGCCGCTGAGAGTTGTATCTATGAATGTTAAAGGACTGAACCATCCAGTGAAACGAAAATCTATGTGGAGAGAGGCCTTATTGCATAATGGGGATATTCTTTGCATTCAAGAGACTAATTTCAGCAGTAAAGCACCTCCAAAGTGTTCACATAAGTGCTTCCCCCACGTATTTACGGCTAACGCGGACACTAAAACCAAAGGGGTATTGATTGCTATACGAGACTCGGTTGCCTTCTCTTTGCATGCACAGATCCAAGACCCACTGGGGAGATTCCTTATATTAATCTGCGAAGTGAACTCTGTTATTTATACCATAGCTACCGTATATGCCCCCAATACTCACCAAGTCCGTTTTTTCAACAAAGTTACGAAGAAAATTTCTGCAGTCCGAAAGGGTTACCTTATACTCTGCGGGGACTTCAACATTGTTCCTGACCCCGGAATTGACTCTACTTCTAAATCCACACGCCACCAACCTTCTCTATTACCACTATTACACCGCCAGGGTGTCTTCGACGCCTGGCGCTGTTTGCACAGCAATGAGAGGGACTTTACCTATTTTTCTCCACCGCATGGGGTATATACCCGAATAGACCTTTTCCTGGTGGATCAACAGGTCTTGTTGAAAACTAAGTCAGTTGAGATTAACACTATCACGTGGTCTGACCACGCATCACTGGTTCTGATGGTGGAGGACTCTATTCCCTCCAACCGAAGCCCTGTATGGAGGTTTAACAATTTTCTTTTACAGCATGCTGATACAAGGGAACAGATTAAATCGCATTTGGTAAATTTTTTTGCTGACAACGTGGGTTCGGTCCAAAATCCTTATGTAGTGTGGAACGCCCATAAGGCGTATATGCGTGGTATAGGCATTCAGTTGGGGGCAAGACTTAAATAGCAGAGGCAGCAACGGGTAACTGAACTAACAGACCATATCGCCAAATTAGAAGTCTGTAATAAGTCTAATACTACCCCAATAGTTACTGAACAATTAAGTAAACTTAGATATGACCCTAGGATCCTACTTTTAGATGATTTTGAACGGATAACCAAAAAATTTAGGATGTCCTATTATTCTACTGGCAATAAGGCGGGTAAGTTATTAGCAAACATTCTTAAAGGTCATAGGTATAAGACCAAAATCCCCTTTCTTTTCCACCACAGGTCAAGTCAGAAACTATACCACCCTCAAGAGATGGCAGATGCCTTTAGTGAGTACTATAGTTCTTTATACAATTTGAAGGATGATCCCTCAACTACTCAACCCTCCACAGAGGGCATTGAACTATTTCTGAGCAAACTAGATATCCCTACACTGTCACCAGAGCATCTAGCCTTTTTGAACTCACCATTTACTGCCCAAGAACTAACCAAAGTTATTGAATCCCTCCCTATAAATAAATCACCAGGTCCAGATGGTTTCAGTGGTGAATATTTCAAGGTATTCAACTCAATTCTCTCCCCTCAGTTGTTGAAAGTTTACCACGCTGCTGCTGCCTCTGCCTCTTTTCCAGCAGAAATGTTAGAAGCATTGATTATTACCCTGCCTAAGCCAGGGAAGGAGCCCACCCAACCCTCTAATTTTAGACCGATCTCTTTATTGAATATCGATGTTAAGATATACGCAAAACTTATAGCTTTACGTCTGGTGGATATCTTGCCATTGCTGATTCACCCGGACCAAACTGGTTTCACGAAACACAGGCAAACATCAGATGCTACTCGGCGGATGATCAATATTATCCATTTGGCACAGGTACAGCAAAGGCCTTCTCTGCTCCTCTCTTTGGATGCAGAGAAGGCCTTTGACCGAGTGCATTGGTCATACATGAAGAGAGCACTAGAATATTTTGGATTTGGGGGCAATATTCTGTCCGCTATTCTGGCTTTGTACTCCACACCCTCAGCCAGAGTTCTTACGTCAGGCATCCTATCTACTCCAATCACTATTTCTAACGGAACGAGACAAGGATGCCCCTTATCACCTCTTATATTTAATTTAGTAATGGAACCTTTCGCCATACACGTGAGGTCCCATCCGGAAATTAGAGGGTTCAAGGTTGGTAGCCAAACACACTCGATAAGCCTTTTTGCCGACAACATAATATTAATTATGTCCGAGGTGGGTCCTTCCCTTGCTGCGGCATCTGATGCGTTAAAACTATTTAACAGTGTGTCGTACTATAAAGTTAACGAAAGCAAGTCTTTCATTCTGGGGTTAGGTGTTAATTCTACTACACGTACCGTACTTGAGTCCCGATTCCCCTTCAGGTGGAAGGATGACGGCATTAAGTATTTAGGTATAACATTGACTGCCAAAGCGGAAAACCTAGTGAAGGCTAATTACACCCCCTTCCTCCTGGAACTGAGCAATAAGTTACAGAATCTCTCCTGGAAGGAATCGACCTGGTCAGGGCGGTTAGCTGCATTTAAGATGATGATCTTGCCTCAATTTATTTTTTTGTTTAGAAACCTCCCTGTTCCGGTACCTGAAAAGTTCTTTGCCTCAGCACAGTCTCAAATTAATAAATATCTATGGCAGGGTAAGAAAGCTAAGTGCGCTATGCATAAATTGTTGAAATCTAAACTAACAGGAGGAGCAGGTCTTGTCCTCATTAAAGATTACTATGCTGCCTCCATCCTGGCCCAGGCAAAGCAGTGGTTTCCAGGAGGGACCACCTCTAGGTGGTATGAATTGGAGGCCTTTCAGTGTCTCCATTATACCCTATACGACTTGTTGTTGTCTGTTAGGAATATACCCGGTCCCCCGCCGGGTCTGTCACCTACCATTGTGGTAACTTTTCGGATTTGGAAAAAATTTCTGGATGACACCGATGTAGACCCCAACCATAAGTCCCTCCAACTTCCTGTCTCTAGTCTGCATTTACTTATCCCTAATCTAAACATACATACATGGATAGCTAGAGGAGTTTCAGTGCTTGAGGACCTAAAGGTGGGGCCAGCGCTCAAAACTTTCCGGTCCCTCCAGATTGAATTCGGACTGACAGATGGAGACCGATATGCCTACAATCAGATCTCACACCTATTAGTAACCCCTTTAATGAAAGTCCCTTGGCGGGTGTATATATATTTATCTAATGCCCATACCTCTATCAAAGGCATATCTCTTTTTTACAATTTGCTTGGGAAGAAAAATATTATGGAAAAAACGCCATCTATGAGGACATGGGAACTAGACTTAGGTAGCACGTATGCACTATCCCAATGGAAAAGTGCGGTGGCCTCCACCTACAAAGCCACGAAGAGCGTAAATTTATGGGAACAGTCACAAAAAATATTGCTTCGTTGGTACCTAACCCCGGCTAGGTTAGCAGGGTTTAGTAGGACATACTCCCCTCTTTGTTGGAGGGAATGTGGGGATAGAGGGACCCTATTGCACATACTGGGTAAATGCCCTAAAATAGAACATTTCTGGGGAGAGGTGTTTGGCCTTATGGGTCACCTGACAGGTTCACGACTGACCTTCGATTTGGGTCTTGCAACACTTTCCCTGGGTATTGAAAAGATCCCTAGTGATCGTAGATGCATAATTTCGCAAGTACTACTGAGTGCAAGACTGGAGATAGTAAGGAGATGGAGGTCTACAGAGCTGCCTTCCCTTAGGGAAGTAATCAGGACAACTAATCTTCATATTACATACGAACAAATGTTTATGGCGTCACAGAACAACTTTGATGGTGGTTGGCAGACCTGGAAACCATAGTTTGACTGGTATAAACGATGGGCAGACAATCCTTGATATTCTGATGTACTCTATATTGGATCAACGTACTTTCTCAGGATTCCCCTTCCTCCCCTCCCCCTTTCCTATAATATTTCTCTCTTTTCTTCTTCATCTATCTATGTGCACTAGCTGCCTATTATTCTTCTACTCTTCTCATCTTTTTCTTTTACAGTTACGGTTATGTTTAGCGACTAAGTATTAGAAGTGGGAACATGTGCCTCTGCTATGTTTACTTTGAAAATGATAAGCAGAAGCTGTGGGGGCGGTGGGGGTCGGCTGGGCGGGGGGTGGCTCCCTGGGAGCAGTGTGTTCCCTATCGGGGCTCTCGGGGGGCGTCTCCCTGTCGGGGGGGCCTCTAAAACCTCCACTAGATATTCGGTGTGTCCCCAGGCTACTTGGAATGGATGACACGCTATGGGTATAAGTGTTATGGGACTGATATGGCATTACTAATGTCATGTCATTGCTGTTTGGTTTGAGGATAGCAATACACAGAGTTGTTGGTTTATCGGTGAGATATGTAAGTCACACCATATACATGTTTATGATGTAATTCCCACCTTCTATATTACTATTCTATGTTACTATATTATATTATATGACATCACATGTAAATCTGTTTTCTTTTTACATTACTTGCGAGTTGGTTTCATACTGTATCTTGTAAATGTTTATGTACTTATGTTCTATTGGTATCTGTTACTAAATAATAATAAAAATCTATTGAAAGTAAAAACAGGCTCTTTGTATGTTACCCGTACTAGTAACCCCGGACTTTAGCCAGGAGTTTGTTGTACAGACGGATGCCTCCGAGGTGGGCCTAGGGGCCGTACTGTCACAGAACAGGGATGGTGAGGAGCACCCAGTGGAATACCCGAGCTGGAAGCTGAACAAGCACGAAAAAAATTATGCCATCGTAGAAAAGGAGTGTCTCGCCATTAAGTGGGCCTTGGACTCCCTGAGGTATTACCTACTGCGGAGGTCATTTAAGCTGGTCACAGACCATGCTCCCCTGAAGAAAAATGCTTGTGTGACAAGGTGGTTCCTGGCTTTACAGCCCTTTAAGTTTACAGTGAAGCATAGGCCGGGAAAGCGCCAAAATAATGCAGATTACCTCCCCCATGTGCACTGTATGGTTGGGTCAAGTGCTCACCCGCAGGGGCTTGAGCAGAGGGGGAGGATATGTGACGGTATGCGAGGTGCGATATATGATAATAGGTATATTTCACCTCGCATTCGTTCTATTATGAGGGACTGAACCGGAATCCGGTCCAGGCTTTTACAGCCTCTGGGGCTGGCTGGGGTTCTGGTCCGGATGTTTGGGTCCACTGGAGTCAATGTCAGCTGGACTTTAAAACAACCAGGAAAAGAGCAAAAGAGGGCTCTGGCTTTGAGACTCAGTAAGGGACCTGAGTGAGTGGAGCACTGAGTGCTGGACTAAAAAAGGTTTGCTTTACTGCATGTTTTGTGGGTGACGGGGACCAGCCCTGCACCGTATAGAGAGGAGACTATTTGTTTAGTTAGCGCCAGATGGCAAGGATTTAATTTTATTGTTTTGTTTTATTTTTTTAACCTGCAAACCATTTATAAATAAAACCTGGCACCCGCCAGATTTAAAAAGAAAATGCCTGCTTGCGGACTATCATTCAGAAAAGTTGATCTCCACAAGCTAATCTCCCACAGTATGCAGAACAAGTTTACGGACAACGCCCTTAGGTCCAAAATCCACAGAAAAGTCAGTTGGAAGTCCAATCGTGTGTACGAGGCTTTAGACAGGAGATCTGGTGGAATATTTTCCAATTAACAGGTTGATTTCAGTGGTTCATTGTTTGATTGCCTGCCTGGTGGGTGGAGTCCCCATCTCTATATATTTTTAATTCTCATTTTAATGTTTGAGCTGTGATCAAGGCGGTTGTGCCAAAACATTAGCCCATTTTACCATTTGTTATGTGTACCGAATAAACCATTTACTAAGGATTTGGAGTGCCGGCTTCTATTGGAATTTGCTGGTGTGAGGACATTGTAGCCTGAGCACCCTCCTGTGGACTGCAACTGATACCTCGGATATTTCCTTGTTTAGAACGCGTCTCCCGCGAGTCACTGGAGTCTCCTGAATTTGACTGTGGGCTCCCAGACACCTGCAATCACTAGGCAATCTCCCGGCTGAGCCTGTCACTCAGCCCCAGACCAGGGGCAAACTCCTACCCATCACTGTCAGCGGTTGATGCAGCGCTGAAGGAGGACTCGTGCTGTCTGTGATGAGAGCATTGGTGCAGCCACTGGTAGGTGATTGCTGCGGCAGCTGCACCAACCACCTCTTTCCCCGGGGAATTTAGCTGAGGGGCCGGCCACAATCTACCCTACATCCAATAACATCCTACAATTCCTACCCTATATCCAATAACCCTGATTTGTATATACACTGAGTTCACACTGATATCTATACACTGAGGGCCACTTGGTGTACAGATATCAGTGTCCTGTATAAGGAATAGCACTCAGTGTGCAGATATCAGTGTCATATGTACCAGAACTCACTACAGAGATCAGTGTTATAAATAAGGAAGTGAGTGGTATTCCCCATATACTGTATAGCACTGATATCTGCACACTGAGTGCTATTCCCTGTATATAACACTGACATCTGTACATGGCGTGCCACTCCTGGTACAGATATCAGTGATATTTATACGAAATAGCACTCGGAATAGATATCCAGGAATGGAGTGACCATTCGGGCACCAGCAGGGGGCCCCATTAGAGGCTCCTGTCCTAGACTTCACTTCCTCCTTCTTCTTTGTATTGAAAGTGTCAAGCTGAAGAGGACCAGGGTGACATTGGATAGGGGTGGTGTGTACATGGAGGGCACAGCCTGTACAGCTGAGGACAGTATACATGTTTGCGGTGAACAGCTCCTCCACAGATGAGGGGTCCTATGATGAAGAAGCATCCCACCCACTGTCCTATGCTGTATTCAGGGTCAGTGCTACCACTAGGCAAACTAGGCAGCCACCTAGGGCGCACTGCTGCCCATACTCTCTGCAACAAGCAACTGAGTCTCAGCATCAGCAGGCAGCCATCACTCATTTTGTACATAGTGGCAGCGGAGGACTGTGTCTGTGTCCCAACTCCCGAATGAATGGAAGCAAGCAAACATTAATTGATAGGCACTTGTAGTCTGAATTGAAGGGCACTTGTAGTCTGCATTGATGGGTTCTGGTGAGGCTGCATTTGATAAGCACTTCATTTAAAAGGTGGGGTATACATGGGCAGGGCTGGATCCAATCACAGTGTCAGTCCAGTCTGGGCTCCGCTTCCTCTGCCTGTCTTTTTGTTTCTCTGCCTGACTCTGGACTATGTGTCACAGGAAAGCCTCTGCTATGCCTGAGCTAGGGACAGTCCTTGGGGCCACACATCACTGCTCACTACTGACAACTGCTGGCTGACTGAGCACTGCACTCTTCAGTAAGTGCCCCGCCACAGTGAGTACCCACATCCCCCACTCCTCTCTCTCACCCCCTCTCTTTCACCTCTCTCATTATAATTCATTATATTCTGCTGTGTGGACATAATTGTAATTTGTATTTTGGTGTATGTGAAAGATCAGCTTCAATCATACATAACTCAGAGCCATCCTCTTATATTCCTCTCTATAGGTGGGGGTCTGGTGGATCAGATTCTGCTGGATGAACTCGGACATTCCCTGACTCCGGAGCTGACAGGTAAATAAAACCCATAGGGCCAGATTCAGGTAGATGAGAGTATCTTTCCTCTGGAGTAACGCTTCTCATTTACGTTACTCTGAAGACCCTTTCGGAGCAAGTACTGTTATTCACATAGCAGTTGCGCGTAAACTTGCGCCAGAGTAACGATAATGCGCTGGCGTAACCCGACGCAAGTGGAAGTGGGTGTGATCACATGTAAATGATGGGCGGAGCCCAGCGCAGAGGCTTACGTTCAGCGCATCCTCCACGGAGCATGCGCAGTGAGTGCGGCTCCACTCGCCCCCTTGTGCGCATGCTCACAACTTCCGTCGGCACCACTTCACGGGAAACGTCAGCGCAAGGCCTTCCGTTGGGCGCTTAAAAGCGCAGGCGGAAACGCCATTCCGGCGCAAAAGTATATCCGTTTCCCCCCACCCCAGGGAAGATACTTTTGCACTGTAATGGCTGCTCCCGCTACCCCCAAAGAGAGGAGGAACCTCAACTTTAATGCCCAGGAGGTCTCTGTGATAATCTCGGCTATGGAGACGTTTAATGATTTCCTCCACGGCAAAAAAAGCAGGAAGACCAGCCGGGAGAGGAAGCAGGGTATCCTGGAGACCATTGCTGCCAGGGTCAATGTGCTGGGGTACTCCACCCGGACTGCAGGCGATATTCAAAAAAAAATAAACGACCTGCGGCGCAAGGTGAGGGGCAAGGTGGCCACCATTAGGAGCCATGAGAGGGGCACAGGTGGTGGTCCCCCATGTCCTGTCACCCTGACCGCGGAGGAGGAGGTGGTCGCCCGCTGCCTGGACAGGGAGCAGTTGGAGGGGGTCCCTGGCTATGACTCCGTAGAGGAAGGCTCCAGGACAGGTAAGTGATTTTTACCCCCTTTTTGGTGTGTTGCATGTGGGGGGGGGGGTACATGTGCCAAGTGTGTGGGACCACCAACATGTGTCTGCTTTGTGTCATCCACAGATGACGGAGCTGGGCCATCATCGCTTACCGGCCAGTCCACCCCAACCTCCCAACGGGATGCTGATGACGAGGCCCTGGGTGCTGGAGACACCGAGGTGGAGGAGGAGAGTGCCCACACCACTTCAGCAGAGGTGGTTGAGGAGGAGCCTGTCCCTGAACAGGACTTTATTTTAATGTTGGAGGAGTCCTCCTCCTCTGCAGGGCCCTCTGTGATCCCCTCCCCCATCCTAGGTAGCCCCTCAAGGGCGACTCCATCCCCATGGGGACAACCTTCTTCTGCCCCCAGGAAGGCGACCCGGAAGACCAGGGGGGTTGTCTGATCTGGTCCAGGACCAGGTAGTGTTGGACCACGCCAAACAGACCCAGCAAATGGGGGAGATGGCTGGCCACTTAGACAGGGTCGCAGACAGCCTGGGCTCCATGTCACAGCTGCCCAGTCGTGTGCAGGGCGTTGTGACCAGCCTGGGGGAGGTGCAGGCTGATATCCGGCACCTGACAGCAGCTGTCCGAGACAACACAGCTGCCATCCGGGAAGAGGGGAGGCAGCGGCAACGTGACCAGCGGCATCAGATCACCCGCCAGCTAAGGATGCAGGCCCAGACTAACCTCTATCTGAGCCGTATTGCTGTGGCATTGGAGGGCATGCAGCCAACAGCTCCCAGGAGTGGCCCACCCGGGGATCAGCCTCCTCCTGATGCCCCCCCACCCCCACCACCACCCACTCCCTCCAGGCAGCTGAGGAGCCCGAGAGTGCCCCCAAGGAGGAGCCCCCGTCATCCCAGATGAGGGTTTTTTGATTTTTTGGTTGTTATATATTTTTGTTTATACTCAGGACATGAGTTTTTTTTTATTTTTGTTCTCAGGTTATGAGATATTTTTGTTTATTTTGTACTGCACACGGTCAGGAGTGCAGGGGACAGTGTGAATGGTGTGTGAATGTGAGAGGGTGGCACTCCTGAAAATAAGGGGTGTCACCCTCGGCCGTGGTGGTGAAGTTAACCCCACGGCTGAATGAATGACGTGTGAAAGGTGTATGAATGGACAGTGACATCATTGGGGCCTTGACGCTGGCGTTGCTGCTCCCAACTCCTACATGCTGGACTTGGGCTAATCCAATGCGATGTGCATGTGGTGTGTGTGATCTAGGGACATCAGTGGTGTACACGCGTGCATTGTCTGTGTGATTAATGTTTTGGTTTATTGTCCAAAGATGCCTACGGCAAGGACCCTCCTGACTGCTCTTCCATCAGCAGACTGGGTGTCCTCTGGCAGGTGGGGACTGTGTGGGTCGGGGGTCAGGTCATCACGTATGTCAATCTGCAGGCCTTTTCTCATAGCAAAGTTGTGCAGAATGCAACATGCACCGATGATCTGACACACAAAGGTAGGGGAATACAATAGGGTCCCCCCGGACTTATCCAGGCAGCGGAAACGGGACTTCAGGAGCCCAAATGTTTGCTCCACCACTGCACGAGTTTTGATGTGTGCTTCATTGTATTTTCTCTCTCCTCTGGTTTGGGGGTTCCGGAAAGGAGTCATTAGATGGGGTCCCAGTGCATATGCAGAGTCACCTGTAAGGGAAAATACAGGAGGATGTTAGTCATGCATGTGCCCCTTGTGATGTGTATCACGGGAGGGGATAGTCATGCCTGCCACCCATGTCACTCACCAACCAGCCAGCTGTCCCCATACATGTTCTGCTCGAATTCTGCTGGGATGGGACTCTGACGGTATATGAAGCTGTCATGGCTGGACCCGGGGTGTTTGGCACGGACGTGCCATATGAGGCGCTGGGCATCGGCTATCACCTGTACGTTGATGGAATGCCAATGCTTCCGATTGCGGTATATGTGCTCTGTGGCACTGGGGGGCTGTAGGGCCACATGTGTGCAATCAATGGCCCCGATGGTGCGTGGGAATCTGGCAATGCTGTCGAAATCTGTCATTGCTTTCAGCCGCAGCTCCTCAGTGGTGGGTCTGATGAACTGGTTGGACATGCGTCTGAGGATTGCGGGGACAACCTGGTGCACACATCTGCTTATGGAGGATTGTGACATCCCAGCCACCACTCCACTTGTACGCTGGAATGATCCACTTGCAAGGAAATGAAGTGTTGCCAGTACCTTCACCAGTGGCTGCACTGCTTGTGAGCGGTGTGTCTTGCTGGTGATGTCACCCTGCAGGGTTGTGGTTAGTTCAAGTATTGCATCTGGGCTGAATCTGAAGAGGCGATACAACTCCTCATCCCCCATACCAAAGAGGCTCATACGTGTGCGGTATATCCTCTCACGTGCCCGCCTCCTTCGTTCCGGGGGACCCAGTACTAGTGATAGGACCACGACTGCCCCTGGCATGTTGGCACACAGAGGTGTTGTCCTTGCAAGTGGGGGTGCTCAGCTAGCTCCTATCGTCGGTAACGCTGCTGTAGCTGCTCTCCTGCTGACCTGTGGCCATCTGGAATAAAGATAAAGCAGCCTTTTGTAGAAATAACTTTGCGCCGGACGGACGAGATACGCGCGGCGCATGTAGCCAGCGTATGGTGCTAATCCGTTCGTGAATTGTGAAAAATCCCTCATTTGCATATTTGCAGGGGAAATCAATAGGCGCGACTGATGCGCACAGCGAAATTAAGCGCCGACGATACTCTGGCGTCGGAACGTTCCGCCGGTCGCAAATGACCCGTTATTGGGCGCATCTAGTTTGGTGGGTACTGGCACATAGAAACGACGGCGTATCATCACAGTTACGCGGCGCATATCGAAATACTCCAGCGCAAGTGTTCCTGAATCTGGCCCATAGTGTATCTATCACAGGAATCACTTTGTGTAAGGTGTGGAGATAGTGGTCGAATATTTACACTTCATTTGTACCGTCTACTCCACTGAGGGCTTCTGGATCTGAATCTAACAAATTAATATGTATACATACATACACACACACACCTGTATGAACATTTTAGTATCAGCTATGACCAAGTGTAATGTTGGCATGAAACGCGTTAGCTGGAGTGCTATGTTCCCTTGATTGGAGTGGAGTGTGGAGAGTCTTTCTTGAATTTGTCCAAATAAAGTAGATTTTATCGGATGTGCAGCTGACCAGATTATTTTCTCCTATGTTATTTTTTGATATTTCAGTATAGAAAAGGCACATTGTTTTTTGCCACAAGAGGAAACTAGGATACAAGTGTATTTCTGGCAGGATCAATAGGTATTTTTCTTTACTTGCAGGGTATTTAAAGGATAAGACATGGAGAAATATGCACATTGTACATAAAAAAATCTTTTCTTAAGTAATATCTGGATGTTGTAACCGCTTCCCTATTGGCGTATAGTCATATGACGTCCGCAGGAACCCTTCGTCCCTCTGGGCGGACATCATATGACATCCTGGGATACCCTGCAGTTTGGAAAGCACATGTGCAACGCAACATCACTGGGGACCTGATGCACGTTCCCGGCAGCTGTGATGTCACGGAGCAAGGACGCAGAGCTCCACGTCCTATCGGGGAGAGGAGACCGATGGTGTGTCCCTTGTACATAGGGACACCGATCGGTCTCCTCCCCCAGTCAGTCTCCTCCCTCACAGTTAGAATCATTCCCTAGGGAACACATTAAACCCCTTGATTGCCCCCTAGTGTTAACCCCTTCACTGCCAGTTACATTTATACAGTAATCACTGCATATTTATAGCACCGTTTGCTGTATAAATGTGAATGGTCCCAAAATAGTGTCAAGTGTCTGATCTGTCTGCCGCAATATGGCAGCTCTGACAAGAATCGCACATTGCTAGTAAATTTTTTTATAAAAATGGCCTAAATCTATCCCGTATTTTGTAGATGCTAAGGGCCAGATCCACAAAGAAATTACACAGGGTATCTACTGATACGCCGACATAATTTCAATTTCCCACCGGCGTATCTTTGTTTTGTATGCACAAAACAAGAAACGCGAGAATAACCATAAGATACGACTGGTGTAACGTTATTACGCATATTTACGCTGGACGCTAGGGGCGCTTCTGTCTATTTCCAGCGTAAAATATGTGAATGAGCGAGATACGCCAATCCACGAACATACAAGCGGCCGGCGCATTCGCTTTACGTCATTTGTGTAAGCGTATCTCCAGCGTAAAGTGACCCCTGCTATAGTGAGGTGCAGCCAATGTTAAGTATGGACATCGAGACAGCGTCGTATTGGACGTCGTTTACGTCATTTGCGTATGCCGATCCAGAATGATCCTGGGCGTAAGTTATGTTCACGTTGTTTTCATTGACTTTTGTTTTTGTTTTCCATGGCCTGCGCATGCGCAGTTCAAAAAATAAGTTGTTTGCGTTGGGTCATTGGTCATTTTAATAAAACACGCCCACCAACAACCCATTTGAATTATACCCGCGAATGCCGGCCCATTTACTATACGCCGCCGTAAGTAACAGCGCTATTTCTTTAAGGATAAGTAATAAACCGATGTAACTTACAGCGGCGTAGAGTAATTAGGTTATGCTCAGAAAGCGCAGCAGCTTTATGGATCTGGCCCTATAACTTTTGCGCAAATCCAATCATTATATGCTTATAGCTTTTTTCTACCAAAAATATGTAGAAGAATGTGTATCGGCCTAAACTGAGGATTTTTTTTTTTAAATAATTGGGATATTTATTATAGCAAAAAATGATAAATATTGTATTTTTTTTTCAAAATTGTCACTCTTTTTTTTGTTTATAGCGCAAAAAATAAAAACTGCAGAGGTGATCAGATACCACCAAAAGAAAGCTCTATTTGTGGGGTAAAAAATTATCAAAATTAATTTGGGTACAACGTTGCATGACCACACAATTCTCATTCAAAGTGCGACAGCGCTGAAAGCTGAAAATTGGCCTGGGCAGGAAGGGGGTGAAAATGCCCGGTATGGAAGTGGCAATGACCACACATGGTAACCTGTAACATTTGAAACTAAAATGTAGTAGTAATTAAAGAAACATTATGAACATTACAGAAGAAAATAACATCAGCATTCTCACCTTCTACTTTAACCTGATCCATAAAATATTTTCATTATATTCCCAGATATTCAGGAAAATCACAAACATCATCTGATGGAGAAGACTGAGACTCTAGTGGAGCATAGACCCCCAGGAACTACCCTGAAACCACAAAGATTCCTCATCAATGAGCGTTATGTGAACCTGATTGTAGTCTCCACCGATCAGTTCAGGCAGCGTCCCCAGAATGAACTGATACAGACTGGGGTAAAACATGAGGAATTTTTGAAGGAAACACAAACTGGACTGGAACACATTTCCCCCAACAAGCTGTTCCGATGGAACCCCCAGTCACATTGTGTACCACATGCAGTAATGGTGAGCGGAGTGCCAGGAATAGGGAAGACCACAATGATGCAGAAGTTTGTCTATGACTGGGTGACCGGAAAACACTACCAGAGATTTGCCTTTCTCTTCATCTTCAGATTCCGGGACCTTAATAGACGTGGAGAGGTCAGCTTGGAGGAGATGATTCTTCATCAATATCCGTATCTGGAGAGTCAGATTGGAAATATTTTACAAGATCCAGAGAGACTTCTGATTATATTTGATGGATTAGATGAAAGTCTTCACCAGATGGATTTCAGTTCAAGTAAACTGTCCAATCCAAAACAGAGATCACATTGTAATGATATTGTGGACAGTTTGGTGAGGCAGAGTCTTCTGAAGGGTTGCTCTGTACTGATGACCAGCCGCCCAACCAGACTGGCATCAGTAGATACCGGTGTTTTCCAGAGAATAGCTGAGATCATGGGATTTCTCCATGAAGACAGACTGATCTTCTTTAATAATTTCTTTGGAAATGAGGAATTGTCAGAAAAGGCTTTTCATCATGTGCAGGAGAACGACACGCTGTACACTTTCTGTTATATCCCATCATACTGCTGGATCATCTGTACAGTGTTATCAATGTGCTTCAGATCCCAACCAATCACTGATCAGCTGATGACATCATTACCCAAAACAGTGACACAACTCTTTGTGACTTTTGTCTCCAACATTCTGGCCAATCACAGCCAGAATAAAGATGGCGGTCACACTGCCCGGGAACTGCTGACCTCTATTGGGCGGATGGCAGAACATGGAGTCATGAATCACATGATTGTATTTGATGAGCGTGATCTGGAGTCATTCAGTGTGAGAAATGATAATCATCTCTTCTCATCTTTCATGATGGAATCTGGTCAGCCTCCTGATGTGGATTTCACCTTCTTACATCTCACTCTTCAGGAGTTTTCTGCTGCTTTAGTCCATTTTATTAATTATAATGCTGACAGATTACAGAAAACACTTAATGAGACTGAAACATACAAAGACGGCCGTGCTGAAATATTCCTCCGTTTCCTCTGCGGTCTCTCAGACTCTTCTACTAGATCCATGTTAAAGTCTCATGTGGGAGAATTGTCTACTCAGGTTGCCAGACATGTCATCTCCTGGATCCAGAAGAAAATACCGGAACAAACACCTGACAAATGTATAACAGGCAGCAGAAAGCTTCTTAATGTATTCTACTATCTCTATGAGAGCAGGAATAAGGCTCTGGTGTCACAATATATTGGATCAAACAAAGTTGACTTTTCTTATTTCCCCCTCAGCCCTCTGGACTGCTCTGTGTTGTCTTGTATCCTTCAATCCTGCAGAGAGATAGAAGAAGTAAATCTACATTCATGTAATATTCAGAATGAAGGATTGAGGAAACTTATACCGGCTCTACACCATATCAAGAGTTTGAGGTAAATATTAAATCTGATTAATCACATTTCTGTAATAAATTGGTGTTTTGAGGAGTTGTTTCCAGAGAAATTACTAATTATTAGTGTGATTTGTTCTCTATTTATGCAAACTGTACATTTATAGTAACACATATAAAGGGAAACTTTTCTTTGTAAGTAAGGGAGTACTATTACTTGTTATCTGTGTCACATTGGGGAGATTTCCCTTCACTTTCTGTCCCATAGATAAAACAGGAAGTGAGATTTACCTTCTCCGATGTGAGGGAATCCCTGATTGTCAACAGACTTGGGGCCAGATTCAGGTAGAGTTAGGCTGGAGTATCAGTGATACTCCAGCCTAACTCTCACTTTGAGCCGACGTTTCTGTTTTCTTTAGTCAGAAAACAAGAAAACGCCGGGTTGGAGTTCCTATACGAGCGGCGTAATTGTATTTTGCCGTCGTATCGTAACTTCAATATTAAAAATGGCGCCGGGGGCGTTCCCGCTGATTAACGCCGAGAATATGTTAATCAGCGGGAATCGGAAATTCACGATCGTATTCGGGCTCGACACAGTGACTTTCTGACGTTTCCGTAAGAGATACGCGGCGTAAAGATAAAGCAGCCCCCTAGTGGAGTATCCTATGTTAAGTATGGCCGTCGTCATCGCGTCGAAAAAATAAAATTTGAGTCGTTTGCGTAAAACGTCCGTGAATGGGGATTGACGTCATTGACGTTCACTGACAGAATTTGGAGCATGCGCACTGACAGTTGACGCATGCGCAGTACGTTCGCCACTGGATCGCGCCTAGTTTAAATAATACACGCCCCCTACCCACCCAATTTGAATTCCGCCGGCTCATTTTCGCTACGCCGCCGCAACTTTAGGAGCAAGTGCTATGTGAATAACAGTACTTGCTCCTAAAATTTTGCCGGAGTAACGTAAATGAGAAACGTTACTCCAACTTAAAGATTCGCCCATCTACCTGAATCTGGCCCTTGGTGTTCCCATTGGAAAACTCCCCTCGGTTTCTGTGCTGTGACAACCCAAAATTTGTGTTTTTTCACTTTCTCTCTTTCATGATAATAGTAAACAGGACTAATAGAAAGAGTGAATGTCCATAATGGGGAGACCGGCAGTAAACTAATACTTCTCCATCTTTTCCAAACCTAAAAAATTTATACTAGAATTTTCTCAGAGAAATAAATTTCTTAGTAAATATTGAATTAATTTCCAAAATGAAGAGATGGGTTTGGGTTGGGTTTCTACCTTTTTGCTTGATAAAAACTGAACAATGCAGAGCATGTTAAAAAGTGGGTGTGGCTTGTTAAAAGTGGGTGTGAATCGTAATGCATGGATTTGGTACATGTTGGTGCATAGATGAAGTAGTGTAGATTGCACAAGACAGCAAAAGGTAGACATGGCTACATCATATATATTTAATACAATATATAGAGTGGGAGTGGCTAATAAATCATGGTTAAGTGAAATATGAATCTACTGAAAGTAATAACTGCACATGCTCTGTATTTCACAGTTCTTCTTCCCAAAATACATTTTTTTTACTATGCTATGAGCCTACCTTAAAGAAGAATTTAAAGCGACACTAAAGGGGGCCAGATTCACGTACATCGGCGCATTTTTGGACCGGCGTTGTGCAACTCCTTTAAGTTAGACCGGCTTAATTTCAAGGCGCAAGTACCGTATCCTCGTAGTATTTTCGGCCAAATTTGCACCAGTGCAATGTAAATTCCGAGGCGTAAGGCGGTGTAATTCAAAGTGGCAAGGACGTGGGCGTGTTCCATTGAAATGAGCCGTGACCCCATGCAAATGAAGGGCCGGCCAGACTGGGCATGTGCACATGAAGCAGACTATGGTCAGCACCTCTCTGAGCATGCTCAGAACTCGGCACGGCACATTCAGTTAGATAGGAACTAGGCCCGTCAGACTTAGTGAGCTATGCACAGTGCTTAAATAGACCGAGAGAAATGCCCTTCCATTGCAAAAGTACATCCAATTTTTTCCCTTCCTGAAGCAAGGTGCTTTTATTCCGTTGTCTGTTGCTGTTTGGAGGTTTGTGTCGTGTCGATGTGTGTGTGTGTGTGTATATATATATATATATATATATATATATATATATATATATATATATATATATATATACATATATATATATACATATATATATATATATATATATATACACACACATATATATACACATATATACACACACATATATATACACATATATATACACACATATATATATATATATATATATATATATATATATATATACACATATATATATACACACATATATACACACATATATATATATATATATATATATATATATATATATATATATATATAGCCGTGGCCCTCTGACCGAGAGTGATGTGGATCACATAAACACACGACAAGACTTACAACATAAATAGACCTGAAGTGTGCCTTGGTGGTCTGGTCAGTATGCCAAGAAAAGGGGGCATACCCAAAGTGAGTAATGGGTAGTTGTTGAAGAAGGATATGCTGAGAAGTGCCCTGAAAAAGGGAAGGAGCGTCGAATGCGCAGACTCACGGACATGAGGTGAGCTGGGAAGAGTGGGCCCAGTGACGTGTAGTACTGCACACTGAACCGACAAAGAGCATGTGTGAGTGGGCTGCTTAAATACCCTCCCGGCTCCTCCTATAAACTCAGGCCACCATACTGGCCTTCTTATATATATATATATATTAAATAAGATAATTATAATAATATTAAAATTAGTAAATTGATATTAGTTAAAGAAATAAAAATATATTATATTAATTATTATAAAATATATACTAAACAGAATTATTTTTATATAAAATATATATTTACCCATTAGGGTGAAAAGAGCCACTGGCAAGGAAATGGAGTGTTGCCAGTACCTTGCCCAGTGGCGGTCGGCAGATCCTCTCCTGTGTAAGAACAGGGGAGTCCGCGCTATGGTGAATAAAGTAGCTGTTGCCTCCCAGTAGGATCCCTATGTGGGGACCTAATATAAATATGAATAGTAGAAAGGGAAATGGCGCTGCTAAATTAATATCTTTGTCAGGTATATCCGTGGGGTGAGCCCAATGGTAATAGGCCCCCCTTTTGGCTGGAATTAGGGTGCAATTGGAGGGATACCCTGTGTTAATAGGAGGGTAGATGTTAGTTCCTCAGCTTCCACTAATTTCAGTGAAATTGAGTAAAGGTGGATTAATTAGGTCAGGAGCCTGTGTGGGCCAGCAGGCCCAAAGATTGATAAAGTAAAATGATCCTATGCTGCTATAAGGATGCTAGTTGTGACCGATGCACCCTAAACTATATAAAACAAAGAAAAAAATGTGTCTCTAGAGTCTAATAGGTAGGAATCCCTACTAGTGTGGTTGATTACACTAGTAACCACACTAGTAGGGATTATTAACACAGGGTATCTCTCTAATTGCACCCTAAATCCAGCCAAAAGGGGGGCCTATTACCATTGGCCTCACCCCACGGATATACCTGACAAACATTCTCCTCCGTGCCCTCCTCCTTCTGCGCTCATCTAAAGTCAGTAGTATAGCTATGAGCAAGGATGCCCCTGGCATGCTGGCATACAGATTAATGTCCTGCAAGTGTGGGTGCTCAGCTCGTCCCTAATGGTGTTGCTTTTGCTGACATGTAGACGGATTGTCTAATTTTAAGCAAACTTTTATATGGTCTAATTGTAGACCGGCCGTGCAGCTGATAAGCACATCGTGTAGACTGCACCGCACAAACTTACTTTTGTGGATCGGCGTATCTCCCTCATTTGCATATTTGCATAGGAAATCAATGGTGTGTCTAGTGCTGTGAGATGTTTTTTTATCTTAATGCATAGGATGCATTAAGGTAAAAAAACTTTTACCTTTACAACCCCTGAAAACACTTTAGGACTCCCTAGTTACCAATAAAATGGAATAAACATTCAGGCAGTGATCACACTACATACAAATCGCTTTATCCACAATTAATTAATTGAGGAAAAATATATATTTTTAACATAAGCTAAGTTGTTGTGAACTTTGTCATATTCCATTGGGGTTGGATTTCAAACCATGGAATCAGAATTTTTTTTTTAATTGTATAGGACAGGTAATGAAGCACATGTATGCAATTTTAGTTATTAAATAAAGTTTTTTATGTTTATTATCATCTTTAGTGTTCAGGTATTGTAGAAAGTACGAATAATATTATAAAGTCTAAATAGGGTAAGATGATTCAAGACAAGGTAAAGATTAGGGACCAGATTCACAGAGCGATTACGCCTGCCTAACAGGAGATGCGCGGCGTAAGTCTAAATGTGCGTTTCGATGCACGGCATTTCCAAAACGAGATACGCAAGAAATCTACTTTTTTTTGTCTGGCGTAATTTCGTTAGACAGGCGCATCCGTCCGCGCAAAACTGCGCTAGACAGACCATTGATTTGCTATTCAAATATGCTAATGAGGGAGTTACGGGGATCCACAAAAGAACGTTGGTGCAGCGCAGGCTACGCAGTGTGCGCAACAGCAAAATGTCCTGTCTAAAATTAGACCATATAAAAGGTGGTATAAAATTAGACAATTCGTCTACATGTCAGATAAAGCAACACTGTTAGTGAGGAGCTGAGCAGTCACACGTGTTGCCCAACAAACTGTATGCCAACATGCCAGGGGCATCCATGCTCATAGCTATACTACTGGCTTTAGATGAGCAAAGAAGGAGGAGTGCACTGAGGAGGGCACAGGGTTTTTTTTTTTGGAAAAAATTTTTTATTTGCTTATATAAACATTACAATTTTATCTAATCTAATACAATATTCTTATCTGATACAAGCCCCTCACTCTTCACGGGAGAGGATATATCACACACGCATAGACATCTATGGCATGGGTGATTCTGAGGTGTCTCGCATCTTCAGATTCACCCCTCATGCCATCATGGAATTAACCACAACCCTGCAAGAGGACATCACCAGCCCAACACATGACACTACCCATGACACCCATGACAGCTACATATACAATCAGAGCCCCATCCCCACAGATTACGAACAGAACATGTATGGGGACAGCTGGCTGGTTGGTGAGGGACATGGGTGGCAGGCATGACTGTCCCCCCCCATGATTCACACATCACAAGGGGCACATGTACTACTAACATCCTCCTGTCTTTTCCCTTCAAGGTGACTCTGCATATGCACTGGGACCCCATCTCATGCCAGCTCACAGAATGCATCTTTGCACGTTAAACACACACATTAATCATGGCACAATGAGAATGCATGCATGCACACCACTGTGGTCCCTAGCACACACACCCCACATCCTCATCAAATTGGATTGGCACAAGCCCACCATGCAGGACTTGTGAGCAGCAACGCCACGCCAAGGCTCCAATTATGTCACTGTACATTCATACACCATTCACACGGACCTGGGGATCACTTCTCCACCACAAATGAGGGTGCCACCCCTTTTCCGCCAGGAATGTCACCCCACATTCCCAAATCATACACAAACAGAACCAAAAAATGACCAGCAAAAAAAAAAAAAATCCAGCAAAAATACAATTTAAAAAAAATAAAAACAAAGAAAACACATAAAAGACAAAAATCACTCTGCAAAACAGTCCCCAAATATCTCAAAGACACGTCACAAACAAACAAATAAACGCTAAAAAACAAGAGAACAAAAGCACCTTGCTGTATAGGGAGGGATACAAAGGGATGTACTTTTGCAAAGGAAGTGCGTTTGTGTCTGTCTATTTATGCTGTCTGTGTAGTTCTCTAATTTGCCCGAGTCCACTTCCAATTTCACTGATTGCGCCGTTCCTGAGTTGTGAGCATGCGCACAGAGGTGCTGACCATGGCCTCCTTCAAGCGGGCATGTGCGAGCCGGCCGGCCCTTCATTTGCATTAGGTCACGGCTCATTTCAATGTAACACGCCCACGTCCTTCCCAATTTGTATTACTCCGCCTTACGCCTCTGAAATAACGTTACGCATGCGCAATTTTATGCGTAAAAGCTTCGAGAATAGGGTGATTGCGCGGCTACATTGCGCAAGTCTAACGTAAAGGTGGTGCGCTACGCCGGTCCAATAATGCGCAGATGTACCTGAATCTGGCCCTAGGTGACTTATTTACCTTTTATGGGCCAGATTCAGGTAGATTTACTCTGGAGTATCAGTGATACTCCAGCCTAACTCTCACTTTGAGCCGGCGTTTCTGTTTTCTGTAGCAGAAAACAAGAAACTCCAGGTTGGAGTTCCTATACGAGCGGCGTAATTGTATTTCGCCGTCGTATTAGAACTGCAATTTTAAAAATGGTGCTCGGGGCGTTCCCGCTGATTAACGCCGAGAATATGTTAATCACCGAGAATCTGCAATTCACGATCGTATTCGGGCCCGACGCAGTGACTTTCCGACGTTTCCGTAAGCGATGCGCGGCGTAAAGAAAAACAAGCCCCCTAGTGGAGTATCCTATGTTAAGTATGGCCGTCATCATCGCGTCTTCCCTAAGTAAATGCGCTCCAAAATGCGTCTGCGTCGCGTAAAATCATCGGCGTAATCCAGCGCAACTCCAAAGTAGGAGGGAAGTGGGCGTGTTGCATTGTAGTGAAGCGTGACCCCATGCGAACGGAGCATGCGCCGTGACATGGATGACCCGCACCGTGACGTGGTTGACCCGCGCCGTGACGTGGATGCCTTCTGCGCATGCGCAAAGCCTCCCTACGATTTGCCGGCGCAGGGTATATAATGCAGCCACACATGCGCCCGTGCAGCGCAAAAGTCTCCCATTTTTTTGATTGTCATGGGAAAACGTTGTGCTGTACCATGGCTTCTGTTGGTAAGGAGAGGAGGAAGAAAACTTTCTTCCCAGAGGAGAGGGCCATTGTTGTCAGGGCAATGGAAAAATACGATTCCCGGCTCCATGGTGCTGACAAGTACATATGCAGAGTCACCTGGAAGGGAAAAGAAAGGAGGATGTTAGCCGTGCATGTGCCCCTCGTGATGTCTGCATCATGGGGGGGGGGACAGTCATGCCTGCCACCCATGTCACTCAATAACCAGCCAGCTGTCCCCATACATGTCCTGCTCAAAATCTGCTGGGATGGTGCTTTGACGGTATATGTAGCCGTCATGGCTGAACCCGGGGTCTTTGGCACGGACGTGCCATATGTGGTATTTGGCATCGGCTATCACCTGTATGTTGATGGAGTGCCAATGCTTCCGATTGCGGTATATGTGCTCTTTGGCACTGGGGGGCTGGAGTGCCACATGTGTGCAATCAATGGCCCCGATGGTGCGTGGGAATCCGTCAATTCTGTAGAAATCTGTCATTGCCTTCTGCCGCAGGTGCTCAGTGGTGGGTCTTATGATGTGGTGGGACATGCGTCTGAGGATTGCGGGGACAACCTGGTGCAGACATCTGCTTATGCTGGTTTGTGACATCCCAGCCACAACTCCACTTGTACGCTGGAATGATCCACTGGCCAGGAAATGGAGTGTTGCCAGGACCTTCACCAGTGGCTGCAGTGCATGTGAGTGAAATGTCTGGCTGGTGATGTCCTCCTGCAGGGCTGTGGTTATTTCCAGGATGGCAGCAGGGCTGAATCTGAAGATGCGATACACCTCATCACCCATGCCAAAGAGGCTCATGCGTGCTTGGTAGATCCTCTCACGTGCCCCCTCCTCCTCCTCCTTCTATGCTCCTCTTCCTCTGCATACATTAGTAGTGATAAGACCATGGCTGCCCCTGGTATGTTGGCATACAATTGTGTTGTCCAGTAAGTGTGATTGCTCAGCTCGTCCGTTATGGTGCTGCTGTAGTTGCTCTCCAGTTACCCGTTCTTTTATGAGGGGTATGTTTACTCAAGGCTTTCCTGTTACGCGCACCACGAGTAGCCAACGCCGAACGCGCGTAGTTTCGGGAATCCGCGCATCTCCCTCATTTGCATATTAGTATATAGCTTAAAGCATTTTCGCCGCTCAGACGAAAAAGATTTTCTCGCGTATGTGGTTTTGTGTTTACCGCGCATCGATACGCAGGCGCACATTTACAATTACGCCGCGCATATCCATTTACGCAGGCGTAGCGCCGCTGAGAATCTGGCCCTTAGTTATTTGCAATCTGTTGTATAGGAACAAGTACAGGTATAGGAATTTCAAAAGTTTGTTCATGAAATATGGCTAGGCCTTTGCTAAATTTAGAGTCCCCTATTACCAAAATCTTCCTTTCCTTCCCCCTTGGCATCCCCCCACTCTCACTGGAGGAGTTCTTCCCCTGACAGCTAGAGGCATCACTCTCTCCAGAAAAGCTGGTCCTTGACTGGTTTCACCAATGTCGTACAATGGGGCATACTTATTGGGATGTTTGAGCTCACGATTGGCCTCCCTGACTCGTTCCCCTCTACCCTTCCTGTCACCCATCTACTCTTCTCTGGTGCCTGCACCTTTTTGTCTCCACCCACCTCTGTGCTGGCCCCTGCCAGGTATGATGCCAACTCTCCTTTAGTATGGAGAGTCTCCTCAGTGTTGACAGTTGCTTCCCTAGATTCAGAACCTGGGCTTCCAGGGAAATAATGTGCTTACATTTTGCACAGCAGAATTTGCCCCTCGATCAGATGATCAAGGAACACATACATGCCGCAAGATGTACACTGAGTCGCATCTCCATACCCGTCGGGCATCGTACCTACTAATTTAATAGGGATTGGGAATTATGTTCTGTCCACTTAACTCACCACTAGCTTCCTGACACTAATACTCATCAATACAATACACAGGTACTCACAGCACCCATGCACTCAGGTACTCACAGCACAAGTGCATTAGGGGCAACTTTTTAATAATGTTCAATTTGGCCCGAGCCAAGTGATAAAAATCATAAAATATGGCACCATGACAGCCGTGTATTTCAATGGGAAATTCTGAATAAGAAACCAAGCTATTCCTATATGAATACCATCTTGTTTTTTACTTACTGGGCATCCTACTTTATAGAAACATTTAATTGGGCTGTAGCCAAATGACATTCCTAACAAAATAATTAAAGGTGCACCGAAATTTCGGTGTGTTTTCGGAATAGGCCGATAGCAAAAATCAGCCGATACCGAAAGAGCGTAGGGTCCACCCCGCTTGCCACCTATTGCAGGAGTGTCACCCAGTCTTTCACTACCTCCTCGCTGCCATCTTGCATGATCTTCAGCCGCGCTGAACAACCTCCTCCCCCCTCCCTCCCCCTCGCGGAGTCACGCTGTGTCATGGAGCTCAGTGGAAAGGTTTGGTCACGCTGTGACAAAAGTCCCGCGCTCCTCCTAGACCAGCTCAGGTGATAGATGCGGTGTTCTGTCTATCACACGAGCTGGTCTAGCAGCAGGGCGGGACTTTTGTCACAGCGCGACCAAACCTTTCCACTAAGCTCCGTGACATAGCATGAGATACCCTGACACCCAGTTACCATAGAACTACAAGTCCCAGCATGCTCTAGTTCCTGGTTATTATAGAGCTACAAGTCCCAGCATGCCCTGACACCCAGTTACCATAGAACTACAACTCCCAGTATGCCCTGACTCCCAGTTACCATAGAACTCCAAGCCCCAGCATACCCTGACACCTGCTTATCATATAACTACAAGTCCCATACTAGAAAGTAATTGACTGGTGCTGTTATGGGATACAACACAAATAGAATTGGCAGGATACGGTGGCAATGATGGGCACAATGAGGGGGAAATGAGAGCACGTTGAGGCGGCAATGATGGGCACGGTGAGGCTGCATTGAAGGGCACTGGTGAGGCTGCATTGATCTCCTGTACCACGTCTGCAGTATCTGAGCACCTCCTGTACCACGTCTTCAGTCTCTGAGCATTTCCTGTACCACATCTTCAGTCTCTGAGCATCTCTTGTACCATGTCTTCAGTCTCTGAGCATCTCCTGTACCATGCCTGCAGTCTCTGACCATCTCCTGTACCACGCCTGCAGTCTCTGACCATCTCCTGTACCACGCCTGCAGTCTCTGACCATCTCCTGTATTAAAATATTTTTTTTAAAACAGTCATTTTCGGTATCGGTTTTCGGCATCTTGTATTTTCATTTTCGATATCGGTTTTGGCACAAAAAAAAAAAAAAAAACTTAACCACTTGGCGCCCCCCAGGCCGTCATATGACTTCCTTGAATTTGTGTGGGAATATCTGAATGATGGGTGCAGCTACAGGCATCATTCAGATATCGGCATTTTCAGCCGGCGATTCCCTACACCATAATAATAATCATAGTGGCTGTTCCGCCACTTGATCGTTCTTACGGGCAGTGAAAAGGGAAAGTTCCCCCTCCCGCCGCTGCTTCTAGCGACTCACCGCTGCAATCGGTGAGTCGGAAAACGGATCTGCTGGGCCCGGATGTTGACCATAGACATTTCCAGCGGACCAGATGGTCGCCGGAGTCTCTCATCGTTTGGAGGCGGGCGCAATATTATGACGTTTATGGGCCAGATTCAGGTAGATGGGAGTATCTTTCCTCTGGAGTAACGCTTCTCATTTACGTTACTCTGAAGACCCTTTCAGCGCAAGTACTGTTATTCACATAGCAGTTGCGCGTAAACTTGCGCCAGAGTAACGATAATGCGCTGGCGTAACCCGACGCAAGGGGAAGTGGGTGTGATCATATGTAAATGATGGGCGGAGCCCAGCGCAGAGGCTTACGTTCAGCGCATCATCCAGGGAGCATGCGCAGTGTGTGAGGCTCCACTCGCCCCCTTTGTGCGCATGCTCACAACTTCCGTCGGCACCACTTCACGGGAAACGTCAGCGCAATGCCTTCCGTTGGGCGTTTAAATGCGCCCGTAGAAGCGCCATTCCGGCACTAAAGTATATCCTGCTCCCCCTCCCCGCAGTGATGTTACTTTTGTTCTGAGATGGCTGCTCCCGTTCCCCGCAAACACACAGGAGAAAGCTGAACTTTAATGGCCAGGAGCTGACAGCCGTCATCTCGGCTATGGAGAGCTATGATGTCTTCCTCCATGGCTGTAAAATTTGACAGACATGCATGGACAGAGGTGTTGTCCTGCAAGTGGGGGTGCTCAGCTAGCTCTTGTCGTCGGTAACGCTGCTGTAGCTGCTCTCCTGCTGATCTGTGGCCGTCTGGAGTAAAGATAAAGCAGCCTTTTGTAGAAATAACTGCGCCGGACGGACGAGATACGCGCGGCGCATGTAGCCAGCGTATGGTGCTAATCCGTTCGTGAATTGGGAAAAATCCCTCATTTGCATATTTGCAGGGGAAATCAATAGGCGCGACTGATGCGCCAAGCGAAATTAAGCGCTGACGATACTCTGGCGTCGGAACGTTCCGCCGGTCGCAAATGGCCCGTTATTGGGCGCATCTAGTTTGGTGGGTACGGGCACATAGAAACGACGGCGCATCTTCACAGTTACGCGGCGCATATCGAAATACTCAAGCGCAAGTGTTGCTGAATCTGGCCCTATGACCGGCCTCTGCATACAAAACAACGGCGCCACCTCGGCTGGTAAGTGGTGATCGTTTTTTATTTATTTATTTATTTTAGGTTTCCCAGCCTAGTGGTGAGATGTGAGGTCTTAATGACCCCATATCTCACTGTAAAGAGGTCCTGTCATGTTATATTCCTATTACAAGGGATGTTTACATTCCTTGTAATAGGAATAAAAGTGATAAAAAAAATGTAAACTGTAAAAGTATCAATAATGACATTATCCCCACAAAACCACATGACCCATTGCAATCAGGTTTCCGTCCTGGACACGGGACGGAAACAGCATTGCTGAAAGTATGGGACGATGCTCTCGAGGCCGTAGACGAAGGAGAATCTTGTCTTCTAGTTCTGTTGGACCTAAGTGCAGCTTTCGACACTGTAGACCACAAACTGTTACGGACGCGGCTTGCTGAAGTAGCCAGAGTCGCAGAAGGCGATTTATCTTGGTTCTCCTCTTTTCTGGAAAACCGATCGCAAACAGTGAAGTTAGGACCTTTTACGTCTGAGAAACGCACAGTAACATGCGGAGTCCCTCAAGGATCGCCTCTGTCACCAGTGCTGTTTAACATCTATCTTCGTCCTCTTTTTGAGATTATCAGCAGCCAAAAACTGCTCTACCACTCATATGCAGATGACACGCAACTGTATTTCCGCATCTGCAACAGAAAGGATCACCACCTAAATCTAGAGACATGCCTCTCTTTGATAGAAGACTGGATGACAAAGAGTTATCTTAAACTCAATGGAGCGAAAACAGAACTTCTCCTGTTTCACGCTAAACGCAGGAATCAACCTTCAACAGCATGGACACCCCCGCCTATTCTGGGCAAACTCATCACCCCTAGCGCCAAAGTCAAAAGCCTAGGGGTCATTTTTGACTCCTTTATGACAATGGACGCACAAATAGGGTCAGTAGTCAGCGGATCTCACCATCTGCTGCGTCTGCTACGCAGACTTACTCCGTTCATCCCTAAAGAAGATTTAGCGGTCGTGGTGGGAGCAATTGTAAACTCCAGATTGGACTATGCAAACGCCCTCTACTTCGGACTCCCCAAGTACCAAATCGCTCGTCTGCAAGTCGTTCAGAATCCGGCCACCAGACTTGTGACTGGGAAAAAACCCTGGGAATCCATCTCACCTTCGTTGAGATCCCTCCACTGGCTGCCAGTTAAAGACAGAATTGCTTTCAAAGCACTCTGTCTTACGCATAGATGTGTCCATGGGAATGCCCCCCTTTATTTATGCGAAATAATAAAAGCTCATAACCCCAATCACGTTTTGCGAGCCACTAATCAGAACCTGCTCCAGGTTCCGAAAGCCAACTTCAAGTCCAAAGGAGAAAGAAGATTCGCGATCCAAGGTCCCAGACTATGGAACGCTTTACCAACCAGCATTCGGTTGGAGGAGAACCACCTAGCATTCAGGAAAAAGGTCAAGACTTTTCTCTTTTGATATCAAAGGAGACAGGAACAGAGGCGATTCAGTTTGCATGTGCAGCGCTATATAAGTTTTCATTCATTCATTCATTCAATAACATTTCCCACTGTCTCAATAAAGTGATGGGCACTTATGAGGGTGCACTGATAGGCTGCACTAATAGGAGGCACTGATGGGCTGCGCTGATATGAGGCACTGATAGTTGCAGTGATATAAGGTGCTGATGGTTGCAAGGATAGGCTGCGCTGATGGTTGCACTGATAGGTGACACTCATAGGCTGCACTGATGGGGTAATGATATGAGATACTGATGGCGGAACTGATATGAGGCACTGATTTGAAGCACTGATATAAGGCACTGATGGTTGCACTGATAGGAGACACTCATAGGCTGCACTGATAGGAGGCACTAATAGGCTGCACTGATATGAGGTACTGATGGTGGCACTGATGGTGAATGAATGAATGAATGAATGAAAAACTTATATAGCGCGGCACATGCGAACTGAATCGCCTCTGGGCGCTTGTTGTTCCCGTCTCCTTTGATATCAAAAGAGATGAGTCTTGATCTTTCTCCTGAAGGCTAAGTGATTCTCCTCCAACCGAATGCTGGTTGGTAAAGCGTTCCATAGTCTAGGACCTTGGACGGCGAATCTTCTTTCTCCTTTGGACTTGTAGTTGGCTTTCGGGATCTGTAGTAGGTTTTGATTGGTGGATCGCAGAACGCGATTGGGGTTGTGAGCTTTTATTTTTTCGCATAGATATTGGGGGGCATTCCCATGGACACATCTCTGCGTTAGACAGAGAGCTTTAAAAGCAATCCTGTCTTTAACTGGTAGCCAGTGAAGGGCTCTCAGTGAAGGTGAGATGGATTCCCAGGGTTTTTTCCCAGTCACAAGTCTGGCCGCCGTTTTCTGAACGACTTGTAGATGAGCGATTTGGTATTTGGGGAGTCCGAGGTAAAGGGCATTTGCATAGTCCAGTCTGGAGTTAACAATTGCTCCCACCACGACCGCTAAATCTTCTTTGGGGATGAAAGGGGTAAGTCTGCGTAGTAGGCACAACAGATGGTGGGATCCGCTGACTACTGACCCTATTTGTGCGTCCATTGTCATGTAGGAGTCAAAGATGACCCCGAGACTTTTGACTTTGGCGCTAGGGGTGATGATGTTGCCCAAAATGGGCGGGGGTGTCCAGGTTGTTGCAGGTTGATTCCTTTGCTTGGCGTGAAACATTAGCAGTTATGTTTTCACTCCGTTGAGTTTAAGATAACTCATTGTCATCCAGTCCTCTATCAAAGAGAGGCATGTCTCTAGATTGAGGCGGTGATCAGGGCCGGATTTCAGACAAGGCAAACAAGGCCAGGCCTCGGGGCGGCAGTGGGTGCAGGGGCGGCAATGTGGCTGAGAGGAGAGGACACTTTCACCACTTTCATTTTGTTTTGGGAATTCCCCCCTGTCATGTCAATGCAATTTTCAGCAGCAGCACCCCCCCTGCTTCTCAGTGTCCTGCCGAAAAAGTCCCCCTGTGGATAATTTCCCCCCTGTACTGCACAGGAGGGGGCGGCATTGAAGGACCCAGCCTTGGGGCGGCAAAGGGAGTAAATCCGGGCCTGGCGGTGATCCTTTTTATTGCAAATGCGGAAATACAGTTGCGTGTCGTCTGCATATGAGTGATAGAGCAGTTTTTGGCTGCTGATAATCTCAAAAAGAGGACGAAGATAGATGTTAAACAGCACTGGTGACAGAGGCGATCCTTGAGGGACTCCGCATGTTACCGTGCGTTTCTCAGATGTGAAGGGTCCTAACTTCACTGTTTGCGATCGGTTTTCCAGAAAAGAGGAGAACCAAGATAAATCGCCTTCTGCGACTCTGGCTACTTCAGCAAGCCCAGTCAGTAACAGTTTGTGGTCTACAGTGTCGAAAGCTGCACTTAGGTCCAACAGAACTAGAAGACAAGATTCTCCTTCGTCTGCGGCCTCGAGAGCATAGTCCCATATTTTGAGCAGCGCGGTTTCAGTCCCGTGTCCGGGACAGAACCCTGATTGCAATGAGTCAAGTAGCTTGTGGGTATCTAGATGCTGTTGCAGCTGTTGTACCACTACTTTCTCCATTACCTTTGAGAGTACATTGAGGCTTGTTATGGGACGGCAGTGGAGTGGGTCCTTGGGGTCCAGGGAGGGTTTCTTCAGGATGGGTTGGATTATACCCTCTTTCAACTGTGAGGGCACTATGCCTTCCAAGAAAGACTGGTTGATAAGCTGCGTGATGGGAGGAGCCAGGATGTAGGCGCATTCCTTCAACAGTTTTGTGGGGATAATGTCATTTGGCGCTGTGCCATTACGCAAAGTACCAATGATATGCTTAGTGGCCTCGATGGAGATGGGTTCCAGGGTGAACTTACCCAATATAGGAGAATTACTATGGGTGTTGTGTGAGAGGCTGCAGGGTGGGCTGAGGGGGGAATTGTTTTGCTGAATGCTTTCACGGATTGCCTCGATTTTATTAATGAAGCAATCCGATAGTTCATTGCAAAATTCTTGAGTGTCTGTATTGGGGGCTTCAATACATCCTGGATTCATGGTCTGAGTGACCATCTTGAAGAGTTCGCGGGGGCGTTTTAAAGCGCTGTTGATAGCCTCCGAAAAATAATTTTTCTTGGCTTGGAAAATGTCTTTGTGGTATTTTCTTGTTGTTGCCTTGTAGATGGAGAGGTTTAGCTCTGAAGAACTTCTTTTCCAGGCAGATTCGGCCCTTCTACATTCTTGCTTCAGTAACGACAGCTGGTTGTTAAACCAGCTGCGGTTGTTTTTCCGGATGCGGGTTTTACTTTTCGGCGCTACCAAGTCGGCTGACTGTAGCATGGCCGAATTTATGGCATCCAGTGTTTCAATGGCCGTTTGATGCGGCTGAGTTGTTTCTATTTTTTTCCTTAAAGTGGTTTTGAAGAGTTCTGAGTGGAGCTTTTTCTGACATCTAGTCCAGTGTGTTGTCACTGGATTTGATGTTTTGGTTGCGGGGGGATTGTGGAAATAATGAATATAATTGCATGGTGGTCTGTCCATGGCAACTTTTCCTTTTCCAAAATTTTTATTTCCAGATCTTGTCTGAAAATAAGATCAAGTGTGTGACCTGAAGCATGTGTGGGCCCACATACTAGTTGCTGTGACCCTAAATCTACCAGGTGGTTAATACAAGCATCAGCAATGGGGTCTTGTGAGGATGGTGGTACTAATATGAAGCACGGATGGCTGAATTGATAGGTGGCACTGATGGTTGCACTGATATAAGGCACTCATAGGCTGCACTCATAGGGCACTGATATGAGGTACTGATGGAGACATTGATGGCTGCACCGATATGAGGCACTAATAGCTGCAGTGATAGGTGGCACTGATGGAGGCACTAATAGGCTACACTGATATGAGGTACTAATGGCTGAACTTATATGAGGTACTGATGGCTGGGCATGCTGGCATGTGTAGTTCCTGAGCAGGCAGGACTCACCTATTTTTCTCTGAACTACAGCAGGCATCTTCACACATTGCAGGCACTTCCAGGCCATCTGAGGTGTGCTGGAGGGGGGAGGAGCCAGAAGATGGGAGGACATGGGACCGCCCCTTGTCAGTCAGCCCTGGCCCAGGAAACATCTTATGAGCTGTGCAGTTCCATTTATGTAGAGAATAGTTCCATTCATTCCTGGGGGAGAAATTCCATTTTCTTCTGGTAACATTCTTCTCTTCTTCTACAGATTGTATATTAAGCACCTGACAGACAGTTCCTCCCCCCACCTGGCATCTGGAATAATAAATAACCAGACACTGAGGACACTGGACCTGTCTGGTAACAATCTGAAGGGTCCTCATTTCAGGGATCTGATGGAAGCTCTGACAACAAGCCGGATAGAGGAATTACTGTGAGTATAACAGGACTGACTGAGACAATAATATTCTGGGACAGTTTTATATCTAAACCACATAAATAATATAGAAATATGAGAATGTCATCAAATTCCATCTTTAGGCTCCATAAATATCCAATCCTGGACTGTTGTGTCTAAACTACACAAATCTAATAATAATAATGGAGATATAGTTCATCTCCTGGTTGTCTCTTTATATCTCCAATATCAGATAGTTCTCTAAAGCTGGATAGAAAATGTAAAATAGGTAAAAATCTGCATTAAAAAAGTTGAAAAACTTTGTGAAAATCTAATGAATGAAAATGTATAGAGCCCAACACTTGGTGATAAAATGTGTGATGAGACAAATGAGAAATCTGCAACCTACAATCTGTCCGAATACCAACACTTATAATGTAGATGTGATAACTCCACCAATAGTGATCAATAATACAAAGTACATTCACTACAAAATACACTTTCATACATGTGAGGAAGGGCAGATCTCCTCCAACCTATTCACAGCTACTTCAATTTGCACTCACCACCACACCTATTCAATTGCTTGGTAATACAAATTGCCAACCAGCCAATCACATGGCAGCAACTCATGCATTTAGGCATCTAGACATGGTGAAGACGACTTGCTGAAGTTCAAAACGAGTATCATAATGGGGAAGAAAAGGGATTAAAGTTACTGTGAACGTGGCATGGTTGTTGGTGGCAGATGAGCAGGTCTGAGTATTTCTGGGATTTTCACACATCTCTCGGGTTTACAGAGAATGGTGGGGAAAAGAGAAAATATCCAGTGAATGGCAGTTGTGTGGAGGAAAATGCATTGTTGAGGTCAGAGGAGAATAGGCAGACTGGTTCCAGATGATAGAAAGGTAACAGTAACTCAAATAAACACTTGTTACATCCAAGGTATTGAACTTAGAAGCAGATGGGCTACAGCAGCAGAATACCACACTTGGTGCCACTCCTGTCAGCTAAGAACAGGAAACTGAGGCTACAATTGGCACAGGATCACCAAAATTGGACAATAGAGGATTGGGAAAACATTGCCTGGTCTGATGAGTCTGGATTTCAGCTGTGACATTCAGATGGTGGGGTCAGAATATGGCACATGGATCCATTCTGCCTTGTATCACCGGTTCAGGCTGGTGGTGGGGGTGTAATGGTGGGGGGGATATTTTCTTTGGCCCCCCCCCCCATGGTTTAAACCCCACGGCCTATCTGAGTATTGTTGCTGACCATGTCCACCCCTTTATGACTACAGTGTCCCCATCTTCTGATGACTTTTTCCAGCAGGATAATGTCACCATGTCACATCTCCAATCATCTCACCTCTGGACAAAGAGGTCACTGTCCTCCAATGGCCTCCACACTCCCCACATCTCATCCAATAGAGACCCTTTGGGATGTGGTGGAACGGGAGATCGGCATCGTGGATGGGAAGCTGACAAATTTGCAGGAACTGCGTGTCACTTATGTCACTATGGAGCAAAATCTCTGAGGAATGTTTCCAAAACCTTGTTGTATCTATGCCACCAAGAATTAAGGCAAAAAGGGGTCCAACCCGGTACTAGCAAGGGGGACCTAATAAGGTGTCTGTGAGTGTATATAACATATAATGTGCAAAAATACATAAACATGAAGAGCAACAATGTTATCTTATAAAATGCAAACATCAAGAGAAAATTCAAAAGCAGATTTCCTACAACCCATTTACCACTACTTCCACCTCCAATCACCATACAGGGACTTGTGCAGTAACAGAAATAAGAAGTCCCAGAGATTCATCCAGATGGTTTATATCAATGCTGATCAGCTGCCACCTCTTTCCAGCAACTTCAATCACCCTCCCCCACACCAGTGAGCAAACAGGTCACTTACCAAAAGGTTTGTCCCCACAAGCAAGGCCCAGACACGCTTGTTTATATCCTTCCAGCAGCACCACTCCGCTCAAGCCGGCTTCTGATGAGAACAGACTGTGCCCCGGAATGTCAGACCTCCAGGTAGTATCTCCAATATCCCCCGAGGTGTCCAGACAATGGCCGCCATCACATTACATAGAAAAGAAGAAGCCTCCATGTCACTGCCTGGACTCCATCATACACGACTGCAGTCCGGAGCGGTGTGTGCTCTGAGTTCTTTGTATACTCGTGTATATGATGAAGTGTACAATCTGTGATTCTATATATAAGGATTATACACTATGGAGGCTTCTTCTTTTCCATGTAATGTGATGGCGGCCATTGTCTGGACACCTCGGGGGATATTGGAGATACTACCTGGAGGTCTGACATTCCGGGGCACAGTCTGTTCTCATCGGAAGCCGGTGTTCTATTGATATGTGCCCTCCGTTGAAAAGTGCCCATGCATGCGCAGGACAGAGCCGCACTTCAACTGATTTGGCGATCACCTGGCGTGACATGACCATGGCGCATGCGCACATCAGAGGAGGCATTTGTTGACGGGAGAGAGAATGTCACAGACACTATTAAAAGCTATTCACAGAGTGGAAGGGCACCGTGGTCCTCATATTGTGCCCCGGTGTTGCAGGGTGGGGTTTCAGGCTGCTCAAGGGCACCTTTTGTTAGTGTTGCACGGTGGCTTTAGTTTCTTGATCAGCGCCTGTTACCTGTGTCCAGAGCTTTTTTTCTCAGAGAATAGGTGCAGGAACTCAACCACGACCCTGTTCAGATTTCACAAACAGTAGAAGGGTCTTAAAGGGGCATTAAATACCAGGATTGCAATACATACGGAGTGCAGAGTTTAGAGGGGTTACACACAGAGTGCAGAGCTCTCACTTGTAAACACACAAACCAGACTTCTGTGTTTACAAGTGATTGTGGTGAGCATGAACCAAAGGGTCTGAGCCAGAGGTGGTGGAACTGAGTTCCCCCAAGTTCCCCCTGAAAAAAAGCCCTGCCTGTGTCTAAGGGGGGGGGGCAAAGCATAATGTAACAACTACAGTGCCCCCTCTGCTCTGTGAATAGCTTTCAATTGTGTACGTGAAATTCACTCTGTCGAAAAATGCCTCCTGTGATGTGCGCATGTGCCCTGGTCATGTCACTTCAGATGATCGGGAAATCATCCTGAGTGTGGCTCCGTCCTGCGCATGCATGGGAACTTTTTAAAGCGGTAGTAAAGCCTCCAGTACAATCTATACAATTTAAATATTCTTAAAAACCATCTAGTTCTACTTCGATTGATCGCTATATGTATATCTACATTACTAGCCTTACTGTATAAACCAGGCCCGGACTGGCCATAGGGCATACCGGGCAAATGCCCGGTGGGCCGAGGCGGCCCGGTCGTGGCCCTCGGGCCGGTTGCGGCTCGGCGGCCCGCGGGTCGCATGTCATGTCTTCCCAGGGGTGTACACCACCAACACAGCGCCAGATAGAGAGAGATGAGCTGGGCATATCATAGCCAGCTATGACACTTCTCCCCTTCCCTTGCTGCCCGCACGACCAGTTAGAGAGGCTCTGCTTCTACTCCTCCCCCTCCTCCTCTTTTTCCCCAGCCCACTCTCCCCGACAGACACTGTTCTGCTGTCACCACTGTGCCATTCCATCAAATGCAGTCACTGTGCCATGCCATTAAACACAGCGATTGTGCCATCATTTGTCACCACTGTGCCATGCCATCAAACACAGCCACTGTGCCATCAATTGTCACCACTGTGCCATGCCAACAAACGCAGCGACTGTGCCATCAATTCACCATTGTGCTATGCCATCAAACGCAGCCACTGTGCCATGCCATCAAAGCAGCCACTGTGCCATCAATTGACACCACTGTGCCATTGTCAGGGACCTACCTGTGGGCTCCGGCGAGCCCCTGGTGCACCTGTTGAACCTGTTTTTGACCCGGCTCCGTCTGACTACCCGAATACCTCTAACCGACCCCTGGCTTGATCTGACTCCGCTCTGCTCTCCTACCCACCGTTACCAGACCCTGTGCCTGAAGCTTGACTACGTTACTTTCTCTTGAGTGACTTCCTGGTTATCTGCTCACCTGACCTTGCTGGCCGTATACCTGCTCTTGTCTTGTCTCTAACCTGGCTTTCACTAGCATCAGCTATCCAGTTCCTGTGAGCCTCCCAGAGATGCTGTCTCCTGCACCGTCTGTCTGCAAGATCCCCATCCCGGCCGGTCTGCTGTCATCACCATGCACTCTTACCTCGCCGCTCTCCCGGGCTTGCTGTTCCCACTCCAGCAGCCCCTGAACCCAGGCTGTAAGAGGGGCTCCTCCCTGCATACTAGGCTCTATCCATGAGGTACGTAACAGCCATGCCATCAAATGCAGTCACTGTGCCATCAATTGTCACCACTGTTCCATGCCATCAAACGCAGCCACTGTGCCCATTGTCGCCACATGGGGGGGCAATGGGGGGGGCAATCATGCCTGCCATCCATGTCACTCACCAACCAGCCAGCTGTCCCCATACATGTTTTGTTCGAATTCCATTGGGATGGGGCTCTGATTGTATATGAAGCTGTCATGGCTGGATCCGGGGTGTTTGGCACGGACGTGCCATATGAGGCGTTGGGCATCGGCTATCACCTGTACATTGATGGAATGCCAATGCTTCTGATTGCGGTATATGTGCTCTGTGGCACTGGGGGGCTGTAGGGCCACATGTGTGCAATCAATGGCCCCCACAGTGCGTGGGAATCCTGCAATGTTGTAGAAATCTGTCATTGCCTTCAGCCGCAGCTCCTCAGTGGTGGGTCTGATGAAGTGGTGGGACATGCGTCTGAGGATTGCAGGGACAACCTGGTGCACACATCTGCTCATGGAGGATTGTGACATCCCAGCCACCACTCCACTTGTACGCTGGAATGATCCACTTGCAAGGAAATGGAGTGTTGCCAGTACCTTCACCAGTGGCTGCACTGCTTGTGAGCGGTGTGTCTTGCTGGTGATGTCATCCTGCAGGGTTGTGGTTAGTTCAATTATTGCATCTGGGCTGAATCTGAAAAGGCGATACACCTCCTCATCACCCATGCCAAGGAGGCTCATGCGCGTGCGGTATATCCTCTCACGTGCCCGCCTCCTCTGTACCGGGGGACCCATTAGTAGTGCTAAGACCGCGACTGCCCCTGGCATGTTGGCACACAGAGGTTTTGTCCTGCAAGTGTGGTTGTTCAGCTTGCTATTTTCGTCGGTAACGCTGCTGCTGTAGCTGCTCTCCTGCTGACCTGAGGCTGTCTGGAGTAAAGATAAAGCAGCTATTTGTAGAAATAACTTTGCGACGGACGGACGAGATACGCGCGGCGCATGTAGCCAGCGTCTGGTGCTAATCCGTTGGCGAATTGGGAAATCTTCCTCATTTGCATATTTGAATGGGAAATCAATAGGCGCGACGGATGCGACGAGCGAAAATATGCGCATACGATACTCTGGCGAAGGAGAGTTAAGCCGGTCGGAAAAAGCCTGTTTTCTGTCGCATCTAGTTTGGTGGGTACGGCCGCGTAGATACAACGGCGCATCTTTACAGTTACGTGGCGCATATCGATATACTCCAGCACAAGTCTTGCTGAATCTGGCCCTATATGTCAGGCCTCATTCACACATATGGCATTTTTTGTGCTTTTTGCATTTTGCAGATTTGCACTACAGTCCATTTACCATGGTTTCCTATGGTTCTGTAGAGCAAATCTGCAAAATGCAAAAAGCACTAAAAATGCCATAGGTGTGAATCAGGCCATATATAGATTGAAATAGCTATAAATAGATTTGAGGAGATCTGCCCTTCCTCACATGTATGAAAGTGTATTTTTGTAGTGAATGTAATTGTTCTATCTGATCACTATTGGTGGAGTTATCACATCTAGTATAATATGGAAGACTGCAGCACTAGTATATAACATTCACACAATATAAATGTGAAAATATAACAATAAAGGTGAGACTCCTCATCACAAACCTTCCTATAAGTGTATATATAACAATGGTATGGAGAATATTTCAATAATAACTAATGATGAGAATTTATAATCATCATATATAAAATTAGTGCAGCAATTTTGGTACAAATTTTCAAAAAAGGTCCAAATAAAGAACGGTAATAATAAAATCTTCTCCACACCATAAGGTCAAATCCTCCACCATTATGTTCAAAGGAAATCCCAAAGTACAATGGTGTCACTTTAATGGCCAGTTCACACCACATGCAGTTCAGTGCATTTTTTTTCCTGCATCAAAAACACATGGAAAGTAGGTTATATGGTTTTCAATGGCATAGTTCACACCAGTGCTTCCAATTCCAGAAAAAAAAAAAAAAGTAGAAAATGCTGCATTTTACCTGCACTGGACTGTACTGGAAAGATGTAAACACATCAAAAACACACTGAAACACAATTGTCATTATGTAAGGTTAGAAAAAAACTGGGGTGAAAAAAAGCACTGGACTGCATCAAAAACGTACCAAAAATGCACTGGAACACATCCAGATTGCGTTTCTATGGTGTAAACTGGCCCTTAGTGAATGACGTTTCCACAACATGAGTGAGACTTCTGTGACCATCAAAGTGAATCCCCACAACTGAATCCAAGACTTAGCAGAAGGTTGGAGGTGAAAGCGGAGGTGTGAGTGTGTATGGTCCAATCCCCATACAGGAATAATGAATGGATCACACCACCTCATCCACTTCTCATGTCACATTTAGTAATTGGGATCCACAAAAAGAGAAAACCTCCAATAGTGTAGATGATCGATTGTGTTTTATAAAGTGATCTCATATAAATGATTCCAATAAAGAGAAATGAGTTCCATTCATGTAGAGAATAGTTCCATTCATTCCTGGGGGAGAAATTCATTTTCTTCTGGTAAGATTCTTCTCTTCTTCTACAGATTGCCCCGTAATCACCTTTTTTTTTCATATCTTCCATGAAATACGGAGTCTCACATCTTCACTGTTCTGTCTGACGTTCCTGAGGCCAGCGATACCTGCTCTCCTTTTGGGATCTGCCTACAGCATCACAACCTGGGACATCGATTTATCCATTGGGATAATCGGAGGGCGGCTAGCCTATACAAGCTTTGAAGACCTACCCACCATACGGTGAGCCGTGGGTCAACAAAAGTCGGTAAGAGTACCTTAATATATATATATGCCAAGGAATGTCCTGGGAAGATGACCTGTTTCTGAGGGAAAGGATTGCCAATGTATATGGATGAGGTGTTTCAAACTGAATGAACAATCAGTCTGTTTTGGGGAAACTGGAATATCAACATCCTCAAACCCACACCTATTCCCCCTCCCCCCTTGTTTTTGCTGTTTTCAGGACCTTTTGCATTTGTTTTCAGCTGCACTTACTTTGTTGCAACACTTTTCACATTACCTTCAGTTTGTGTTTTTGAATATTGTTATTTGTTTCACCCAGCTCAACAGCTGGTGTTTCATAGCCTATAGTCTATGATCTTCTTCACGAAGGCTGCACCTTAGGTCTTACTGTATTTTGGCTGGTAGCTACATCACCCTGGCCATTTATGGTTTTTCCTACATCTATATAGTTTTGGCGCTACACTTTTTTTCTTTTTTCCCGTAATCACCTGACAGACAGTTCCTCCCCCCACCTGGCATCTGGAATAAGAAATAACCAGACACTGAGGACACTGGACCTGTCTGGGAACAATCTGGAGGGTCCACATTTCAGGGATCTGATGGAAGCTCTGACAACAAGCCGGATAGAGGAATTAGAGTGAGTATAACAGGACTGACTGAGACAATAATATTCTGGGACAGTTTTATATCTAAACCACATAAATAATATAGAAATATGAGAATGTCATCAAATTCCATCTTTTGGCTCCATGAGGTAAAGTGACCAGATTTTTAAAATGAAATCCGGGGACATTTTATTTTTATTAGCAAATGGTAAAACTATTCTATAAGCATATTTTCCTCAAATGACATATGCAGTGTATGTGGTGTTTATGGAATGATTGTATGATATATATGTTATTTCTCACATTTCAAGAAGGTCAGTTGGTGTGTAGGTTACATGTATTTTTGGAGTTCCACATCAAGACAATGGGAGGAGATGTGTTGCTTAATATATAAAAGTGGGTGTTACGTTTGAGACAGAAGCTTGTCACCTTTCTTGGAGCTATTCCAAAAAGAAATTGTGCTGAGCATGGCTTTTAAACAGTATAAGAACACATGTGATGTGCGTAGCTAGCTAGGAAACTCTGGGGTCACGACCCTACAGAGAGATGGAGGTAAGAGGCCCCACCATGCTGGAGGGCTCTCCCAGGAGACAGATCGCACCATCTTAACATCCATCTTCCTCCTTCTGAAACATTCTGATGTACCATCCTGCCATGTTTTACCAGCTGCCAAATATGTAAGCATTGACTGTTTGCTTGTCCTGTCTTTGGAAGAATAAAACATTGTACTATGAAGAAAACCTAAGTCTGTATATTGGGAACGACGCCTGGGGAGAAGGAGAGATTTTGACATATCGCATGACACGTGTTAGAGGAATATGCCCCTGTGTCCCCTCTGTTATAAAAATGCCTTCCCTACGCCCAACTTTTAACACCCCTCTGTATGCTGGTGGTCAGTGTGCCCCCTCTGTATGCTGGTGGTCAGTGTGCCCCCTCTGTACGCTGGTGGTCAGTGTGCCCCCTCTGTACGCTGGTGGTCAGTGTGCCCCCTCTGTACGCTGTCGGTCAGTGTGCCCCCTCTGTACGCTGGTGCTACATGAAGGAAGATTCTATGTGCAGTGTCCAGGACGATGCTATGCGCAGAGTGCAGGGCTCAGGAGGATGCTATGCGCAGAGTGCAGGGCTCAGGAGGATGCTATGCGCAGAGTGCAGGGCTCAGGAGGATGCTATGCGCAGAGTGCAGGGCTCAGGAGGATGCTATGCGCAGAGTGCAGGGCTCAGGAGGATGCTATGCGCAGAGTGCAGGGCTCAGGAGGATGCTATGCGCAGAGTGCAGGGCTCAGGTGGATGCTATGCGCAGAGTGCAGGGCTCAGGAGGATGCTATGCGCAGAGTGCAGGGCTCAGGAGGATGCTATGCGCAGAGTGCAGGGCTCAGGAGGATGCTATGCGCAGAGTGCAGTGTTCAAGAGTGCGTTGTACAGAGTGCAGGGTTCAGGAGTGCGTTGTACAGAGTGCAGGGTTCAGGAGTGCGTTGTACAGAGTGCAGGGTTCAGGAGTGCCTTGTACAGAGTGCAGGGTTCAGGAGTGCCTTGTACAGAGTGCAGGGTTCAGGAGTGCCTTGTACAGAGTGCAGGGTTCAGGAGTGCCTTGTACAGAGTGCAGGGTTCAGGAGTGCCTTGTACAGAGTGCAGGGTTCAGGAGTGCCTTGTACAGAGTGCAGGGTTCAGGAGTGCCTTGTACAGAGTGCAGGGTTCAGGAGTGCCTTGTACAGAGTTCAGGAGTGCGTTGTACAGAGTGCAGGGTTCAGGAGTGAGTTGTACAGAGTGCAGGGTTCAGGAGTATGTTGTACAGAGTGCAGGGTTCAGGAGTACGTTGTACAGAATGCAGGGTTCAGGAGTGCGTTGTACAAAGTGCAGGGTTCAGGAGTGCGTTGTACAGAGTGCAGGGTTCAGGAGTACGTTGTACAGAGTGCAGGGTTCAGGAATTAGTTAAACTGCAAAGATCTCACTTAATTAAACATAGCACACTTATCTTCTAAAATCTTGATTAGCAGCATACAGAAGCCGAGACAAGAAGGGCAGCATCAGATGGATCCCCACAGAAAATAATGAAGCAATATTTTGCTAAAAATACAATAAATGCATTATTAGCTGGCACACAAACACAACATAACCTACAGCATTTCTGTCCCCCCCCCCCCCCCACAGATTAATGAGTATTCAGCCTAGATTCGCATTGAAGCGATTTGTTAAATTGCATGCTAAATCAGCAGCAATGGCACCGTCCGAATCGTTGCGATGCTGCATTTGCGACGCTGCACCGATTCCTAAAAGTAGTTCGGGGTGCAATTTCCATAGAAATGTGTTTCCATAGAAATGAGTTCAGCTGAACTGAACTGTTTAATTCCTCCTGTCAGTGGGAACCTGGGCTCAATATCCATTGAAAAACTGTTAAAAATTCGGAAAAAAAACAAATAAAAAATAGAAATATAGTGAAAGGATTAAGGCTGGGTACACACTGGTGTGATGTGAGAGAGCCTGCGAATCCTGTGCGGTTCCCGCATCGCACCTGACTCAGACGGTTCCCAATGACATCTGTGAACCGCTGCGAGTGTCAATAGAAAGCCAATGACACCCCCCGATCGGTTCTCAGATCGCAGTGTGAACTGTAAAATGGTGCAGGAATCGGATCACATGGGTGGTCACAGGGGTGACTGCATGGAGACATATTCTGGGCACTATCAGTGGGACAAAGAAGGGAGAATGTGAGCAGGACCAGTATCTAGAAGGGGGAGGGGTAACAAAACTTACGAGGTAAATAGAAGATAATCATGCAGGAAGGAGAGCCGACATCACAGCACTGAGCTGAGTGCAGGGAGAGAATACCAGGAGACTGGGGATCGGCTGCTATTGTAGCAAAAAGGCAGAGGGAGAGAGACGCTGGTCAGCTGCTGGGCCCCTTCACATTCTGTTCTTCCTGCTCACTATGCTCTGGGTTGTCTAACAAAAGGGTGGAGCTCCAGATATTGGCCCCGCCCATCCCAACATCAGACCTTCAATCCAACAGATACAGTCACTCTCCCTGCAGCCATACACCCCCGGCTTACCCCCCAATCACTGGATCCATGGTCATTGGTCACACTGCTGCATGTCCTGCTAGCTAGGCTGTCAGCAATGGATTTGGGTGCCACCAATGAATCCAGGGACACTCAGGCTCAAGGGAAGGTGTCCTCAATCCAGGGATTGGCTCCATACACCCTGGGCTTAAAGGTTTGTTTTTTTATTTTCTAAATAGGTTCCTGTACGCTTGTGCATTGTTGGTTCACTTACCTTTCCCTTCTAAATGTTTTTTTTCTTTGTCTGAATATCTCACTTCCTGTATGCTTGCCCCATCATCTTAACCATTCTGGCTGGGGGTTAGTCAGAGTTCTCGTCCCCTTCCTTGGGACTACATCCCTGCAGGGAGTGGGGGAGCCCCTGTGAACACAGCGTCTCCCCGCAGGGATGTAGTCCCAAGGGAGCGGGCAAGCCCCTGTGAACACAGTGTCTCCCCGCAGGGATGTAGTCCCAAGGGAGTGGGCGAGCCCCTGTGAACACAGCGTCTCCCTGCAGGGATGTAGTCCCAAGGGAAGGGGCAAGCCCATGTGAACACAGCGTCTCCCCGCAGGGACGGCCCCTTCCTGTTCCAACATGACTGCACACCAGTGCACAAAGCAATGTCCATAAAGACATGGATGAGCAAGTTTGGGGTGGAAGAACATGACTGGCTTGCACAGACTCCTGACCTCAACCCGATAGAACACCTTTGGGATGAATTAAAGCGAAGACTATGAGCCAGACCTTCTCATCCAACATCAGTGCCTGACCTCACAAACGCTCTTCTGGAAGAATGGTCACACATTCCAATAGACACCCTCCTAAACCTTGTGGAGCCTTCCCAGAAGATATAAACCTGTTATAGCTGCAAAGGGCGGGGCCAAATCAATATTGAACCCAACTGACTAAAGGCCCATACACACCATACGAAAATCAAAAGTAAATATTACAAATGATCTGCCAATTTTCGGATCTTTAGTACAGTTTCTGATTTTTTCCTCTGACAAAAGCTGGATGTACAGATTATAACCTTTTTATCATATGTGAACTCAACGTCTGATTTTCATTTAATAAATATGTTTTTTGTCCGAAATAATTCGTTAAAGCAAAACTATGCATGCGTGTGTACGAGGAATAAGACTGGGATGCCATTAAAGCCAAGTTCCACCCAAAAATTGAACTTCCGCTTAATCCACTCCCCTCCCCCTTACATGCCACATTTGGCATGTAATTTTTTTTGGGGGGGGAGTGGGGGCTTCAGGAGGAGTGGGACTTCCTGTCCCACTTCCTGCTTCAGGCGAAGGGCTGGTTAATCTTAATCGCCTACAGCAGCCCCTCCCTGTAGGCGATCGCATGGGACACATGACAGGTCCCATGTGATCGCCTGTCCAATCAGCGGCGAGCCACGCCGCACGGCTCGCGCATGCGCAGTGGGTGCCCGGCCGTGAAGCCGAAGGCTGTCACGGCTGGGTGCCCACAGTTAGAATGAAGACACCGGGGAGGGGGGGGAGCGGAGCCCCCGGCCGGCGTGTCGCTGGAATGTGGAGAAGGTAAGTATGTTTATTAAAAGCCAGAAGCTACACTTTTTGTAGCTGCTGACTTTTAATAAACATAACATTTGGCTGGAACTCCCCTTTAAAGTTCATGTGCTTGTAAAGGCCGGCGTCCCAATACTTTTGGTAATATAGTGGATGTCTAAACTACATAAATCATAATAATAAATCGAGATATATTTCATCTCCTGGTTGTCTCTATATATCTCCAATATCAGACAGTTCTCTAAATCTGGATAGAATTTTTTTTATAAATGATATATCTGCACTAAAAATCTGATGAATGAAAAGCAGCCGCCAGCAGGAAGTGTGATAGAGAAGTACAAATAGTATAATAGAATTCTATGTATAGAGCCCGACACTTACTGATAAAATGTGTGATGAGACAAATGAGAAATCTGCAACCTACAATCTGTCCGAATACCAACACTTATAATGTAGATGTGATAACTCCACCAATAGTGATCAATAATACAAATTACATTCACTACAAAAATACACTTTCATACATGTGAGGAAGGGCAGATCTCCTCCAACCTATTCACAGCTACTTCAGTCTGTATAACATATAATGTACAAAATACAATATCCCCCGAGGTGTCCAGACAATGGCCGCCATCACATTACATAGAAAAGAAGAAGCCTCCATGTCACTGCCTGGACTCCATCATACACGGCTGCAGTCCGGAGCGGTGTGTGCTCTGAGTTCTGTGTATACTCGTGTATATGATGGAAGTGTACAATCTGTGATTCTATATATATAAGGATTATACACTATGGAGGCTTCTTCTTTTCTATGTAATGTGATGGTGGCCATTGTCTGGACACCTCGGGTGATATTTGAGATACTACTTGGAGGTAGGGTTGCCACCTTTTCTTCAAGCCAAACCCTAACACATTAGCAGCGCACGGCAATTTTTTTCCTCAGTAGTACATTAAATTCATTACCTCTGTACAATGCAAGGGGGTAGTATGTATAAGAGAGGAGTGCAGAAGGGATGGTGGGGATAGTATGCATAGTAGAAGAGTGCAGAAAAGATAGTATGCATAGGAGAGGAGTGCGAAGGGGATAGTATGCATAGGAGAGGAGTGCGGAGGGGATAATATGCAAAGAAGAGGAGTGTGGAGGGGGTGGTGGGGGTAGTATGCATAGGAGAGGAGTGCAGAGGGGAGGTTGGGGGTAGCATGCATAGGAGATGAGTGCTAAGGGGAGGTTGGGGGTAGCATGCATAGGAGATGAGTGAGGTGAGGAGGTTGGGGGCAGCATGCATAGGAGATGGGTGTGGAGGGGATGGTGGGAGTAGTATGCATAGAAGATGAGTGCGGAGGGGATGGTGGGAGTAGTATGCATAGGAGAGATGAGTGCGGAGGGGATGGTGGGGTTAGTATGGATAGGAAATTAGTGCGGAGGGGATGGTGGGAGTAGTATGCATAGGAGATGAGTGTGAAGGCGATGGTGGGAGTAGTATGCATAGGAGATGAGTGCGGAGGGGATGGTGGGAGTAGTATGCATAGGAGATGAGTGTGGAGGGGATGGTGGGAGTAGTATGGATAGGAGATGAGTGCGGAGGGGATGGTGGGAGTAGTATGGATAGGAGATGAGTGCGGAGGGGATGGTGGGAGTAGTATGCATAGGAGAGGAGTGTGGAGGGGATGGTGGGGGTAGTATGGATAGGAGATGAGTGCGGAGGGGATGGTGGGAGTAGTATGGATAGGAGATGAGTGCGGAGGGGATGGTGGGAGTAGTATGCATAGGAGAGGAGTGTGGAGGGGATGGTGGGGGTAGTATGGATAGGAGAGGCGTGCGGATGGGATGATGCTAGCTAGATGTATGAAGTGGTCTGGGGGGGGGGGGGGGGGAATAGTGATGTAAATAAAAACAAAAGCTATTGTACTCATCCACTGATATTTACAACAACGAAAACTACCTGCACTCTATGTACAGATGATGTGAATGTAATGTATGACCATTCATGTAACCTGTGTTATCCAAGCTCTGTGCAGAAGTTTACACTCTACATACACACAGGGTTAATGAATGGCCATAAATTACTGCACATTATCTGACTGAGGAGGGGGATGTTTATAGAGAGAGGTGTGAGGCTTGGAAGATATCCTCAGACACTCCCAATCCTCCTATCACCTAAAACTCACAGAAACTCGTGTCAGCTTATCCCCCCAGGAGACTCAAACAAAAACGCTCAGCTCACCTCTTCCCTGCATTGTGAGCAGCACCAACCCGACATTATCTCCTCTTCAGCTCTGCCTCCCAGGTTCTCCGAGCACACCGCACTAGTGATGGGGGGGTTAGTCACTGATAACAGGCACCCTGCAGGAGCCTAAGGGGGGGGGGGACTGTATGGAATGAGCTGTATTCTAACAAATTACCCCAGCACAGTGTGTTTATGGAGAAGCAGTGACACTGCTGCTATCTCCACAGTGACACATATGCTAATGAAGCTCCCCCTGTCTAATGGTCTGTCCGGGTTTCAGAGAGTCAGAAAACTGGACAGATGATTCAAGACCCGTACTGTCCGGTGGAATTCCGTACAGGTGGCAACTCTACCTGGAGGTCTGACATTCCGGGGCACAGTCTGTTCTCATCGGAAGCCGGCATGAGCAGAGGGTAGCAGATGGAAAAATATAAACAAGCGTGTCTGGGCCCTGCTTGTGGGGACAAACCTTTTGGTAAGTGACCTGATTGCTCACCGGTGCGGGGGAGGTGATTGAAGTTGCTGGAAAGAGGCGGCAGCTGATCAGCATTGATTTAAACCATTTGGATGAATCTTTGGAACTTCTTATTTCTGTTACTGTACAAGTCCCTGTATGGTGATTGGAGATGGAAGTCGTGGTGAATGGGTTGTAGGAAACCTGCTTTTTAACATTTATGAACGTTCTCTTGATGTTTGTAATCTTATAAGATAACTTTGTTGCTCTTCATGTTTATGTATTTGTTGCACATTATATGTTATATAGATAGAAGGAGCTGTGAATAGGTTGCAGGAGATCTGCCCTTCCTCACATGTACGAAAGTGTATTTTTGTAGTGAATGTTTTTGTTCTATCTGATCACTATTGGTGGAGTTATCACATCTAGTATAATATGGAAGACTGCAGCACTAGTATATAACATTCACACAATATAAATGTGAAAATATAACAATAAAAGTGAGACTCCTCATCACAAACCTCCCTATAAGTGTATATATAACAATGGTATGGAGAATATTTCACTGACAACAAATGAAGACAATTTATAATCAGCATATATAAAATTAGTGCAGCAATATTGGTACAAATGATCAAAAAAGGTCCAAATAAAGAACAGTAATAATAAAATCTTCTCCACACCATAAGATCAAATCCTCCACCATGATGTTCAAAGGAAATCCCAAAGTACAATGGTGTCACTTTTAGTCAATGAAGTTTCTACAACATGAGTGAGACTTCTGTGACCATCAAAGTGAATCCCCACAACTGAATCCAAGACTTAGCAGAAGGTTGGAGGTGAAAGCCTATTGGTCAGTGTGAGTGTGTATGGTCCAATCCCCATACAGGAATAATGAATGGATCACACCACCTCATCCACTTCTCATGTCACATTTAGTAATCGGGATCCACAAAAAGAGAAAACCTCCAATAGTGTAGATGATCGATCGTGTATTATAAAGTGATCTCATATAAATAATTCCAATAAAGAGAAATGAGTTCCATTCATGTAGAGAATAGTTCCATTCATTCCTGGGGGAGAAATTCATTTTCTTCTGGTAACATTCTTCTTTTTCTACAGATTGTATGATAATCAGCTGACAGACAGTTCGTCCCCCCACCTGGCATTCGGAATAAGAAATAACCAGACACTGAGGAGACTGGACCTGTATAATAACAATCTGGAGGGTCCTCATTTCAGGGATCTGATGGAAGCTCTGACAACAAGCCGGATAGAGGAATTACAGTGAGTATAACAGGACTGACTGAGACAATAATATTCTGGGACAGTTTTATATCTAAACCACATAAATAATATAGAAATATGAGAATGTCATCAAATTCCATCTTTAGGCTCCATGAGGTAAAGTGACCAGATTTTTTTTAATTAAATCCGGGGAAATTTTTTTTCTATTGGCAAATTGTAAAACTATTCTACTGTATAAGCATATTTTCCTCAAATGACATATGCAGTGTATGTGATGTTTATGGAATGATTGTATGATATATGTGTTATTTCTTACATTTCCTCCGTGAAAGATGCTTCTTAGAATTTTTTGGGGATAGGACTACTAAATGCTAAGAAAATAAGATAGAAACAAAAATTTGGAGGGGGGATGGGGTGACAGAATTCAAATCTAGTGCAGGGTTCAGGAATTAGTTAAATTGCAAAGAACCCAATTAGTTAAACAGGCAGGGGTGGCTCCAGACAATTTGTTTTGGGGGTGCTATGGTGGTGCTTGAGGTAAAAGTGAGGGTGCTAATGCAGCGGGCTACTGCACACCTGTGGATGAGGCCAGAAAGTGGGTGTGCCTAGCAACTGGGCGTGGCCTGAAAGTGGAGTTTTCTTCATGGCGTACAATAGTGATCAGTATGTCCTAACAATGATGATTCTCCTGCGCTCCGGTATTTCTTACTTGTGGGGGTCATACAGTTCAATTAAAAAGTATCTTCCAGAGTCTTGCAGCCCTCCTCAGAATCGTGGGAATTCAAAAGGAACTAAAAGAGAAAAGAGAATGGAGGGCGCACCGACCTAGTGTGATACTGTAACACGATTTTTATTTAAAATACTAAAATCAATGATTATACTCACAAAATGAGTTAAAAAACAAGCCTTGAAAGACAGTTCAACAGCACCAGCAGAACAGGATGGTTGCTTCAGTCCAAGGGTATCTTAACCGATATTGAAGCTAGGATTACACGTTTCGGGGGCGTACCCCTTTCCTCAGAGCCCCGGTGGTCTGCACTGCTCCGGGGCTCTGAGGAAAGGGGTACGCCCCCGAAACGCGTAAGCCTAGCTTCAATATCGGTTAAGATACCCTTGGACTGAAGCAACCGTCCTGTTCTGCTGGCGCTGTTGAACTGTCTTTCAAGGCTTGTTTTTTAACTCATTTTGTGAGTATAATCATTGATTTTAGTATTTTAAATAAAAATCGTGTTACAGTATCACACTAGGTCGGTGCGCCCTCCATTCTCTTTTCTCTTTTAGATCAGTATGTCCTGGCATCTTTATACCAATACACAACTCTACACTTCCTTTATATAATTCTACAAATGGACTTCTAAGTGCAATGGTAAAACCTATAAAATAATATCCAGTGCAAATCAACCAATGTATTGCAATATAGTAGTGATGGTGTCACCACCGCTGCAAAAATATTTAGAGAAATTGCAAAGCTTCAATGTGCAAATAATGGTGAAACCCCCTACATACAATAATAACAACAGAGATGCAAATCAACACGTGTATTAAGACATAGTAGTGATGGTGTCACCCTCTCTGCAGAAGGTAGGACTTATTGCAGAGCTGCAATGTGCAAAATCATAATAAAATGTACAATTGATGTACAGTGCCTGCCGCCGAGAATGTGTTTTTAGCACGACAGCATCGCGCTGAATCTCGGCGACAGGCTGCCAATATCTCGCACTCGCTGGAATAGTAAAAGCACATTCCAGTGAGTGCGTCATAGAAGCGACGGGGATCCGACGTGGATTCCCGCCAATTGTACACGTGGGCGGCGTTTGTTATGAATCCTGAAGGAGAAATCCCCGCCGGATTTTAAAAAAAAATCCGGCATGGGTTCCCCCCTCAGGAGCATAACGGGCCCTTAGGTCTGTTATGGGTTGTAAGGAGACCCCCTACGCCGAAAAAACGGCGTGGGGGTCCCCCCACAATCCATAACAGACCCGTATCCAAAGCACGCCGGCCGGCCGGTCAGGAAAGGAGTGGGGGCGAGCGAGCGCCCCCCCCCTCTGAGCCGTACCGGGCAGCATGCCCTCAACATGGGGGGGTCAGGTGCTCTGGGGCAGGGGGCGCACTGCGGCCCCCCACCCCAGAGCACCCTGTCCCTATGTTGATGAGGACAGGGCCCCTTCCCGACAACCCTGGCCGTTGGTTGTCGGGGAATGCGGGCGGGAGGCTTATCGGAATCTGGAAGCCCCCTTTAATAAGGGGGCCCCCAGATACCAGCCCCCCACCCTAAGTGAATGAGTATGGGGTACATTGTACCCCTACCCATTCACCTGCAAAAAAAAGTGTAAACACAAATAAACCACACAGGGTATTGAAATATTTTATTAGTTGGCCGCCGGGGGGGGGTGTGTATGATCGCTTTTATAAAAGCGCCCCCCTCCGGCGGGCTTCTGTGGGGGGTGGGTGCCGCCGTCTGGTTCTCTTCCGCCGCCGGGGGGGCGCTTTGATAAAAGCGCCCACCACCCGGCGGGCTTCTTTCGACGTCTTTGGCGGCGGGGGGGGGTCTTCTCCCACTCTCCGGGGTCTTCTCCCGCTCTCCGGGGGTCTTCTCCGCTCTCCGGGGGTCTTCCTCTTCTTCAGGACTCGCCGCCGCTAACTTCGTGTGTTAGCTCAATTACTAGCGGCGGAGAGTCCCCTCTTCTGTGACGTCTTCTTCTTCTTCTCCAGATGTTGACACAACGCTTCCTTCCGCTGTTATGCCGGGCGCGCGGCTCGCAGCGAATTATATAGGCCTGTCTTGTGACGTCGCAGTCCCATCATGCTCCGGTAGGTACCACGTGCTACCTACCCACGTGGTACCTACCGGAGCATGATGGGACTTGAGCCAACACACAAAGTTAGCGGCGGCGAGTCCTGAAGAAGAGGAAGACCCCCGGAGAGCGGAGAAGACCCCCGGAGAGCGGGAGAAGACCCCGGAGAGTGGGAGAAGACCCCCCCGCCGCCGAAGACGTCGAAAGAAGCCCGCCGGGTGGTGGGCGCTTTTATCAAAGCGCCCCCCCCCGGCGGCGGAAGAGAACCAGACGGCGGCACCCACCCCCCACAGAAGCCCGCCGGAGGGGGGCGCTTTTATAAAAGCGATCATACACACCCCCCCCGGCAGCCAACTAATAAAATATTTCAATACCCTGTGTGGTTTATTTGTGTTTACACTTTTTTTTTGCAGGTGAATGGGTAGGGGTACAATGTACCCCATACTCATTCACTTCGGGTGGGGGGCCGGTATCTGGGGCCCCCTTATTAAAGGGGGCTTCCAGATTCCGATAAGCCTCCTGCCCGCATACCCCGACAACCAACGGCCAGGGTTGTCGGGATGGGGCCCTGTCCTCATCAACATGGGGACAGGGTGCTCTGGGGTGGGGGGCCGCAGTGCGCCCCCTGCCCCAGAGCACCTGACCCCCCCATGTTGAGGGCATGCTGCCCGGTACGGCTCAGGAGGAGGGGGCGCTCGCTCGCCCCCACTCCCTTCCTGACCGGCCGGCGTGCTTTGGATACGGGTCTGTTATGGATTGTGGGGGGACCCCCACGCCGTTTTTTCGGCGTAGGGGGTCTCCTTACAACCCATAACAGACCTAAGGGCCCGAAATGCTCCTGAGGGGGGAACCCATGCCGGATTTTTTTTTTAAATCCGGCGGGGATTTCTCCTTCAGGATTCATAACAAACGCCGCCCACGTGTAGAATTGGCGGGAATCCGCGTCGGATCCCCGTCGCTTCTACGACGGCGTTGTCTCCATCGCGGCAAGCCAGCTCGGCGCTGGCTCTTGCGATGGGGCTCGCAAGTGCTCAATCTCGCCGAGAAAGGGAGCGAGATTGACACAATATCCCAGTCACCTACTGTACATATTTTATTAGGATTATATATAGGGAGTTTCACCACTATTTGCACATTGCAGCTCTGCAATATTTTCTACCATTTGCAGAGAGGGCGACACCATCACTACTATATTGTAATACATTGATCTGCACTGGATATTCATTTATAGATTTTACCATTGCACTTATGAGTCCATTTGAACAATATTATAGATGAAGTGCAGAGCAGTGCTACATTCTTTGCTTTTTATTGATTTGTGTTAGATGAGTTAACCAGCTAACACGATTCTCTTATTGCTTTTGAGATTTTTTTGGGGTTTTATGGTTGTTGTTTTACCTGATTTGTTATTTCTTCTGAATACTGGTATCCACTGGCCCAGCATATTGGTGGTCAGTGTGCCCCCTCTGTACGCTGGTGCTACATGAAGGACTATTCTACGTGCAGAGCTCAGGAGAATGCTACGCGCAGAGTGCAGGGCTCGGGAGGATGCTACGCGCAGGGTGCAGGGCTCGGGAGGATGCTACGCGCAGGGTGCAGGGCTCGGGAGGATGCTACGCGCAGGGTGCAGGGCTCGGGAGGATGCTACGCGCAGGGTGCAGGGCTCGGGAGGATGCTACGCGCAGGGTGCAGGGCTCAGGAGGATGCTACGTGCAGAGTTTAAGGTTCAGGAGTGCGTTGTACAGAGTGCAGGGCTCAGGAGGATGCTACGTGCAGAGTTTAAGGTTCAGGAGTGCGTTGTACAGAGTGCAGGGCTCAGGAGGACGCTACACGCAGAGTTTAAGGTTCAGGAGTGCGTTGTACAGAGTGCAGGGTTCAGGAGTGCGTTGTACAGAGTGTAAGGTTCAGGAATTAGTTAAACTGCAAAGATCCCAATTAATTAAACATAGCACACTTATCTTCTAAAATCTTGATTACCAGCATACAGGAGCCGAGGCAAGAATGGCAGCATCAGATGGATCCCCACAGAAAATATTGAAGCAATATTTTGCTAAAAATACATTAAATGCATTATTAGCCGACACACAAACACAACATAACTTACAGCATTTCTGCCCCTCCCCCCACAGATTAATAGCAGAGGGATACAGCACTCAGGATGTCCACACAGACAATCAATTATAAGGCAGGGTTCTATATAATTAATGGTAAGATAAAACCAAAACAGCGACGTATATGGTCTATAAGTTCATATATTAAAAAGTCATTTTAAGGATCAGTCCAAACAAAGTGCCATTGTGCTTATTGTTGGTGGCTATATATAGCCATATGGATGGTGACAGGTACTCAGGGCAGCTCTCCAATAAGCGAAGCCAGCTGAAAGTATGCAAAGAAAAGAATAAAAGAAAGAGCACCTCTGAGTAATCTGTATTTAATATATTCACACAAAAAATATCCAGCACTTACCTAATATAAAGCAATGATGAGTTCAGGAAGCTGGTGTAAAACTTCAAGGGAGGTCAGTAAAGCCTCGATCCTGATTACTCAGAGGCGATCTTTCTTTCATTCTTTCCCCCCCAGATTAATGAGTATTCAGCCTAGATTCGCATTGAAGCGATTTGTTAAATTGCACGCCAAATCGGCAGCAATGGCACCGTCCGAATCGTTGTGATGCCGCGATTGCGATGCTGCGCCGATTCCTAAAAGTAGTTTCTTTACTTTTGCCGACTTCGGGGTGCAATTTCCATAGAAATCTGTGCCGCAACCCACCCAGATGTCTCTGAAGTCAGGACTGACCTATGGGAATGGAATCGTTTGAGTTCAGCTGAACTGAACGGTTGAATTCCTCCTGTCAGTGGGAACCTGGGCTCAATATCCATTGGAAAACTGTTACAAATTCTGAAAAAATAAACAAATAAAAAATAGAAATATAGTGAAATGATTAAGGCTGGGTACACACTGGTGTGATGTGAGAGAGCCTGCGAATCCTGTGCGGTTCCCGCATCGCACCTGACTCAGAAGGTTCATACTGACATCTGTGAACTGCTGCGAATGTCAATAGAAACCCAATGACACCCCCCGATCGGTTCTCAGATCGCAGTGTAAACTGTAAAATGGTGCAGGAATCGGATCGCATGGGTGTTCACAGGGGTGACTGCATGGAGACATATTCTGGGCACTATCAGTGGGACAAAGAAGGGAGAATGTGAGCAGGACCAGTATCTAGAAGGGGGAGGGGTAACAAAACTTACGAGGTAAATAAAAGATAATCATGCAGGAAGGAGAGCCGACATCACAGCACTGAGCTGAGTGCAGGGAGAGAATACCAGGAGACTGGGGATCGGCTGCTATTGTAGCAAAAAGGCAGAGGGAGAGAGACGCTGGTCAGCTGCTGGGCCCCTTCACATTCTGTTCTTCCTGCTCACTATGCTCTGGGTTGTCCAACAAAGGGGTGGAGCTCCAGATATTGGCCCCGCCCGTCCCAACATCAGACCTTCAATCTGACAGATCCAGTCACTCTCCCTGCAGCCATACACCCCCGGCTTACCCCCCAATCGCTGGATCGCTGTATCCATGGTCATTGGTCACACTGCTGCATGTCCTGCTAGCTAGGCTGTCAGCAATGGATTTGGGTGCCACCAATGAATCTGGGGACACTCAGGCTCAGGGGAAGGTGTGCTTAAAGGGGTATAAAGGTTTGTTTTTTATTTTCTAAATAGGTTTCTTTTAACCTTGTGCATTGTTGGTTCACTTACCTTTCCCTTCTAAATGTTCTTTTTCTTTGTCTGAATATCTCACTTCCTGTAAGCTTGCCCCATCATCTGAGCCATTCTGGCTGGGGGTTAGTCAGCGTTCTCGCCCCCTCCCTTGGGACTACATCCCTGCAGGGAGACGATGTAAGCATTCACAGCGTCTCCCCGCAGGGATGTAGTCCCAAGGGAGTGGGGGAGCCCCTGTGAACACAGCGTCTCCCTGCAGGGATGTAGTCCCAAGGAAGTGGGCGAGCCCCTGTGAACACAGCGTCCCCCCGCAGGGATGTAGTCCCAAGGGAGTGGGCAAGCCCCTGTGAACACAGCGTCTCCCCGCAGGGATGTAGTCCCAAGGGAGTGGGCGAGCCCCTGTGAACACAGCGTTTCCCCGCAGGGATGTAGTCCCAAGGAAGTGGGCAAGCACACTGACTAACCCCCAGCCAGAACAGCTCGGATGATGGGGGCAAGCTTACTGAGGAAGAACAGGAAGTGAGAAATTCAAACATAGAAAAGAAAATTTAGGGAAATTGAAGGAAAAGATAAGTGAACCAACAATGCAGCTTAAAGGGTCCTATTTGGAAATAAAAAAACAAACCTTTACAACCCCTTTAAAAAATGCCAATTTCCTTGGCAGAAAAAAGCATTCATATAGAGAGTTTATTGTAGAAAGTTTAGTTGAGTTTTACTTTTTTTCTGCTTTCAAGCTCCAATCAAAAACATGAACCAGAAGGTTTTTTTTCTGCCTCTAAATGTTAAACTCAAAATATGCCTCTTATCGTCCCAATGTGTATTGACATTAACATGGAACTGCTTCTACAGCCAGTGCATGGAGCCCAAATATCCAATCCTGGACTCATACACTAGATTACCAGTATTGGTACACATGAACTTTAACCACTTGCTTACTGGGCACTTACACCCCCCTCCTGCCCAGGTGAAATTTCAGCTTCCGGCACTGCGTCGCTTTAACTGACAATTGCGCGGTCGTGCGACGTGGCTCCCAAACAAAATTTACGTCCTTTTTTCCCCACAAGTAGAGCTTTCTTTTGGTGGTATTTGATCGCCTGTGCGATTTTTATTTTTTGCGCTATAAACAAAAAAGAGCGACAATTTTGAAGAAAAATACAATATTTTTTAATTGTTGCTATAATAAATATCCCAATTAAAAAAAAAAACACATTTTTTTTTCTCAGTTTAGGGCGATACGTATTCTTCTACATATTTTTGGTAAAAAAAAAAAAAAAAAAAAAAAATCGCAATAAGCGACTGGTTTGCGCAAAAGTTATAGCGCTTACAAAATAGGGGAGAGAATTATTATTTTTTATTATTTTTTTTTTACTAGAAATGGCGATCTGCGATTTTTATTGTTACTGCGACGTTATGGCGGACACATCGGACACTTTTGACACATTTTTGGCGCCATTCACATTTATACTGCGATCAGTGCTATAAATATGCACTAATTACAGTATAAATGTGACTGGCATTGAAGGGGTTAACACTAGGGGGTGAGGAAGGGGTTAAATGTGTATGCTAGGTGTGTTAACTGTAGGGGGAGGGGGGGTGACTGGGGGGGTGACCGATCTGTGTCCCTATGTAGGAAGGAACACAGATCGGGCTCCTCCCTTCCAGAGACAGGACATTGTCTCTGTGTCAGCCGGCAATGAGAGATGATCTATGAGAGATCATCTCTCATTCGCCCACAGATCGCATTGCAAATGGCCGCTCTGATTGGCCGTTTGCCGCGATCTGTGATTGGCCGTGTCCAAGGGACACGGACAACACAGGGCTTCCCCGCAGCGCGCTGTACAGCGCGCGCTGGGAACGCCAGAAAGACATGCCGTCAAATGACGGCATGTTGGATATTGAGGCCCGCGCTGTTGCCGTCATCCGACGGTAGCGCGGGCCTCAAGTGGTTAATGGCATCCCAGTCTTAGTTCGTCGGGTTCAATATTGAGTTGGCCCCGCCCTTTGCAGCTATAACAGCTTCACCTCTTTTGGACAATTTCATGCTCCCAACTTTGTGGGAACAGTTTGGGGACAGCCCCTTCCTGTTCCAACATGACAGCGCACCAGTAAAGACATGGATGAGCAAGTTTGGGGTGGAAGAATTATGACTGGCCTGCACAGAGTCCTGACCTCAACCCGATCGAACACCTTTGGGATGAATTAAAGCAAAGACTGAGCCAGACCTTCTCATCCAACATCAGCGCCTGACCTCATAAACGCTCTTCTGGAAGAATGGTCACACATTCCCATAGACACACTCCTAAACCTTGTGGAGCCTTCCCAGAAGAGATGAACCTGTTATAGCTGCAAAGGGCGGGGCCAACTCAATATTGAACCCAACTGACTAAAAGCCCATACACACCATACGAAAATCAAAAGTAAATATTACAAATGATCTGCTGATTTTCGGATCGTTAGTACGGTGCTTTTGACAGCCGATTCCGATTTTTCCTCTGACAAATGCTGGATGTGCAGACTATAACATTTATCATATGTGAACTCAACGTTTGATTTTCATTTAATAAATATGTTTTTTGTCCAAAATAATTTGTTAGAGCAAAACTACGCATGCGTGTGTACGAGGAATAAGACTGGGGTGCCATTAAAGTTCATGTGCTTGTAAAGGCCGGCGTCCCAATACTTTTGGTAATATAGTGGATGTCTAAACTACATAAATCTAATAATAATGGAGATATATTTCATCTCCTGGTTGTCTCTATATATCTCCAATATCAGACAGTTCTCTAAATCTGGATAGAATTTTTTTTTATAAATGAAATATCTGCACTAAAAATCTGATGAATGAAAAGCAGCCGCCAGCAGGAAGTGTGATAGAGAAGTACAAATAGTATAATAGAATTCTATGTATAGAGCCCGACACTTAGTGATAAAATGTGTGATGAGACAAATGAGAAATCTGCAACCTACAATCTGTCCGAATACCAACACTTATAATGTAGATGTGATAACTCCACCAATAGTGATCAATAATACAAATTACATTCACTACAAAATACACTTTCATACATGTGAGGAAGGGCAGATCTCCTCCAACCTATTCACAGCTACTTCAGTCTGTATAACATATAAATGTAAAAAAATACAATATCCCCCGAGGTGTCCAGACAATGGCCGCCATCACATTACATAGAAAAGAAGAAGCCTCCATGTCACTGCCTGGACTCCATCATACACGGCTGCAGTCCGGAGCGGTGTGTGCTCTGAGTTCTGTGTATACTCGTGTATATGATGGAAGTGTACAATCTGTGATTCTATATATAAGGATTATACACTATGGAGGCTTCTTCTTTTCTATGTAATGTGATGGCGGCCATTGTCTGGACACCTCGGGGGATATTGGAGATACTACCTGGAGGTCTGACATTCCGGGGCACAGTCTGTTCTCATCAGAAGCCGGCTTGAGCGGAGTGGTGCTGCTGGAAGGATATAAACAAGCGTGTCTGGGCCTTGCTTGTGGGGACAAACCTTTTGGTAAGTGACCTGTTTGCTCACTGGTGTGGGGGAGGGTGATTGAAGTTGCTGAAAAGAGGTGGCAGCTGATCAGCATTGATATAAACCATCTGGATGAATCTTTAAAACTTCTTATTTCTGTTACTGTACAAGTCCCTGTATGGTGATTGGAGATGGAAGTAGTGGTGAATGGGTTGTAGGAAATCCACTTTTTTCACATTCATGAACTTTCTCTTGATGTTTGTAATCTTATAAGACAAATTTGTTGCTCTTCATGTTTATGTATTTGTTGCACATTATATGTTATATAGAATGAAGTAGCTGTGAATAGGTTGGAGGAGATCTGCCCTTCCTCACATGTATGAAAGTGTATTTTTGTAGTGAATGTAATTGTTCTATCTGATCACTATTGGTGGAGTTATCACATCTAGTATAATATGGAAGACTGCAGCACTAGTATATAACATTCACACAATATAAATGTGAAAATATAACAAAAAAAGTGAGACTCCTCATCACAAACCTCCCTATAAGTGTATATATAACAATGGTATGGAGAATATTTCACTGATAACTAATGAAGAGAATTTATAATCGGCATATATAAAATTAGTGCAGCAATATTGGTACAAATTTTCAAAAAAAGGTCCAAATAAAGAACAGTAATAATAAAATCTTCTCCACACCATAAGATCAAATCCTCCACCATGATGTTCAAAGGAAATCCCAAAGTACAATGGTGTCAATTTTAGTCACAACATGAGTGAGACTTCTGTGACCATCAAAGTGAATCCCCACAACTGAATCCAAGACTTAGCAGAAGGTTGGAGGTGAAAGCCTATTGGTCAGTGTGAGTGTGTATGGTCAAATCCCCATACAGGAATAATGAATAGATCACACCACCTCATCCACTTCTCATGTCACATTTAGTAATTGGGATCCACAAATAGAGAAAACCTCCAATAGTGTAGATCATGGGTCTTCCAGTTGTTCAGGAACTACAATTCCCATCATGCCTATTGCCTAGTCATGTCTGTGAATGTTAGAGTTTTACAATGCCTCATGGGATGTGTAGTTCCGCAACAGCTGGAGGGCCGTAGTTTGAGAATCCCTGGTGTAGATGATCGATCGTGTTTTATAAAGTGATCTCATATAAATGATTCCAATAAAGAGAAATTAGTTCCATTCATGTAGAGAATAGTTCCATTCATTCCTGGGGGAGAAATTCATTTTCTTCTGGTAACATTCTTCTCTTCTTCTACAGATTGTCCGATAATCAGCTGACAGACAGTTCCTGCCCCCATCTGGCATCTGGAATAAGAAATAACCAGACACTGAGGACACTGGACCTGTCCTGGAACAATCTGGAGGGTCCTCATTTCAGGGATCTGATGGAAGTTCTGACAACAAGCCGGATAGAGGAATTACGGTGAGTATAACAGGACTGACTGAGACAAATTTATATCTAAACCACATAAATAATATAGAAATATGAGAATATCATCAAATTCTATCTTTAGGCTCCATGAGGTAAAGTGAGCAGATTTTTAAAATGAAATCCGGGGACATTTTTTTTTATTGGCAAATGGTAAAACTATTCTATAAGCATATTTTCCTCAAATGACATATGCAGTGTATGTGGTATTTATGGAATGATTGTATGATATATATACAGTGCCTGCCGCCGAGATTGTGTTTTTAGCACGCCAGCATCGCGCTGAATCTCGGCGACAGGCTGCCGATATCTCGCACTCGCTGGAATAGTAAAAGCACATTCCAGCGAGCGCGTCATAGAAGCGACGGGGATCCGACGCGGATTCCCGCCAATTCTACACGTGGGCGGAGTTATGAATCCTGAAGGAGAAATCCCCGCCGGATTTAAAAAAAAATCCGGCATGGGTTCCCCCCTCAGGAGCATAACGGGCCCTTAAGTCTGTTATGGGTTGCAAGAAGACCCCCCCCTACGCCGAAAAAACGGCGTGGGGGTCCCCCACAATCCATAACAGACCCGTATCCAAAGCACGCCGGCCGGTCAGGAAGGGAGTGGGGGCGAGCGAGCGCCCCCCCCCTCCTGAGCCGTACCGGGCAGCATGCCCTCAACATGGGGGGGTCAGGTGCTCTGGGGTAGGGGGCGCACTGCGGCCCCCCACCCCAGAGCACCCTGTCCCCATGTTGATGAGGACAGGGCCCCTTCCCGACAACCCTGGCCGTTGGTTGTCGGGGTATGCGGGCGGGAGGCTTATCGGAATCTGGAAGCCCCCTTTAATAAGGGGGCCCCCTTTAATAAGGGGGCCCCCAGATACCGGCCCCCCACCCTAAGTGAATGAGTATGGGGTACATTGTACCCCTACCCATTCACCTGCAAAACAAAAGTTTAAACACAAATAAACCACACAGTGTATTGAAATATTTTATTAGTTGGCCGCCGGGGGGGGGGTGTGTATGATCGCTTTTAGAAAAGCGCCCCCCTCCGGCGGGCTTCTGTGGGGGGTGGGTGCCGCCGTCTGGTTCTTTTCCACCGCCGGGGGGGGCGCTTTGATAAAAGCGCCCACCACCCGGCGGGCTTCTTTCGACGTCTTCGGCGGCGGGGGGGGGTCTTCTCCCGCTCTCCGGGGGTCTTCTCCCGCTCTCCGGGGGTCTTCTCCCGCTCTCCGGGGGTCTTCTTCAGGACTCGCCGCCGCTATCTTCGTGTGTTAGCTCAATTCCTAGCGGCGGCGGTCCCCTCTTCTGCGACGTCGGCGTCTTCTTCTTCTTCTCTCCAGATGTTGACGCGACGCTTCCTCCCGCTGTTATGCCCGGCGCGCGGCTCGCAGCGAAATATATAGGCCTGTCTTGTGACGTCGCAGTCCCATCATGCTCCGGTAGGTATCACGTGGTACCTACCGGAGCATGATGGGACTGCGACGTCACAAGACAGGCCTATATATTTCGCTGCGAGCCGCGCGCCGGGCATAACAGCGGGAGGAAGCGTCGCGTCAACATCTGGAGAGAAGAAGACGCCGACGTCGCAGAAGAGGGGACCGCCGCCGCTAGGAATTGAGCTAACACACGAAGATAGCGGCGGCGAGTCCTGAAGAAGAAGAAGACCCCCGGAGAGCGGAGAAGACCCCCGAAGAGCGGAGAAGACCCCCGGAGAGCGGGAGAAGACCCCCGGAGAGTGGGAGAAGACCCCCCCCCCGCCGCCGAAGACGTCGAAAGAAGCCCGCCGGGTATTGGGCGCTTTTATCAAAGCGCCCCCCCCGGCGGCGGAAAAGAACCAGATGGCGGCACCCACCCCCCACAGAAGCCCGCCGGAGGGGGGCACTTTTCTAAAAGCGATCATACACACCCCCCCCCGGCGGCCAACTAATAAAATATTTCAATACACTGTGTGGTTTATTTGTGTTTAAACTTTTGTTTTGCAGGTGAATGGGTAGGGGTACAATGTACCCCATACTCATTCACTTAGGGTGGGGGGCCGGTATCTGGGGGCCCCCTTATTAAAGGGGGCTTCCAGATTCCGATAAGCCTCCCGCCCGCATACCCCGACAACCAACGGCCAGGGTTGTCGGGAAGGGGCCAGTCCTCATCAACATGGGGACAGGGTGCTCTGGGGTGGGGGGCCGCAGTGCGCCCCCTACCCCAGAGCACCTGACCCCCCCATGTTGAGGGCATGCTGCCCGGTACGGCTCAGGAGGGGGGGGGGCGCTCGCTCGCCCCCACTCCCTTCCTGACCGGCCGGCCGGCGTGCTTTGGATACGGGTCTGTTATGGATTGTGGGGGACCCCCACGCCGTTTTTTCGGCGTAGGGGGGGTCTTCTTGCAACCCATAACAGACTTAAGGGCCCGTTATGCTCCTGAGGGGGGAACCCATGCCGGATTTTTTTTTAAATCCGGCGGGGATTTCTCCTTCAGGATTCATAACTCCGCCCACGTGTAGAATTGGCGGGAATCCGCGTCGGATCCCCGTCGCTTCTATGACGCGCTCGCTCTCCATCGCGGCAAGCCAGCTCGGCGCTGGCTCTCGCGATGGAGCTCGCAAGTGCTCAATCTCGCCGAGAAAGGGAGCGAGATTGACACAATATCCCAGTCACCTACTGTATGTTATTTCTCACATTTCCTCCATGAAAAATGCTTCTTAGAATTTTTTGGGGATAGGACTACTAAATGCTAAGAAAATAAGATGCTCAGTCTTTAATGACACGGAGAAAAAGGGTTTTATTTCCAGGACCTACCTACAACTATTAGCACCCATACAAGCACCTAATATACTGCCCTGCAGAGGAAAATGGGAGAGTGATATAGGGCCCATAGATGGGGAGCAATAGGAGCAAGTACTGCGTGCAGGTCCCTTGGTTTTAGTCTCGGCGGCCCAAAGATTGTCGCATCTGTTTATTCTCCATAGAGTCTATAGGACTCCGGTGCAATTACATCGCTGGGGTAGGCGTGACACACCCATATGTCCCAAGTTCCAGGCTCACCCGGGAGACCTTATCCACATGCTGTGGAGGTGCCCCAAGCTAGTGAGGTACTGCAACGCTGTGGTTAAAATCATTAATTCTACTTATCAAGTCCAGTTGCCTGTAAGCCCGCTGGTGTGCTTGCTGGGGGGTATAGATGAGGCCCTGTACTTGCCTCCTATCTACACTGCCTTGCTTAGACTACTGTATCTGGCAAGAAAGCTTATAGCGCGATATTGTCTGTCTACCCGGGTTCCATTGAGCCGACAGTGGATCCAGGAGGTTAATAGGATTCTTATAAGGGAAAAGAATACATACTTCCATAGGAAGGCAACACAAAAATTTGATAAGATATGGCAGGGTTGGCTGGGATCCTCGGAAGTGGCCCCTCCACAACTGGTACTCGATAGGCTGTTACTCGGATGAGGTCCTTGTTATGTAGAAAGGTAGGATAGGGTTTTTTCTCTCAAGACTACTGGCCGAGAGGTTAATGGAATGGGTGGCCCGACAAACAATGTACCTATGGCATCAGGCTAGGCTGGTTCTTCCCCCCCCCCCCCTTTTTTTTTCTTCTCCCTTTTATGTTTTTTTTTTTTTTTTTCCCTATTGTTTGATTTTTTTAATACCTCTATTCCTCTCCTGTTTGTTGTACCGAGAGGTGATGTAACGGTTGTACAGGATGATTGCTTCAGTACTGTTATTGAATTTCTGTATTTCTCCTCGGCTTATTGTTCAACTGCATATGTATACTGTGTGGCCCTTCTTTTTGGGTCACTTCTGTACGTTGTACATGTCTTGTAATTTTACTGCATTTTTTTTCCAAAATAAAACCTTTTCTGATTTAAAAAAAAAAAAAGAAAATAAGATAGAAACAAAAACTTGGAGGGGGGATGGGGTGACAGAATTCAAATCTAATCCAGGCAGGGGCGACTCCAGACAATTTTTTTGGGGGGTGGTATGGGGGTGCTAATGCAGCGGGCTACCGCACACCTGTGATGTGGCCAAAAAGTGGGTGTGACCAGCAACTGGTTGTGGCCTGAAAGTGGAAGTTTCTTCATGGCGTACAATAGTGATCAGTATGTCCTGGCATCTGTATACCAATACACAACTCTACATTTCCTTTATATAATTCTACAATTGGACTTATAAGTGCAATGGTAAAACCTATAAAATAATATCCAGTGCAAATCAACCAATGTATTGCAATATAGTAGTGATGGTGTCACCCCCCCTCTGCAAAAATATTTAGAGAAATTGCAGAGCTTCAATGTGTAAATAATGGTAAAACTCCCTACATACAAAAATAATAACAGATACAAATCAACACGTGTATTAGGACATAGTAGTGATGGTGTCACCCTCTCTGCAGAAGGTAGGACTTATTGCAGAGCTGCAATGAGCAAAATCATAATAAAATATACAATTGATGTACATATTTTATTAGGATTATATATAGGGAGTGTCACCACTATTTGCACATTGCAGCTCTGCAATATTTTCTACCATTTGCAGAGGGGGTGACACCATCACTACTATATTGTAATACATTGATTGATTTGCACTGGATATTCATTTATGGGTTTTACCATTGCACTTATAAGTCCATTTGAACAATATTATAGATGAAGTGCAGAGCAGTGCTGCATTCTTTGTTTTTTATTGATTTGTGTTAGATGAGAGAAGCAGCTAACAAGATTCTCTTATTGCTTTTGACATTGTTTTTGGTTTTATGGTAGTAGTTTTACTTGATTTGTTATTTCCTCTGTATACTGGTAACCACTGGCCCAGCATATTGGTGGTCAGTGTGCCCCCTCTGTACGCTGGTGCTACATGAAGGAAGATTCTATGTGCAGGGCTCAGCGGGATGCTATGCGCAGAGTGCAGGGCTCAGCGGGATGCTATGCGCAGAGTGCAGGGCTCAGCGGGATGCTATGCGCAGAGTGCAGGGCTCAGCGGGATGCTATGCGCAGAGTGCAGGGCTCAGCGGGATGCTATGCGCAGAGTGCAGGGCTCAGCGGGATGCTAAGCGCAGAGTGCAGGGCTCAGCGGGATGCTAAGCGCAGAGTGCAGGGCTCAGCGGGATGCTAAGCGCAGAGTGCAGGGCTCAGGAGTGCGTTGTACAGAGTGCAGGGCTCAGGAGTGCGTTGTACAGAGTGCAGGGCTCAGGAGTGCGTTGTACAGAGTGCAGGGCTCAGGAGTGCGTTGTACAGAGTGCAGGGCTCAGGAGTGCGTTGTACAGAGTGCAGTGTGCAGGGTTCAGGAGTGCGTTGTACAGAGTGCAGGGTTCAGGAATTAGTTAAACTGCAAAGATCCCAATTAATTAAACATCGCACACTTATCTTCTAAAATCTTGATTAGCAGCATACAGGAGCCGAGGCAAGAATGGCAGCATCAGATGGATCCCCATAGAAAATAATGAAGCAATATTTTACTAAAAATCCATTAAATGCATTATTAGCCGACACACAAACACAACATAACTTACAGCATTTATGCCCCCTCCCCCCACAGATTAATGAGTATTCAGCCTAGATTCACATTGAAGCGATTTGACATGTTAAATTGCACGCCAAATCGGCAGTAATGGCACCGTCCGAATCGTTGTGATGCCGCATTTGCGACGATGCACCAATTCCTAAAAGTAGTTTCTTTACTTTTGCCGACTTCGGGGTGCAATTTCCATAGAAATCTGTGCTGCAACCCACCCAGATGTCTCTGAAGTCAGGACTGACCTATTGGAATGGAATCGTGTGAGTTCAGCTGAACTGAACGATTGAATTCCTCCTGTCAGTGGGAACCTGGGCTCAATATCCATTGAAAAACTGTTAAAAATTCTGAAAAAATAAACAAATAAAAAATAGAAATATAGTGAAAGGATTAAGGCTGGGTACACACTGGTGTGATGTGAGAGAGCCTGCGAATCCTGTGCGGTTCCCGCATCGCACCCGACTCAGACGGTTCATACTGACATCTGTGAACCGCTGCGAGTGTCAATAGAAAGCCAATGACACCCCCCGATCGGTTCTCAGATCGCAGTGTGAACTGTAAAATGGTGCAGGAATCGGATTGCATGGGTGGTCACAGGGGTGACTGCATGGAGACATATTCTGGGCACTATCAGTGGGACAAAGAAGGGAGAATGTGAGCAGGACCAGTATCTAGAAGGGGGAGGAGTAACAAAACGTATGAGGTAAATAGAAGATAATAATGCAGGAAGGAGAGCCGACATCACAGCACTGAGCTGAGGCCGTCCACAAGGTTTAGGAGGGTGTCTATGGGAATGTTTGACCATTCTTCCAGAAGAGCATTTGTGAGGTCAGGCACTGATGTTGAATGAGAAGGCCTGGCTCACAGTCTCTGCTTCAGTTCATCCCAAAGGTGTTCTATCGGGTTGAGGTCAGGACTCTGTGCAGGTCAGTCAAGTTCTTCCACCCCAAACTCACTCATCCATGTCTTTATGGCCCTTGCTTTGTGCACTGGTGCACAGTCATGTTGGAACAGGAAGGGGCCGTCCCCAAACTCCTCCCACAAAGTTGGGAGCACGAAATTGTCCAAAATGTCTTGGTATGCTGACCCCTTAAGAGTTCCCTTCACTGGAACTAAGGGGCCAAGCACAACCCCTGCGGAACAACCCCACACAGCAGCTACAAAATGTGTAGCTGCTGGCTTTTAATAAACAGACACTCACATGCTCCGCTCCTCTACCCCCCTCGTCGGCCGGAGTCTTCATTCCTAGTGTGGGCACAGCTTTCGGCTTCACGGCCGGGCACCCACTGCGCATGCGCGAGCAGCGTGGTACGATTGGACAGGCGATCGCCTACAGGGAGGGGCTGCAATAAGGTGATTAAGCTAGTCGCCTTACCAGCTCCTCGGCGGAAGGAGGAAGTGGGACAGGAAGTCCCACTCCTCCTGAAGCCTCCACTCCCCCCCCCCCCCAAAAAAAAATGACATGCCAAATGTCGCATGTAAGGGGGCAAGGAGTGGATAAGGTGGAAGTTCCATTTTTGGGTGGAACTCTGCTTTAAGACTGGGATGCCATGAAAGTTCATGTGCTTGTTAAGGCCGGTGTCCCAATACTTTTGGTAATATAGTGGATGTCTAAACTACATAAATCGAATAATAATAATGGAGATATATTTCATCTCCTCGAAGTCTCTATATATCTCCAATATCAGACAGTTTTAAAAGAATTTGACATAATGTATAAATGTATATAAAAGGTAATTATATAAACTGTAACAAACTGTTTACTCTAATGCCGCGTACACACGATCACTTTATGTGATGAAAAAAAAACGTTTTTAAAAACGCCAATTTACATGACCGTGTGTGGGGGGAAAAATGTCTTGTGAAAAACTAAGCATGCTTAAATTTTTTGTGTCGTTTTTCAAAACGTCATTTTTTGTTTCACAAAAAATCACTGTGTGTAGCAAAAAAACGTTGCTTTTCAACCCGCGCATGCCCAGAAGCAAGTTATGAAGCGAGCTTCAATGGAAAAGAGTGGTGAACTCTTTGCTAGAGCATTGTGAAAAAACGATGGTGTGTAGGCAACATCGTCTTTGAAAATTGAAGTTTAAAAAAAAAGGATTTTTAATAACAGCTTACCTGTAAAATCCTTTTCTTGAAGTACATCACGGGACACAGAGCGCATAGCCATTACACGTGGGTTATATGGGTACCTTCAGGTGTGGACACTGGTGTAATCAACTTCACAGACAGTTTCCTCCCTATATAACCCCCTCCCACTGGGAGTGCTTCAGTTTTGTAGCAAGCAATTTCTCCGAGGTTACACAATGTTCCCCAAAAGAGGGGTGGGAGCTCTGTGTCCCGTGATGTACTTCAAGAAAGGATTTTACAGGTAAGCTGTTTATTAAAAATCCTTTTTTCTTTATCGTACATCACGGGACACAGAGCGCATAGCCATTACACTTGGGATGTCCTAAAGCAATGCTCTATGAAGGGAGGGAGACCGTAAGGCCAAGAATAGCCAAATAAAAACATTGTCAGGAGAAAACATGGCTCCACCAACAGAAAAACATTCTATACTGCTGCCCGTAGGACCGCCTGCCCAAAAGCTGCGTCCGTACCCTTTGCAACGTCCAACTTATAAAATTTAGTAAACGTATGTACGGAAGACCAGGTTGCCGCCTTGCAAACCTGTGCCATAGAGATCTGATGGTGTGCCGCCCAGGAAGCACTCATGGCCCTCGTAGAATGGGCTTTAACTGATAAGGGAGGTGGAACGCGCTTCAGACCATATGCCTGAAAAATCAGCTGCTTAATCCACCTAGCCAAGGAAGACTTGGCAGCCGGCTGACCCTTCTTGGGGCCCTCCGGGAGAACGAAAAGCACATCTGTTTTCCGAATCTTCTCTGTAGCCTTGAGATAGACCCTCATGGCTCGGACCACGTCCAAAGTATGAAGCAGTCTTTCCTCTCTGGACTGGGGAGTAGGAAAGAAGGATGGTAGGACTAGGTCCTGATTCAAGTGAAAACTGGATATGACCTTAGGAAGGAAAGAAGGTTGAGGCCGCAGAACCACTCTGTCCTTATGCAGAATAAGGTATGGCTCCCTGCATGACAAGGCTGCCAGCTCGGAAACCCTTCTGGCCGAAGCCATAGCCACCAAGAAAACCAACTTTCGGGTTAGTAGCACAAGAGGGATTTCTGTCAGAGGTTCAAACGGCTGCCTTTGTAAAGCTGACAAGACCAGATTTAAATTCCAGGGCAGAGGGGAGCTCTAATAGGGGGATTCACATGCAAGACCCCCTGCAAGAAGGTTTTCATAAGCGAATGGGTGGCCAAGGGTCTTTGAAACCATATTGATAAAGCCGACACCTGCCCCTTTAGAGTACTAAGAGCCAACCCTTTGTCAACGCCAACCTGGAGGAATCGCAAGATCCTGTCAATAAAAAACTTTCGAGGATGCCATTTTTGAGACTCGCACAACTCCACATAGGTTCTCCAGACTCTGTAATAAATATTTCTGGAGACCGGTTTCCTAGCCTGAATCAACATAGATATGACCTGATCTGAGAGGCCTCTGCCCTTAAGAATTAGGGATTCAGCCGCCAAGCCGTCAAATTTAGCTGCTGTGAAGCAGGATGGCAGATTGGGCCCTGAGACAGCAGATCTGGGCGCAGGGGGAGCGGCCCCGGCGCCCCGACTGACATCTTCACGATGAGTGCGTACCAAGCCCTCCTGGGCCAGGCTGGGGCCACCAGGATCACAGGCCTGCGCTCCACCCGGATCCTCCGTAGAAGGCGGGGAATCATCTGCAGTGGAGGGAACGCATACAGAAGAGAAAACTGGTGCCAAGGACAAACCAAGGCATCGGTCCCGTAGGCCGAGGGATCCCTGGCTCGGGATATGAATTTGTCCAACTTTTTGTTGGATCTCGTTGCCATAATGTCCACATCTGGGACTCCGAATCTTTGGCAAATCTCTTGGAATACCTGGGGGTGAAGAGACCATTCCCCCGGGAGCAACTGTTGACGACAAAATCTGCTTGAGAATTGTCTATCCCTGGGATGAACACCGCCGAGATGCAGGGTACATGGGCTTCGGCCCATGAGAAAATCAGGTTTACTTCTCTTTGGGCTGCTGGGCTCTTCGTGCCCCCCTGGTGGTTTATGTATGCCACCGCAGTGGCGTTGTCGGACTGTATCCTTACTGGCAGACCCTGAAGGGGGAGAGTCCAGGCGATCAGGGCCAGCCGAGCAGCTCTGATCTCCAAGATATTGATGGGAAGCAGTTTTTCTGCCTCCGACCACTGCCCTTGCTGGGTCTGTTCTTCTAGAACTGCCCCCCAACCTGACAGGCTGGCATCCGTGGATACTATCTTCCACGTGATGGGGCAAAAGGATTTCCCTTTTGACAAATTTTGAGAGACCAGCCACCAAGACAGGCTGCGCCGGACCTTCGGGGAGAGCACTAACGGACGATCTAACGCCTGAATGGACTTGTTCCAAGCAGAGAGAATGGCTGCCTGAAGATATCTGGTATGGATCTGGGCGTAGGGCACAGCCTCGAAGGCGGCCACCATCTTCCCCAGCAGTCGCATACATAGGCGAATAGTCAGCCTCTTCTTGTCTAAGATCACTTGAACTGCTTGAGCTATTGATCTGATCTTTGCTTGAGGTAAAATTATCCTCTGGCAATCTGTATCTAGCCGAAGGCCTAGATATTCCAACTGCTTTGTGGGTTTCAATACCGATTTTTCTAGGTTTACAATCCACCCGAATTCCTCTAGATGCTGAACTGTGCGACCTACTGCCTGATTGAGGTTGGAAGCTGAGCTGTCGATAACCAGAAGATCGTCCAAGTATGCCAAGACTAAAATGCCTTCTGTCCTTAGGACGGCTAGCACCGGGGCTAACACCTTTGTGAATACCCGCGGAGCTGTTGCCAACCCGAAAGGGAGGGCTACGAACTGGTAATGGCGGTGATCTATCATAAAACGAAGAAACCTGTGATGTGCCGGGTAGATCGGCACGTGCAGATACGCATCTTTTATGTCTATAGATGCTAGCAAGTCGTCTTGATGTAGGCTGGCTGCCACCGAATGTATGGACTCCATACGAAAGGTCTGAATGTTTAGAAAGCGATTTAGGCGTTTGAGGTCCAAGATAGGCCTGACGTCGCCATTGGGCTTTGGTATTATGAAAAGGTTGGAGTAGAATCCCAGACCCCATTCCTAGGTTGGTACTTCTACAATTACCCCTTGGAGCAAGAGACGATCCAATGCTTTTACAAGAGAGGCCCTCTTTAATGGGTCGCTTGGAAGACTTGACCCCTGAAAATGAGGAGAAGGGACTTCCCGAAACTCTAGCTTGTAGCCCGTGGTTACCACGGATCTTACCCAAGAATCGGGAATTCTGGCCTTCCACACTTCGGAGAAAAACCGAAGCCTTCCCCCCACCCAAGAGAGTGGGGGCGCCCCTTCATGAATCTGACTTGAGGACTGGTTTAACCGGCTTGCGAGACCATGGCCTCTTGCCTGTCGTGGCTTGTCCTTGTGGGCGGCTATTAAATGCTGAACGCCCCGGAGGCCGTCGATACTGACGGGAAGTTGAAGGGGCCGAGCCTGCGAAGGCCTGTCGCTTAAATGCGGGCCCACGCGATCTTTTCTTGACAGGTAAGAAAGAACTTTTACCACTTGATATGGTCTGGATATATTTATCTAGGTCTTCACCGAATAGTCTCCCACCATGAAAGGGAAATCCTGCTAAAAGCTTTTTGCAGGGTGCCTCTGCTGACCAGTTTTTTAGCCACAAAAGGCGACGCATATGAACCAACAGCAGAGATAAACGGGACGCCTGTTGAACGGAGTCCTTAATAGCATCTACTGCAAAGCAGAGAGCTCTTGGGAGGTCAGCCAATTCACAAGCTTGCTGAGCCGGTATGTCCCTTAATATCTGTTTAGTCTGATCCTTTAAAGCCTGACAAACGCCAATGGCTGCCACTGCTGGCTGAACCACGGCACCTACTGTGGTAAAAGAAGCCTTCAGTAGGGTCTCCAATTTTTTGTCGACTGGATCTTTAAACACCTGGACATTTTCCACCGGACAGGTCAGGGATTTATTTACGCAGGAAATGGCTGCGTCCACGGTAGGGAGTGCCCATTTCTTTGCAAATTCTTCTTCCATAGGATAGAGAATGGTGAACCTTTTAGGAGGGATAAAAATCCTTTCAGGTCGAGCCCAATCCTGAAAAATCACGCTCTCCAGAAGGGGGTGAACCGGGAAAGACGCACCACTCAATGGTGCCTTCAAGGAACCTAAAGAGGATACCACGGGGGCTAATCTTTCTGACACTGGAAGTTTAAAAGCAGTGCGAACCATATCCGTCAGAGACTGGATCCACAGACTCTCTGCTTGAGAAGCCGAAAAAATTTCATCTATAGTGGAATCTTCAATGTCTGACCCGTCAGGACTCAGGTCCGCTTGATCCCCCTGTGGGTCCAATTCCTCCGAAGAGAGGACCTCTGCATCCGAACACACCATTCTTGGTGACGGGAATTAGCCCGTTTGCCACCCGGCAAAGAGCGGGTAATTAAAGCAGTTAACCTTTTCTCTAGCCCACCCAGGGTGGATTCTAGCATTTCTTCCGTAACATAAACGGGAATGGGTTGATTGGGGGCCGCCTCTGCCCCTAGCACCCTCAATGGCTCCTGCACGATGCTGTTCGGTGGTCTATCTGGTGAGGGTGGGACCACTGGAGCCTGGCCCAAATCCTCTGACCCCGTTGGAGACCCCTTTACTTTTTTGGCACCTTTTGCAGCCTTAGCTGGTCCTGATCCCTTGGGAGCCATTGCACAACCTTGAGACACCCCTACAGCCACCACCCAACTGTTGTAGCTAGAAGTGAAACATTAATAAGGACAGGCTATGGTAAAAAAAAATCTAAATTTTCATACGCCTGAGAAGGCGGCAATACCGAGGAAAGTCCTGTGAGTATTGCCACACCAATGCCCGTTAGCTGGAGTCCAAGGTTGCACCGACTCAGATACTGCCAGATCTAAGGCTGAGTCCCTTTAAGAAAAAAATGTTTTTTTTTCTGGTCAGTGTGGACTAAGTCCAGACCTGAAGATCCACAAACCACCACTGGGTGTCACTGTTAGCCAGAACTGGCTCAGCTGCGCGCTCTATGTCCTCACTCTCCACTGCTCTCAGGAGGGAATGACCAGCCAGGAAATGCTTTTTTGCTTTATCTGAGACCTGACGCTGCTGGCCCGCCCCCCCCACGCACGCTGACGCTGTAAAAGGCGGCGCGCACGCGCCCCCACGCTGAAACCAACATGGGAGGAAGCAGAGAGCAGAGGAGAAGCCTGGACCAGCGCTAGTAACACAGACACCCGGTAAGCCACTAATCTTTGTAGTGCACACATAGAGGAAGCTGTCCCCCTAGGCTTCCTAGGAAACAGGAGTTTTGTCAGCACTTCCTCTCTATACACGTGGGGCTGCAGTATCATGCTAACAGGCAAATCTGGGGGGAGTAGCAAAATACATATCTTTAAAAGCATATATATATCTACATGTTATCTGGGTAAACATTAGTACATCCCATCCTGCCTCAAAAGACATAGTGGAGATAGTGGCTGATGCACAAGCATACCATTAGCCAACCCAGAACCCCCAGGGGGATACCTACTGTCGAACCAAGTCCCGCAGGTTCCCTCTTACCTGCTCCACGCCGCAGGGTATTGCAAAATGCAAGAGGCCCAGCCTTCCCCCATCTCCGTGGGTATTGTCTTGGACCTTCAGGGACCGGGGTCCTGTGTTAAGGAACCCACACCCCTGGTCCTATATAGCATCCTGGCATCAGTAGCGTTTAGTTCTTGGAAGAGACTAAGGCACTGGAGCCCAGAATCCAGCCCTCCAAGGAGAGGCATTATAGGCACAACCCCACTCCAGCAGGGCCCGGGTACCGTACATCTTGGCTCTGAAGCACTTCGGACGGATCCGGCTAGCTATCCTGGGTCCCGAGACCTCCGAGGGACAGCTAGACGTGACCAACACCTAAGACACTGGCGAAAAAACTGAAGCACTCCCAGTGGGAGGGGGTTATATAGGGAGGAAACTTCCTGTGAAATTGATTACACCAGTGTCCACACCTGAAGGTACCCATATAACCCAAGTGTAATGGCTATGCGCTCTGTGTCCCGTGATGTACGATAAAGAAAACGTTGTTTTTTACTTCACAGAAAACGTCGTTTTTTTCATCACAAAGTGATCGTGTGTACGCGGCATAAGATCTCTGAAGAGGACACATGGCCATGATTTAAAATTGGTTAAAACAAGATTTTATCTTAAAACTGTAAAAGGGATTCTTTACTGTTAAAGCAGTGCAAAAGAGGAACTCCCTCCCCCATGGCATTAGATGAGAGGTGACAAAATGTTGATATCTTCCTCAGTGAACACAATACACAGGACAATGGAAATTGTTACATTTGATAGAAGGTTGTTGGAGGGTTTTTCTGATCTCCAATATGGGGTAAGGATGTTTTTTTCACCCTCTATTCATGTCGGGCTTTTTGCCTTCCTCTGGATCTAATGCCGTGTACACAAGACCGGTTTTCATGACAAGAAAAATGCAATTTTTTAAATCTGTCATTAAATACGATCATGTGTAGGCTCCAGGGCATTTTTATCAACGCGAAAAAATGGGCATTAGACATTTAGAACCTGCTCTATTTTTTCTCGTCGTTTTTCTTGTCGTGAAAAACGGTCGTGTGCAGGCTTTAACATCGGGGGGAAAAAACGTGCATGCTCAGAAGCAAAAAAAAAAAGGAAATTTTCATAATCAGCTCAAAGAGTGGCATCATTCGAATGGAACTTTCCCTTTATAGTGCCGTTATACGTCATGGCGCTTTGCTTGAGCATTTTTTATCACAATTGCGTATATGCAAGGCAGGCTTTGAGAGGAATCGCATCAAGAAAAATGTAATTTTTTTCCCCATGACATGAAAAACAGTCGTGTGTACGCGGCATGACACATATAACTCACACACAAAGGTTGAACTTCATGGACATGTGTCTCTTTTCAACCTTGTCTACTATAAAACTTTGAATGCATCGCCTATTTTCACAAACGTCATATTGTGTTAAATCCCCATGAGACCCAACTCCATGCAGTAAAGAAATCTACCCTGCAGTGGGGCCAGGCCCGTCGGAACAGGACAGGCAAAACAAGCAACTGCTGGGGGCTCCGAGCTGGCCGGGGGCCCCCAGCAGCCACTTGCTATAAGCGCTGCAGCCTGTATCGTAGGCTGACCAGACGTCCCCGGAGGAAGTTTGTCCCCGCTTTGCAGGGTCGGGGAAGTCCGGTCACTGACAGATCGAGGGAACAGACTGATTACGGGCCAGTGGCTGCAGCGGAGTGGAGTGAGTGTCTCTGACACGCCTCTCACACAGCCCAGCGAGTTCACTCCCCCCTCCCTGCATCGAACAGGAGACACGATGCACACAGCTCCTCCTCCTCCGTGTCTGCCCGATTCCCCGCCCACTCTCCTATCCCGATGTACAGCTGCATGCAGGAGAGAGAGGGAGAGATATGAAGAACCGCAGTCCTGGCTGCTACACATTCCAAGCTGTGTGAATGATGTCTGAGCCCCCAGCTTCCAGCCTTGTCCATCCAATGAGTGAGCTCTGCATTTACACTTTGTTCAGTGAACTGTCCCTATCTCCCTCCCTTCTCTCCTCTATCACCCCCCTTATTGTTCCATTTAGAACTTTTATGCAGCAAATACTTTGATTGTTTTTTTTTTTTTACAATCAGTACACCAGTAAATCTCCAAGTGGATGGGAGAATTCTCCCACTTTGCACCAATGGCTGAACAGTCAGGATTTCGGTCCTACCCCTGTAATTGACAGCGCTGGTCTCTGTCTCTATGGCAGAACATTAGGACACAGTGCTGGTTATGTTATGGGGCTGATAGGCATGTGTACAGAGCGCAAGTATAATTGGCTATAGGCAGGCTATGTGTACTGTTGGGAACATTTCCATTTACTTCCTGTCACAAGGATGCAACAGGAAGTGAAAGGAACTCATAAAGTGAGGGAAATTCACCTCTAGGGCCCGTGAAAAGCAATCCACTTTGAATCATTCTTCATAGGGCATTTGGCAGGTGGCGAGGCATTATGTCACTTTCTCACTGCTTGATTTAACCCTGTAAATGTCGCACTAGTGTGCTGCAATCACATGCATTGCATTCGGTTGTGGGGCAGTTGCGGCACTCCCCTTTAGACTTGCATTGGTTGGTAACACCCACCTAATGTGACATGCTATTTAATTTTTGCCATGGCATTGGTACAGCTCTGAGCAGACAGACTAGCAGGCTCAAGGGCCTGGTTTTACCATCCCCCAGCTGCACATGTGAATGAAGCCTTAAGCCCCTTTCACATGGGTCCAGAGAAGAGCAGGCAGATTACATATTTGTGAAAGCTTAGGGCTCATACACACGAGACGCTGGTAAACTCGAGTTCAGAGGCATTTGGGCATTTTTTTCAACTGCCCCTTAACACATTTAATGTTATCCTTTGTGTCCATGCACACAATCACGTTTTTTTGAGGTTAGAGGCAGTTGAGTTTAGGCTTTTGGCGTTTTCGCGTTTCGGACGCAAAACGCAGCTAATCGCGGCAAAACGCGGTACCGGCGTTTTGCCGCGATTTCGTTTATAGGCGTTTTTAAAGGTGACCTATTTTTTACATTAGAAATCTCAAAAATGATGGCAAATGATGAAAAAACATAAAAAAATCTAAACGACTAATTGCTTGCATTGCATTGCCGACAATCCACAACTTGTGGCAGGTGACGTGGCCAGGTGATGTGACAGGTGACGTGGCCAGTGGACAATCCACAACTTGTGGCAGGTGACGTGGCCAGGTGATGTGGCAAGTGGGCAATCAAATTTCGAATTTTTAAAAAAATTATTTTGCATTTGAAAATTTTGAAATTTGAAAATTTTGAAATTCGAAAATTTTGACATTCGAAATATGCAAAATTCGAAATATGCAAAATTCGAAATATGCAAAATTCGAAATATGCAAAATTCGAAATATGCAAAATTCGAAAAATTCGAATTTCCAAATCTCGAAAATTGAAAAAAATCTCTGTGCCATCAACGGATGAGTCCAATAGTGACGAGCTCTGCCAACGGATCTCTCCCGTAGATTGCGATGGCGTTGAAGCCTCAGCAAGAGCAACGTATGGACAATTTCTTGGCATATATTCAATATGGGATCCATGTCAAAAAAGAAGAAACAAATGAAAGTATGCAAGTCTGCATATGAAAGTCTGCTGCTGCTGCTCTCTCTGTTGAAAATGGCAGAAATAGTTAAAAATATATAGCTTTCAGAGCTTTGGGAGGGTCTACAATGTATGCTATAAACGCTGATAGCCGCAAACGCAGTAAAATGCGGCAAAACGCAGAGAAATTCGCGGCAAAAACCGGCGTTTTAAACGCCGGTTTTTGCTTTTGAAAACGTGAGTTTAGATGTGTTGGCATTTGCTTCTCGTGTGCATGGGGCCTTAGTATCTATGCTGTGGTTCATGTAGGCTTTGCGTGCAGGGAGGGTTGGGGGGCCTCCATGTCCAATTTGCTTGGGGCCCCCAAATTCCTTGGCCCCTTGGTTCAAAAAGCAGAGTGGTAGAGGAATATGGAATAATATGTACCTTATTCTACCCTCTGGCAGGATTCAGAGCTTTCCTTTTCTATTTGATGCTCCAGCTTATGAGTGATCCCTCACCATCCCCCACCTACAATGTAGGACCATTAGCTCTGCATTGTACTTTATTACATCATTGTGTGACTGTCTGCCAGAGCCAATCCCACAGCTCTGCTCAAGACTCATCCCTCTTATACAATGACAATGCGGTTCTGGCCCCTATAGTCTGTCTCCACTCTTTGTGGATCCTATCATTGTCAGCAAGCCAGGATTGGGGAAATGTGTAAAGGAAGGTTGGTTCTTGGATGGAGACATTGTTCTATGCAGTCATTATGTTGACAATAAACATAACAAGGGGAGGGAAGAGTGGAGTGCGGCCGATACATTATTTCATATGTCTGGCAGAGTGCTTGAGACACGAGGCTTTGGGGGATCAGTGACACAGATGAAGGGATCCTGCCAGAGTGAGACACGAAGGAAATATTATTCCCTTAATAGAAAACACAGCCCCACTTTTACATTAGGCTCCATTCACACCTCAGCGATACATAATCTGAGGCGGAGTCAAAGCAATTATGCCCAGGATTCAATATTGCGGCAAATTGTGGGATGCTTGCATGGGCGTCCACTGAAATTTTTTCGGGGGGGGGGGGCGTTTCGGCAGCAGCCGCATTAAACCCTTTCTTTGACCGCTAGCAGGGATTAAACGTGTCCCCCCCCCCATGTTGGGATGTAAAAACACCCCACTGTACCCCCTGCATCTTTCAATATCTCTTTGTCACTACTGTGTACCTCCTCTCCACAACTGCACCTCTGGCCCCCTTTACATTACACAGCACCCTGCACCTCTGGACCCCTTTACATTACGCAGCACCATGCATCACTGGACCCCTTTACATTACACAGAACCCTGCATCACTGGACCCCTTTACATTACACAGAACCCTGCATCACTGGCCCCCTTTACATTACACAGCACCCTGCATCACTGGACCCCTTTACATTACACAGCACCCTGCATCACTGGCCCCCTTTACATTACACAGAACCCTGCATCATTGGCCGCCTTTACATTACACAGCACCCTGCATCACTGGCCCCCTTTACATTACACAGCACCCTGCATCACTGGACCCCTTTACATTACACAGAACCCTGCATCACTGGCCCCCTTTACATTACGCAGCACCCTGCATCACTGGACCCCTGCATCCCAGGGGGATTAACAGCGGTATGCGGCGGCATCATATATACAGGTATTGGGGACAGGACATGGCTACAATATGGGGGGGTGAGTATTCTATTTTAGTATTGGGGATATTTGCGGGAGTACAAGTACTCCCGCAAATACTCGGCATCGGTATCGGGACAACCCTAATTTATTTGCTAGAAAATTACATAGAACCCCAAAACATTATATATGCTTTTTTAGCAAAGACCCTAGAGAATACAATGGCGGTCGTTGCAACTTTTTATCGCGCATGGTATCTGCACAGCAATTTTTCTAACGCATTTTTTTGGAAATAAAACAGTTTTGTGCTTTAAAAAAAAAAAAAAAAAAAAAAACAGTAAAGTTAGCCCAATGTTTTTGCATAATATGAAAGATGAAGTTACACCAAGTAAATAGATACCCAACATGTCACCCTTCAATATTGCACAGGCTTGTGGAATGGCGCCAAACTTCGCTACTTAAAAATCCCCATAGGCGACGCTTTGAATGTTTTTACTGGTTACATCTTTTTAGTTGGAGAGGAGGTCTAGGGCCAAAATGATTGCTCTTGCTCTAACGTTCGCAGCGATACCTCACATGTGTGGTTTGAACACCGTTTTCATATGTGGGCGGGACTTGCATGCACGTTCGCTTCTGTATACGAGCACGCGGGAACAGGGGCGCTTTAAAAAAAAAATTTATTGTTCATTTTACTTTATTTATTTTAGTTTGACACGTTTTTCCCCAAAAATAAATGTTTTTATTACTTTAATTCCTATTACAAGGAATGTAAACATACCTTGTAATAGGAATATAGCATGACAGGTCCTCTTTACAGTGAGATTTGGGGTCAATAAGACCCTACATCTCACCTCTAGGTTGGGAAGCTTGGAAAAAAAAAAACGATCCTGGCTTCGATCGTAGCGGTGAGTCGGAAGAAGCACCGGAGGGCGAAGGGAGGGGGGACATCCCCTTTTGCCTCCCGTAAGAACGATCAAGAGGTGGAACAGCCGCCATGATCGTTCTTATGGTGTAGAGCAGGGGTGGCCAACCAGTGGCCCGCGGAGCCCTCTGATGTGGCCTGCGACCTCCTGCTCTGGACTGGTGGGTTGGCAAGCCCAGATCGCAGGTTGCTGACCCGCCATATCGCAGCATTAGTGTTGTAAATGAAGCTGGCGGTAGAGGAAGAAAGTAGCTGCGGAGCAGAGCCCCATAAGCATTTTTTTTTTTAGGGGTCCGGAGGTCCCCAGGGCCCCAGACAGCAACTCCTACTTTTTTTATTTATTTTTTTTATAAAAAAAATATGTTTATATATATATATATATATATATATATATATATATATATAATTATTATTAAAGGGCCCAGAGGTCTCCAGGGCCCCTGGATGGCAACCCCCCCTTTTTTTTATAAAAACAAAATACACATTATATATTGTAGTAGTCTGGTACCCCAGGGATGTGGTGACTCAGGGTTCTCAGCCGGTCTGGTTGAGGGGCTCCAGGAAACTAGTAATTTACAGAGGAAACTGGCGTTTCAGTTTTCTCATTTTAGTAAAGACCACTTTGGGATCTGGAGCCCGGGGATTTCAAAGAGATCGTGGTGGGATGAAATCCCCAGTCCTGAGTCCAGGTTTTCAAGGTTTCCAGCACACAGACTGGTCAGGTATGTGCTGGCCTACTTATGGACACCTGACAATGATTCTGGGCTCCGCCCTCCCGAGGAGACCAGGCATGCAAGGGAGTGAGAGGAAGGTGAAGCAGTGGCTGTTACTGTCTCTGTGTGAGGATAGACGCTGTACGCGTTGAAGGGCTATTGAAGCCGTGTGCAACCAGGACCATGAGTCTGGAGGTGATGGTTTGAGAAACCAGTACCTGTAGCCGCAGTGCTGTTAAAGAGAGGCCAGGTGGGCTGTTATTTTCAGTTGTTGATGAATAACGTTTAAACCCCTGCGTGGGATTCCTCAATGGACTGTTTTTGTTTCGTTTTCCTCATCTAATAAACGTGGGCTACCAGGCCCTTAACACTATATGCCTGTTTGGTGTGGACTCACTACCCAAAAACGCATCTGCCACAAGAGCTAAACACCCCCAATATTACAATATATATATATATATATATATAATAATTATTAAAGGGCCCAGAGGTCTCCAGGGCCCCTGGATGGCAACCCCCCCTTTTTTTTATAAAAACAAAATACACATTATTATATATATATATATATATATATATATATATTATATATATATATATAAAAAATGGGGGGGTTGCCACATGGGCAATATATATATATTTTTATTAAAGGGCTCAGAGGGCCCCATGTGGCAACCCCCCCCCCCATTTTTTTTTTTATAAATGTTTATTTTTTTATTTTTGTTTATATTTTTTATTAAAAGGCCCAGAGGTCCCCAGGGCCCCCGGATGGCAACCTTCCTTTTTTATGTATTTTTTTTATAAATGTTTATTTATTTATTTATTTAGGGGTCTGGAGGTCCCCAGGGGCCCGGAGGCCCCTAGGGCCCTGGACAGCAACCCCCACTTATATATATTATTAAAGGGCCCAGAGGTCTCCAGGGCCCCCGGATGGCAACCCCCCCTTTTTTTTTATAAAAATGTTTTACATTTTCTTTATATTTTTTATAAATGTTTTTTTTTATTAAAAGACCCAGAGGTTTCTTTTCTCTTTTTATTGAAGGGCCCAGAGATCCCCAGGGCCCCGGATGGCTACCCCCTTTATTTATTTATTTTTATATATATATATATATATATATATATATATAAAAAATTTTTTTGTAAAGGCCCCCCTGCTTCTCAATTTGCGGCAGCCACCCCGCTTCTTAATTTTAGGTGGCAGCACTCCCCCCCGGTTCTCTGCGCCAGGGGGCCCATGCCTTAAGCTGTGTAAGGGGCCCCAAAATTCCTGATGGCGGCCCTGCGCATGGATTCTGTGGGACTTTCCGCTTCTTCCCTCAGTCCCGTAAAAGGGTTAATTTTCCCGCACTGCAAATAGGAGGCAGTACGGAAGCAGGAGGAACCGGAGCGATGTGTGGATGACTGTGGCTGCTGAAGGGAAGAAAGCCGACAGCCGGGCTAATGACAGGCGAGAGTCACCCCCCGCTCAACAACTTTAATGCCCCCCCGCTCAAAACCTCCCCCAGCAGAGGGGGACAGATGAGAGTCACCCCCCCCCGCTCAACAACTTTATTGTCCCCCCCACTCAACAACTTTAATGCGCACCCCCCGCTCAACAACTATGATCCCCCTCGCTCCAGGGGGCCCCTTTAACACTCAAGCCCTGGGGCCCCCACCACCCTAAGTCCTGCCCTGCCCATAAGCCAATGCTTTCTCTACAGCGCCGGCTTTTACCACAAGCGGAGTCTATGGCAAAGTTCAGCTAACCCGTAGGATAGACACAGGTGCACTACGCTGCACCCACAGTGTGGGTAAACCGCAGCACATCAGTGTCAAAGCAGTCTTAGGCCCTTTTCACACCATCAGCCCGACCAAATGGGACCCTCAATTTACCTCTATAGAGCGACAGATGTCCGTTTACGCCCACCTACCTCCAATACAAACAGAAGGGAATTCGTCCCCTTCCATCTGGAGGGCCTATAGAGTAACCGTGAACCGTCATCCGCCCCCTTCGTTCATTGTGGCCCGCTACTGGTTACTAAGTTGCTTAAGTGGTCCTTGCTCTTCAAAAGGTTGGGCACCCCTGGTGTAGAGAATCGCCGGCTGAAAAAAATGATATGTGAATGATGCCTGTAGCTGCACCCATCATTCAGATATCCCTGCACAAAGTCAAGGACGTCATATGACGTGGGCGGGAAGTGGTTAAAACGCATTTTTCCCCCAGAGTATTTTCTGGGTATTGCAGAGTATTGTGCAGGGGGTATTGCAAAGTATTGCGCAGGGGGTACTGCAGAGTATTGCGCAGGGGGTACTGCAGAGTATTGCGCAGGGGGTACTGCAGAGTATTGCGCAGGGGGTACTGCAGAGTATTGCGCAGGGGGTACTGCAGAGTATTGCGCAGGGGGTACTGCAGAGTATTGCGCAGGGGGTACTGCAGAGTATTGCGCAAGGGGATATTGCAGAGTATTGCGCAAGGGGGTATTGCAGAGTATTGCGCAAGGGGGTATTGCAGAGTATTGCGCAAGGGGGTATTGCAGAGTATTGCGCAAGGGGGTATTGCGCAAGGGGGTATTGCAGGGTATTGCGCAAGGGGGTATTGCAGAGTATTGCGCAAGGGGGTATTGCGCAAGGGGGTATTGCAGAGTATTGCGCAAGGGGGTATTGCAGAGTATTGCGCAAGGGGGTATTGCAGAGTATTGCGCAAGGGGGTATTGCAGAGTATTGCGCAAGGGGGTATTGCAGAGTATTGCGCAGGGGGTATTGCAGAGTATTGCGCAGGGGGTATTGCAGAGTATTGCGCAGGGGGTATTGCAGAGTATTGCGCAGGGAAGGAAGAGTATTGCAGGGGTTAATGCAGGGATGGATGGATCTGTGACTGCAATAGTCACAGATCCAGCCACAGCGCTGCTGACACCCGCACTTCCCCCTCTCACACTGTACCGCTTGGTACAGAGAGAGGAGGGAGGAACCGGCATCATCAAATGACGCCGGTTTGTTTACATGTGATCGCTCCGTCATTGGAAGGAGCGATCACGTGGTAAACAGCTGCTATCAGCGGCAATTTACCACGATCCGTGATCCTCCGGACCCGGCGATCACGGACTTCCCGTGTGCGCGCCCCAGGGGGGCGGGAGAGCGACTCTGGGGGGACGTTATACAACATCCACCCAGAGTTAAGGAACCACCTTGCCGCCGTTATTTGCTGGGAATTAGTGTGAGAGAAAATTCTGAGGAGATCTGATGACTGTTTATATTCTCTCTTCTAGGATCAGTGAGAAATACTTGTCAGTGGAATCGAGAAGAAAACTAAAAAATCTGGAAAAGCTCCGACCAGGACTGAAGATTTCTATAATATGACCCCGGAGGAGGAGACTCAGCTATGGCTGTAAATGGAGGAGGGGGGAGGGGACATTTGTGTGAATGGAGGAGGGGGAAGGGGGACATTGCTATGACTGTAGGTGGGGGAGGGGACATTGCTGAGGAGGGGGAGCCATCAGAAGATCGATTAGCCTGAGAGTGGAAAAATCCGGGGACAGAGGAGCCCTGAAGAATGCTGGGGGCCCCAATGGGGGAGGGGAGGGGAGATTCTGATCATATCACACAGTCTATGTATTCATCATTACACACACAGCAGGGATTGGGGTCACATCCGAGGGACATTCAGGGGCTTTCATGTCATTTTATGATGTAATAAATAAAGTTTCATTTGAACTTTTACTCCTCAGATCCTGACTGGTGATACTTTGTAATATAAACACATTTATCATCTCCCTGTAAAGTCACATGGGACACAATTTTGCATTGAAGTCTATGGGACACGTCACACCATTACCGGCACGTTTTTTGACCAACAAATCACAGATAATTCAATTTTTTTGGCCGATAATTTTCAGCGGCTGATAGATTGGCGCATTCCTAATTTATATCCTGATAAAATAAATTTCCATCATAAAATAAATCTTTGATTCCCATGAAATATTTTCTCACAATAAAGTACAAAACACATTTCCTTCGGGGGAATTTTATAAAACATTTCTTATAGGAATGTCAGGAGGATTTGTGAGGCCAAACAAAGTACATTGTAATTATTGTAACACATGAGTGTCTGTGTTGTCGGCTCCATCTAGTGGCCAAAGTGTAGTATTGTTTTCTGAAATATTTCATTTGGAAAATTATTCCACATTTTGGCTTCTAGGTGGCGCTCATGATACAGGAATTAATCTACACTATATTACCAAAAGAATTGGGACGCCGGCCTTTACACACACACATGAACTTTAATGACATCCCAGTCTCAGTCCCTGGGACTCAATATTGGGTTGGCCCCGCCCTTTGCAGCTATAACACCTTCACCTCTTCTGGGAAGGCCGTCCACAAGGTTTAGGAGTGTGTCTATGGGAATGTTGGACCATTCTTCCAGAAGAGCATTTGTGAGGTCAGGCACTGATGTTGGAGGAGAAGGTCTGGCTTGCTGTCTTCGCTCTAATTCATCTTAAAGGTGTTCTATCGGGTTGAGGTCAGGACTCTGTGCAGGCCAGTCAAGTTCCTCCACCCCAAACTCACTCCTCCATGTCTGTATGGAAATTACTTTGTGCACTGGTCCAAATCATTTGGTGGGGGGGGGGGGAGAGGACTTTGGTGTGGGAAGGGAGGGGAGGATTATAGTGTTGGAGGGGGAGGGTGATTATGGTGTGGGGAGGGGGAATTATGGTGTGGAAGGGGAGGGATTATGATGTGGGAGGGAAGGGGGATTATAGCGTGGGAGGAAGATTATAGTGTTGGAGGGGAGGGGGGATTATAGTGTTGGAGGGGAGGGGGGATTGTGGTGTGAGGGGATTATGGTGTGGGAGGGGGGATTATAGTGTGGGAGGGGGGGATTATGATGTGGGGGGAAGCTTATGGTGTGGGGGGAAGGGGGATTATAGTGTTGGAGGGGAGGGGGGATTGTGATGTGGGAAGGGGGGGGGGATTATCGTGTGGGAGGGGGGGGATTATGATGTGGGAGGGGAGGGGGATTATAGCGTGGGAGGGGAGGGGGATTATAGCGTGGGAGGGAGGGGGGATTATGGTGTGGGGAGGGGGGATTATGGTGTGGGGAGGGGGGATTATGGTGTGAAAGTGGGATTGTGGTGTGGGGAAGGAGATTATGGTGTGGGGGGAGGGGGATTATAGTGTGGAGAGGGGGGGTTATGGTGTAAGAGTGGGATTATGGTGTGGGGGGGATTATGGTGTGGGGTTGTTCCTCAGGGGTTGGGTTTGGCCCCTTAGTTCCAGTGAAGGGAACTCCTAAGGCGTCGGCACACCAAGACATTTTGGACAATTTCATGCTCCTAACTTTGTGGGAGGAGTTTGGGGGGGATGGCCCCTCCCTGTTCCAACATGACTGCCCACCAGAGTACAAAGCAAGGTCCATAAAGACATGGAGGGGCGAGTCCTGTGCTGTAATCACCGGGAGTGACATCATCACGGCTCCGCCCACTCACATGACGTGAAGTGTGAACCCGGACAGAAGAGCGGGTGAAGATGGAAGTCCTGTCAGTGGTGACATCACAGAGGGCTTCATTCTAAGGGGAGTGTCACTTAATGTGCTGTCATGTGATGCATACTAGCACATTATGACATTGCCTTGCAGGTTTTAAAAAAAAAAAGGCAGCGGTTTAAAAACTGACCACACTAAGCAGGAGAGCACACCATGGTCAGTTCTCTAGCTATGCTGGGAACTCAGTGTGCTCTCGTCCAATGATCAGACTTATCCTGACATGCCCCCCTGCACAGTCATACACTTGGAAGACCAGTGTGCTGCCGCTTCCCTCCCCCAGCTCTTATGCAGCCAATCACAGAAGAGATGTGATCACTTATAAGTTATAAATAAAGATATTTAGAAAGTTTTTTTTAGATCTTTACAAAAATGTTTTGCATTTCATTTCTATCCGAACGGTTCCATCGCCGACAATAGGATGCGACTTGTCATGCGATTTGTAACTGTGTAATTGCATGAGAAGTCGCACCGGTGTGATCGGGGGCTTAGGCTCCAGTCACATCTCTGCATGCTGCTTTTCAGCATCTCTGCCGCGCTTTCTGTGTTTTTTTACTGCAATTTGCATTTTTCGTTGTTTCTTTTTGATTTGTTGTCGGGCAGATTTAAAAAAAAACGCAAATCGTAACCAAAAAACGCAAACAAGCATTTAACCCCTTGCTGCCCCGCCCTATAACAAAAGGATGGCGGCAAAGTGGTTTCAATATCCTGAGTGGGCCTCGTGTGACGTCCTCAGGATATTGAGCCGCCGCCCCTCCCCCCGGGGACACGCATCGCGACGATCGTTTCAGGCTGTCAGTGTGACTCCCCACTACACCGATCTAGGTGAAGAGTCCGACGGAGACGCTTTACCACGTGATCAGCCGTGTCCACGATGTAAACAGGAAAAGCCGGTTATCGGCTTTTCCTCACTCGTGTGTCAGACGTGAGTAGAGGAGAGCCGATCGGCTGCTCTTCTGACGGGGGGGGTTTGTGCTGATCGATTACCAGAGCACCCCCCCCCCCCGAGGATGCCCACACACTAGACCACCAGGGATGCCAGTGCCCACAATGGGCATCACTGATTGGCAGGAATTGTTTGGCACCGATTGGCATCCACAAGTACAATACAGTATATCAATGCCCATCTGTGCCACCTATCAGTGCCCATCCGTGCCGACCATCTTTGCCGCCTGTGCCCATCTGTGCCGCCTATCTGTGCCCATCAATTCCACCTCATTGGTGCCCATCTGTGCCGCCCATCCGTGCCGCCCATTTGTGCTGCCTGTGTCCATCTGTGCCGCCCATCCGTGCTGCCTGTGCCCATCCGTGCCGCCCATCCGTGCCGCCTGTGCCCATCCGTGCCGCCTGTGCCCATCCATGCCGCCCACCCATGCCGCCCATCAATTCCACCTCACCGGTGCCCATCAGTGAAGGAGAAAACTTATTTACAAAGTTTTGAAACAAAAAACACACATTGTTGTTTTTCTAAATTTTCGGTCTTTTTTTTTTTATTAGCCGAATATAAACCCCTCCCCCGAGGTGATGAAATACCACCAATAGAAATCTCTACTTGTGGGAAGAAAATGATAGAAATGTAGTTTGGTTGCAGTGCAGCACGACCGCGTGATTGTCATTCAAAGTGCGACAGGGCTGAAAGCTGAAAATTGTCCTGGGCGGGAAGGTGTATAAGAGCCCCGCCCCCCCGGTATGGGAGGGGTTAAACAAGTCGCTGAGGGCGGGTCACACTGGATGTGCTGCGAATTCACAGCGAGTTTCCCACCAATCCGCATCCAAGCCTCGGATCGCACCGAATGCGACTTTCAGCTGAACGCGCATGATTTCACACCGGCATTTCCGTGCGACTTTCGGGGCGATCTGAGAGACGTCTCTGCGGCTTCATGCACAGATCTCTATGGAAATCACCAGAAGTAGCGCAGGAACCGCTCTTGAGATTCGGATGGGGCCGCTGTCGGCGATAGGCTGCGATTTGGCGTGACAAAGCGGCCCGATGTGAACGGGGGATAAATCGCAGAGCTGTTCATGTGAACGGATTGTGGAGTGAATGTTAAGGTAACGACGTCCCGCAATCGCTTTGTAAAACGCAGTGAACACGCATGCGATGCGATTCTGGTGCAGACAATAAAAGGGTCCTGCACGAGTTTGGTGTGAATGTGATGGGAATTCAGCGGTACGGTTTGTGTGGATGAAGTCGCATCGCACAGAAATCACATGCGATCTGCACAGAAACGTGGTGCAAATCACATGCGATGTCTGGCATCACAGCGGTGTGATCCCCCGGGGGCTAAACAATGTTCTGCAGAAAGCATGGAAATCGCATCGGTGTGATTGGAGCCTCACACAAGGATTTATCCCGGGATCACACATATGTGATGTCAGAGATCGCATGCGATTCGCATCGCTGTACAGATCACATGCCATGTCTGTGCGATGCGACTTCAGACACACATTTCTATTTCTGAACTCGCATCGGATTCGCACTAAAATGCTGCAGGAACCTCCCCCCCGCACTGGAATCGCATCGCATGGTGTGAACAGCGATTCCTGTCCGATATCACAGTCACACTGCGATCCGATCCAGGGGGGCGGGGCGTTATCTTTGTAGTGACACCCACAGAGGTTGGCAGAGGGCGGTGTGACCTGCCTGCGGGGAGATGCGATTCGGGAACCGGCGCTGGAATCGCACTCATTCCCACATCACATATGTGTGACCCCCGGGCTCAAGAAATAACACAAAACTCATTTATAGTGTGTCAGCGTGCGACAAATCGCACATGTGGTATGACTCCTCCCCCGACTACCATCTGCACCGCCCCCGACTACCATCTGCACCGCCCCCGACTACCATCTGCACCGCCCCCGACTACATTACTGCTTGTATTCCACATAAAGGAGACGCACTGAACACGCCGAGCCACGCCCCTTTCATCCCATCCAGAGACCAACGTTCCCTCCGTCTCTTCCCGGGACACCGAGGAGCAGAGGAGCGGATAATACACGTGTGCAACTCCATCGCTACTAATCCCTTCTCTACGTAACTCTACAAACTCTACCTCCCACTTTTTATTTCACAAATTCAAAATAATACATTATAGGGATTGGAATTACCTTAATAATGTGTCTGTTAGTATTAGCATGAGTAGTAGTAGTAATAGTAGTACTAGGAGGAGTATTATCTGTAATCACATGATTAGTAGTAGTATGGAGTACTAATAGTTGTAGTAGTAATAATAGTAGTATGGGTAGTAAAAGTAATAAAAGTAAAAGTAGTAGTATTATGAGTAAGAGCATTAGTAGTAGTACGAGTAATAATACTAGTAGTAGTATGAGTAATAGCATGAGTAGCAGTAGTAGGAATAATACCATTAGTAGTAGTATGAGGAGTAGTATTAGGAATAAGAGCATAAGTAGTAGTAGTAATAGTATGAGGAGTAGTAGTAGTATGGGTAGCAGTAGTGTGAGTGAGTAGTAGTATGAGTAGTACGAGGAGGAGTATTATGAGTAATAACATAAGTATTAGTAGCATAAGTAGTAGTAGTAATAGTAGTACTAGGAGGAGTATTATGAGTAATACCATGAGTAGTAGTAATATGATTAGTAGTAGTATGAGTACTAATAGTTGTAGTAGTAAAAATAGTAGTATGGGTAGTAAACGTAGTAGTATGCGTAAGAGTAGTAGTGGAGTATGAGTAGTAGTAGTATGAGTAATAGCATGAGTAGTAGTGGGAGTAATACCATTAGTAGTACGAGTAGTAGTAGTATTATTAGTAATAGCAAGAGTAGTAGTATTATGAGTAATAGCATTAGTAGCAGTAGTAGGAATAATACCATTAGTAGTAGTATGAGGAGTAGTATTAGGAGTAAGAGCATGAGTAGTACAAGTAAAAGTAGTATGAGGAGTAGTATTATCAGTAGCAGTAGTGTGAATGTGTAGTAGTAGTATGAGTAGCAGTTGTGTGAGTGAGTAGTAGTAATAGGAGTATGAGTATCATGAGTAATAGCATGAGTAGTAGTAATAGTAGTACTAGGAGGAGTATTATGAGTAATACCATGAGTAGTAGTATGAGTACTAATAGTTGTAGTAGTAATTATAGTAGTATGGGTAGTAAAAGTAGTAGTATGCATAGTAGTATTATAAGTAAGAGCATGAGTAGTAGTACGAGTAATAATACTAGTAGTAGTAGTAGTGAGAGTGAGTAGTATGAGTAATAGCATGAATAGTAGTAGTAGGAGTAATACCATTAGTAGTACGAGTAGTAGTAGTAATATGAGTAATAGCATGAGTAGCATTAGTAGGAATAATACCATTGGTAGTAGTATGAGGAGTAGTATTAGAAGTAAGAGCATGAGTAGTATTAGTACAGGTAATAGTAGTAGTAGTAGGAGGAGGAGTAGCCATATGAGTAGTATTATTATGAGCATGAGTAGTAGTAGTAGGAGTAATAGTATGAGTAGTAAGTAGTAGTGTGAGTAATAACATGAGTAGAAGTAGTATGAGAAGTATTATGAGTAATAGTACGAGTACTAGTATGTGCAGTAATAGTAATATGAGTAATGGCATGAGTAATAGCATGCATAGTAGTATAAGGAGTAGTAGTAGCATGAGCAGTAGTGTGAGGAGTAGTAGTAGTATAAGGAATAAATAGTAGTAGCATGAGTAATATCATGAGTAGTAGTATGAGAAATAGCATGAGTAGTAGTAATAGAATGAGTAGTAGTATAAGGAGTAGTAATAATATGAGTAATAGCATGAGTAGTAGTATCATGAGGAGTAGTAGCATGAGTAGTAGTATAAGGAGTAGTAGTAATACGAGTCATAGCATGAGTAGTAGTATAAGGAGTAGTATTAAGAGTAATAATATGAGTAATAGCATGAGTAGTATTAACACCCTAACAGAAATAACGAATCCTCATTTTACACCAACAACACACAATAATAAAGAGATGAGTTGTGATGGGAAAGGTGAGGAGAATTATGTGTGGGGGAGGGGAGGAAGTCACAAATAATACAACAGGTGAGAGTTTTCTCTATTGGATAATAAAATGCCAAAGCAGAAAATTTCTGTATAAAACGTGCAAATCTCACATAAACCCTGAAAGTGGCCCCTCTCAGGTGTAGGTGCCGCCTAAGGGCCCTTCACATAGCGCTGCACTCTGAGGAGTGACCCACATTCACATCGCTCTTCAGAGGTCATGTGATGATTGGACCCCACATCCTCATACATTACACATGGGTGCAGAGCAGTCCTATGAATGGGTGGTGTTTGGTGGAGGTGAGCGGGGGGAGAGGGAGGGGAGGACTCTATTGGCTGTGATGTCATTACACTGATTACCGGAATAAATTACTAAACTCTTTTTTTTTAAACCACAAACATCTCATTCTTCCCTCCTCTGCAGTTGTTTTTACACAGAGTGGCCCCGATCCTCCTCTTCTGAGGTCCCTCAGCATCACTCCTGGCTCCTCCTCTTCGAGGGCCCCATGAGAGAGCCGCTCTCCCCTGGTACACACTCCCGAGTCGCGCTTCGTCTATTAACACAGACGGCAGGACTCAGCCCCGCCCCCGGCGTCATTGGATTTGACAGCAGTGGGAGCCAATGGCTGTGCTGCTATCAATCTATCCAATCAGGACACGAGACACCAGCTAGAGCCGTTGTGCTGATCCCCGGGGGGAGAACGGCCGGCTCAGGGGGGGGGGGGGGGGTGCATGACAGAAGGTTCTTCACCTTAACCACATAAAGTGGGTGTAACCCTGATGATGTCACAATGTAGAGAATAAGATTTCCTATCATCTGTGCCCAGTCTCACCACACAGATAATCCAGCGCTGAGCAATCCTCTTTTATTGTTCAGTGAAATAAAACAGACTTACAGATTAGAAACCTCAGTCCGTTCCGCCCCCCTGGCTGTGAGTGACGGGTGATTTACATCTCTCATGCACTAGCCTGGAGACAGGCATTATTATATAATCCCCCCCCCCCCCCCCCACTCCTTTTCTGAAGTCATGTGGTCACTTTGACTGGGTGGAAAACAGAAAGTGCAGCGCTAGGATATATATAGAAAAAAGGTGCTGTCATGAGCATAAGACATGCAAAGGTATAGTCCAACAGGACAACAAACGATGTTAGATAATGAGGAAATCAAAACATCACATAGCATATGAGTTAGCCTGGGTTCACACTTGTTCCGACATCGCTCCTACATTGGGAGCTCATGTAGCATGACGTGTGAAAAATCAATGTTTCCCTATGAGAGCCGTCTTAACTGGTCCTACACAAGTCGGTCCGACTTTGAAACTACTCCCTTTACTACTTTGGTCCTACATTGATCCTACTTCAGCCCATTGAATATCATTGAAGTAGGACCAAAGTAGGAGCCTTGTCCTAACCATCCGACTTTTGCCACCTGACATGTGATTACAGCACCAGTAAAAGGAATTTATCTCACTCTGGGATTGTTTTGATTGGTCAAAGAACAAGTCAGTCTATCACAAAGTAGGACCAAAGTAGTATCCTGTTCATGAAAGTAGGATGGATGTAGGATCGATGTAGGACAAATGTCGCAGAGCAAAGTAGGATGAAAGTCGTGTAGTATAGTGTGAACCCAGCCTCATGGTGCATAGAGTCCATCAATGTGATTACAAACAGGTGAAATGAAAACACTGAACTGGTGCAATGAACAGTGTAGGTAGTTCATGGATGTGGTTCCCAATGAATCGAAAACACTGCATGGATGTCACCTGTTGAAATAAATGAAAACAATATATGTAGCTTGTCTGTAGTCTTCAGAGTATCAAAATAGAGAAAATAGGTACTGTTACCAGCTGTGATGGACTTACTCGTTAGTATTAACAGCAAGTCAGACAAGGCGTGGTGGTCTCAGCGGACCCTGGGCTCTGTTTGGGTGAATCTGTAGAGGTAGTCACTCAGGTTGGGATGGTGAATCCAGTCTGGTTGGATATCGCTCCTCCAAATCAGGACCCCAAGTAAATGAGACCACTGGTGAATGACCAGGCTCAAGAGTCAGCTCAGCAGGTATGGATGTATGGAAACAAAAAAGAAAGGCTCCCAATGGTGCAGATCAAAAATAAACCTGTGAAGGCTTTATTTGATGTAAAATAAATAAAATCACGTGATATAGGTAAAAAGCAGTATGGGGTACAAGCGTATAACCCGACGCGTTTCGGCTCAAAGCCATCAACAGGGGCATGTGTCTGTACCCCCACACTGCTAAGTTTAAATACAAAAAATATCCCAAGCTCCTCCCCAGAAAGGGAGGGGACAGGAAATGAACAGTGATGACAGGATGTGATGAAACAGATATTTTAACATACACATTAAATATATATCACACCTGAATCTAACATATATGGACTGTCAACACTAATCAAAACATAAACACCCTGTAAGGTGGAGAAAATGTCATATAAATGATAACAGTTTGTTTATAAAACATGCACTATTGATATGATCTTATATGTGTCTGTAGGAAAAAGTAAAGACATTCGCGCCAGAACATTATTGTCTGTAAGAGACTGAAATCTAACACCAGGGCCATATGTGAACCCCCTTAGTGTTAGGGAGACTGCTAAGGTTAACCCCTAGAAAGAATCGAGCCCAGAGACCATAATAGCAGGTGCATGGTGTCAGTAAAACCGGATGCCTACTTAAATCATAATGCAGGGGACAACCCGTATCAAAACAATAGAAAGGCAAGACTGGGGGCGGGACCAGTGACGCGAGGAGGTAGACAGCCAATCACTCGTGCCAGCGACCAACATCCCAGCACTGTGGAACTACAAGGTCCGACGGCCACTCAGAGAAGGGCGCCGGTAAACGCCGGACCTCAGCAGCCAATCAAGGAGGTAGAGGTAGGACGCGAGGAGGTAGACAGCCAATCACTCGTGCCAGCGACCAACATCCCGGCACTGTGGAACTACAAGGTCCGACGGCCACTCAGAGAAGGGCGTCGGTAAACGCCGGACCTCAGCAGCCAAATCAACTAGGACAGGCGGCGGTGTGTAAGGCAGAGAAGGTGTGTCCGTGGCGGCGTCATCGCCACGGCCGCCCACTCAGATAGGACGAGCACAGCAGTGCCATTACATCCATCACACATCCGCCCTTCTGGTGACGCGGGCGGAAGTGCGCACCACCGCCAATCAGAAGCCAGAAAAAGCCACCAATGGACATAGACGTACGGCGGTGTTGCGCAATGACGTCACGTAACCAGCAACAAAGAGCGTCTCCCGGAACGAGAAACCTGAGTCTGGCCCCAGGGGACACCAAAGTGAGAGTAGGGAGCACGGACTAACCGTGGTGAGAGGTGTAAAATAATATAATTTGGACAAAAATAATGCGTGGGTCAGCCAATATGTCAGATCAGAAAACCCCAATGAAGGCACTATTTGCTCAGTGTACATTTGGATGGGATTAAGCGTCTCAGCCGCCCAAAAGAAGGACGCACGTCCCATCAGAAAGACACTGAAAAAAATGGGGAAGAAAAATGAAAATAAAGAAAAAATGGGAACTGGAATATACAGGTCCTCAACAGCTCACGCCCGATTAATGAAGCAGTTAACGTCCCAATCGACGTTCATGCCATGGGGCGTGTAGCTCTTGAGTTCATGTATCCAATAGGTTTCTAAACGGGAAACACCCCTCGTGCTCGAGTCGCCCCTCCAATGGGGCACGTATTTGTCAATAACTTGAATAGACGAGCCCCTTGGATCTTTTGCGTGGTGTTCCAAATAATGCCTAGAGACAGTATGTTTGGGGCAGCCCTTCCTAATCTTGCCCAGATGTTCATTGACTCTGATGGCAAAGTTTCGAATCGTTCGGCCCACATATTGTAATTTACAGGGACATGTGATGAGGTACACTATGTAGCTAGTGAAACATGTGGTAAACTGTTTCATCTGATAGCTACGATTGGTCACAGTGGAAGTGAAGGTGTCTGTCCTCCGTCGGCCCAAAACATTAATAATGCATGTATTACACTTCCTGCAGGGGTAATAGCCTTTAGTTTCTGGGAAAAATACAACTTTTTTTTGGGGGGGGGGGGGGGGGATCTATGACATTGGGCATAATTTCGCTCTGTATTGATCTAGCTCCCCTAAAGATTATTCCTGCCTTCTTAGGTAGGGAAGGTCCCAAGATTTTGTCACTGCGGAGCACCTTCCAGTGTCTATTGAGGATTTTCTTGATGTCATTGTGTTGAATGGAAAAATCAGTGAAGAAGGGCCATTTAAATCTATCATCTCTAACTTTCTTGGGCTTGTCAACAAGCAGAGATGACCTTTCTATATTAGAAACAGTATTTATGGCCCCTGTATTTAAACTTAGCAGTGTGGGGGTACAGACACATGCCCCTGTTGATGGCTTTGAGCCGAAACACGTCGGGTTATACGCTTGTACCCCATACTGCTTTTTACCTATATCACGTGATTTTATTTATTTTACATCAAATAAAGCCTTCACAGGTTTATTTTTGATCTGCACCATTGGGAGCCTTTCTTTTTTGTTTCCATACATCCATACCTGCTGAGCTGACTCTTGAGCCTGGTCATTCACCAGTGGTCTCATTTACTTGGGGTCCTGATTTGGAGGAGCGATATCCAACCAGACTGGATTCATCATCCCAACCTGAGTGACTACCTCTACAGATTCACCCAAACAGAGCCCAGGGTCCGCTGAGACCACCACGCCTTGTCTGACTTGCTGTTAATACTAACGAGTAAGTCCATCACAGCTGGTAACAGTACCTATTTTCTCTATTTTGATACTCTGAAGACAACAGACAAGCTACATATATTGTTTTCATTTATTTCAACTGGCGCCATCCATGCAGTGTTTTCGATTCATTGGGAACCACATCCATGAACTACCTACACTGTTCATTGCACCAGTTCAGTGTTTTCATTTCACCTGTTTGAAATCACATTGATGGACTCCATGCACCATCACTCATATGCTATGTGATGTTTTGATTTCCTCATTATCTAACATCGTTTGTTGTCCTGTTGGACTATACCTTTGCATGTCTTATGCTCATGACAGCACCTTTTTTCTATATATATCCTAGCGCTGCACTTTCTGTTTTCCAATTGCTACTGACTTTGTTTGTTTGTGTGCTGGCCGCTATATTGTTTTAAAAAAAAATTCTCTTTTTGTTTGTTAGCTAGCGCAGTTGTTTCCCACACATTTCTACACACTTTGACTGAGTGTTGGTCATCATCGCAGAATTCAGGGTAAGAAATACACAGGAGAAAATGCATGTTGACAAGGGGAATGTAGAGGTGGGCGGGGAGTCTACTGACATCATGACTCCACCCACCGATCTCCAGACAACAGACCCGCCCACAGAATCTGCAGTTTTTCAGTTCTTATAAGAGACAGAGGGGAGACATGTGACAGGTGAGGATACATGGAGGAGGAGGAGTCTATATCCTTATAGACCAGCATTATGATAGGAGATTAGAAAGGATGGGAGGGGCTTTACATCCACTTTAACCACTTAAGCCCCTGACTATTATGCAGGTAAAGGACCTTGCCCCTTTTTGCGATTCGGCACCGAGTCGCTTTAACAGACAATTGCGCTGTCCTGCGACGTGGCCCCCCAAACAAGATTGGCGTCCTTTTTTCCCCACAAATAGAGCTTTCTTTTGGTGGTATTTGATCACCTCGGCAGTTTTTATTTTTTGCGCTATAAACAAAAATAGAGCGACAATTTTGAAAAAAAAAACAATATTTTTAACTTTTTGCTATAATAAATATCCTCAAAAAGATATAAAAAAAAAAAAATGTCCTCAGTTTAGGCCGATACGTATTCTTCTACACATTTTTGGTAAAAAAAATAAAATAAAAAAAATAACAAAAAGCGTTTATCGGCTGGTCTGCGCATTTTTTATTAATAATTTCTTTACTACTAATCAGCGATTTTTTTTCCTGACTGCGACATTATGGCGGACACATCGGACACTTTTGACACATTTTTGGGACCATTGTCATTTTTACAGCAAAAAATGCTATAAAAATGCACTGATTACTGTGAAAATGACAATTGCAGTTTGGGAGTTAACCACAAGGGGGCGCTGAAGGGGTTATGTGTGACCTCATCTGTGTTGCTAACTGTAGGGGGGTGTGGCTGTAGGTGTGTCATCATCGATTGTGTTTCCCTATAAAAAGGGAACACACGAACGATGACGCCGCCACAGTGAAGAACGGGGAAGGTGCGTTTACACACGACTTTCCCCGTTCTTCAGTTCCGGGGACCAATCCGGGACTCCAGCGGCGATCGGGTCCCGTGGTCACGGAGCTTCGGACTGGGACGCGTGCACGCGCCGGTGGCGCACGACCCCACGACTGGGCTTAAAGGGCCAAAGGGCCACGTACACGTACAGGGGTCCTCAAGTGGTTAATCGCCACTGGGTTTTTAATTTGTTTTGCTCTATAAGCAAAGGAACAGCGAAAATTAAACAAATAAAAAAAAAATTTTTGTTTATATTGTGAAATTTTGCAAAGGAGTCATTTTTCCTCATAAAGTTGTGCCAAAATTTATACTGCTACATATCTTTGGTAAAAATAACCCAAATTAGTGGATATTATTTGGTCTTTGTGAAAGTTATAGAGTTATGGCGCCAATCACTGAAAATTTATCATTTCTTGAGCCAGGAAAGTACAAATACCCCCCAAATGGCCCCTTTTTTGGAAAGTAGACAGTCCAAGGTATTTACTAAGAGGCATGGTGAGACTTTTTAAGTTGTATTTTTTTCCCTCACAATTCTTAGGAAAATTACGATTTTTTTTTTCCTTTCTTACACACACTGGTCATATTAACAGGTTATTTCTTTCACACAGCATATGCATAATTGCAACTACACCCCAAAATACATTCCACTACTCCTCCAGAGTACGGCGATACCACATGTGTGAGACTTTTACACAGCCTGGCCACATACAGAGGCCCAACATCCAAGTAGCACTTCCAGGCATTCTAGCAGCATTAAAGGAAATACATTTTTTTGCTGAAATGACTGTTTACAGAGTATAGAGAGATAATAGTTAACTGATTCATTTTAAAAATAGATAAAAATCAAGCATATATAATGTACCTACAGTTTAAGTTTCGTTTTTCATCTAGTTTCATGCTGTGAAGTACAGAGACACAGAGCCAATACAGGACAGTGTTTGTTTCTGAGGGGTTTTAGACACACAGTAATCACACCTCCTTGATTAGAGACCACAGAGAGAAGCTCCCATGACTTTTTTCATAAGGAAACATACAACCAGGAAGTGTGCAGAACAGAGAAGAATTACAGCAACATCATAGCAAAAACCAACAATGAGGACATGAAACCAGGACTGCAGTAAGGTAAAGGAAGCTATTTAGCTAAAAAAAAAAAAAAAAAATCCTTTAGTGGCCCTTTAATTGCACATATCATTTTTTGACTACCAATCACATTTTTGAAGGCTCTTCATATATCTAACACATAGCACATGTGTGAGACTGTTACACAGCCTGGCCACATACAGAGGCCCAACATTCAAGTAGCACTTCCAGGCATTCTACAAGCATAAATTGCACATATCCTTTCTCAACCACCTATTACACTTTTGAAGGCCCTGGAGCACCAGGACAATGGAATTGTCCACAAAATGACCCCATTTTGGAAAGCACACACCCCAACGTATAATCTATGAGGTATAATGAGTCTTTTGAATGGTTCATTTTTTTCCCAGAAGGTTTTGGAAAATGTGGAAAAATGAAAATGCATTTTTTTTTTTTTTACACAAAGTTGTCCATTTATAAGATATTTCTAACACATAGCATGTACATAGCAAAAATTACACCCCAAAATGCATTCCGCTACTCCTCCTGAGTATGGCGATACCACATGTGTGAGACGTTTACACAGCCTGGCCACATACAGAGGCCCAACATCCAAGTAGCACTTCCAGGCATTCTAGCAGCATTAATTGCACATCTCATTTTCTGACTACCGATCACATTTTTGAAGGCCCTTCATATATCTAACACATAGCAGGTACATACCAAATAACAAAAGATTACCTGTGGGTTTTAGAAGTGCAGGGGTCCACAGAGGAGAGTATCGGTCCAGGCAGCAGGCAGGGATGAGGTCAGCGACAACAAAAGCAATCATCCAGGCAGCAGGCAGGAATACTGTCCATAGTTCATACAGGCAGAGATACTGTCAGCACAGCCAGAGCACAGGTCCGGGTAGCAGGCAGAGGTGTCCGGGCAGAAATACTGTGCAAAGTCAGTAGAGGTAGCAGGCAGATATATGGTCAGCACAGCCAAAGTATTGGTCCAAGCAGCAGGAAGAAACATGGTCCATAATGTCATGGGTCATTACAGGCAGATATATGGTCAGCACAGCCAAAGTATTGGTCCAGGCAGCAGGAAGGATCATCAAGCTTAGGGCCAAGGGGGACAGGGGGTAGAGGCTTCTCCCACCCAAATCGCTATGAAGCCTCTGGGCAACCAGACCCTGTTCTGGGAGCACAGAAAACGAAAAACTGGTTTTCTCTACTCAGAACGCTATTCTGAAGCCCCTCACATATGTGAGACCCCTGTGTACTAAAAGTAGACGGCCAAAAGATCAGTCCAAGTGGCAGGCAAAGACATGATCGATTAACAGGCCAAGGTCGGTGCACGTGGAGGTCAGAAACTTGGTTTAAATCGGCAGGCAGAGGCATTGCCGGTAAACAGGCCAGGGTCAGTTAATTAACATGGAAGGTAGTAACATGGTAGCCGGCAAATGGAGAAATGGCAGTCTGTTAATAATAAGGGGAACTAATTGTCATGAATCGGATGCGATCAGAACTGTGTGGACTGCACAAGTGAACCAGACATATATAGGTGAAGAAAGTAATAATTTATTAATGAAATGTGAATAATATGTAACACAACCACCTCCAATAATACACAGTGCACAACAAACCAATATTAGACAAAACCCCAAAATAACAATAATCAGACGAAGAAATATAGCCAAAAGGGAATACCGGAATCGTAGTCTAACGGGAGGTCAGCAAATGGGGGACAAGGAGAAAATGGACAGGGAGAGGGTGGAAGGGATCAGATAGCAGGGCAGGGATCCAGGGATACAGGACTGACAGGAACAGGTACAAATAGGTTTGGGATCAGAGTCAGGATCAGAGTCAGGATCAGGTAACAAGGTTCAAATCCGAGGAAAATATGGATATACACATATGTATAAGGAGAAATACACGTGTGCATAGGGTGGATGATGGACTTTAGAGGCGTAATAGAGTAAAATGTGGATATTTAATATAAAAATAAAATACAAAAATTAATAAAAACCACAAATTAAATAACAAAGTGCCATAAATAGGTTCAAATCAGGGGACAAGACGAAGCCAAGGCAAAGTATGTTGAACTTGCAGGGTTTTTATACCATTACCTGCTATCAGGTTCAGGTGATTCCCAATTGCAGGAGGAGATATCTGCTCCATCCTGCCAGGATCCACCCGTTGGTGGACGCCAGTACTGCGGCCCAAAGATCACAACATCAGCAGGGAAAAGCTCTACTGACAGTTCCAAACTGCCAGGAGACACCTGCTGGTGGACATCAGTACTGCACGCCAAATATTAGATGGTATCACCAGTGAGTGGAACCTTTCCTGACACTAATATTGGATGGATGGATGATACATTTTGAAGCGCTGCCTGCACAGGTCAGCTTGGGAGGGACAATCGGGACAGTAATAGGTGGCGTCTCTTCTTACTCCTCCTCTGCTGCATACACGGCATTTTTTTGGCATCTTCTTCCAGATTCTGTGGCAGGGATGCTAAAGGGAAAGTGTCGCTCATGAAGTCGACTCACACTATCAGAGCGAATGCTTTCTGGGGCGGGATCTTGTTGGTAAATGAGGGAATCGATATCTTTGATATAATAGAAAAAAGAATGGAGGGCGCACCGACCTAGTGTGATACTGTTGCACAATTTTTATTAAAATACTAAAATCAATAGTTATACTCACAAAATGAGTTAGAAACAAGCTTTAAAAGACAATCCAACAGCGCCAGCAGAACAGGACGGTTGCTTCAGTCTAAAAAGGTATCTGACCGATAATCAGGCTAGGCTTACGTTTCGGGGGCGTACCCCTTTCCTCAGAGCCCCGGTGGTCTGCACTGCTCCCTCACTATGCAGCTTGTCAGAATATATACACACACACATATACACAGAGAGGTGAAAAGAGCATGTGCTAGAGGGTCACAGGTCACCCCGCCCACAGGGAGGTCTATTGGCAAAGCTCCCCCCATTTTAAAATTAACCCTTGGATGTACGATCCCTATATCCCACAGACTTGGCATGGTCTTACCGATGGGTATCCCATAATCCAAAGATTCGCCAATTTTGAAGGGAAGGGGGATGAGGGTGTATGGAGAAATACATCCATTTTCAGGTGTCAGAGGTGTTATCTTTGAAAGTGCACATACCTTACATATCCTGAGGCAGTGCCCTCCTTCCCTTCACATTTCATTATCCCAAAGTCATCCACATGGGCTGGAACGCACGCCACCTATTCTGAAGTGGCTGCGTTCCAGCACTACACTGCCTCGGGCATCGTCATCCTCTCTGCGCATGCGCGTACCACACGACAGCGCGACGCACGGCGCATCGCGACGTGCGTCACGCCGCCCACGGCGCCGACTCGTAGGAAGCGAGTGCGCTCCAGCATCACAAAAAGGATGCAGGTGAATGCGTTCCAGCATCACCATAGGGTGAAAGCGTCACATCCGCCCCTGTGACATTTCTCCTGTTTTTGCGGGGGATAGAGTCGCAAAGCGGTACTCCCTCTAGTGGCGGGAGGCCAGAATGGGGCTTCTAAATGAGAGACCAAAGGCTTCTCAGCACATGCCCTTGCTCCCAAATAGTCATGAAAAAAATATATATAATAAAATATAAGCATAAATGTAGTCATAAATATAGATATCATCATTATCATCGTCCGTGGAATTAGTGTCAGCACCTGCATGGGTAAACACACACCTGCTCCTACATGAAATGGATGGGCTGGACCAGATGTCATTTTGTTAATGTCATCTATAGTTATAGGTGAATACCAAACATGAGCTCGCTCAAATACATAATAAAATAAAATAATTAATTAATTAAAATTTGATTTAAAAATAAAAACTGCTTGAAGCGATAGTCCATAGGTCCAGTGTATGTTACAGCATAACGTACGCATATACCCATATATACACACGTGCATATAGAGGTAACGTGCACATGCATATCAATAGATACACACGTACATAGACCGCAAAAAATGAGTAAAATTGGATTAAAAGACACTCCCTTTAAAGCAATACCCAGAATACAAACACCCACACATACATACATATACAATGTATGAGAGACATGTTAGCGGCACAGCCGGCAGACTATATATTCATTTGCTCGCTCTCATATCTATCCAAACATAGACAGTGTAGAATGCCCATGCATATGCTGACGTCCAAATGGACTACATGTGTATACAAACAAATGCATAAGTAAAATGCCAACCCTGCCCGCCTAGCTATCCCAGCCTTGGCACCATGGCTGGTGTATACTAGCTTGCAGCCCACTAATACATTTTACCCTAGGTGGCGGCAGACAGGCTGAAACTTATTCTGTGAGGGAACTACCACCTAATATCTACATATAGTACAATACAATGGGTAGTTTAGATTGTTACTTCCTCCCTCTATGGCTTCTTAGAAGCCTCCCCAACCATATAGTACGGTTATCTACGAGATATTCAAATTTAATTATTTATTTCTATTTTGTTTTTTGCTTTTTACTTATGTGATGGTGTGTAATTCTATCTCTTCATTTAACCCTTTCGGAACCATAGTTCCAAGGGTGAAAATCCAAAAGGCCTCTCTTTTACAAAGAATTTGGTATTTTTTGCCGCTATCTAGATTGTTTTGAATGGCCTCTATACCAAACACTCTAAGGCCTTCCACTCCACCATCATGAACTTCCTTAAAGTGTCTTGGTATTGACCCCTTTTCCTTTTTTGTTGCAATGCTGCTCCTATGCTCGTTCATCCTAGTTCTTAATTGACGTGATGTTCGTCCTACATACAGTAGACCACATGGACATAGGATGCCATATAAAACGTATGAAGTTCCACAATTAATGAATTGTTTGATCGTGTGACATCTTCCATCTGTACCAGTAATATCTCTTTTCCTATGGTGCATATGTGTACAGTTGCCACAACTGCTTACGCCACATCTATAGCTTCCTTTCTGATCGAAAATTGTGGTCCAGGGCCCTTTCAATCCTTCTCCTTTGTTCATTTTCTTTACTCTACTAGGAGCAATCATACTCCTCAAGTCTTTGGGCCTTCTAAAGACCAAATTGGGACGAGACGAGATACATGTCTCTAGAAATGGATCGGCAGCCAGAATCTTCCAGTTTTTCTGGAAGATTTTATGTATGGTCGGGGCCCTATTGTTATACCTAGTGCAGACTACCTGAACAACCCATTAACCCGTACCCATGTGTTCGTCTCACCCCTTAACCATAAAATAAAGACTCGGACAACATGTTATCCTTGAATGGACGTAGGGGTCGGCCACAGCTTTATTTTTTTTTATTTTTTTTTTTTTTTTAACCATAAAACACCTGTAAACCTTTAGTACCATCTCATGGTAAGATTACAAGGGGGAAGCAACCAGCCAGCCGCCGGCCTAAACCGACGGGCATAATAGCCTTCCCCCGTTCCTTCATTAATATTACCGCCACAGGAGGAGCACAGCCCCTCAAACTGGGCTCCGACCCCCACCCATGATGTAAAGGGCCTGTTCAATGCCATCCTGAAGGCCAGACAAAAAGATATCGAGCCCGATATCATTAAGATGGACCCCATCCTGACCCATGAGCCGCCTATTGTCCCCTTCCAGCTGCCTGTGCCTCACCACTACCCCTGACCTGGCCCTGACGTACCGGGACATGCGGGCGTTAATTGTTCTGCGAGCTCTCTCAATTGCAGCCGCATCCCTATCCTCCTGCCAGGTGACCCGAGGGACAATTTCGGACCAAACCAACATGATTTCCGAAAAAAGAAACACCATTCTCTCCAAATCCATTCTCATTAGGGTAATGATCTCCGGAACCCGCAGGGAGCGAATATCGTTCCCCCCTGCATGGATTACCAACACCACCGGCGACCGAGATACTCCGCCAATCTGAAAGGCTTCCATCAATATCCGAGACCAGGAGAGACCCCCAATACCTCTCCAATGAACCTCCACTGGAAATCCCAGGGACCTGCCGCCCGGCCGACAGATGGCCCTCTGCGCGGCCCGATGGATATATGAATGGCCCAGAATGTGCACCACCGGCGCACGAGGACCTGAAAAAGGGGGAAAATTCATTATAGCAGCAATTCCGGGCGAACATAACCTGCATAGCACCCCGACTTCCACCGACCAATTCTTTGAATGTCACCCATTGCTAGCCCGGCCCTAGCCGCTTCCGTAGCAGCACCAATTCTGAATGAATGTGTGACAAAATCGTTCGCTGAAAACCCGGCAGCCACAAGGCAGCGTTTGAAAACCGAACTGAACTGGTACCGTGTAAGGGGGGCCCCCGAAGCATGCACCAAAAACTTTTCCCCACCAGGACTCACCTTCAGGAATTCCGTTACCATTGCAACTGGACAAAGTGTGCCCCCCACTGCCCCAAGGCGCAACCAAGAACCTTTTCCCAACTGGTCCGTTTTAGACCTTCTCACCCGAACCTGCAACACACCGTTAGTCAGTAGGACGTCATCCCTGAAAAGGCCCCCAGGACCCGTAGTCGCGGACGCCACTAGCTCGCTTATCCGTAACGCTCCAAAAAAAGCCAGGCAAAACGCAGTAGAAAAAAGAAGCCCTTCGTAAGGAGAGGAACACACCGTAACCGTAGCCCCGACAAGGGAGTTCAGCAAGGCAAAGGAAACCGGACGCCTAGCGTCCTTTTTCCCGTGCCTTTTCCGCCAACCCTTTAATGCCTGCAGGATACCGAAATGCTTCGTGCAGTCCTGCCACCCGTGCAGCTTTAAGTGAAAACCAACCCCCCCCATGCGGCGTTGAGCCACCGCGGCGGAACAACCAGAAAGCTCCAAATTCAACAAATAGTCCACCGTAACCTGAAAACGTAAATTCCCACAGGAAGCCACGTCCCTGCCGCCCGCCACCCCCAACCAGGCATTCCACGCCTTACCATGATTGGACCAGGTAGCCGGAGTCACCGAAGCAGCAATGAGGGGCATCAAAGTCCTGACACCAGGGTCCATAGGGACTTCGGGCAAGGAAGGCCTTCCTGTTCCGCACCCGGGCAAAGAGACCGGAACTCCTGGAAACGAGAACGAGACAATAAGTCAGCGATAACGTTATCAACACCTGGGACATGACGAGATCTGAACCAGATATTATACTCCAGGCATCTGAGCACCAGATGACGGAGTAGGGCCAGCACCGGCAGCGAAGAGGAAGACAGACCGTTGATGCAATGCACCACACTGCTATTGTCGGTCCAGAAGCATACCTTTTTGTCCCTGAGCTGCTCCCCCCAAAGTTCAACCGCCACGACGATGGGAAAAAGCTCAAGGAGAGTCAGGTTGCGACATAACCCCTGCTCCTGCCACTCTAGTGGCCATGATTCCGCGCTCCAGCTCGCCCCGAGAATCGCGCCGTACCCTCCCGAACCAGCCGCATCAGTGAAAAGAGACAATTCCTGATTGCCTATTTCGACCGACAGGAAACACGTGCGCCCGTTGTATGTGCCCAAAAAACGCCGCCACACTGACAGGTCTGCTTTTAGGGAACAAGTCAGTCGGATGCGATGCTCAGGCCTCTTGGCCCCTTTGGTGGCCAGAGACAACCGGCGTGAAAAAACACGACCCATCGGCATGATACGACATGCAAAGACGAGGAGGCCCAACAGCGACTGCAATTGCCGCAGAGTAACTTTTTGAACTTCACAAAACCCCTCGATCAAGCCTAATAGCTTTTCGAGCTTATCTGCTGGTAACCGAAAGACCATCTCAAGGGAATCGATTTCAATGCCAAGAAAGGACAGCCTGGTGATTGGGCCCTCCGTTTTTTCTGCGCAAAGCGGAACCCCGAACCTGCTCATCACAGCACAGAAAAAATCCAGCAAAAATTGACACTGAGAAGATTCGGCCGGGGCTACTATCAGAAAATCATCCAAATAATGAATGATGGATCTACAACCCGTTGCACATCGTACCACCCATTCCAAAAAGGAACTGAACATTTCGAAATAGTGGCACGATATGGAGCAGCCCATAGGCAAACAAGTGTCATAATAGAAGAGGCCATCCACACAGCAACCCAGAAGGTGGTAGCAATCCGGGTGCACCGGCAGCAGCCTAAAAGCCGATTCAATGTCAGTTTTAGCCATCATGGCACCTCTGCCGGCCCGTCGGACCAACAACACAGCCTTATCGAAGGAGACATAGGAAACAGACGCCTCATCCTTTGAGATGCCGTCGTTAACCGATGAGCCCCTGGGATAAGATAAATGGTGAATTAACCGAAACTTACCGCTCTCCTTCTTGGGGACCACTCCCAAAGGAGAAACCCTCAAGTTAGGAAATGGTGGGGATGAAAACGGACCCTCAATGCGACCCAAATTAACCTCTTTACTAACCTTGTCCCGCAGGGCATCCGGGTAAAGCGCAGCCGATTGCAAATTGCCAGCCAGTTGGTGTGAATCTGAGGGAATGAAGGGGATAAGAAAACCGTACAAAAAACCTATGCGCAACTGCTCAGCCTCCGACCTATTGGGGTAACGCTCTAGCCAGGGGAGCATCTCTTCCACGCTCACCGGCGTCTTTCCCTTCAACAGGCCCTGTACCCCTATGCACCGGTTTTGCGCCGCGGGGGCAGCGAACTGCCCCGTGGGCGCCACCGCAAGAGGAGCACTCGTGCTTGAACTTGCACAACCCGAAGAACTTGCAATGACCCTCGTTAAAGAGCCAGCATGTTCCGGGTCTCTTTGTGGCCGCTGCGCCCTGCTGACTTGCTGAGGAGGCAGCGGCCCCGCCAAGAAAGGGAGTCTGCCTCTGCGCCATCATAAGCCGCAGCCAGACATCCGTCGCCTTGCAGCCCCAACCCACCTCGGGTTGCAACGCCAAGCGTCTTCTGAACTCTTCGTCATATTTCCACCAAGCGCTGCCGCCATGGGACTTATAGGCGTTGTATACTGAGTCTAAATAGACGAAGAGCTCCGAACAGCGCTCGGGGTGTTTTTCCCCCATAATACCACCCAGCACGGCAAAAGCCTGCAACCAGTTACCTATTGTCCTGGCAACCCGGGGCCTGCGTTCAAAAGACCTGTCAGTATAGGGCTTGCGCTCCTTATCAATGGTATGCTGATCAGCTGAAACCAAAGACCATATATCTATGTACTTATTTTCCCAAATTTTTTGTTTGATGTCTTCAGTAACGTGTGATCCTAACGGGCTAATCCCACAGAAAAAGGACTCCTTGTGTACACCGGCCCTTGGCGGAGACGGAGGACGCCTGCCCGCAGGAGGCGTAACCGCCCCCTGGGAGCCGGGCTCCAGCTGCGACAATAATGCTTTTAAAGCCGGTACCAAAGCATGCGTCCCACCCCCGGCCCCCCAGGCCCCTGCGAAGTCAAACTCACCAGTTACTGCCGAAGATGGAGGAGGAGGAGGGATCACTGGAGGTATCGCAGCTGACAATACCGAAGGAGCGGATGCGGGAACAGGCGGAAGGAAAACCGGCACTGAAGATGGAGCCACCGAAACCGTCGTGGCCACGGGAGCCACAGAGGAAGCAGGCACGCCGGACGGCTGGTCCGCGTGAGAAGGCCGCCTGGAGCGCCTCGACGAACCCTGTCTAGACCTAAGCCGACCCTCGTGGCCCCTGGATCGGCTCCTGGAGGAGCCGCCAGAGGAGGATGGTGACCCCCAGCGGGAGGATCTGGATCTACGCCAGTGTCTGCTGTGACGCCTAGGGGATCTACGGCGACGGCTTCTGCTGTACCGCCCATGACGCCCAGAACTACGCGAAGAGGACCTGGAGTCCGACCGCATGTCCCGTCTACGGGACCGATCGCTCCTGAAACTCGCAGGAGGGGGGGGGTGGGCGATGGGGGGGGACAGCGGAGGTGTTCAGGTGAGGAGAAGGACACACTATATCTTCCCCAGCATCCGCATCCACAGGTGCCTGGGGGGGGTTGCGAGCAGCATGGGCAGGATGGGCTTGAACATTCACTGCTAAGTCAGTAGCAGGGACATCTACAGTGGGGGCAGGGGCGGAGGGGATGTCTGCAGCTAAGCCAGCCTCCTCGCTACTCGAGGAGCTGGAAACATGCACATTAGCATTACCCATGATGGAGTACAGGGAGGGGGAGAGGCACACACTCTGTGCAGACACACGAGGAGCAGAAGAGAAAGGGGGCGGGGCTACCGCGTCGACCCGCGATTTGGCCCCGCCCCTTCCTCCCCCCTTTCCAGCAACAGATACAGTGGTGCCTCTGCGCCGCTGTGAAGCCTTAGGGGGACTGGGACTCAGCCTTACAGGCGGTCGGGTGGCCCTACGAGGGGCCCGCCGACCCCTTACCTGGTCATCCACAGTTGGGCACGGCGAGGGGAACGGTCCAGGCACCCCCAGGTCGGCAGCGATGCGAGCCAGGAAGCCTCCATCGGACCGCATCCGCTCCCGGATCAAACCCAGCAGGTCTTCAGCCATGACACAGCCAAGGAAGGTAAGGAGCTCACTTGCTGGGAGGCTGCTGCGGGTAAGAGGAAGAAGGTGGGAGGGAAACCCACCTTGAAGCCTTGGTCACATGCCCACCCCAAATACCTCCCCCCTGGGCATCTTTAATTGGCTCTATCTGTCAGAGCACCACCCTCCCAGAGGGAGGGGGAAGGAGGGGGGAACTCAAGAGGGGAGAGACTCATTTAACCCCTTTCCTGACTGTCCCATCTCCTCAGCTAGTCCGTGGCACCTAGCCCTATTTGGGCCGGTGCCAACCAGAACCGTACTGTAGAGATTTCTTTTTCTGCATAGCTCTTGATTTTGTCGCTTTTTGGTGCATCCTCTTTATAGAGCTGGAGATATTTTTGGAAGGCTTCCTCTATATGTGCCTGCCCATATCCCTTTTCTTTAAATTTCTCTCTCAGGATCTGACTTTGTTCTTCGTAATCTTTCTTCTGGGTGCAGGTTCGCTTCAAACGACAGAACTGGCCAAATGGAACATTTTTAATCCATCTTGGGTGGTGCTGGCTCGATGCATGCAGGTATGAATTTCCTGCACTGGGTTTGAAGTGGGTTCTTGAGGTGATCTTACCACTGTCATCAGCCCTCAATTCCAAATCTAGAAACACTAATGATTCTTTATCTACTACATGTGTAAATGAAATGCCAAACGGATTATTCTCGCAGTGTGTCAGGAAACCCTCTAGATATAATGGAGGTCGGGATTTGTGGGTTTTGAGTTGCTTTTTAGTAGCAGACAAACAAATTAAAAAGGACCATGTGAAACAAAAAACTTTCTTGTGCCAATAACAGGACTTTCTGGTTGATAAGTAGGGCTGTAGCATCTGGTCGTATAAATCCACCCCCCCCCCCCCCCAATGTACAAATTTGTCGTGAACACATTAGGGCTTTACAATAGGACTGCGTCTTCTTTGGATCTCCACCACGGTGTCATTGTGGATGGTAGAGAGGATGTGGACATCTTTCTTATCCCTCCACTTCATGGCCAACACCTCCTCGTTCCTCATGAATGACGATTCTCCAGGTTGCAATTTTTTGGTCAACAAATTTTTTGGGAATCCCTTCCGTTCTTTTTTTTAGGTACTGCAGGCCAGGGTTTGCTTACTGTAAAGGTGACGAAAAAGGGGCAGGCTGGTATAATGATTATCTACATATAAATGGTATCCTTTTCTGAACAGGGGGTATGCCAACTCCCAGACAATTTTCCCACTGGTTCCAATATATGTGGGGTAATCACAGGGCTGGAGCTGGGAGTCTTTGCTCTTGTAGATCTGGAATGTGAAGACGTATCCAGTGGCTCGATCGCATAATTTATTTCATTTTAACCCATACTTGGCTCTCTTGCTTGGTATATACTGCTTGAAGTGCAGTCGGCCAGTGAAATGTATGAGGGACTCGTCCACACAAATGTTTTGGTCTGGGATGAAAACTTCTGTAAATCGCTGGGGAAAGGGCATGGATTAGGGGGCGTATCTTGTAAGACTTTTCGTAGTTGGGATGATCTCGGGGAGGGCACTGTGACTTGTCACTGAAGTGGAGAAAGCGCATAATCATGTCGTATCTTGTCCTGGACATGACAGCGGAAAATATACGCATGTGTTGGATGGGTGGTTCAGACGAATAGGCATGGACTTCGTTCTTTTTTGTAAGCCCCAAGAAAAAAAAAAAAAAAAAAAAAAAAAAAAAGGATAAATTTAAATAAATACATTAAATAATGAGAAGAAATGTGTCATTATGGGGTGCTGAATGTGGACTACAAAAAATTGTAATAATACATAAATAAGACATTCAATTAAATGAGGGGGGAAATTGTCATTATGGGGTGTTGAGTGTGGATTAATGCGAAAACAAAAAAAAAAAATTATATTTAATAATGAGAAGAAATGTGTCATGGGGTGCCGAGTGTGGATTAATGAGAAAAATGTAAGAAATTATAAATCCTATTTAAATAAATTAAATAATACATAAATATAAATACATTCAATTAAATGAGAAAAAAACATGTCATTACGGGGTGCTGAGTGTGGATTAATGAGAAAAAAAATAAAGAATGATAAATTTAAATAAAGACATTAAATAATGAGAAGAAACATTATTCTTAGGAAATTTAAGATTTTTTTTTTTTTATTACACAAATTGGTCATATTAACAGGTTATTTCTCTCACACAGCATATGCATAATTGCAACTACACCCCCAAAATATATTCCGCTACTCCTCCTGAGTATGGCGATACCACATGTGTGGGTCTTTAACACAGCCTGGCCACATACAGAGGCCCAACATCCAAGTAGCACTTCCAGGCATTCTAGCAGCATTAATTGCACATCATTACCTGACTACCGATCACATTTTGAAGGCCCTTCATATATCTAACACATAGCAGGTACATACCAAATAACAAAAGATTACCTGTGGGTTTTAGAAGAGCAGGGGTCCACAGAGGAGAGTATCGGTCCAGGCAGCAGGCAGGGATGAGGTCAGCGACAACAAAAGCAATCATCCAGGAATACTGTCCATAGTTCATACAGGCAGAGATACTGTCAGCACAGCCAGAGCACAGGTCCGGGTAGCAGGCAGAGGTGTCCCGGCAGAAATACTGTGCAAAGTCAGTAGAGGCAGCAGGCAGATATATGGTCAGCACAGCCAAAGTATTGGTCCAGGCAGCAGGAAGGACCATCAAGCTTAGGGCCAGGGGGACAGGGGTAGAGGCTTCTCCCACCCAAATCGCTTTGAAGCCTCCGGGCAACCAGACCCTGTTCTGGGACCCCGGAAACGAAAAACTGGTTTTCTCTACTCAGAACGCAATTCTGAAGCCCCTCACATATGTGAGACCCCTGTGTACTAAACATAGACGGCCAAAAGATCAGTCCAAGTGGCAGGCAAAAACATGATCGATTAACAGGCCAAGATCGGTGCACGTGGAAGTAAATGTCATTATGGGGTGCTGAGTGCGGATTAATGAGAAAAATAAAGAATGATAAATATAAATAAATAATGAGGGGAAAGGTGTCATTTTGGGGCGCTGAGTGAAGATGGATGAGAAATAAAATGATATTAAACAATTGCAGGGAAGGGGTGTGAATACTTTATCCTCGCATTGTATGTAGAAATCATCAGTTACTTATCTGGCAGTCAGAAATGTTATATTTTTTTATAAGGAGCCCCACCAACCTCCGGAGGGGCCCCGGGGGGGACAGGCGGCTCTAGAAGAGGATCCCACCAATCCTAAGACTCCATTCATTCCCATTCACCTGGAAGGAAGAAGAGTGACAACAATCAGATAATGAGGAAGGAAATGACAATTTTTCGGATATAATAAATAAAAGGCACAAAGTTCTCCAATCAGATCTCTAGAATGATAAAATCCCCCCGGTGACCCCCCAATACATAGAAAATAATCACCTTTATAATACAAAGGAAATACAATCCATACAGGAAAGAAATGATTCCCTCACTTGTACTGAAGTGTGCGATCGGACAGGAGATTACTCCGAGGATCAGGCGGGAGATTACTCCGAGGATCGGACGGGAGATTACTCCGAGGATCGGAGGGAAGATTACTCCGAGGGTCGGAGGGAAGATTACTCCGAGGGTCGGACGGGAGATTACTCCGAGGGTCGGAGGGGAGATTACTCCGAGGATCGGAGGGAAGATTACTCCGAGGATCGGAGGGAAGATTACTCCGAGGATCGGAGGGAAGATTACTCCGAGGATCGGAGGGAAGATTACTCCGAGGATCGGAGGGAAGATTACTCCGAGGATCGGAGGGAAGATTACTCCGAGGATCGGAGGGAAGATTACTCCGAGGATCGGAGGGAAGATTACTCCGAGGATCGGAGGGAAGATTACTCCGAGGATCGGAGGGAAGATTACTCCGAGGATCGGAGGGAAGATTACTCCGAGGATCGGATTACAGTCATTAGTGAAAAGGGAAAATATACATTATGGCCACTAGATGGCACTATCCTAGGAGATGAGAACGCTCCTCGGCTCCATCTGGTGGCCATAATGCAGTACTACCCCCATTCACACATCAATGTGCAGAGAAGTGAAGAGAGGAGACGTTGTCCCGATCACACAGAACGATCTTCCATGGAGGATCGATGTCATTTCTTTATGGAGATCTTATAGAGCGTTCTCATTGGTCGGGCTCGGATCATTGTAACTCTGTACCTACCGTACCTGACTGGTGACCCCGGAAGTTGGAAATCTCCGCAGTGACCCCGATATTCCAGTGATGCTCCCGGGTGCGGCACCGAGTGGCTGCATTCTGCTTACTGAACACAGGAGGGCGCTCTCTCAGCATGGCCGCCACTCACAGGATTCTTTGTATTCTCTGATTGGACGAGGGGGAGGGGCAGGGCGGTGATGTCACACTCTCCACCTCATCCAATCAGAGAATACAAAGAACTGTGTGAATGGCGGCCATGCTGAGCGGACGACCTCCTGTGCTCACAATGCACTCAGAGGGGCCCCTGGAATGAAGCAGAGAGATGATTGGACGAGGGGGGGCGGGGCCAGGGATGGGATATACAGAGTTCTATTGGACGAGGTGGAAGAATGGAACTCTATAGAAAATCTCCATCCTATAATAATGACATCACTGCTTATATATTGGGACCGTGTGATTGGCCCCCCGGGTGGGAGGGGCCTATGATGGGGCTCTGGGGACAGTCTCCATATTTCTCCGCTGACAGGTCCTCTGGGGGCGGGGCAGACACAGGTGATGATGATTGGACGGCTCAGAAGGTGGAATATAAATGGGAGGAGATTCCTCCATGACACCTCCCACCAGCAGGGGGCGCTGTGATCACATCTCCCTTCACCAGAAATACATCCAATTATCACCCTCTGCTGAGAGGAGGCTCCGCCCACTGATAGAAATCCCTCCAATCCCGGCTCAGCCAACTGCATCTCTGCCAGTGATTGGCCAGATTCATCAGGACTCCTCCCCCTTATGTGTCCATATATATTGTATAGATCCATGCTGGGAGTTGTAGTCTGTGACCAGGAACACCGACCTGCATCCTCACCCAGATCTGTAATCCGTCATTGTCACCACTTCACTGACAGCGGGGGCCACACAGGAAGGGCCCCAATCGCACCTCAGAGGGGGCCACACAGGAAGGGCCCCAATCACACCTCAGAGGGGGCTACAGAGGAAGGGCCCCAATCGCACCTCAGTGGGGGCCACACAAGAAGGCCCCATTCGCACCTCAGTGGGGGCCACACAAGAAGGCCCCAATCGCACCTCAGAGGGGGGGGGGCACACAGGGCCCCAATCACACCTCAGAGGGGGGGGGGCACACAGGGCCCCAATCACACCTCAGAGGGGGGGGGGCCACACAGGGCCCCAATCACACCTCAGAGGGGGGGGGGCCACACAGGGCCCCAATCACACCTCAGAGGGGGGGGCCACACAGGGCCCCAATCACACCTCAGAGGGGGGGGGCACACAGGGCCCCAATCACACCTCAGAGGGGGGGGGGCACACAGGGCCCCAATCACACCTCAGAGGGGGGGGGCACACAGGGCCCCAATCACACCTCAGAGGGGGGGGGCACACAGGGCCCCAATCACACCTCAGAGGGGGGGGCCACACAGGGTCCCAATCACACCTCAGAGGGGGGGGCCACACAGGGTCCCAATCACACCTCAGAGGGGGGGGCCACACAGGGTCCCAATCACATCTCAGAGGGGGGGGGCACACAGGGTCCCAATCACACCTCAGAGGGGGGGGGGGCACACAGGGTCCCAATCACACCTCAGAGGGGGGGGGCCACACAGGGTCCCAATCACACCTCAGAGGGGGGGGGCCACACAGGGTCCCAATCACACCTCAGAGGGGGGGGGGCCACACAGGGTCCCAATCACACCTCAGAGGGGGGGGGGCACACAGGGTCCCAATCACACCTCAGAGGGGGGGGCCACACAGGGTCCCAATCACACCTCAGAGGGGGGGCCACACAGGGTCCCAATCACACCTCAGAGGGGGGGGGCCACACAGGGTCCCAATCACACCTCAGAGGGGGGGGGCACACAGGGTCCCAATCACACCTCAGAGGGGGGGGGCACACAGGGTCCCAATCACACTTCAGAGGGGGGGGGCACACAGGAAGGGCCCCAATCACACCTCAAAGGGGGGCCACACAGGAAGGGCCCCAATCACACCTCAGTGGGGGGGCCACACAGGAAGGGCCCCAATCACACCTCAGTGGGGGGGCCACACAGTCAGGGCCACAATCACACATTATTTGGGGCTCAGATTTAGGACCCCAATCACACCTCAGTGGGGGCCACACAGGGCCCCAATTAAACCTCAGAGCAGGGGCACAGATTTAGGGCCACAGAGTAAAGCCCCATTCACAACTAAGGTGATTGTGGCTCCTCTGAGAGGTGGGGGCCACACAGTGGACAATCACCTCAGAGGGTGTGACACAGGGCCTCAATCACACCTCGGGGGGGGGGGGACCACAGTTAGGGTCCTTTCACCTGGAGCGGACCGTTTTTGTGCCCGTCGGCTCAGCAGGGATCATCCGTAATCCCCGCTGAGCTGTTGGCGGACAGGGCGGTCCCCAATCACACCTCAGAGGGGGGGGGGCACACAGGGTCCCAATCACACCTCAGAGGGGGGGGGGCCACACAGGGTCCCAAAAACACCTCAGAGGGGGGGGGGCACACAGGGTCCCAATCACACCTCAGAGGGGGGGGGGCCACACAGGGTCCCAATCACACCTCAGAGGGGGGGGGCCACACAGGGCCCCAATCACACCTCAGAGGGGGGGGGGCCACACAGGGTCCCAATCACACCTCAGAGGGGGGGGGCCACACAGGGTCCCAATCACACCTCAGAGGGGGGGGCCACACAGGGTCCCAATCACACCTCAGAGGGGGGGGGCCACACAGGGTCCCAATCACACCTCAGAGGGGGGGGGGGCCACACAGGGTCCCAATCACACCTCAGAGGGGGGGGGGCCACACAGGGTCCCAATCACACCTCAGGGGGGGGCCACACAGGGCCCCAATCACACCTCAGAGGGGGGGGGGGGCACACAGGGCCCCAATCACACCTCAGAGGGGGGGGCCACACAAACAGGGCCCCAATCACACCTCAAAGGGGGGGCCACACAGGAAGGGCCCCAATCACACCTCAAAGGGGGGGCCACACAGGAAGGGCCCCAATCACACCTCAAAGGGGGGCCACACAGGAAGGGCCCCAATCACACCTCAAAGGGGGGCCACACAGGAAGGGCCCCAATCGCACCTCAAAGGGGAGCCACACAGGAAGGGCCCCATTCGCACCTCAAAGGGGAGCCACACAAAAAGGCCAAAATCGAACCTCAGTGGGGGGGGGCCACACATTCAGGGCCACAATCACACCTCAGTGGGGGCCACACAGGGCCCCAATTAAACCTTAGAGCAGGGGCACAGATTTAGGGCCACAGAGTAAAGCCCCATTCACAACTGAGGTGATTGTGGCTCCTCTGAGAGGTGGGGGCCACACAGTGGACAATCACCTCAGAGGGTGTGACACAGGGCCTCAATCACACCTCGGGGGGGGGGCACAGTTAGGGTCCTTTCACACGGAGCGGACCGTTTTTGTGTCCGTCGGCTCAGCAGGGATCATCCGTAATCCCCTCTGAGCTGTCGGCGGACAGGGCGGTCCCCGCACACCGCTAACGTCTGCAACCCCATAGGGATGCATTACAAGTCCGTAAAAAACGGACGAACGGTCCGTACGTGTGAAAGGACCCTTAGGTGGACAATCACCTCAGGGGGGCCACAATCACACCTCAGAGGGAGTCACAGTTAGGGTGACAATCACACCTCAGTGGGGGCCACATAGGGCCCCAATTACACCCCAGAGAGGGCCACAATCACCTCAGAGGGGCATCCACACAGTTAGGTTGACAATCACACCTCAGAGGGGGGGGCACACAGGGTGACAATCACACCTCAAAGGGGGCCACACAGGTAGGGCCACAATCACACCTCAAAGGGGGGCCACACAGGGCCCCATTTGCACCTCAGTGGGGGCCACACAGGTAGGGCCCGAAACACACCTAAGAGGGGGGCCACAGAATTAAGGCCACAATCACACCTCAGAGGGGGCCACACAGATAGGGCCCCATTCACAACTCAGAGGGGCCATAATCACCTTAGAGTGCGTTCCACACAGTTATGTTGACAATCACCTCAGACGGGGGCCCAATCACACCTCAGTGGGGGCCACACAGTGTGATAACAATCGCACCTCAGTGGGGGGGGGGGCACACAGGAAGGGCCCCAATCGCACCTCAGTGGGGGGCAACAATCACAGCTAAGAGAGGGCCACAATCACACCTCAGAGGGCCCCAATCAAACCTTAGAGGGGGGCACAGAGGTTGACAATCACCTCAGAGGGGGGGGCACAATCACACCTCAGCGGGGGCCACACATGGCCCCAATCACATCTTAGAGGGGGGAACAGATTTAGGGCCCTATTCACAACGGGGCCACAATCACCTCAGAGGGGGTCCACACAGTTAGGTTGACAATCACCTCAGAGGGGGCCCCAATCATACCTCGGTGTGGGGCCAAACAGTTAGGGTGACAATCAAACCTCAGAGGGGCCACAGATTTAGGGCCCCAATCACTCCTCAGTGGGGGACCACACAGGGCCCCATTGACAACTCAGGGGGGCACAATCACCTCAGAGGGGGGCCACACAGACCTCAGTGGGGGGCACACTGGGCCCCAATCAAACCTTAGAGGGGGGGCACAAATTTAGGGCCACAGAGTAAAGCCCCATTCACAACTCAGAGGAGCCACAATCACCTCAGAGGAGGGGGCCACACAGTTAAGTGGACAATCACCTCAGAGGGTGTGACACAGGGCCACAATCACACCTCAGCAGGGGGCACAGATTTAAAGGCACCATTCACAACTCAAAGGGGCCACAATCACCTCAGAGGGGGGCCACACAGGGCTCCAATGAAACCTTTGAGGGGGGGCACAGATAAAGGGCCCCAATCACACCTCAGCGGGGGCCACACAGGGCCTCAGTCACACCTCAGAGGGGGCCACACAGGGCCCCAGTCACACCTCAGAGGGGGCCACACAGGGCCCCAGTCACACCTCAGAGGGGGCCACACAGGGCCCCAGTCACACCTCAGAGGGGGCCACACAGGGCCCCATTCACACCTTAGGGAGCACAGATTTATGGCCACAACCACCTCAGGGGGGGCCCACACAGTAAAGGCCCCATTCACACCTCAGTGGGGGCCACACAGTTGGGGCCTCATTCTTACCTCAGAGAGTTGCTCTCCTCCATCCGGTGACATCACTTCCTCCCCAGTGCAGCCTGTAGAGGTGAGTCCTCCATCCTCTGGGGGCGCTGTGTACATTGTGTGTTCCCGGGGGATGAGGAGAATTATGTGTGGGGGAGGGGAGGAAGTAACAAATAATACAACAGGTGAGAGTTTTCTCTATTGGATAATAAAATGCCAAAGCAGAAAATTTCTGTATAAAACGTGCAAATCTCACATAAACCCTGAAAGTGGCCCCTCTCAGGTGTAGATGCCGGTGTGTTGTCATTTTCTGCTCCCCGTCTCAGAATGCTCCGGAAGTGCTGGGCGGCCAACTGCGCATGCGCAATGCGTTCCAAACGCATCTGCGATGCGTTCCAAAGCATTTACGACAGTGCACACCAGCGAAGCCGCCGTTCGGTATCCAGGCTCTTTCCTTAACATCCCCGTGGATTGGAGGATGTTAAAAAAAGAGCCAGGAGGCCGAGCGAGCGCAGCGAGCCGTCCGAGCGAAGCGAGGACGTGAGGCCGACTGGCCACTTTCCCCTAAGTCCACGTCGCTCTGAATGATGGCTTCGCTGGTGTGCAGTGTCGTAAAGCCATTGGAACGCATCGCATATGTGTTTGGAACGCATCGCGCATGCGCAGTTGGCCGCCCAGCACTTCCGGAGCATTCTGAGACGGGGGAGCCGAATATGACACGTCACCGCCTAAGGGCCCTTCACATAGCGCTGCATTCTGAGGAGTGACCCACATTCACATCGCTCTTCAGAGGTCATGTGATGATTGGACCCCACATCCTCATACATTACACATGGGTGCAGAGCAGTCCTATTCACTTCAATGGGTCGTGTTTGGGGGGGTGGGATTCATGGCATGTTTACCCCCCCAGGGGCCGCGGCCTCTGCAGATAGAAGAGGAAGCAGTTGAGGGGGGTAAAAGTCCCAGTAATAAGAGGGGGGGACACATTCCACACAACACTAGAAGGGGGAACTCTACTTCCTGCTCTGTGTGTGGGGGAGGGGAGGGGGGGAAGGATTTCTCAGTGACACCTCAGAGTGAGGAGACGTCCTCCATCTTGTGTCAGGTCAGAGGTCATTGGCGGGAAATCTTCTCCTTCATCTTCCATAGAAATGTCCCCTCCAGGGACAGCGCCCCCCACAGATAGAGACACGCACTGACATTTATACAATGAATGGAGTTTTCTTCTCCATTATTGATGAATATACAGAAAGGAGAGATAAGAGCGGACACCTCATCCTTCACAGCCCCCATCCCCCGCACCCCTAATCCCATCCCCCGCACCCCTAATCCCATCCCCCGCACACCTAATCCCATCCCCTGCACACCTAATCCCATCCCCCGCACCCCTAATCCCATCCCCCGCACACCTAATCCCATCCCCTGCACACCTTTTCCATCCCCCGCACCCCAATCCCATCCCCCTCACCCCTAATCCCATCCCCCGTACACCTAATCCCATCCCCCTCACACCTAATCCCATCCCCCTCACACCTAATCCCATCCCCCGCACACCTAATCCCATCCCCCGCACACCTAATCCCATCCCCCGCACCCCTAATCCCATCCCCCGCACCCCTAATCCCATCCCCCGCACCCCTAATCCCATCCCCCGCACACCTAATCCCATCCCCTGCACACCTTTTCCATCCCCCGCACCCCTAATCCCATCCCCCGCACCCCTTTCCCATCCCCCGCACACCTAATCCCATCCCCCGCACACCTTTCCCATCCCCCGCACACCTAATCCCATCCCCCGCACCCCTAATCCCATCCCCCGCACACCTTTCCCATCCCCCGCACCCCTAATCCCATCCCCCACACACCTTTCCCATCTCCCGCACACCTTTCCCATCCCCCGCACACCTTTCCCATCCCCCGCACCCTTAATCCCATCCCCCGCACACCTTTCCCATCCCCAGCACCCCTAATCCCATCCCCCGCACACCTAATCCCATCCCCTGCACACCTTTCCCATCCCCCACACACCTTTCCCATCCCCCGCACCCCTAATCCCATCCCCCGCACACCTTTCCCATCCCCGCACACCTTTCCCATCCCCCGCACCCCTAATCCCATCCCCCGCACACCTTTCCCATCCCCCGCACACCTTTTCCATCCCCCACACTCCTAATCCCATCCCCCGCACACCTTTCCCATCCCCCGCACCCCTAATCCCATCCCCCGCACCCCTAATCCCATCCCCCGCACCCCTAATCCCATCCCCCGCACACCTTTCCCATCCCCCGCACACCTAATCCCATCCCCCGCACCCCTAATCCCATCCCCCGCACACCTTTCCCATCCCCCGCACACCTTTCCCATCCCCCACACACCTTTCCCATCTCCCGCACACCTTTCCCATCCCCCGCACCCCTAATCCCATCCCCCGCACACCTTTCCCATCTCCCGCACCCCTAATCCCATCCCCCGCACCCCTAATCCCATCCCCCGCACAGCTTTCCCATCCCCCGCACCCCACACTTCATTCATTTCAATGGGGCGCTTCATGTGGGAAAGTCGCTCGTGGAGGTTTCTGCCGCCGTCACTTTTGTGGATTTTACACCCAACAAAATGTGCGTCTGATTCCCACATTCGGGGCGCCACTAACAAGGAGTAGAAACACAAATACGAGGTGCCATTTTATTGCGTTTTCAGAAATGGGCGCAAAAAATTCTCACTTTTCCACGTTTACAAATCCCTCCGACGTCATTGGAGCCTGAGGCCCCGCCCACACTTCTGGTTGGGAAGGAGGGGGATGGTAAAATGTGGTGGTTGTGGGTTTACCATCCCCCCGCAATGAGACAAACCACCGACCACTGACAGGGGTGCTTACAATGATCAGATTGTATTTATTGATGTAAATCCTTCATCCCAAAATATAAGAAGTTGCTGTAACCGATTATAAAGTGTGAGGTGGAGTTTGGCTTCAGTCTGTTAGTGTATCTAAATCTGCTAGTCCTTCTAACCTTCCCCTCCCCCCCCAGACTGACAATGCTGCTGTCTAAAGGTGCCCCCTGTGCTCCTTCCTCCAGAGTGGGGGAGGGGCTCTAATACAGGAGGGGTGATACGAATTTTACAAATTTTCTAATTTACCTATTTATGAATTTACGATTGTAACGAATGACCCGAAAAAAAAACAAATGAAACAAAAAACGTACAAATTTTTCAGCAGTGGGCGTGTCTAGCCGTTATCAGAGTCCCTAAGATGGCCGCCTTTCCCAAAATGGTGGCTTGTTAACCCCTTCATGGTGACCGGACACAAATCTGAGGCCTCAGCTTGAAGGGGTTATACCGGGGGGATGATGATGATGATCTGCAGCTGCAGGAATCACCCCGGAACCGTCATTTAGAGCGGATGATCGACTTTCCAGGGATAACAACCAATGTGACTAAAAGCCCCCCGGCTGTTATCCTAAAGGAGCATCAGGGGACGTCCCCCCCTCCCCCTCCCGCCACTTTCCGCAGCTCTCCCGTCCCACCAGGAGGCCCGAGTGACCAATCAACACGTCCGCCCGCCGGGGGAAGACCTGAATGAAGCTGGGATCGGCTCTGATTGGCTCTAGTAACCCCTTCAAGGGTTAATAACAACATCATGACATCACTTGCGCTTTACTTGGCGCCAATTAAAAAAAAAAATCCCCAGAATTCCAAAATGGCGTTTTGAATACTTTTAAGGGCAAAGACGGGATTGGGGGGGTCTTATGCCGCGTACACACGATTTCCCAACTTCATCATAAAAAAACAATGCTGCCCACACACCATCGTTTTTTTCAAAATGCTCCAGCATAGCGCGGTTCCGTACAGCGCGTACGGCGGCACTCTGTTCCATTCAAGCTCGCGTCATAACGTCGTTTAGCCCACACACGGTCATTTTTTACAACACAGAAAACGACATTTTCAAAAACGACATAAAAAATTGAAGCATGTTCCAATTTTTTTTTCAGAAGACGGACTGGCGGTGCGCGCGTGCTCGTCGCATCGCTGAGATGCCGATGCGCGTGCCTGGTGGCCATGATGTAGGGTTGCCACCCCCGTACGGGATTCCCCCGGACAGTACGGGTTTTGAATCCTGTGTACGGGAATCAGTCTGCCTGGGCCCCGGACACACACACCCAGTGCTGCAGAGTCTCCGAAGTTCCCCGTGCAGGTGGCTCCCTCCCTCCCTCCCTGCACTGCACGGCGCTCTGGCCGAATCTCCGGCGCTGTGTAAAATGTGCGATAACAACACATTACAGCAGGGTGACTGTGTGCTGTGAGGGGGAGACACCAGCCTCGGCATGTGACCTGTCTGGAACGCGGGAGGAACAAACACAGCCGGTGCATTGCCATGAAATGAGATTTGCCATGGAATGAGATGGTCCGCCTCCATCCCATTCTATTGGCTCACTCATGTCACGTGACATATTTAAACGTCAAGTATTGACGCAAACATCAGTCACAGCTAGGCTATCATAGGGAGAAGATCTCCTCTCCCTGTGATAGCCCTGTCAGCAGCGTGCCTCCCACCAGCGCTAAGTACACCCTGCGCCCGCAGCTCTACTCCCCGCGCCCGCAGCTCTTCCCAGTCCCCCGCGCCCGCAGCTCTACTCCCCCTTTAAGGCTCAGGGAACGGGGCGAGTCTACGCTATTAGCTGGTGTTGTAAATACTGCGCATGCGCAGGTTTACCCTACTAACGTAGCCTACGCTAGGTCTACGCTAATAGCGTAGACTCGCCCCGTTCCTTGAGCCTTAACGGGGGAGTAGAGCTGCGGGGGACGGGGAAGAGCTGCGGGCGTGGGGTGCGGGGAGTAGAGCTGCGGGCGCAGGGTGTACTTAGCGCTGGTGGGAGGCACGCTGCTGACAGGGCTATCACAGGGAGAGGAGATCTTCTCCCTATGATAGCCTAGCTGTGACTGATGTTTGCGTCAACTCATTCCATGGCAAATCTCATTTCATGGCAATGCACCGGTGTACAGAGCCTGGCTGCTGTGCAAACTAAGGGGTCACCGACCGCGACCGCTGGGTGGGTGCAGAGCTGAGGCTTTTTACTTTCCTACAGATCACTGATCACAGTCTCTCTCCAGTGTGGGGGTTTGTCATGCTGCTCTTTCCAGGGAGTCGGGACATGGCTGCTGAATTGCACCTGCCCCACTGACACCGCTCACTGCCCTACTGACACCGCTCACTGCCCTACTGACACCGCTCACTGCCCTACTGACACCGCTCACTGCCCTACTGACACCGCTCACTGCCCTACTGACACCGCCCACTGCCCTACTGACACCGCTCACTGCCCTACTGACACCGCCCACTGCCCTACTGACACCGCTCACTGCCCACTGACACCGCTCACTGCCCTACTGACACCGCTCACTGCCCTACTGACACCGCTCACTGCCCTACTGACACCGCTCACTGCCCTACTGACACCGCTCACTGCCCACTGACACCGCTCACTGCCCTACTGACACCGCTCACTGCCCTACTGACACCGCTCACTGCCCTACTGACACCGCTCACTGCCCACTGACACCGCTCACTGCCCACTGACACCGCTCACTGCCCTACTGACACCGCTCACTGCCCTACTGACACCGCTCACTGCCCACTGACACCGCTCACTGCCCCACTGACACCGCTCACTGCCCCACTGACACCGCTCACTGCCCCACTGACACCGCTCACTGCCCCACTGACACCGCTCACTGCCCCACTGACACCGCTCACTGCCCACACACGCTCACTGCCCACTGACACCGCTCACTGCCCTACTGACACCGCTCACTGCCCTACTGACACCGCTCACTGCCCTACTGACACCGCTCACTGCCCTACTGACACCGCTCACTGCCCAACTGACACCGCTCACTGCCCTACTGACACCGCTCACTGCCCCACTGACACCGCTCACTGCCCCACTGACACCGCTCACTGCCCCACTGACACCGCTCACTGCCCTACTGACACCGCTCACTGCCCTACTGACACCGCTCACTGCCCCACTGACACCGCTCACTGCCCCACTGACACCGCTCACTGCCCCACTGACACCGCTCACTGCCCCACTGACACCGCTCACTGCCCCACTGACACCGCTCACTGCCCCACTGACACCGCTCACTGCCCCACTGACACCGCTCACTGCCCCACTGACACCGCTCACTGCCCCACTGACACCGCTCACTGCCCCACTGACACCGCTCACTGCCCCACTGACACCGCTCACTGCCCCACTGACACCGCTCACTGCCCCACTGACACCGCTCACTGCCCTACTGACACCGCTCACTGCCCCACTGACACCGCTCACTGCCCCACTGACACCGCTCACTCCCCACTGACACCGCTCACTGCCCCACTGACACCGCTCACTGCCCTACTGACACCGCTCTTAAGGTAGGCTAGGTTCATATTTTAACTGTGACATTTATTTTATTTAATCATATTTTATGGGCACACAAATGCTTTTGTTTTATTGGACCATGCCCCTTTAAGTCCACCCCCACTCCACTGTTAACACAATTTGGCCACAGCCACTGTTCACTGCAGCGTACTATGCGCGCCTCCTTACTACTCTCCTAGGGTAACTCAAAGGTGTCCCAAATCTCCTACCATCCTATAACATGTACTACAAAAAAAATTGCTGTACGCCGCTAAAATGTTCGGGTTTGGCTTGACGAAAAGGTGGCAACCCTACCGTGATGTCCGCTAGACACCCGTGATCGGGGGTTACACAGACAAGGACGTGGTGCTCTGTGTGTGTAATGATGGGGTGTAAACACAGAGATCCACATCCTGTCAGGGAGAGAGGAGACCGATCTGTGTCTCTTGTACATAGGGACACAGCATCGGTCACCTCCCCCAGTCACCCCCCTCCCCCACAGTTAGAACACTATACAGGGTACACATTAACCCCTTCCTCACCCCCTAGTAATGCCAGTCACATTTATACAGTAATTAGTGCATATTTATAGCACTGATCGCAGTATAAATGTGAATGGCGCCCAAAATGTGTCAAATTTGTCCGAAGTGTCCGCCATGATGTCGCAGTCACGAAAAAAACGCTGATCGCCGCCATTAGTAGTAAAAAAATAAAAATAATAAAAAATAATAATAATTCTGTCCCCTATTTTGTAAGCGCAATAACTTTTGCGCAAACCAGATGCTTATTGCGATTTTTTTTTTTTTTTTTACCAAAAATACGTAGAAGAATATTTATCGCCTAGACTGAGAAAAAAAGATTCAGGTAGAATTAGATTCCCGCAGAGTATCAGAGATGCTCTACGCCGCTATACTTTACCTGGCTCTACGAGGAATTCAGAGAGATTTTGGCCCGTAAGGTACGGCGGCGTAGTCTATTTCTCCCAGCGGAATCAAACTACGCGATTAGGGGGCGTGAGGCATTTAAATTAGGTGCATTCCCGCAGTGATTGAACTGCGCATACTCCGTTCAGAAATTTCCCGCCGTGCATTGCGCGAAATCACGTCGTTACGTCATTTTTTGTTTGAGTAGCATCGTTTACGTACATTCCTATTCCCGAACGACTTACGTAAAAAAATTGAAAGTCGACGCGGGAACGACGGCCATACTTAACATGGGCCGCGTAACGTTAGACCAGCTAACAGCTGGTTTAACTTTATGCAGCAAAAAAATTACGTACGCGATTGCGAACGACGCTCGTGACTTCGTGGATCGCCGGAAAAAGCTCATTTGCATACCCCGACGCTGAAAACGACGCGAACTCCACCCAGCGGCCGCAAAAAGATCGCAGCGTAGATCCGAAGGCGTACGAAGAAGTAAGCCTGTCAGATCGAAGCCCAACGCCGCCGTATCATGGTTTGAGGATTCAAACTAGTGATACGGCGCGCGAAATTTGAAAGTACTCCTGTCTAACAGGAGTTACGGCTCTCTGAATCTGGCCCATTGTTTTTTTTCAAAATTGTCGCTCTATTTTTGTTTATAGCGCAAAAAATAAAAACCGCAGAGGTGATCAAATACCACCAAAAGAAATCTCTATTTGTGGGGAAAAAAGGACGCCAATTTTGTTTGAGAGCCACGTCGCACGACCGCGCAATTGTTAGCCTAAAGCGACGCAGTGCCAGAAGCTGACATTTCACCTGGTCAGGAAGGGGTATATGTGCCCAGTAAGGAAGTGGTTAAATGACATTTTTTTTAAAACGTTGTTTTATTTCATCACAAAAAACGTGTGTACGCGGCATCATAGATCCCCTCCATAAAGAGAACCTGTCCCCGCCCAGCACTGTCATTCCTTCTCACAGCAATAAAAATGAGCAGAATTTTTAATTTATTTTTTTAAGAGACGGTGTAATTAACAAATATGTAAAGCGCTCCACCTCGCGCGTAACAGCGAACGCATACGTAATTTGCGCCCGCAAATGAAAATGGTGTTCAAATCACACCCAATGTTCTGCCTTTGCCGACCGCAATCGCGGGCCGCCCGAGAACAGCGAATTCCTGGGACCCGTGAACACGCTCACGAGGTGCGCGCCTGCTGGGCGGCAAATTTAAAGGGACGTATAGGTACGCCCATGTGCCTGCCCATGCCATTCTGCCGACATACATCTGCGTGCGGCGGTCGGCGAGTGGTTAAAGTGTTTTTCCCCAAAAAAAAAAAAATGCATTTGAAAGACTTCACAAATACCGTGTGACATAAAATATTGCAGCAATCTCCATTTTATTCTCTGGGGTCTCTGCCAAGATACAGTATATATGTAATGTTTGGGGGTTCTAAGAAATTTTCTAGGAAAAAATACAGATTTTAACTTGTGAGAAAATGGCTTAGGCATGAAGGGGTTAAGGGGGAGCGTCTTGCGCTTTGTGTTTTTATATATACTGTGATTCTGTACTTTGCAGAAATCTCCCTCCACCGAGTCTGGCTGCAGCCATTTTAACTATGGGTAGCTAAAGGTGCTGCATGTTCACTTTCTAGATTTACACAGACCCACAGAGGCACAATTCCAGCACTCGTTGGCCCTCTTATGACTCACCCCCTGGCCCCCTCCCTTCCTGGAATACTCTCATGAGAGTGAGAGAGAGAGGGAGGAAGAGCTGTGCATGATGTCATAAGCCTAAGCTAATGACCAGGAAAGAAACAGGAAGTGGGCTGTATAAGGAAACAGGAAGTGGGCTGTATAAGGAAACAGGAAGTGGGCTGTATAAGGAAACAGGAAGTGGGCTGTATAAGGGATTTACTGGCAGGATGATAAAAGGGTTAAATGTGCCTGACTGAGGTATGTGGGTGAAAAGTTTTCTGCTCTTTCTCACTGTGGTGTTCTCTCTCTCTCTCTCTGTTTTTTTTCTTCCTGAACTGAAAAGGGTTCAGAATCGGGTCGCCATCCATCCGGGATTCACCTGAACAGTCCGAGTTTTCAATCGTGTGTCCGGGTTTCAGACTACCTGAAACCCGGACACAATATTCACAATGTACTGTGCCTCCCAGGTAACCGAGTACCACAACTGCCAAGTGCATAGAGGTGCACAGGGGCCCCACCCCCATACATGGAGAGGAGAGAGGGCTTAATCTGCTCTTCCTCCTCCCACCCACTCTGTATGCCCACCCCCACTCCAATCCCCGGCGTTCTGTGCCTCAGGAAAGGGATATGTCAGCTGGAAATGTGAAACTCAGCAACTGGCAGATACATCGTGGATGAAAGATGTCAATGCCGGAGCCTCCATCCTCAGGTGAGTGAGCTCACCATCCAATGTCTGTGACTGAATTCTCCCCCTCCCTCATTTCTCTCTCCCGCCTCTGAGCAACTGAGTATACTAAGGTAAGAGGGACTCAGATGTAAGGAGGGCTTTGGGAACCCTAATGTAAGGGGGGCAATGCTGGGAACTCTGATCTAAAGGGGCAATGCTGGGAACTCTGATCTAAAGGTAGGGTGACCAGACATCCCCGGTTTCAGGGGACAGTCCCCTGATTGAGGACACTGTCCCCGAACCAAGTCTGTCCCTGGTTTTGTCCCCAGATTGGATTTAATAGGGGGCTGGGGCAATTTCAAAGACAGTCAGTGCAAAATTAAAATAAAAAAATTAGAATTACACCCCCCCGCTCTGCCGTGCCTACTAGCATAGGGGGGTTGTATTTTTCCCATTATCTTCGTCCCTTTCTGATGATCATGTGCTGGTCGGAGCGGAGGGAATATTTCTTCAGTTTTGGGTGCATGCCCATTCAGCTTCGCTCGCATGTTCTTCTGCCCCTTGTCTCAAATCCTGGCCAACCATCTGCCTATCTCCTTGCCTTCCCTGGCGGAGTGATCTTCCTCCGCTCCCCATCCAGTAGTAGCCGGGGCCCGGAGAGTGAGACTTGAGAGGCTGTGAGGTGGCGACGGGCAGAGAGTCGCTGATTGTTGCCATTACTAGTAAAGAAATAATATGTCCCCGGATTTCATTTAAAAAATCTGGTCACCTTATCTAAAGGGGCAATGCTGGAAACTCTGATGTAAGGGGGGGGGGAATGCTGGGAGCTCTGATGTAAGGGGGGAATGCTGGAAACTCTGATGTAAGGGGGCAATGCTGGGAACTCTGATGTAAGGGGGGGGGAATGCTGGGAGCTCTGATGTAAGGGGGGGGAATGCTGGGAGCTCTGATGTAAGGGGGGAATGCTGGAAACTCTGATGTAAGGGGGGAATGCTGGAAACTCTGATGTAAGGGGGGAATGCTGGGAGCTCTGATGTAAGGGGGAATGCTGGGAACTCTGATGTAAGGGGGCAATGCTGGGAACTCTGATGTAAGGGGGCAATGCTGGAAACTCTGATGCAAGGGGCAATGCTGGAAACTCTGATGCAAGGGGCAATGCTGGAAACTCTGATGTAAGGGGGGAATGCTGGGAGCTCTGATGTAAGGGGGGAATGCTGGAAACTCTGATGTAAGGGGGAATGCTGGAAACTCTGATGTAAGGGGGGAATGCTGGGAGCTCTGATGTAAGGGGGGAATGCTGGAAACTCTGATGTAAGGGGCAATGCTGGAAACTCTGATGCAAGGGGCAATGCTGGAAACTCTGATGCAAGGGGCAATGCTGGAAACTCTGATGTAAGGGGGGCAATGCTGGAAACTCTGATGTAAGGGGGCAATGCTGGGAACTCTGATGTAAGGGGGCAATGCTGGGAACTCTGATGTAAGGGGGCAATGCTGGGAACTCTGATGCAAGGGGCAATGCTGGAAACTCTGATGCAAGGGGCAATGCTGGAAACTCTGATGTAAGGGGGGAATGCTGGAAACTCTCATGTAAGGGGGGAATGCTGGGAACTCTGATGTAAGGGGGGAATGCTGGAAACTCTGATGCAAGGGGCAATGCTGGAAACTCTGATGTAAGGGGGCAATGCTGGGAACTCTGATGTAAGGGGGCAATGCTGGAAACTCTGATGTAAGGGGGCAATGCTGGAAACTCTGATGTAAGGGGGAATGCTGGGAACTCTGATGTAAGGGGGCAATGCTGGGAACTCTGATGTAAGGGGGCAATGCTGGGAACTCTGATGTAAGTGGGCAATGCTGGGAACTCTGATGTAAGGGGGCAATGCTGGGAACTCTGATGTAAGGGGGCAATGCTGGGAACTCTGATGCAAGGGGCAATGCTGGGAACTCTGATGTAAGGGGGCAATGCTGGGAACTCTGATGCAAGGGGCAATGCTGGAAACTCTGATGCAAGGGGCAATGCTGGAAACTCTGATGCAAGGGGGGCAATGCTGGAAACTCTGATGTAAGGGGGGCAATGCTGGAAACTCTGATGTAAGGGGGCAATGCTGGGAACTCTGATGTAAGGGGGCAATTCTGGAAACTCTGATGTAAGGGGGCAATTCTGGAAACTCTGATGTAAGGGGGCAATGCTGGGAACTCTGATGTAAGGGGGCAATGCTGGGAACTCTGATGTAAGGGGACAATGCTGGGAACTCTGATGTAAGGGGGCAATGCTGGGAACTCTGATGTAAGGGGGCAATGCTGGAAACTCTGATGTAAGGGGGCAATGCTGGAAACTCTGATGTAAGGGGGCAATGCTGGAAACTCTGATGTAAGGGGGCAATGCTGGAAACTCTGATGTAAGAGGGCAATGCTGGGAACTCTGATGTAAGGGGGCAATGCAATGATGTAAGGGGGGGAATGCTGGGAACTCTGATGTAAGGGGGGGAATGCTGGGAACTCTGATGTAAGGGGGGAATCTGATGTAAGGGGGCTGGGAACTCTGATGTAAGGGGGCAATGCTGGAAACTCTGATGTAAGGGGGCAATGCTGGGAACTCTGATGTAAGGGGGCAATGCTGGGAACTCTGATGTAAGGGGGAAATGCTGGGAACTCTGATGTAAGGGGGCTGGGAATGCTGGAAACTCTGATGTAAGGGGGCAATGCTGGAAACTCTGATGTAAGGGGGCTGGGAATGCTGGGAACTCTGATGGGGCAATAACTCTGGGGGAATGCTGGATGCAAGGGGCAATGGGAACTCTGATGTAAGGGGGAAATGCTGGGAACTCTGATGTAAGGGGGAATGCTGGGATGCTGGGAACTCTGATGTAAGGGGGGCAATGCTGGGAACTCTGATCTAAAGGGGCAATGCTGGGAACTCTGATCTAAAGGGGCAATGCTGGGAACTCTGATCTAAAGGGGCAATGCTGGGAACTCTGATCTAAAGGGGGAATGCTGGGAACTCTGATCTAAAGGGGGAATGCTGGGAACTCTGATCTAAAGGGGCAATGGTGGGAACTCTGATGCAAGGGGCAATGCTGGAAACTCTGATGCAAGGGGCAATGCTGGGAACTCTGATGCAAGGGGCAATGCTGGGAACTCTGATGTAATGGGGGAATGCTGGGAACTCTGATGTAAGGGGGGGAATGCTGGGAACTCTGATGTAAGGGGGGGGAATGCTGGGAACTCTGATGTAAGGGGGGGAATGCTGGGAACTCTGATGTAAGGGGGCAATTCTGGAAACTCTGATGTAAGGGGGCAATTCTGGAAACTCTGATGTAAGGGGGCAATTCTGGAAACTCTGATGTAAGGGGGCAATGCTGGGAACTCTGATGTAAGGGGGCAATGCTGGGAACTCTGATGTAAGGGGACAATGCTGGGAACTCTGATGTAAGGGGGCAATGCTGGGAACTCTGATGTAAGGGGGCAATGCTGGGAACTCTGATGTAAGGGGGCAATTCTGGAAACTCTGATGTAAGGGGGCAATTCTGGAAACTCTGATGTAAGGGGGCAATTCTGGAAACTCTGATGTAAGGGGGCAATGCTGGGAACTCTGATGTAAGGGGGCAATGCTGGGAACTCTGATGTAAGGGGGCAATGCTGGGAACTCTGATGTAAGGGGGCAATGCTGGGAACTCTGATGTAAGGGGGCAATGCTGGAAACTCTGATGTAAGGGGGCAATGCTGGAAACTCTGATGTAAGGGGGCAATGCTGGAAACTCTGATGTAAGGGGGCAATGCTGGAAACTCTGATGTAAGAGGGCAATGCTGGGAACTCTGATGTAAGGGGGCAATGCTGGGAACTCTGATGTAAGGGGGGGGAATGCTGGGAACTCTGATGTAAGGGGGGAATGCTGGGAACTCTGATGTAAGGGGGGAATGCTGGGAACTCTGATGTAAGGGGGCAATGCTGGAAACTCTGATGTAAGGGGGCAATGCTGGAAACTCTGATGTAAGGGGGCAATGCTGGAAACTCTGATGTAAGGGGGCAATGCTGGGAACTCTGATGTAAGGGGGAAATGCTGGGAACTCTGATGTAAGGGGGAAATGCTGGGAACTCTGATGTAAGGGGGAAATGCTGGGAACTCTGATGTAAGGGGGGCAATGCTGGGAACTCTGATCTAAAGGGGCAATGCTGGGAACTCTGATCTAAAGGGGCAATGCTGGGAACTCTGATCTAAAGGGGCAATGCTGGGAACTCTGATCTAAAGGGGCAATGCTGGGAACTCTGATCTAAAGGGGGAATGCTGGGAACTCTGATCTAAAGGGGGAATGCTGGGAACTCTGATCTAAAGGGGCAATGGTGGGAACTCTGATGCAAGGGGCAATGCTGGGAACTCTGATGCAAGGGGCAATGCTGGGAACTCTGATGCAAGGGGCAATGCTGGGAACTCTGATGCAAGGGGCAATGCTGGGAACTCTGATGCAAGGGGCGATGCTGGGAACTCTGATGTAATGGGGGAATGCTGGGAACTCTGATGTAAGGGGGGGAATGCTGGGAACTCTGATGTAAGGGGGGGGAATGCTGGGAACTCTGATGTAAGGGGGGGGAATGCTGGGAACTCTGATGTAAGGGTGGGGGAGAATGCTGGGAACTCTGATGTAAGGGGGGAATGCTGGGAACTCTGATGTAAGGGGGGAATGCTGGGAACTCTGATGTAAGGGGGGAATGCTGGGAACTCTGATGTAAGGGGGGAATGCTGGGAACTCTGATGTAAGGGGGGAATGCTGGGAACTCTGATGTAAGGGGGGAATGCTGGGAACTCTGATGTAAGGGGGGAATGCTGGGGACTCTGATGTAAGGGGGGAATGCTGGGGACTCTGATGTAACGGGGAATGCTGGGGACTGTGATGTAACGGGGAATGCTGGGGACTCTGATGTAACGGGGAATGCTGGGGACTCTGATGTAAGGGGGGAATGCTGGGAACTCTGATGTTTATATATATATATATATATATATATATATATATATATATATATGTAGTAGTCTGGTACCCCAGGGATGTGGTGACCCAGGGTTCTCAGCCAGTCTGGTTGAGGGGCTCCAGGAAACTAGTAATTTACAGAGGAAACTAGCGTTTCAGTTTTCTCATTTTAAAAAAAGTCCACTTTGAGATCTGGGTGGGATGAAATCCCCAGTCCTGAGTCCAGATTTTCAAGGTTTCCAGCACACAGTTTTGTCTTGAAAAGTAGGAAGATGTTCATTGCATGATTAATGATTGCACATGGACTGCTCACAGACTGATGAATAACATCCATTATTCTATACTTCTATCTATTTCTGTGGTGTCTGTCCCTTGTGTGTGTATATATATATATATATATATATATATATATATATATATATATATATATATATATATATATATATACTGTACTGTATTAAACACTGTACTTATACTTATATATACATATATTTTTTTTATACTGTAACGCTGTATCCTATTGCTATGTGTATATATAAAGTACAGTATTTAATACAGTATAGTATTAAAATCTCTCTCTCTCTCTCTCTCTCTCTCTCTCTCTCTCTCTCTCTCTCTCTCTCTCTCTCCACAGAGCTATATATATATATATATATATTTTTTAATACTGTACTTTATATATACAAATAGCAATAGGGTACAGCGGTAATACAGTACAGTATTAAAAACTAAAAAAGAAGATAAAATGGGCACAAAGCATGACAAGGGACAGACACCACAGAAAACAGAAAATAGATAGAAGTATAGAATAATGGATGTTATTCATCAGTCTGTGAGCAGTCCATGTGCAAGCTTGCAATCATTAATCATACAATGAAGATCTTCCTACTTTTCAAGACAAAACTGAGAAAAGAAACATAAAAAGGAAAATAACAGGGTTAGGCCCCTTTCACACAGGGCGGATCAGTAATGATCCACCCCGTGAACCTCCGCTTGCTCAGCAGAGATCGCTCTTGGTCCGGCCCCCGGGTCCAATGTACGAACCCATTGTGGCCCCCGAGTCAAAAAGTTTGCCCACCCCTGGTCTAAACTGATATTTATTATGGCAAAAAGTAAAAAAATATTGCATTTTTTTTCAAAATTGTGGCTCTATTTTGTTTATAGCGCAAAAAATAAAAACCGCAGAGATGATCAAATACCACCAAAAGAAAGCTCTATTTGTGGGATAAAAGAAAGGACACCAATTTTGTTTGGGAACCACGTCGCACGACTGCGCAATTGTCTGTTAAAGCGACGCAGTGCCGAATCGCAAAAAGGGGCCGGGTCCTTTAGCTGCCTAAATGTCCGGGTCTTAAGTGGTTAATATGTGTTGCTTCTGGTTTATTTGGTTTATTTGATCAGGGCTGTCGGATGGACTTGTCCTCTATTCTAATGCAGATCTTTTCCTTTTCTTATTATCCTTTATATGTTTTGTTGCAAATGAAACATTTTAAATAAAGAATTATACTTTTTTTAAAGAAAGAAAACCAATGCAGCCGCCACATCTAATGATTGGAGCTGCAATGTACAGGATGACATTTCTGGCGTTGGGTTTATTACGGCTTTGAATAAAACATGTCAGTCTGAGATGTGACAGTTACACTCGCAGGGTACAATACCTGTAGATGGGAGGATCTCCGGTGTTTCCTGTAAACCAGAAAGTGAAACTTTCTCATTTACATTTCTTCCTCTCCCCCGCCCAAAATTCTCCATCTTGTTGTTTGTGTTCAGAGCTTCCAGATTGTCTCGTCACAGACGGGTGTGACCGGTAAGGTAAGATTATATATAATGTGATATAATATACAGAGTGATAATAGTGAGTGTTAGGATGAGGGATGGAGGGTGCAGAGCTGTGATGAGGGATTGTATGGAGGACGATCGGTCACTCTGGGCGCACACACCATGCCCATGACCAATCCATGGAGACACTCATATAGATTATAGAATGTAAGAGATAATGAACTGATGAATATATGGCTGTGCCATAAACATTATCCTCATACCATATGGGATAAACTATCATCAGAGGAGAAAGCACTCTGCTCCCTGTAAGAGAACTACTTAAAGGGTTTGTAATCCGTCTTTTTTTATTTTTAATAACAAACATATCATACTTGCCTCCACTGTGCAGTTCGTTTTGTACAGAGTGGCCCCGAACCTCATCTTCTGGGGTCCCCCGGTGGCGCTTGTGGCTCCTCCTTGCATCTGGAAACCCCCTAGGAAAATCTCTCCCCTAGGGGTCAACTGTGTAGGCGCGCTCCCGAGTCCCTCATTTGCATGCATAGACATAGAAAGCCGGGCTTGGCCCCCGCCCCCCCCACCCCCGCTGTCCTCGTCATTGAATTTAATTCACAGCAGCCAATGGCTGCACTGCTATCAATCTATCCAATCAAGAGCTGGGACCCCATGCAGAGAGGGAGAGCGCGTCTCCGCTGAGGGAACTAGAAGGCTCAGGTGAGTAAAATGTGGGGCTGGTCACTGTCAGAAGTTTTTAAAGCTTAATGCATTGGATGCATTAAACTGAAAAAATGCGAGCCCTCCAGTCTCCAACACACGCATCCCCACCCACGCCAAGCACCATCCATCCCTCCAGTCTCCACAACACACGCATCCCCACCCACGCCAAGCACCATCCATCCCTCCAGTCTCCACATCCCCACCCACGCCGAGCACCATCCATCCCTCCAGTCTCCACAACGCACGCATCCCCACCCACGCCGAGCACCATCCATCCCTCCAGTCTCCACAACACACACATCCCCACCCACGCCGAGCACCATCCATCCCTCCAGTCTCCACATCCCCACCCACGCCGAGCACCATCCATCCCTCCAGTCTCCACAACGCACGCATCCCCACCCACGCCGAGCACCATCCATCCCTCCAGTCTCCACAACGCACACATCCCCACCCACGCCGAGCACCATCCATCCCTCCAGTCTCCACAACGCACGCATCCCCACCCACGCCGAGCACCAACCATCCCTCCAGTCTCCACAACGCACACATCCCCACCCACGCCGAGCACCATCCATCCCTCCAGTCTCCACAACGCACGCATCCCCACCCACGCCGAGCACCATCCATCCCTCTAGTCTCCACATCCCCACCCACGCCAAGCACCATCCATCCCTCTAGTCTCCACATCCCCACTCACGCCGACCACCATCCATCCCTCCAGTCTCCACATCCCCACCCACGCCAAGCACCATCCATCCCTCCAGTCTCCACATCCCCACCCACGCCAAGCACCATCCATCCCTCCAGTCTCCACATCCCCACCCACGCCGAGCACCATCCTTCCTTCCAGTCTCCACATCCCCACCCACGCCGAGCACCATCCATCCCTCCAGTCTCCACAACACATGCATCCCCACCCATGCCAAGCACCATCCATCCTTCCAGTCTCCACATCCCCACCCACGCCAAGCACCATCCATCCCTCCATTCTCCACAACACACGCATCCCCACCCACGCCAAGCACCATCCATCCCTCCATTCTCCACAACACACGCATCCCCACCCACGCCAAGCACCATCCATCCCTCCAGTCTCCACATCCCCACCCATGCCGAGCACCATCCATCCCTCCAGTCTCCAACACACGCATCCCCACCCACGCCAAGCACCATCCATCCCTCCAGTCTCCACAACACACGCATCCCCACCCACGCCAAGCACCATCCATCCCTCCAGTCTCCACAACACACGCATCCCCACCCACGCCAAGCACCATCCATCCCTCCAGTCTCCACAACACACGCATCCTCACCCACGCCAAGCACCATCCATCCCTCTAGTCTCCACATCCCCACCCATGCCGAGCACCATCCATCCCTCCAGTCTCCAACACACGCATCCCCACCCACGCCAAGCACCATCCATCCCTCCAGTCTCCACAACACACGCATCCCCACCCACGCCAAGCACCATCCATCCCTCCAGTCTCCACAACACACGCATCCCCACCCACGCCAAGCACCATCCATCCCTCCAGTCTCCACAACACACGCATCCTCACCCACGCCAAGCACCATCCATCCCTCCAGTCTCCACAACGCATCCCCACCCACACCGAGCACCATCCATCCCTCCAGTCTCCACAACGCATCCCCACCCACACCGAGCACCATCCATCCCTTCAGTCTCCACAACGCATCCCCACCCACGCGGAGCACCATCCATCCCTACAGTCTCCACAACACACGCATCCTTACCCACTCCGAGCACCATCCATCCCTCCAGTCTCCACAACACATCCCCCCCACGCCAAGCACCATCCATCCCTCCAGTCTCCACAACGCATCCCCACCCACGCCGAGCACCATCCATCCCTCCAGTCTCCACAGCGCATCCCCACCCACGCCGAGCACCATCCATCCCTCCAGTCTCCACAACGCATCCCCACCCACTCCAAGCACCATCCATTCCTCCAGTCTCCACAACACATCCCCACTCACGCCGAGCACCATCCATCCCTCCAGTCTCCACAACACACGCATCCCCACCCACTCCGAGCACCATCCATCCCTCCAGTCTCCACAGCACACGCATCCCCACCCACTCCGAGCACTATCCATGCCTCCAGTCTCCACAACACACACATCCCCACCCACTCTGAGCACCATCCATCCCTCCAGTCTCCACAACGCTTCCCCACCCACACCAAGCACCATCCATCCCTCTAGTCTCCACATCCCGACCCACGACGAGCACCATCCATCCCTCCAGTCTCCACATCCCCACCCACGCTGACCACCATCCATCCCTCCAGTCTCCATAACCCATGCATCCCCACCCACACCAAGCACCATCCATCCCTCCAGTCTTCATAACCCATGCATCCCCACCCACACCAAGCACCATCCATCTCTCCAGTCTCCACAACACACGCATCCCCACCCACGCCGAGCACCATCCATCCCTCCAGTCTCCACAACACACGCATCCCCACCCACGCCAAGCACCATCCATCTCTCCAGTCTCCACAACACACGCATCCCCACCCACGCCGAGCACCATCCATCTCTCCAATCTCCACAACACACGCATCCCCACCCACGCCAAGCACCATCCATCTCTCCAGTCTCCACAACACACGCATCCCCACCCACGCCAAGCACCATCCATCCCTCCAGTCTCCACAACACACGCATCCCCACCCACGCCAAGCACCATCCATCCCTCCAGTCTCCACAACACACGCATCCTCACCCACGCCAAGCACCATCCATCCCTCTAGTCTCCACAACGCATCCCCACCCACACCGAGCACCATTTATCCCTCCAGTCTCCACAACGCATCCCCACCCACACCAAGCACCATCCATCCCTCCAGTCTCCACAGCGCATCCCCACCCACGCCAAGCACCATCCATCCCTCCAGTCTCCACAAAACACGCATCCCCACCCACGCAGAGCACCATCCATCCCTCTAGTCTCCACAACGCATCCCCACCCACTCCAAGCACCATCCATCCCTCCAGTCTCCACAACGCATCCCCACCCACACCGAGCACCATCCATCCCTCCAGTCTCCACAACGCATCCCCACCCACACCGAGCACCATCCATCCCTTCAGTCTCCACAACGCATCCCCACCCACGCCGAGCACCATCCATCCCTACAGTCTCCACAACACACGCATCCTTACCCACTCCGAGCACCATCCATCCCTCCAGTCTCCACAACACATCCCCCCCACGCCAAGCACCATCCATCCCTCCAGTCTCCACAACGCATCCCCACCCACGCCGAGCACCATCCATCCCTCCAGTCTCCACAGCGCATCCCCACCCACGCCGAGCACCATCCATCCCTCCAGTCTCCACAACGCATCCCCACCCACTCCAAGCACCATCCATTCCTCCAGTCTCCACAACGCATCCCCACTCACGCCGAGCACCATCCATCCCTCCAGTCTCCACAACACACGCATCCCCACCCACACCGAGCACCATCCATCCCTCCAGTCTCCACAGCGCACGCATCCTCACCCACTCCGAGCACTATCCATGCCTCCAGTCTCCACAACACACACATCCCCACCCACTCTGAGCACCATCCATCCCTCCAGTCTCCACAACGCATCCCCACCCACGCCGAGCACCATCCATCCCTCCAGTCTCCACAACACGCGCATCCCCACCCACTCCGAGCACCGTCCATCCCTCCAGTCTCCACAACGCATCCCCACCCACGCCGAGCACCATCCATCACTCCAGTCTTCACAACACATCCCACCCACAACACATCCCCACCCACACCAAGCACCATCCATCCCTCTAGTCTCCACATCCCGACCCACGCCGAGCACCATCCATCCCTCCAGTCTCCACATCCCCACCCACGCTGACCACCATCCATCCCTCCAGTCTCCATAACCCATGCATCCCCACCCACACCAAGCACCATCCATCCCTCCAGTCTTCATAACCCATGCATCCCCACCCACACCAAGCACCATCCATCCCTCCAGTCTCCACAACACACGCATCCCCACCCACGCTGACCACCATCCATCCCTCCAGTCTCCACAACACACGCATTCCCCACCCACACCAAGCACCATCCATCCCTCCAGTCTCCACAACACATGCATCCCCTCCCACGCCGACCACCATCCATCCCTCTAGTCTCCATAACACATGCATCCCCACCCATACCAAGCACCATCCATCCCTCCAGTCTCCATAACACACGCATCCCCAACCACGCCGAGCACCGTCCATTCCCTCCAGTCTCCACAACACATGCATCCCCTCCCACGCCGACCACCATCCATCCCTCCAGTCTCCACAACACACGCATCCCCACCACTTACGCTGAGCACCATCCATCCCTCCAGTCTTCACAACACATCCCCAGCCACATCAAGCACCATCCATTCCTCTAGTCTCCACATCCCCACCCACACCGAGAACCATCTATCCCTCCATTCTCCACAACACACGCATCCCCACCCACACCAAGCACCATCCATCCCTCCAGTCTCCACATCCCCCACCCACACCGAGCACCATCCATCCCTGGTGATTGGAGCTGAAATGTACAGAATGACATTTCTGGCGTTGGGTTAATTACGGCTTTGAATAAAACATGTCAGTCTGAGATGTGACAGTTACACTCGCAGGGTACAATACCTGCAGATGGGAAGATCTCCGGTGTTTCCTGTAAAGCAGAAAGTGAAACTTTCTCACTCACCTTTATTTCCCTCCCCCCCTGCCCAAAATTCTCCATCTTGTTGTTTGTGTTCAGAGATTCCAGATCGTCTCGTCATAGACCGGTGTGACCGGTAAGGTAAGATTATATATAATGTGATATAATATACAGAGTGATAATACTGAGTGTTAGGATGAGGGATGGAGGGTACAGAGCTGTGATGAGGGATTGTATGGAGGACGATCGGTCACTCTGGGTGCACACACCATGCCCATGACCAATCCATGGAGACACTCATATAGATTATAGAATGTAAGAGATAATGAATTGATGAATATATGGCTGTGCCATAAACATTATCCTCATACCGTATGGCATGGGTCCTCAAACTACGGCCCTCCAGCTGTTCAGGAACTACAATACCCATCATGCCCTAGTCATGTCTGTGAATGTCAGAGTTTTACAATGCCTCATGGGACTTGTAGTTCCGCAACAGCTGGAGGGCCGTAGTTTGAGGATCCCTGCCATATGGGATAACTATCATCAGAGGAGAAAGCACTCTGCTCCCTGCAAGAAAACTACTTAAAGGGTTTGTAATCCGTCTTTTTTTATTTTTAATAACAAACATGTAAGCAGCTGTCAGTGATAGGGTATTTCAGTGCTGCAAGAGTAAGTGGTAAAGCATCGTATGTATTTCACGCTGCAGCTAGTTGTTATGTTTATTATGTTACCACTATTGACCTCTAGGAGTTGCTAACCCCGATCAGCTAATACGGGACCAGTTTCTCGCTGGTGTGTGGTCCCCTTCCTTAAAAAGAGCCTTGAAGGATCGAGTGAGGGCTGATGATACAGTGAAGTTTGCAGTGATCCTACAAGAGGCCATCGAGAGGGAACAGGAAGAGGCAGACCATGAACGGCCTGGGGCCAGAAGCCAGGTTACCCGCACTCAAGGAGCTGGGTGGTCGGTGGGGCGGGTGGAAGCGACTGCTCCATGCCCTGCCACAGTCTCGACGGTGGAGACGCCCTCGATGGAGAAGGTCGTACGAGACTTAGCTGAGAGGGTCGCCTCCCTCAGCCAAGAGGTGGCGACCTTGCGGAGAGGGTCAGAACAACCCCGAGTGGAGACCAACCCACTCTGGAGGAACCCAGATACTGACCGAAAATGCTGGCAGTGCGGACGGTTAGGCCACCTCGCAAGGGACTGTATGAAACGGGGAGCCCAGAACGTACACAGGCATCCTTTAAACTAACGATTCCCATGGTAGAGGGGCGACCCGCGGGAAATGTTCAGTCACCGCCTCACCGTGGCCCTCCTCAATGTGATCCTACAATGATTTCTGGTTGCCCCGTGGCGACAGTGATCTTCAACGGACAGCCGGCCAGTTGTCTGGTGGACACTGGATCAGAAGTCACTACCATGGCCTATTCGTTCTACCAGCAACATTTTTGGCCGACCCCAACGTTAGACCCCTCCTGGTTGAGACTGAAAGCTGCCAATAACCTTCCTATTCCAGTAGTAGGGGTCACTTGGATGTCCATGAATGTGTATGAGCAGACCCTCCCTAGGGTTGGAATCGTGGTGACCCGGAATGCCTCTTTCCCAGAGATCCCAGTAGTGTTGGGCATGAACGCCCTAAAGGAACTGGACTTAACACGCCTTCTTCGGGAGGCTTCATCACAAACATCTGGACAATCGGAACAACGGCTGCAGAATCTGATCAAAGCGTGTCGGGCAGTTCAGACGCAGAGCCATAAACATACTGAGAAAGTGGGGCTCATCCGCCTCCCTGCCCGACATCTGGTTATTATACCCCCACGCCAGGAGTTGGTGTGCCCCCTTCCGGTGGCAGCTAGAAGACCCGTCAGAGGGGCCACTGTGATGGTAGAACCGCAACGCAATCTGGAAACCAAAGGTGAATGGCTGGTAGCCAGAACTTTGTCTGTTGTCCGTCAGGGACAGGTGTTGGTGCAACTGGTTAACTTGGGGTCCACCCCTATTCAAGTGCCCACAGACATGACCATTGCTGAGTTATATACAGTACCCAAAAGCTGCATTTCTGACCCTTGCCCTGGGGTGGAGGCCGCCTGCGCTGCTTTGCAAACGGCTCTACCTGATTCAGCAGAAGACCATCTTCCGAAATTGTTGGAACTAGCGCTTCCGGTGCCGGGAATGATTCCTGACCAACGTAACAAGCTCCAGCAATTAGTTCATAGACATCTGATGGCGTTCTCTCAAGGCCCTGAGGACTACGGTTGTACTAACGCTTTGGATCATTCCATCCACACCGGAGCCGCTGCTCCGGTTCGGGAAAGATATCGTAATATACCCCCCGCTCTTTGTCAAGAGGTCAAAGACTTGTTACGCGGTATGCTGAAAGGGGGGGTGATTCGAGAGAGTCGTAGTCCTTGGGCTGCGCCCATAGTTCTGGTGCGAAAAAAAGATGGTAGCTTACGCTTTTGTGTGGACTATCGCAGATTGAATGCCTGCACCCATCGGGATGCTTACCCACTGCCCCGGGTTGAAGAATCCTTGATGGCCTTGGGGCAGGCACAGTACTTCTCCACGCTCGACTTGGCCAGCGGATATTGGCAGGTCCCCGTGAAAGAGGAAGATCGTGAAAAAACGGCTTTTATCACCCCTCTGGGACTATTCGAGTTTAATCGGATGCCCTTTGACCTGACCAATGCCCCCAGTACGTTTCAACGGTTGATGGAGCGCTGCTTGGGAGACTTGAACTTTGAATCTGTCTTGATTTATTTGGATGACATTATCATTTTCTCCAGAACGTTCGAGGACCATTTGCTACATCTTGATCAAGTCCTCCAACGACTGACCCAGTATGGCCTTCGGCTCAAACCGGAAAAATGTCATCTCATGAGAACCAAAATCCAGTATTTGGGGCATGTGGTCGAGGCAAAGGGGGTGTCCCCCGATCCAGATAAAATTCAGGCTGTACGGGCATGGACAAGCCCTAAAACGGTAACAGAGCTACGCTCCTTCTTGGGACTTGTGGGTTACTACCGCAGATTCATTCCGAACTTTGCTACTATTGCAGCCCCCTTAACCCAGTTGCTGTGCGGTCAGCCTGCTCATCGCAAAGGTAAATCTTCTCCCAGTATCATTGACAGTTGGGGGGCAGCACAGAGTGAGGCATTGGAGGCCCTCAAGGCGCAGCTGACTTCTGCACCCATATTGGCCTACGCGGACTACCATAAACCCTTCCGGGTGTACACCGATGCCAGCCTTCAAGGATTGGGGGCTGTGCTTGCGCAGGAGCAAGATGGAACTGAGCGGGTCATTGCTTATGCAAGTCGGAGCTTGCGCCCTACCGAACGTAATCCAGTCAACTACAGCTCTTTTAAACTGGAGTTGTTAGCAGTAGTCTGGGCCGTCACCGAAAAGTTTGCTGAGTACTTGGTGAGTGGCCGGGTGGACATATATACTGACAACAATCCTCTCGCCTACCTGGAGACGGCGAAACTGGGCGCTTTGGAACAACGTTGGGTGGCACGATTGGCCCGGTTTAGCTATACCATTCACTACAAACCAGGGCGCTCCAATGGTAATGCTGACGCCCTCTCTCGATTTCCCTTGGACCGGCCTCAGGATGATCTAGATCAACAACTCGAGGGGGAGGAGGTCGTCCCCTCTGGGGTCAACACGCAGGAGCAACTGGCTTCAACGACTCTGCAAAGTAATCAGGGCCTACCAGGAGGGTCAGAAATTCACACTCCTCGAGAATGGTTGCAACTCCAATGGAACGATCCTGACCTGGATCAGCTCGTTAGATACTGGGACAGGAATCGGAAGCCAGATTCCAGGGAGCGAAGAAAGCTTTCACCGACGTTGTGCCAGCTGCTAAAACAGTGGGATCGGCTGGAAAGATATAATGGGCTCTTATATCGACAAGCACCGGTTCCTGGAGAGCTGCGAATTGTTCATCAGCTGGTCATCCCTCAATCGGAGGCCTTGGAGGTTTGTCGAATATTTCACCGGATTGGAGGACACTTCTGTGCGGAACGGACAGAGGCCCTAAGTACATATTTTGTCCGGGACTGTCTAAGTGGGTGAAAAGGGCATGTCAGGAGTGTCAGAGTTGTGCCATCCACAAGGGAGGAACAGAGCACACTACCCCTCTGGTGGTGAGAACGGGAGAACCCTTTGAATTGCTGACCATGGACTTCTTGACAGTGGCGGACACATCGTCAGGGTATCGCTATACCTTGGTGTTTGTGGACCACTTCTCCAAGTTTGCCATCGTAGTGCCAACTAAAGATCAGACTGCCACCACCACGGCTAAACTGTTCTGGACCCATGTAGTCCAGCCATATGGGTGCCCCAAAAGGATTCTGTCGGAACAAGGGCGGAACTTTGAGTCTAAGGTGTTTTCTGAACTGTGTCGTCTTAGTGGTATTCGGAAGTCGCATACTACTCCTTACCACCCCCAAGGAAATGGAGCCTGTGGACGTTTTAATCGCACCTTGTTGGGATTAATTCGCACCTTAAAGCAGGAGCACCGAGTACGTTGGCCACAGTATGTAGGAGATGTCGTTTGGGCTTACAATCAGACTGTGCATAGAGCCACTGGTTATACTCCTCATTTTCTGATGTTTGGGCGTTACGGCCGGTTACTGGTGGATTTACTCCTAGAAACCCCAGAGTCTTTTACGTCAAGGACCCCGGATGAGTGGGTCCAAGATCACTGGCACCGGCTGGATCAAGCCAAACAAATAGTGTTGGGAAAACACCAGGAGTTAGCAGAGGAAAGTGCTGTCCAATTGTTGCCACTTGCACCGGGCGACAGAGTCTTGGTGAGGAATCCCAAACATCTGAGGGGCAGTAAGCTGGAGCCTAAGTGGGAGCCATGTGCGTATCGGGTCGAACATCAACCTTTCACGGGGCGGCCTGTGTACGATCTGGTCGCAGAGAAGCCAGATGGGCCGCGCAAAAGACTGCATCGTAATCTCCTTCGTCCCTGTGTGTTCAGTGTGGAGTCACGAACGGATAATCCTGTTCCTGTCTTCCCACCGTCGGCTAGACGGGACTGCAGCCAGGAAATCCTCAACAATGACTCTGCAACATGGTGTTTGCCTCCTCTGCCTGCAATAGAGAGCTTATCCCCGGAAGAAGGAGAAACAGAGAATCCGGCTGCTGTAACTGAATGGAACTTGCTAGCGAGGGAACCAGATGTGCAAGTGGCCCCCACCCCTGAGGAGGATGAACCTCTTATGGATGAAGTAGTACCTATTGACCCTGTCGTGGGTGAGGAACAGTGCCCTGTTGTAGCTGATAGAGATGGACATTTGGGGGATCTGGAGCCTCGCTTTCCAAGGCGTACGACACAGGGACGGAGACCTGTCCGCTTTGCTGACTATATCTTGAACTGTTGTGTTGCTTATTGACTCACATGTTATCTTCTTGCACTGTGTTAATTGTCTCCCCCTAGGTAATGCAAGGGATTGCACTTTTCAAACGGGGGGAAAATGTAAGCAGCTGTCAGTGATAGGGTATTTCAGTGCTGCAAGAGTAAGTGGTAAAGCATCGTATGTATTTCACGCTGCAGCTAGTTGTTATGTTTATTATGTTACCACTATTGACCTCTATAGTGTCTCCAACACCATTTTGCAGGAGCCCTGTGTCCTGATAGGCCGCACGAGACCTCGAGAGATTTGGGAGGCCATTTTTGGGTGGTTTCCTTATATAAAAAAAGCTCAGGCTCGTTTTTGGGCAGAACACGTGTGGATGCAGATAGGGACAGAGACCCTGCTTGTGAGGGAGAGGTAGAAGACGTCAGGGAGAGTGTTCCGGCCTGTAGGGATAGTTCAGGGTTCCTACGGAGTCGTGCAGTGGTAACCTTGGTCGGATGAAAGACTCCCAGCTGCTACGGGTAACGTGTTTCCAGCCTCTTCCAATCTGCATTGGGTGCCGGGGTATATAGTGTACCATTGAGTGAGGAGTGCCTGTGTTACCCAGAAAGCCACATCGCTTAGAACAATAGCAGCTGTGCTGCATATTTGTGCCTCCATGCCTGGAGAAGAACCGTTTGCTGTTTGATTATAAAGACTGTTGTTACTACCGCCTCTCGGTAATAAACGTTACTTTGTTCAAAGAACTTACTTGTCTCCCTCTGTGAAACGCCACACCCTTTCCCCGCTGTAACGGAACTATGTATTTTGCCTGTCCATCTATAATAATCATGCAGTGGTATATTATGAGGTGTGAACATCCTCTGTCTGTATAGATGTGGATTAGAACTGAATCAGCCTGTCTCCTGAAACCTCTCTTTAGTATGCTAATTCACCTCTCTATTCCCAAAGGTTAATTGATCTATTGTGTGTGTGAAAGACCTGTGTTTATCCTTAAGAGATTGTATATTGTATTCCAAATTGGCAGTATCCGGCCAGTTGTATTGAAATAGCATGTCACTTATGTTCAGAAGAACTGTCAGGCTTTGCGGTGCCGAAATATTTAGCTACGGATGGGATTATCTGTGATTGAATTGTATTTGAGAAAGGAATGTGGCTTCTTTAGCCTGGTGACAGGGTGTCTAACTTGAGGCCCCCCTGTGGAGGGAGGGGGCGGAGAGTTACATTGTTCCTTGATTATTCACAAGTTTGTAACTATATATAAACCAAGAAATGTACCATTAAAGTTAGTCTACTTGACCCTTCAAACGTAGCCTGTCTCGTTTATGGAAGGGAATGTGATGGGATATTTATTCTGTGCCTCTTACAACTGGACCTGACTCTCCCTCTGGATCTCGTGGATGAGCTTATACTGGACTTACTTATATAGCAACTTGCCAGGGAAAAGGACGTCGTCAGCGGCTGATGCCCTCTCCCTACTTGGGTAGCCGTTACATTGGTTGGCAGCGGTGGGATGGTCCTTTTATCCAAGGAGCAAGTTCTGAATGGAGTCTCAGTATGCCAGGCTGAAAAGAACCACACTAAAAGATTTATTGGAGAGTCGTGGTAGGAGTGCCAGTAACAGACCACGGAGGGAGCTCATAGCGGATCTGCTGGAGCTGGACCAAATGGATGGATCCATGGAAGGAGCAGAGCCTCTAGCACCTGTCAGCGAGGAAGATGTAATTACGGATATTGTACAGCGGAGATTATCCTTGTATCCAGAAACGTCCACGGAACTAATAAACCAGCTGTTCCGGGAAGCAAAAGAGGAGATTCAAACCAAGAGGGGACAAGAACTGGAACTGGTAAGAGCTAGACAGCCCATTACACACGCAGCTCCTACTTCCCCACCCGCTGCGACAGGAAAGAAAATACCGTTCACTGCTTTTAAAGCTTTTGTAGAAAGTGAGGAGGAAATAGATGGATATTTGGCGGATTTTGAGAGGCAGTGCTCACTACACCAGGTGCCACCAGACCAATGGGTCACTATTTTGTCTGGGAAATTGTCGGGCAAAGCCAATGAAGCTTTTCGGGCTCTTGCTCCAGAGGATATTTTACAATATCAGCAAGTGAAAAAGGCGCTGTTAACCCGATATGCTGTAACTCCAGAAACCTACCGCTTACGGGAATCCAAGAAGGCTGTGGACTCCCACATGGAATGGGCCAACCAGTTACAAAGGGTGGCATCCCATTGGGTCCAAGGGTGCAAGGCCAACACCGGGGAGAAAGTATTGCAGCTATTCCTAATGGAACATTTCTTCCAAGACCTGGCCGCAGACATACAGGACTGGGTACGAGATCGCCGTCCCGCTAACTTAAACGAGGCGGCGCGGCTAGCAGATGAGTACACGGAAACAAGGAAAGTAAGCCAGGGTACTACACGCCTGGCTCATAAGGTAGAACCGTGTACTCCAACCGGCACCCTACACCCAGAGTTTCGGGCTCCAGTCCCACCAGGACCACCACGTCCTCAGGAACCCAACAACTACCCCCGGGATTCGTCTAGGGTGACATGCCATCACTGCAGCAACACGGGACATATTGCTCGTTTTTGTCCTTTGAGAGCTACAAATAACAACTGGAGACGCCCAACACCCAACACAGAGGTCACTCCATCACGGCCCTCTGCGGCCCACTGCCTAGAGACTGAGGTGGGCCCTGAGGAATGTCTGGGAATTTTGTATGAGGCAGACCCAATACAAGCGGCCTCTCCAGATAACCGTCAGCATCACCGTCAGGAGGTACGGGTGAATGGACAAGTAGCACAAGGCCTAAGAGATACCGAGGCTACTATCGCTCTGATTCAAAAACAACCAGGGCACAAAAAGTCAGACTGTTCATTAAATGTACCCAGGCAGTCACAGTCATGGAGACACCCAGAAAGGGGGAACCCCCACACATCCATGCCTGCGGCCCACGGCGTTGGGGAGGTAGAACATTGGGGTGTTCTGCATGAGGCAGATCCGATACAAGCAGCTAACCAGGACAACAGGCAGCAACACAGGCAGACTGTCTGGGTCAATGGAAAGGCAGCCAACGGGTTACGCGATACGGGGGCCACGATGACACTGCTACAGAAGAAACTCATCCCAGAGAGCCAGCACACCGGAGACACCGTAGCCGTAAGAGTAGCAGGAGGCACCGTCTTCCGGCTACCCGTTGCCCGGGTTCACCTGGATTGGGGGGTTGGTTCGGGACATGTGAAAGTGGGGGTGATGAAGGATTTGCCAGCAGATGTCCTACTGGGGAATGATTTGGCCCCCCTTGTTTCTGCGTACGCCCCAATGTGCCCCGCTGAAGCCTACACAGTGACTACCTGTGCCCCAACCTGCGTTGCTGGAACCAACTCGCTTGCTGCTGAGACCCGGGTAAGACTACCTTCCCCGACATGTACTGTAGATCCGGCCCAATATCACAGTCTAAAATGGGAATGTGACAAGTTGGCCAGTGAGAAATCGGAGATGCAACGACACTACGTCATGCATTATGAGATGTCCCGTGGCTTGAACATTGAAATGCACAAACAGGCTGAAATTGTCAAAAGGTTAAACGGGATCTGCGCTCAGGTGGTGCCTTATCTCTCCCAAGAGCATCAGCAACAGGTCCTGGGAGCCATTGAGAGAGCAAAGCAAGTGACTGTTCCAGAACTGAATTCCATTATTCACCTTCACCATCAGCTACCGACCTGGCAGATTTAATGGCAATGCCGATGGACTGTCCAGGCAAACGGAACTTTTACCCCAACAGCAGACCGGACATCCCCAAGTTGACCCGAAAAAGATTCAATCCGGGTCTGCCGGAGTGTTCCACAAAAGGGGAGCAGTGTAACGGAACTATGTATTTTGCCTGTCCATCTATAATAATCATGCAGTGGTATATTATGAGGTGTGAACATCCTCTGTCTGTATAGATGTGGATTAGAACTGAATCAGCCTGTCTCCTGAAACCTCTCTTTAGTATGCTAATTCACCTCTCTATTCCCAAAGGTTAATTGATCTATTGTGTGTGTGAAAGACCTGTGTTTATCCTTAAGAGATTGTATATTGTATTCCAAATTGGCAGTATCCGGCCAGTTGTATTGAAATAGCATGTCAATTATGTTCAGAAGAACTGTCAGGCTTTGCGGTGCCGAAATATTTAGCTACGGATGGGATTATCTGTGATTGAATTGTATTTGAGAAAGGAATGTGGCTTCTTTAGCCTGGTGACAGTGTGTCTAACTTGAGGCCCCCCTGTGGAGGGAGGGGGCGGAGAGTTACATTGTTTCTTGATTATTCACAAGTTTGTAACTATATATAAACCAAGAAATGTACCATTAAAGTTAGTCTACTTGACCCTTCAAACGTAGCCTGTCTCGTTTATGGAAGGGAATGTGATGGGATATTTATTCTGTGCCTCTTACAACTGGACCTGACTCTCCCTCTGGATCTCGTGGATGAGCTTATACTGGACTTACTTATATAGCAACTTGCCAGGGAAAAGGACGTCGTCAGCGGCTGATGCCCTCTCCCTACTTGGGTAGCCGTTACACCGGCTTACAAACATATCATACTTGCCTCCACTGTGCAGTTCGTTTTGTACAGAGTGGCCCCGAACCTCATCTTCTGGGGTCCCCTGGTGGCGCTTGTGGCTCCTCCTTGCATCTGGAAACCCCCTAGGAAAATCTCTCCCCTAGGGGTCAACTGTGTAGGCGCGCTCCCCAGTCCCTCATTTGCATGCATAGACATAGAAAGCCGGACTTGGCCCCCGCCCCCCTCGTCATTGAATTTGATTGACAGCAGCGGGAGCCAATGGCTGCACTATTATCAATCTATTCAATCAAGAGCTGGGACCCCATGCAGAGAGGGAGAGCGTGTCTCCGCCGACGGAACAAATGGCTCAGGTGAATAAAATGCGGGGCTGGTCACTCAGAAGTTTTTAAAGCTTAATGCATAGGATGCATTAAGCTTAAAAAACGCGAGCCCTCCATTCTCCACAACACACGCATCCCCACCCACGCCAAGCACCATCCATCCCTCCAGTCTCCACATCCCCACCCACGCCGAGCACCATCCATCCCTCCAGTCTCCACAACGCACGCATCCCCACCCACGCCAAGCACCATCCATCCCTTCAGTCTCCACAACACATCCCCACCCACGCCAAGCACCATCCATCCCTCCAGTCTCCACAACGCATCCCCATCCACACCAAGCACCATCCATCCCTCCAGTCTCCACAGCACACGCATCCCCACCCACGCCAAGCACCATCCATCCCTCCAGTCTCCACATCCCCACCCACGCCGAGCACCATCCATCCCTCCAGTCTCCACAACGCACGCATCCCCACCCACGCCAAGCACCATCCATCCCTTCAGTCTCCACAACACATCCCCACCCACGCCAAGCACCATCCATCCCTCCAGTCTCCACAACGCATCCCCATCCACACCAAGCACCATCCATCCCTCCAGTCTCCACAGCACACGCATCCCCACCCACGCCAAGCACCATCCATCCCTCCAGTCTCCACAACACACGCATCCCCACCCACGCCAAGCACCAAACATCCCTCCAGTCTCCACAACACACGCATCCCCACCCACGCTGAGAACCATCCATCCCTTCAGTCTCCACAACACACACATCCCCACCCATGCCTAGCCAAGCACCAAACATCCCTCCAGTCTCCACAACACACGCATCCCCACCCACGTTGAGAACCATCCATCCCTTCAGTCTCCACAACACACGCATCCCCACCCATGCCGAGCACCATCCATCCCTCCAGTCTCCACAACACACGCATCCCCACCCACGCCGAGAACCATCCATCTCTCCAGTCTCCACAACACACGCATCCCCACCCACGCCGAGAACCATCCATCTCTCCAGTCTCTACAACACACGCATCCCCACCCACACCGAGCACCATCCATCCCTCCAGTCTCCACAACACACGCATCCCCACCCACGCCAAGCACCATCCATCCCTCCAGTCTCCACAACACATGCATCCACGCCAAGCACCATCCATCCCTCCAGTCTCCACAACACACGCATCCCCACCCACGCCAAGCACCATCCATCCCTCCAGTCTCCACAACACACGCATCCCCACCTATACCGAGCACCATCCATCCCTCCAGTCTCCACATCCCCCACCCACGCCAAGCACCATCCATTCCTCCAGTCTCCACAACACACGTATCCCCACCCACGCCGAGAACCATCCATCCCTCCTGTCTCCCTAACACACGCATCCCCACCCACGCCGAGAACCATCAATCCCTCCGGTCTCCACAACACATGCATCCCCACCCACGCCGAGAACCATCCATCCCTCCAGTCTCCACAACACACGCATCCCCACCCACGCCGAGCACCATCCATCCCTCCAGTCTCCACAACAAACACATCCCCACCCACGCCGAGCACCATCCATCCATCCAGTCTCCACAACACACGCATCCCCACCCACGCCAAGCACCATCCATCCCTCCAGTCTCCACATCCCCCACCCACGCCAAGCACCATCCATCCCTCCAGTCTCCACAACACACGTATCCCTACCCACGCCGAGAACCATCCATCCCTCCTGTCTCCCTAACACACGCATCCCCACCCACGCCGAGAACCATCAATCCCTCCGGTCTCCACAACACATGCATCCCCACCCACGCCGAGAACCATCAATCCCTCCGGTCTCCACAACACATGCATCCCCACCCACGCCGAGAACCATCCATCCCTCCAGTCTCCACAACACACGCATCCCCACCCACGCCGAGCACCATCCATCCCTCCAGTCTCCACAAAAAACGCATCCCCACCCACGCCGAGCACCATCCATCCCTCCAGTCTCCACAACACACGCATCCCCACCCACGCCAAGCACCATCCATCCCTCCAGTCTCCACAACACACGCATCCCCACCCACGCCAAGCACCATCCATCCCTCCAGTCTCCACAACACACGCATCCCCACCCACGCCAAGCACCATCCATCCCTCCAGTCTCCACAACACACACATCCCCACCCACGCCGAGAACCATCCATCCCTCCAGTCTCCACAACACACGCATCCCCACCCACGCCAAGCACCATCTATCCCTCCAGTCTCCACAACACATCCCCACCCCCACCAAGCACCATCCATCCCTCTAGTCTCCACATCCCCACCCACGCCGAGCACCATCCACCCCTCCTGTCTCCACAACACACGCATCCCCACCCATGCCGAGCTATATGTGAGTATAACAAGCATGCTATGCTGCATATACAGACAGATGTTACTGTTGTGGGTTTAGTTATGCCGCGTACACACGGTCGTAATTTCCGACAACAAATGTTTGATGTGAGCTTGTTGTCGGAAAATCCAACCGTGTGTACGCTCCATCGGACATTTGCTGTTGGAATTAGTGACAACAAATGTTTGAGAGCTGGTTCTCAATTTTTCCGACATCAAAAGTTCTTGTTGGAAATTCCAATCGTCTGTAGCCAATTCCGATGCACAAAAATCCTACGCATGCTCGGAATCAATTTGACACATGCTCGAAATCATTGAACTTCATTTTTCTCGGCTCGTTGTAGTGTTGTACGTCAACCGCGTTTTTGACGGTCGAGATTTCCGACAACATTTGTGTGACTGTGTGTATGCAACACAAGTTTAAGCCAGCATTCAGTCGGAAAAAAAAATACACAGTTTTCTTGTCAGAATGTCCGATCGTGTGTACGCGGCATAACACTTTAAGATACGCAAGAGATACACAAGATACCAAAAGATCTCTGGGAATATGTGAGGTCAAAATATCCATGAGTGCCGACTTAGACCCCTTTCACACTGAAGCATTTTTACAGCGTTTTAGCATTAAAAATAGCGCTCTTAAAACGCTCTCCATGCATCTCAATGGACCCTTTCACACCGAGGCCTGCAAGCAGCATCTTTGGAGCAGCTTTTGGGCGCTGAAAAAAAACGCTCCAAAAATGCCCCTCTCCATTTGAAATGAATTGAAAAGCGCTGTAAAAACACCTTACATTTTCACACTGAGGCACTGCAAAAATGCCCTAAAACGTTAGGGTCTTAGAGGTGCTTTACCAGCACATTGGGATTGCAGATAAGGCTTCGCTGCAATAACGCTTGAAAAACGCTGTAATAACGCTTGAAAAATGCTTGAATAACACTCGAAAAATGCCCCAGTGTCAAAGGGGCCTTATTATATAGTCTTCCAAAGATACACAAAAACGAATCAATCCCCTAGGAAGGCCCATTGTGTCAGGTAATGGTAGTCTTATGTTAAAGCGGTTGTAAACCCTACTTTTTTTATTTTACCTACAGGTAAGCCTATAATAAGGCTTACCTGTAGGTATAAAGAATAAAGAATAAAGAATCAGCTCTATTTCCGGATCCTCTTCTGCCTCCTTCAATCTCCAAAAATAGTTCCCACATCTCAGGGAATGAGCATACGCAAACAGAAAGACCATATGTAAAGCGCTGAAAGGAATGAGGTCATCTGTATCAAGGCAATTGTGAATGTAGCGCCCCCTTACTTTCAGTATGGGCACTAGGCTAAAGTTAGTGGGTGAATGGGAGAGTTATTTTGCTCCCATTCGTGATTGTGTTAAATTTAGGGCTGCTGTCATTCCTGAACTGTCCTGTAGGTCAGTCTGCGCTCCAGGGGTGTTGTTCTCACCCCTGGGTGACAGGTGGTGCTAGAGGGGTTCTGGCAGAGCCGCTTTTCCCCAGCAGCCAATTAGAGGAGAGTTTCCCTCATGGGGCGTGCTGGGGGAGAGTATATCTGGGGCGGACGCCCATTTTCTTTGGTTCTTCGTGGGGTCCAGGTTCCAGGTGCGGCATCCACCTTCAGGGTGCGCGCATCCAACGGACCCCGCCGACATGGCCCACCTGGCCGGGGTTGCATGCTACGCGGAGCTCCATCCTGATGTTGAAAGGAGCCCCAGTAACTTACTGGGTCCCCAACTCTACTAAGAAGATCCTAAGCTGAGGGCTGTACGGTGGGGGATCGGCTCAAGGAGAACCCAGAGGCAGGTTATCCAGGAGACTTGAACGAACCATCAGGGATCTGGTCACCGAGACTTTGACAGGTACATTACAGCTGTCGACTGGTGACCCTGACTGAATTTACTGGGAGGATTCGCTCAATCCATTTTTGCTCATCTAAGGGCCAGATTCAGGTAGATGAGAGCATCTTTGCTCCAGAGTAACGCTTCTCATTTACGTTACTCTGACGACCCTTTCAGCGCAAGTACTGTTATTCACATAGCAGTTGCGCGTAAACTTGCGCCAGAGTAACGATAATGCGCTGGCGTAACCCGGCGCAAGGGGAAGTGGGTATGTAAATGATGGGCGGAGCCCAGCGCAGAGGCTTACGTTCAGCGCATCAACCACGGAGCATGCGCAGTGAGTGAGGCTCCACTCGCTCCCTTTGTGCGCATGCTCACAACTTCCGTCGGCACCACTTCACGGGAAACGTCAGCGCAATGCCATCCGTTGGGCGTTTAAATGCGCCCGTAGAAGCGCCATTTCGGCACTAAAGTATATCCTGCTCCCCCTCCCCGCAGTGATGTTACTTTTGTTTTGAGATGGCTGCTCCCGTTCCCCGCAAACACACAGGAGAAAGCTGAACTTTAATGGCCAGGAGCTGTCAGCCATCATCTCGGCTATGGAGACCTATGATGTCTTCCTCCATGGCTGTAAAATTTGACAGACAAGCATGGACAGAGGTGTTGTCCTGTAAGTGGGGGTGCTCAGCTAGCTCTTATCGTCGGTAACGCTGCTGTAGCTGCTCTCCTGCTGACCTGTGGCCATCTGGAGTAAAGATAAAGCAGCCTTTTGTAGAAATAACTTTGCGCCGGACGGACGAGATACGCGCGGCGCATGTAGCCAGCGTATGGTGCTAATCCGTGCGAGAATTGGGAAAAATCCCTCATTTGCATATTTGCAGGGGAAATCAATAGGCGCGACTGATGCGCCCAGCGAAATTAAGCGCTGACGATACTCTGGCGTCCATGATACCATTTCACGTGAGAGAGTGCTTCGGATGACCATCTATCACCTGGAGCTTTTTGGAGAAAGGGAGCGTCCAAGGAGACACCGCTGAATCTTTAATCCCCTGTTTTGAGGGACAGCGCATTTGACCTGCTGCTCACACACAGGTTTATTTGTTCAGGTGAGCGGCTTGTACTTCCATTTTAGGACACCTGTTTGCTGTGTTTGATGAGTTGCTACATTTGAATACCTCAGTGAGGCACCAGAATCAGCTTGACCACTCCGATTGATCATTTTATAATTTTTTTTTTTTTTTGGACTTGATATATATTTTTTTATTATCATTTTTTATTATCATTTTTTTATTATCATTATTACTGTATTTTATGTTTTCTAGCGCTGCACTGCTTTTTTCTAGATACTCTGGCGTCGGAACGTTCCGCCGGTCGCAAATGACCCGTTATTGGGCGCATCTAGTTTGGTGGGTACGGGCACATAGAAACGACGGCGCATCATCACAGTTACGCGGCGCATATCGAAATACTCCAGCGCAAGTGTTCCTGAATCTGGCCCTAAGTGTCTAAGTACTAGGCCTGTAGCAGAGGTCTGTTCCTCCCAGCAACCTAAAGTAACACTTCGGCTGGCAGACTTGTGGCAGGAGTCTGTTCGGGGGCACTTCACCCACTCTGGCTAGAGTGGTGACGAATTGTTGCACTACTACTGAAAGCAGGCTTGCTTTATTGTTCATCCAAGTCTGATACTGCAAGGTTCATTCTCTTCATTAACCTTTACTGTCTACCTCCTGTTGGTGTTGGTCGCGTTGGACCAAGAAATAAAGCATTCAGAAAATCACTTGCAGTGGACTGGACATTCGTTTAATGCTTTACTCACTAACTACACCCTAGACAACATCCAAAGGTAACCTAGTACGCCAATTCCAAAAACAACCAGCGTCTCCTTCGGGGGTAGCGCTACATGAATAAAAAGTCAATTTTATTGCCATGAAAAACTATTAAAATAGTAACAATCCTCCGGTAACAGATTGCAAATATTGCAGCCAACAAGCAAGCAAGACTTGTGTAATGATGGAACAGTAACAGACAAAGAACAAGGCTATGAGAGATGCTTCTAAAACAACATGTGAAGCACCAATGGCAGGGAGGCGTGCTGCCACAGATGAAACTCACTTGGGTGCAGTGTGTATCTCACCGGGACCAGGCGGGGAGATGAAAATATCCATTGGGAGGTGAGGAAGAGACCAACTGAAGCACCTGACAGCTCAACATTGCCGTAGATGGATTCGCCGCTGTACGGTACCTTTGTGCATTCGTGTGGGCTGAGACTTCCTGGTCGTGACGTCAGAACGATGCCAGGAAGTGAAGCAAAAACGAGACTTGGACCCGAGGATGACACTCGGCTTGTGCTGGCAAATGTGAGTACACTTCTGGGAGCCTGGATAGACAGCTCCACATCCACAAGACGGCTTGACTGAAATGGGCTGGACGGAGGAAAGTGAGGAGAAAGTAATTCAGGCTGCAGTCCACCGCTCATTTAAACCAGGGGTGCCCAACCTTTTGAATAGCAAGGGCCACTTTAGCAACTTGGTAACCAGTCGCAGGCCACAATGAGCGGAGCGGGCGGATGACAGGTCACGGCTACTCTATGGGCCCTCCGATCTGCCCAGATGGAAGGGGACGAATTCTCTTCTGTTTTTTTGGATTGGAAGGTAGGCGGGCGTAAATGGACATCTGTCGCTCTGTAGAGGGGAATTGAGGGTCCCATTTGGTCAGGTTGATCTTGTGAAAAGGGCCTAAGACTGCTTTCAACTGATGTGCTGCAGTTTACCCAGCTGTGTCTATCCCGCGGGTTAGCTGAACTTTGCCATAGACTCCTTCTGTGGCAAAGCCGGCGCTGTAGATGAAACATCAGCTTATGGGGCTCTGGTCTGCAGCCGCTTTCTTCCTCTACCACCAACTTCATTCACAACACTGATGCTGTGGTATTGCAGATCGGCAATCTGTGATCTGGGCTTGCCAACCTACTATTCCAGAGCAGGAGGTCGCGGGCCACATCAGAGGGCTCCGCGGGCCACATGTGGCCCCTGGGCCACTGGTTGGCCACCCCTGATTTAAACCATTTATCCTGTCATTGGCGCCAGACTTGCACACCCTCTGGTGGCTCTCCTGGGTGAAGCCTGGGATTTCACCCAAGAGAGCCATTCTGCCGCAGTATCTGTATGAGCCGGTCAGGAACCGGGTAAAGGAACAATGTAAAGATAAAAACAGTAACTTAAAAAAATATAAAGAGCCCCCCCCCCCACGATCACATGCAGTGGTGAACGTATATGTAGGTCACACCCACATATATATCCATTGATCGCATCACACATGTAAGGTATCACCATGAACATCAGAATGACTGCAATCATTTTAGCACCAGAACTTCTCTGTAACGCTTAACTAGTAATAATGTCTAGTTAATGTCGCCTATGGAGACTTAAGTTCCAAAATTTGGCGCCATTCCACAAGCAATTTTAAAGCATGACATTTATTTATTTACTCGCTGTAACACCATCTTTCAAATTTTACAAACAAAATGTGGTATACATTGTGTTTTGTTTGTTTTTTATCTTTAAAGTGTTTTTTTTTTTCTCCTAAAATTTTGCTTTTGAAAAACTGCACAAAAAACGCGTGCTATTTTATTCCCTAGGGCCTCTGAAAAAATATATATAATGTTGGGGGTCCCTACTTCCAGGATAAAATACAGATTTTTACTTGTAAACAAAGCAGGTCAGAAAAAGGTTGGGTCTTTAAATAGAACCAGGCTTTAGAGTCGTTTGCTGCCAGAGCAATTATTTTTTTGGTTTTGTACACAAGTTTAAAACATATTTAGGCCTGATTACTTAAAACCACTAAAACTGATATTTACAGAAAGGAGAGACTCTGGAGAATAAAATGGCGGTAGTTTCAATATATTATGTAACACATTATTAGCTCCAAATTTTGGTAAAAACACACTAAAGTAAATTTTAAGGCACGGAAACACAATGGGCCAGATTCACGAACACTTGCGCTGGAGTATTTGGATATGCGCCGCGTAACTGTGATGATGCGCCGTCGTTTCTATGTGCCCGTACCCACCAAACTAGATGCGCCCAATAACGGGTCATTTGCGACCGGCGGAACGTTCCGACGCCAGAGTATCGTCAGCGCTTATTTTCGCTGGGCGCATCAGTCGCGCCCATTGATTTCCCCTGCAAATATGCAAATGAGGGATATTTCACAATTCACGAACGGATTAGCACCATACGCTGGCTACATGCGCCGCGCGTATCTGATCCGTCCGGCGCAAAGTTATTTCTACAAAAGGCTGCTTTATCTTTACTCCAGACGGTCACAGGTCAGCAGGAGAGCAGCTACAGCAGCGTTACCGACGATAGGAGCTAGCTGAGCACCCCCACTTGCAAGGACAACACCTCTGTGTGCCAACATGCCAGGGGCACTCGTGGTCCTAGAACTACTGATGGGTCCCCTGGAACCAAGAAGGCGGGCACGTGAGAGGATATACCGCACACGTATGAGCCTCTTTGGCATGGGGGATGAGGAGGTGTATCGCCTATTCAGATTCAGCCCTGATGCAATACTTGAACTAACCACAACCCTGCAGGATGACATCACCAGCCCAACACACCGATCACAAGCAGTGCAGCCACTGGTCAAGGTACTGGCAACACTTCATTTCCTTGCCAGTGGATCATTCCAGCGTACAAGTGGAGTGGTGGCTGGGATGTCACAGTCCTCCATGAGCAGATGTGTGCACCAGGTTGTCCCTGCAATCCTCAGACGCATGTCCAACCAGTTCATCAGACCCACCACTGAGGAGCTGCGGCAGAAGGCAATGACAGATTTCTACAACATTGCCAGATTCCCACGCACTGTGGGGGCCATTGATTGCACACATGTGGCCCTACAGCCCCCCAGTGCCACAGAGCACATATACCGCAATCGGAAGCATTGGCATTCCATCAACGTACAGGTGATAGCCGATGCCCAACGCCTCATATGGCACGTCCGTGCCAAACACCCTGGGTCCAGCCATGACAGTTTCATATACCGTCAGAGTCCCATCCCAGCAGAATTTAACCAGAACATGTATGGGGACAGCTGGCTGGTTGGTGAGTGACATGGGAGTCAGGCATGACTATCCCCTCCCGTCATGCACAACAGAAATCGCACATGCATGACTAACATTCTCCTGTCTTTTCCCTTACAGGTGACTCTGCATATGCACTGGGACCCCATCTAATGACTCCTTTCCGGAACCCCCAAACCAGAGGAGAGAGAAAATACAATGAAGCACACATCAAAACCCGTGCAGTGGTGGAGCAAACATTTGGGCTCCTGAAGTCCCGTTTCCGCTGCCTGGATAAGTCTGGGGGGGCCCTATTGTATTCCCCTACCTTTGTGTGTCAGATCATCGGTGCATGTTGCATACTACATAACTTTGCTATGAAAAAAGGCCTGCATATTGACATACGTGATGACCTGACCCCCGACCCACACAGCCCCCCCCTGCCAGAGGACACCCAGTCTGCTGATGGAAGAGCAGTCAGGAGGGTCCTCGCCGTAGGCATCTTTGGACACTAAACCAAAACATTAATTACACAGACAATGCACGCGTGTACACCACTGATGTCCCTAGATCACACACACCACATGCACATCGCATTGGATTAGCCCAAGTCCAGCATGTAGGAGTTGGGAGCAGTAACGCCAGCGTCAAGGCCCCAATGATGTCACTGTCCATTCACACACCTTTCACACATCATTCATTCAGCCGTGGGGTTCACTTCACCACCACGGCCGAGGGTGACACCCCTTACTTTCAGGAGTGCCACCCTCTCACATTCACACACCATTCACACTGTCCCCTGCACTCCTGACCGTGTGCAGTACAAAAATAAATTAGAAAGATCATATCCTGATCAATAAAAGAAAAATAATCTCATAACCTGAGAAAAAAATAAAATAAACTCATGACCTGAGTATGTGAAAAATAATAATATAAAACCAGCCACAAAAAAAAGGCCTCATCGGGGATGCCGGGGGCTTCTTCTGGGGGCCCCTCTCTGGCTCCGCAGCTGCCTGGATGGAGTGGGTGGGGGTGGGGGGGCATCTGGAGGTGGCTGATCCCCAGGTGGGCCACTCCTGGCAGGTGTGGCCTGCGTGCCCTCCAAGGCCCTGGCTATCCGTCCAAGATAACTGTTGGTCTGGGCCTGCATCCGGAGCTGACGGGTCATCTGGTAATGCTGGGCCCGCCGACTCAGCCTCCCCTGCTCCCGGATGGCAGCACTGTTACCATGGATGGCAGCAGTGTTGGCCTGGACGGCTGCAGTGAGGTGCTGGATATCCCCCTGCACCTCCCCCAAAGTGGTGACCACTGCAGCGCAATTAGAGCTCACATCCTGCACTGCGTTGCTGAGGTTGGCAACGGAGCCCAGGCTGTCCGACACTTTCTGCAAGTGGTCCGCTATGGCCCCCATTTGTTCTGTCTGTCTGGCGTGATCCCTTGCCAACTGGTCCTGGACACCATCAGACACCCCCCTGGTCTTCTGGGTCGCCTTCCTGGGGCCAGAAGATGGAGGTCCTCGGGTGGAAGGAGTCGCCCTTGAGGGGCTTCCAAGGATGGGGGAGGGGACGACAGACGGGCCAGGAGAAGGGGAGGAGACAGACAACACCAAAGAAAAGTCCTGCTCTGCCACAGCAGGATCTTCCACAACCACCTCGGCAGGTGTGGTGTGGCCACTCTCCTCCTCCACAACCTCTTCACCACCCAGTGGCTCAGGCACACGATGGCGTGGGGGGGATGGGGTGGAATGCAGGCTGACAGATGATGGCCCAGCTCCGTCATCTGTGGATGACACAAAGCAGACACATGTTGGTGGTCCCACACACTTGGCACATGTACCCCCCCCCCCCCAAATGCAAAACATCAAATAGGGGATTAAAAAACACTTACCTGTCCTTGTGCCTTCCTCCACGGAGTCATAGCCTGCGACCCCCTCCACCTGCTCCCTCTCCAGGCAGCGAGCAACCACCTCCTCCTCTGCGGTCAGGGTGACAGGACATGGGGGACCACCACCTGTGCCCCTCTCATACCTCCTGATGGAGGCCACCTTGTCCCTCACCTTGCGCCGCAGGTCATTGATTTTCTTTTGTATGTCCCCAGCAGTCCGGGTGGAGTAGCCCAGGACATTGACCCTGGCAGCAATCGACTCCAGGATGCCCTGCTTCCTCTCCCGGCTGGTCTTGCGGCTTTTTTTGCCATGGAGAAATTCATTCTCCGTCTCCATAGCCGAGATAATGACAGAGACCTCCTGGGTATTAAAATTGAGGTTCCTCCTCTCTCTGGGGGTAGCGGGAGCAGCCATTACAGAGCAAAAGTATCTTCCCTGGGGTGGGGGGAAACGGAACTACTTTTGCGCCGGAATGGCGTTTCCGCCAGCGCTTTTAAGCGCCCAGCGGAACGCATTGCGCTGACGTTTCCCAGGAAGTGGTGCCGACGGAAGTTGTGAGCATGCGCACAAGGGGGCGAGTGGAGCCGCACTCACTGCGCATGCTCCGTGGATGATGCGCTGAACGTAAGCCTCTGCGCCGGGCTCCGCCCATCATTTACATATGATCACACCCACTTCCACTTGCGTCGGGTTACGCCAGCGCATTATCGTTACTCTGGCGCAAGTTTACGCGCAACTGCTATGTGAATTACAGGAATTGCGCTGAAAGGGTCTTCAGAGTAACGTAAATGAGAAGCGTTACTCCAGAGGAAAGATACTCTCATCTACCTGAATCTGGCCCAATATATTACCCGATTGTTGGTACAATATAACAGATAAGATTGTGCCGAGTAAATGGATCTCCAATGGAGTTGATTTACTAAACCTGGAGAGTGCAAAATCTAGTGCAGCTCTGGATGGCAGCCAATCAGCTTCTAACTGATCCATGATGTGAAGCCCAAAAACTGCAACAAACAAACTCTGGTAATCTAAATTGTCCATAGGCAATGCTTTCCAATTCTCTCCAGGTCTTCAGCATAGAAATCTCTGTTTTTAGTGATCTGAGAATGATCGCTCTCTCCGGTGTGTGTGGTGATATGGAATGTGTAGAACGTCTCCGGCTTTTACAGAATGACTCATTCACACACCCATCTACATAACTCCAATGGAGCGTGTGATGAAGAAATATGCAAAAACATGCAGTAGATCCAGCATTGGCGGCCTGTCCATTAGGGCCACTGGGGTGCCGCCCCCCTAATCCATGCGCCCGGCTCCTAATCTACATGTAGGGTGTCAGACGCATGGATTTCAATGTTTTCACTGCACTCTGAACCCACCCAGTTGTGTGACAATAGCAAATTAATAATCACTATTGTCTTCCTGCTTCTCCTCCCGGCAAATCAGAAAGCGTGTCTTAAGAGAAGAGAGACAAGAGAAGCAACCATATTGGCCAAGAACAGGGGGTGGCGCTGAGGATGAGAAGCAGGGGAAGGGGGAGGTTTGAGCGATCGACTGAACTGGGGGTCAGGTTGTTTGTTTTCTGCCCCCCAAAAAATACAGCACCAGCCGCCGCTGAAAACCAGTACTACAGGAAGGTGAAGTCACACAAATCTTCTCCTTTCCTGCAGACCTGGGCTTGGCCTTCTACATGGTTTGAGATGAAATTCTCTTATCTAGAGGTGGAAGGATAATGTACCCCGGACTTCCGCACCAGATACTCGGGCAGTGAAGGCCAACCATTCACAGAGGTAAGTACTGGGGGGTGGGGGGATGGTGCAGGCTTAATTGTATTTTTTTATATTTGTATTTTTATTACATTTTTTAAAAGTTAACCAAGACATAGAAACAAAGTCATATTAAAAGCAAAGATCACCACAAGTGCATCATCCCAGTATACATAGACTGTGATGTTACAAATGTAGTGTTAGACCACTCTGTGCGTTTATATTCTGATAATGTTTAAATTAGGACAGTTCAAAGTAGATATTGTCACAAATAGGAGTAAGGCTGCATTCACATGTAGGCGGCAAGTAACGCCGCGTACGCGGCTTTACTTGCCGCGATTCGATTCATTTTTTATTTTTATTTACAAATTATCTCCAATGATGTCTATGGCCGAACGCCAATGTCGCCTGAAAAAAAGGGTCCGGGACTTTTTTTCAGGCGACAGGCATTCGGCGTTTCAGAGATGTGAACCATCTCTATAGACATCAATGGGAATTTTCCCCTCCAGCGGCACGAGCGTCGGGCGACAGGCGTTTTGTCGCCTAGATGTGAATGGAGCCTTATAGATCTGCTGAGTTTTAGGAAACAGCGCCAACTCAACAATGGAATTCCTCCCAATAATACAAGCAAACAGTAGAGCTGCACAATTCTGGCCAAAATGAGAATCATGATTTTTCTTGCTTAGAATGAAGATCACGATTCTCTCACGATTCTTACGGCGTAAAATCTTTTACATTTATACAAAAAAAAAATGGGCTAACTTTACTGGCAAGTTTTTTTTTTTAATTCATTAAAGTAATTTTTTCAAAAAAAATTGCATTTAAAAAGACAGCTGCGCAAATACATTGCAACATAAAATATTGCAACAACCGCCATTTTATTCTCTAGGGTCTCTACTAAAATAATATATAATGTTTGGGGCTTCTAAATAATTTTCTAGCAAAAAAAAAATAATGGGCCAGATTCAGAGAGCGATTACTCCTGTCTAACTGGTGTTAGACTGGAGTAATTTCAAATTACGCGCATTTTTTAGCTAGTCGAAAACCACAAACCATGAATAGACGGCTGCGGGCTCCAATTCGACTGGATTACGTGTTAGTACGCCTTCAGATCTACGCTGCAATAAAATTGCGGCCACTGGGCGGACTTCCCGTTGTTTTTTGCCGTCGGGGTATGCTAATGAGCTTTTGCCTGCAATCCACAAAATTACGATCAATCGCAATCTCTTACGGCATCTTTAGTCATCTTTATTTGCGTAACACTATACCAGCTTTTGGCTGGTCTAATATTAGACAGCCCATGTTAAGTATGGCCGTCGTTCCCGCGTCAAATTTTTACGTTTTCCGACGTCTTTTATTATTTTTTACGTAAGTCGTCCGGGAATAGGAATGTTCGTAAACGACGCTACTCAAACAACGAATGACGTAACGACGTGATTTCGCGCAATACACGGCGGGAAATTTCTGAACAGGGCATGCACAGTCCGATCGCCGCGGGGACGCGCTTAATTTAAATGCTTCACGCCCCCTAATTGCGTATTTCGATTACACGGCGAGAAATAGACTACGCCGCTGTAGCGTACGGGCAAAAATCTACCTGAATTCGGAGTAGAGCCTGGTAAAATACGGCAGCGTAGAGTATTTCGATTACGCAGCGGAATATTAAGTGTATGTGAATCTGGCCCAATGATTTTAACTTGAAAAGAGCTGTCAGAAAAAGGTTTGAGCCCAGATTCTTGTAGGGTGGCGTATCTATCGGCGGGCGTAGCGTATTGTAGTTACGCTACAAAGCCGCAACTTAAGAGAGGCAAGTTCTGTATTCACAAAGCACTTGCGTCCAAAGTTACGGCGGCGTAGCGTAAATGTGGCGGCGTAAGCGCGCCTAAATCCAATTAGGAACAGGGGGCATGTTTTATGTAAACTAATCATGACCCCACGTAAATTACGCTTTTTTCGAACAGTGCGCGCATGCTCAGTATCACGTCAAATTTTCAAATTAAATTACGCACGCTCAATGTTTAGGCGACGTGAACGTAACCTACGCAAAGCCCCATTCACAGACGACTTACGCAAACGACATAAAACACAACGCTGTTCGTACGTTTCCGACATCCATACCTAACATGACTTACCCCTGCTTTATGAGGGGTAAGTTTACGCTGGCGTATGTCTTACGTAAAATACGTATCTTGATATGCCATGCGCACGTACATTCATGAATCGGCGTATCTAGCTCATTAGCATATTCAACGCGGAAATCGATGGACGCACCACCTAGCGGCCAGCGGAAATATGCACCCTAAGATACGACGGTGTAAGAAACTTACGCCGCTCATATCTAGGCAACTGAGAGGCGTATCTGATTCTATGAATCAGATGCCGAGTTGCGACGGGGCCGGACTCCGATACAATGTTTAGACTTAACTTTCCACTGATAAAGAATGAGAAAATTATTTTCATGTCAAAGATCGCAAAACCCTGTGTCAAGAATTGCAACGGGAAAAAGATCGCGATAGCGATTCTTGTCGATTAATCGTGCAGCTCTAGTAAACAGTCTATTATGTACACAAGTACAGTGGAGTACTGCTTGCAACTGAGAGGATAAACAAGATTTAATGGTTATACTGACACACTTCTAATAGAAACCTCACCCAGCCTATAAAACTTAAACCCTTAAATGAGCCATGATTAACCACTTAAGACCCGGACCAATACGCTGGCAAATGACCCAAGGGGTTTTTGCGATTCGGCACTGCGTCGCTTTAACAGACAATTGCGCGGTCGTGCGACGTGGCTCCCAAACAAAATTTGCGTCCTTTTTTTCCCACAAATAGAGCTTTCTTTTGGTGGTATTTGATCACCTCTGCGGTTTTTATTTTTTGCGCTATAAACAAAAATAGAGCGACAATTTAAAAAAAAATTCAATATTTTTTACTTTTTGCTATAATAAATATCCCCCAAAAATATATAAAAAAACATTTTTTTTCCTCAGTTTAGGCCGATACGTATTCTTCTACATATTTTTGGTAAAAAAAATCGCAATAAGCGTTTATCGGTTGGTTTTCGCAAAATTTATAGCGTTTACAAAATAAGGGATAGTTTTATTGCATTTTTATTAATTATTTTTTTTTTACTACTAATAGCGGCGATCAGCGATTTTTTTCGTGACTGCGACAATATGGCGGACACTTCGGACAATTTTGACACATTTTTGGGACAATTGTCATTTTCACAGCAAAAAATGCATTTAAATTGCATTGTTTACTGTGGAAATGACAGTTGCAGTTTGGGAGTTAACCACAGGGGGCGCTGTAGGGAATGTGTGCCCTAATGGTGTGTTTACAACTGTAGGGGGGTGTGGCTGTAGATGTGACGTCATCGATCGCGTCCCCCTGTTACAGGGATGACGCGATCGATGCTCCGGCCACAGAGAAGCACGGGGAAACCGTGTGTACACACGGCTCTCCCCGTTCTTCCGCTCCAGGGACGGATCGCCGCACTGCAGCGGCGATCGGGTCCGCGAATCCCGCGGTCCCGGTCCTGGAGCTTCGGACCGGGTCGCGGGCGCGCGCCCGCGACCCGCCGCGCGCCCGCGACCCACGGCTGGGTACTAAAACCAACGTATATATACGTTGATGTGCCCAGCCGTGCCATTCTGCCGACGTAAATGTGCAGTAGGCGGTCCTTAAGTGGTTAAGCACTAGTTGAGTGTGAAACGCGTCGGCTATCCTGGTTCTTGTGGTTTGCTGTGATTGTGCATGTTCCTGCTTTTACAATAAAGACTACTTTATTTTATTGAAGTTCCTTTGGAGTGCGGCAGTCCATCCCAATTTTCTTTCACTACCAAACCTTAAACCCTAATGAGAGGTCAGACTTAATGGCAATGGTATAAGGGCCCATGTAGCAATAATGACAGCAATGTCCCCGTTGCAGATCTGATGGTCTTCACCGTCACGTAGGAGCTCATTAATTGTATCCAATAAGGTGTAATAGCAAGCAATAGGATTTCTTGGAATGGTAAAGGCTAAAGGTTTCTATGCAGTGTTCATTATAGGTTCAGTAAAGTGTTCCCAAGGTAAAGATGTCTGTGCAAAGTGTCCCAGTGAAACCATAAGGAGGGATTTGTAAAGGTGGGCGATTGCCCTCTCACCAACGACCAGGCCTATTTAATGCCTTCTGGACAGCAGCTCCTGCATAGAACACAGGTTGGCAGGCGACCAAAGTGGTGCTGGATGTCCGATGAACAGAAAGCAGTGCTAGACCCCTCTCATCCGGGTTGGAATGTTTATACCGCAACCTTTCCATGCACAGAGAGGTCCATCTTGCGTCAGGCCCAGAAGGAAGAGAGTACTGGGCAGGACTTTGGGTTCTTATATAGTTCCTTTCAGCAATTTCTATGATTTCAGCAAAGATCCCTGGGATGTGTAGTCCAGGTACAGGGTCATGAGAAGCAATTATCCGTCTGTGGAACTACTCGTCCCACAATCCCTTCAGATTGGCTCACTAATATGATGTCACTTGATAACACTGAGCACTAGAGGGACATGCAATGCATGGAAATACTGGAGGAACTCTGTACTTAATAATTGTAGTCCACATTGCTATACAAATCATGTAAGGCAGTATTAGAATTCAGAAGAGGAATATTATCAATTGAAGGATATAGAAAATCCAGATATAAAAGGAGTGTAGAAATACAAGGGGTGTATATTCTATCAGGGCATTGAAATGGTTATTGTCAAAAAGAACAAGATGGCGAGGGCAAGGGACCTAAGAGGAAGAGAGAAGATCATATTTAGGCCGGTCCCAAACCTCCCTTATTAAATTACATGAGAGTATCGCCTACAGTAAGGTGTCCTTACTGGGATCCCTGGAAGAGCTCAGTAAGGGTGGCAGCAGGAGGGAGACCCCCTTTCCCGACTGTAAAAGTAATCCAGCGAGTCTCTAGTGACTTGGATTACATTTACAATGTGCAGAATCACCGGCCTAAAAAAATGATGTTGCAGCTGCAACAATGACCAAGATATCACCTTTCCCATCCAAGGATGTGTAGGAATGTTCTCTATGGGCAGGGAATGGTTAATTCTACTCATCAGTTCTTCCCAGGAAAAGTGATTATTTTCATTCTTGTTATTCTTCAGTTAGTCTTTGTGGGGTGCAATTATGTGAGCAAAGATATATACCTGTATGTTTTCATATAAAAATGCCTGTGACTGGACAGTGAAAGAAGATGTAGCAGTGATGAGCTCATCTCTCCGACACTCTGTTCTCTCCTCCTATCAGAATGCTCCTTGTCAGCACATTAACAGATTGGCTTCTTTTGCAGGAGAATAATACCAGGTCAGATTAAAATACGTCTTCCATATAAAATACATTTAATAATGTAATGATGACAGAGTTGTATTCATTTGTATCCTTTATCTCTGCATGGATTGAGAACAAACAGTTTATCTGTCTCTGGATTTTAGTTTTGGATATACTGTAATAAAATATAAAGTTCCACAAAGATTTCAGTCTGCAGCTGGAAATGAATCCTCAGACATCTTACATGTGGTGGATCTGGGTGACAACATAGGAACCATTGGTCACAATGTATCTCTGTGTCTAGGTGTTCTGTGATGTGACCGGGATCCAGATATAGAAGAACTAAGACCGAGCAAAGAGATGGCGAAGAGAATGAGATTGAGTGACTTCAAAGAATTGGTGGTGGGAGAGAGAAAGAGAAGAACTATCACCCCCGGTAATCACTTTTTGTCTTTTTATTTCTCTGATCAGTTTTAATGAAATAAGACTAATTATATGGAGCATCAAATACTGAACTCTTCTACTAATCCCTGCTGAACAGCTCACATTGTGATCCATGTATGGCCGGCTTAGCTTATGACATTTACCATACAATTTAGACAAATGTAATTATTTCCAATTCATACATGTCTATTAACCACTTAAGGACCGCCTCCTAGACAGAATGGCACGGCTGGGCACAGTCACGTACCTGTACGTTGCCTTTAAGAGCCCAGCGTGCGACCCGGTCCAAAGCTCCTTGACTGCGCCCACGGGATCCGCTCGCCCGATTGCCACCAGTGTCCCGTAATTGGTCACAGAAGCTAAAGAACGGGGAGAGGTGGGTGTAAACACGCCTTCCCCTTTCTTCTCTGTGGCAGTGACACTGATCGTCTGTTCTCTGATATAGGGAATGACGATCATTGACATCACACCTACAGCCACACCCCCCTACAGTAAGAATGGCTCCCTTAGGGCACACTCAACCCCTTAGCGCCACCTAGTGGTTAACCCCTTGTCATTTTCACAGTAATCAGTGCATTTTTATAGCTGTTTCGCTGTTAAAATTACAATGGTCCCAAAAATGTGTCAAAAGTGTCCGCCATAATGTCGCAGCCACGAAAAAAAAACGCTGATCGCCGCCTTTACTAGTAAACATTTTTTTTTATAAAAATGCCATACAACTATCCCCTATTTTGTAAATGCTATAAATTTTGTGCAAACCAATCAATAAACGCTTATTGCGATTTATTTTTTATTTTTTTACAAAAATATGTAGAAGCATACGTATCGCGCCTAAACTGAGGATTTTTTTTTATTAATTTAAATTTTCACTCTATTTTTGTTTATAGCGCAAAAAATAAAAACCACAGAGGTGATCAAATACCACCAAAAGAAAGCTCTATTTGTGGGAATAAAAAGAAGCCAATTTTGTTTGGGACCCACGTCGCACGACAGCGCAATTGTCAGTTAAAGCGACGCAGTGCCGAATCACAAAAAGGGGCAAGGTCCTTAACCTGCATAATGGTCCGGGTCTTAAAGCCTAATACACACGATCAGTCCATCCGATGAGAATGGGCTGAAGGACCGTTCTCATCAGTTAACCGATGAACCTGACTGATGGTCCGTCGCGCCAACACACCATCGGTTAAATAACCGATCGTGTCAGAACGCGGTGACGTAAAAGTTCAATGCTTCCAATGAAGTTTAATGCTTCCAAGCATGCGTCAACTTGATTCTGAGCATGCGTGGACTTTTAACCGATGGTCGTGCCTACTAATGATCAGTTTTGACCTATCGGTTAGGTATCCATCAGTTAAATTTTAAAGCAAGTTTACTTTTTTTAACCAAAGATTAAATAACCTATGGAGCCCACACACGATTGGTTTTGACCGATGAAAAACGGTCCATCAGATCGTTGTCTTCCGGCTATCCTATTGTGTGTACGAGGCCTAAGTGGTTAAAATGTATTTATTACAGTCCTTGATACAAAAAGTGCTTCATCTAATCTCTCTTCTACCTCAGCCAGACCCCTCTTATGATTTACAAGATTTCTCCATCACATCTCCATGCTATGTATACAGCTGATCAGATATCAACTTTGTTTCTCTTCTGGTCTGCAAAATACATGCTTAATATCTAATCAGCTTTTATCCATACAATTCCTGGTATATATACAGATGTGAAACATATCAAGATTTGGAATTACCTGCCCCTGTAAACAGGGGCAGACAAATTGGGCCTTTGGTGGTGGTGCCACCACACTGTAAGCCCTCACTGATACTCTTGTTGGGTGCAGGAATGGGCCCTGCTATGAAATATTATATCCATATTTGGAATTACATGCACCCGTTGAACAGGGGCAGAAAAATTTGGACCTTTGGTGGTTGTAGTGCCACATCACAGTAAGCCCTCAGTTACGCTGCTGGAACGGGGCCTGCTGTAAAATATTAGATCAAAAATTGTAACTACATATACCTGTTAAACAAGGGCAGAAAAATTGGATCTGAGTGGTGGTGATGGGGCCCTTAATCAAAAATATTGTAAGCTAGCATCATCAAAATTGAGGAGGAATAGCATAGTGACTCAGCATAGGAAGTCTTCAAGGGATCCCCCATCCATAGAAAATGCAATCAGTTACATCAGTATCAGGTGCTTGATAGCTGCTGATCCAAGACAGGCTCACATTCATAAAAATGAATCAGGCGGCGTACACACGACCGGTTTTCTCTGCAGAATCCAGCAAGAAACTCGATGGGAGACGTATTCTGCCGAGGAAAACCGGTCGTGTGTACACTTTTCGCCGAGAAACCCGTCGGGAAACTCGTCGAGCCAAAAAGAGAGCATGTTCTCTACTTCCTCGTTGGGCAATGGGAAAATTTGGCTCGACAAGTTTTTTAACTGCCGAACTAGGAACTCGACGGGGAGAACGGTGTGTTTCGCCCGACGAGTTTCTCGGTCGTGTGTACGCCGCCCTAATCAACAGAGTCTGTGGACAGGCGCACTCTATGATCCGTTACAAACCCTCCAGCAGCATTGAATGTGCATTCAGAAACAACACGGGATGCAGGACAGGCCAGTAGCTCAATTGCATATTGAGCAAGTCCTGGCCATTCTCAAGACCCAGTAACCCAGTGGATGCTCTGTTGGAAAGGTCTCCAAGTCTGCTCTTGCCTGTAGACATTCCTGCACCATGTAATGCAGACACTGGAGTTGGTTGCTTGAACCGATCCGACCTTAAAACTGAGAACTGAAATTGTTTAACCACTTCCTGACCGCACCATAGCAAAAATACTGCTACAGCGTGGTCCAGTTATTCCGGGAGGACGTCCCTGGGACGTCCTCCCAGAATCCTTCACTCGCGGGCCCCCTGGGGCGCGCTCCTGGAAACATCCATGAGCGCCAGATCTAGAAGACTCGGCGCCTCACGAATCGTGGTAAATTGCCACTGATAGCGGCCGTTTACCACGTGATCGCGCCGTCAAATGACGGTGCGATCACTTGTAAACAAACCGGCGTCATTTGATGACGCTGGTTCCTCCCTCTCCTGCGTCTCCTCTCTGTACCGTTCGGTACAGTGTGCGAGGAGAGGGGGGGGAGCGGGGTGTCAGCAGCAGCGCTGTGGCTGGATCTGTGACAAATGCAGTCACAGATCCAGCCATCCCTCCCTGCGTAATACTCTGCAATACCCCCCATACTCTGCTGCCAATACCCCCCATACTCTGCTGCCAATACCCCCCGATACTCTGCCATACCCCCCGATACTCTGCCATACCCCCTGATACTCTGCCGTACCCCCCGATACTCTGCCGTACCCCCCATACTCCACAATACCCCAATACTCCAATACCTTGCAATATGTCGCCTATGGGGATTTTTAAGTAGCGAAGTTTGGCGCAATTCCACGAGCGTGTACAATTTTGAAGGGTGACATGTTGGATATCTTTTTACTCGGCATAACTTCATCTTTCATATTATGCAAAAATATTGGGCTAACTTTACTGTTTTTATTTTTTTAAGCACAAAACAGTTTTAAAAAAAAAAAAAAAAATACGCGTTCAAAAAATTGCTGCGAAAATACCGTGCAAGATAAAAAGTTGCAACAACCGCCATTGTATTCTCTAGGGTCTTAGAAAAAAAAAACATAATGTTTTGGGGTTGTATGTAATTTTCTAGAAAATAAATGATGATTTTTACATGTAGGAGAGAAATGTCAGAATTGGTGTGGGTGTTCCAGAACGCCTGATGGTACTCCCTGCATGTTGGGCCTCTGTATGTGGCCACGCGGTGTAAAAGTCTCACACATGGGGTATCGCCATACTCGGGAGGAATAGCAGAATATGTTTTGGGGTGTAATTTGTGGTATGCATATGCTGTGTGTGAGAAAATAAAAACCGCAGAGGTGATCAAATACCACCAAAAGAAAGCTCTATTTGTGTGAAAAAAAGGACAAAAATTTCAACTGGGTACAATGTTGTATGAGTAATTGTCATTCAAATTTTGAGAGCTCCGAAAGCTGAAAATTGGTCTGGTTAGGAAGGGGGTTTAAGTGCCCAGTGGTCAAGTGGTTAAAGGCATCGGTCAGCCGGCCACCTTCTCCACCGCTCTTCTTCTGACTGAACAAAGTCTTAGCAACAGGTTGTCCAGCACCAGGAAATTGTAACCTTCCAGGATCTGGAAATGCATTGCACAAACCTTTTTTCAAGGCCTCCTGAAGATGTTTCATCCTCTGCTCCCTCTGTGAAGGCAGGATTAGTTCTAAACCTTACCCTTGTAACGTGGATCAAGAAGGGTTGCCAGCCAGTAATGATCGATTTTCTTGATACCACAAGTCCTAGGGTCCTTTCGCAGGCAATCAGGGAGGCCATGCAGCATAAGTTTGCAGAGGCATTTGATTTTGAGTCCTCTGGGTCTATAAGGATCACATGACCCGTAAAAAAACTCCTTGGGTTTCTGGGGACTGAAAACCATTCCTTGAAGACTGCTGCTGAGTGTTATCCTCCACATCCATGCTGACGCAATCCTCTTCTTCATGTGTGTTTAGCGGACCCACAGAAATACTATCTGGATTAAAGGGGCCTTGAGAGATAGGGAAATCTGCCTTTTCCTCCGACTGTTCTGCCTCAAGTGCCCTGTCCATTATTCCACGAAGCGTGTGCTCCAACAGCAAGACAAGAGTTAAATTGTCACTGATACATGCATTGTCACTGCTCACCATCCTTGTGGCCTCCTCAAATGGTGACAGGACAGAAGCCAAGCTCCCCAGACCCTGTCCTGGTGCCATACTCACACAGGTACTGATTGATGGCCCTCTGCTGCGTGTGCAGCTGCTGCAGCGTTGCCAATGTTGAGTTCCACCTGGTGGGCATGTCACAAATGAGGCAGTTGGTGGGCAGGTTGCATTCCCTTTGAATATGGAAAAGAGGGAGAGGTACAGCCCAAAAACATGTGAACAAATATGAACTCCTAGTGTATGAACATAGGGTGTAAAATAAATATGTAAATGATTGCACAAATTACATACAATACTTAAAAATTGCCCGAATAGTCAGGCAAAAACAAAAACAAAATGAAAGAGTTTCAATGAAATGAAGGGATAACAGAAACAATGAATGAAAAAACTCATTCATTCATTGTTTCTGTTTTCACTTCATTTCATTGAAACTCTTTCATTTTGTTTTTGTTTTTGCCTGACTATTCGGGCAATTTTTAAGTATTGTATGTAATTTGTGCAATCATTTACATATTTATTTTACACCATCATACACTAGGAGTTCATATTTGTTCACATGTTTTTGGGCTGTACCTCTCCCTCTTTTCCATATTTTTAAACTTGTATCTACAATTTTCCGGTACTTGGCAGCACTTACAATTTTTTTCTGCGCAGTGTTTTTTCTATAGAAATTAATTTTCTTTGAGAAACTTTTTCCTAATCATTCCCTTTGAATGCCAGCCAGCTGAGCACTGACATTGTATGACCGGCGGAAATGACCACAGACTTTTCTGGCCTGACTCAGGAGATCCTGTAAGCCTGGGTACCTGCTCAAAAACCACTGCACCACCAAATTCAGGACATGTGCCAAACATGGAACATGGGTCAAGTGTCCCTGTCGGAGGGCGGAGGGAAGGTTAGTGCCATTGTCGCATACAACTATTCCTGGATGAAGCTGGTGTGGCGTCAACCGCCTCTGAGCCTACCCTTGCAGAGCTGACAGAATCTCTGCCCCAGTGTGGCTCCTGTCTCTTAAGCAGACCAACTCGAGCACTGCATTGATCAGAGGACAAATCTGCAGAAGAGACCATAGAGGAAGAAGAAAAGGAGGTGGAGGAGAGAGCTGTGGCAGAATCACCACTAGCATTTTGGAGGCATGGTGGCGGAACAAGCTCCAACAATACTGAACCCTGTCCTGCATCCTTGCCAGCAGAGTTACCCAGTGCACCATGAAGGAAATGTAATGTCTCTGCCCATGCCTGCTGGACCATGAGTCAGCAGTAGTATGCCCCTTACTGCTGACCGCCCTGTCCAACAAGGCCAAAACATTGCCTTCCACGTGTCGGTAGGGAGCTGGAATGGCTTCCATGAAAATAAATGGCATTTTGAAACCTGCCACTGAGGTACAGCACATTCCACAAATTCATGAAAGGGGGCAGAGTCTACCAGCTGAAAAGGCAGCAGTTGCAGTGCTAGCAATTTGGCCAAGCTAGCATTCAGACGTTGAGCATGTGAATGGCTGGGACCAAATTTATTTTTATGGTTCAGCAACTGGGGTAGGGAAATTTGCCTGCTAAAATCAGATGGTGGTGTACTGCTAGCAGATTGGCTGAAAATACTTGGGACACCTATTGCTATATCTTCATTACTCTCAGTGTAGGTTTCGAGAGGACTGGAGGTATACTGGGGTTGGAGATCCCAGATTAGGAGCAAGGAGAAGTCCGCTTTTTTCTTTGATGTGGGTCTTTCAAGTGTTGTTGCCAACGGACTGCATGGCAGGTCGTCCTATGTCTGGTCAAGCATGTGGTGCCCAAGCGGCTGTTGTTCTGGCCACACATGATTCGCTTCAGACATAGGTTACAAACAGCAGCGGTGCAATCTGCTGCACACACGTCAAAGTCAGTGGGGAGACGGCAGAGCTCTGCACCTGCGAAGCTCTGTGGTGTAATGCAGTAGGGTGGCTGCCCTTAAGCTGCCCCCTAGAGGACATCCTGCCTCATTAAAGTTGTGCCACCTCCTCTCTTCTAACAGGCACCCAAGAAGATTCAGTGACCTCATCATCCCCTCTCTCCTTGTCACTGGAGCAAACTTGGCAGTATGTTCCAGCTGGGGAAACATGACTGCCAGTTTCTTGTCCTTGGGCACCACCTCTCTCTAGGCTCACATTACTCCATTCCTCAACCTGGGAACCAACATCGGAGCCTTCAAATTGCTGTGCATCCTCCAGCAGCATGTACCCAACACTGTGGTTGAATAGTTCTGGGGACTGCATGATGGTGGGGCTACGGAAGTAGTGACTGTGGACAAGGAGACAGTGGAATGGGCCGCTTTGGCAGCTGCATTGGAAGGCAAACTACTCTGAGCCTGGGTGACAGAAAATGAGGATAGCTTTGTTATCCACTCCACCAACTCTTCTGCATGTTTTGGATCAATAACATTGCCAGCAGCAGACAAAAAGGACAAGCGTGCCCCACGGCCACCTGCAGAGGATGCACCATGTCCATAACCAGCACTGTTGACTGTAGACTAGGGATGAGCTTCGAGTTCAAGTCAAACTCATGTTTGACTTGAACATTGCCTGTTCGGCGAACAACAAACAATTTGGGGTGTTTGCGGCAAATTCGAAAAGCCGCGGAACACCCTGTTAAAGTCTATAGGAGAAATTTAAAGTGCTAATTTTAAAGGCTAATATGAAATTTATTGTCCTAAAAAGTGTTTGGGGACCCTGGTCCTGCCCCAGGGGACATATATCAATGCAAAAAAAGTGTAAAAAATATTCCTTTACATTTTTTACCTTTGGGGGGGGGGGTGTAAAGTATGCCTGTGAAATACCACATGTTTCCCGTACTTAGAACTCTCTGCACAAAGTGTAATTTCTGAAGGGAAAAAAGTAATTAAAAAATGACTTGCGGCTATAATGAATTGTCGGATCCCGGCAATTCAGAGAGAATTCATTCATAATTTAAAAAATAAATAAAAGCGTGGGGTCCCCCCAAATTCAATTACCAGGCCCTTTAGGTCTGGTATGGATATTAAGGGGAACCCTGCCGTCAATTAAAAAAAAAATATGTGGGGTTCTCCCCAATTATCCATTCCAGACCTTTCAGGTCTGGTGTGGATTTTAAGGGGAACTCCACCCCAGATAAAAAAAAATTGGCATGGAGTTCCCCCAAAAATCCACGCCAGACCCCTTATTCGAGCATGTTAACCTGGCCGCCCACAGAAAATGGGGGGGATGAGAGAGCGCCCCCCTCCTGGACCATACCAGGCCACATGCCCTCAACATGGGGAGGATGTCCCCATGTTAATGGGGACAAGGGCCTCATCCCCACAACCCTAGAATGGTGGTTGTGGAGTCTGCGGGCAGGGGCTTATCAGAATCTGGAAGACCCCTTTAACAAAGGGGACCCCCAGATCCTGGCCCCCCTATGTGAATTGGTAATGGGGTACATTGTACCTCTACCATTTCACTAAGGAAGTGTAAATAATTGTAAAAAACACACACACACACCGTGGGAAAAAGTCCTTTATTCGAAAAATAAATAAATCCAGCGGTGGTAATACACTCTCGATCCCCACTCCAACGCTGTCGGTATCCAGCGATGGGTGATCTCCTCTCTGCCGGGGTCCAGCGATGAGAAGATCATCCAGGTCCAGGATCCAGAGCACAGCATCGCCGGCCGCCTGTCTCCACCGGAGACAGCCCGGCGAATGACAGTTATTATACAGGTGAGGCGGGGCCACCCGCCACGTGACCCTGTCCCCCACTGACGCACCCTCTGCTACGTCACTGGGGAAGCCCAGGCCTCCCCCTTGCGTCAGAGGGGGGCGGGGTCACATGACGGGTGGCCCCACCTCACCTATATAAGAAATGTCACTAGCTCCAGCCTCGTCATTCGCGGGGCTGTCTCCAGTGGAGACAGGTGGCTGGCGATGCTGCACTCTGGATCCCGTACCTAGATGATCTTCTCATCGCTGGACCCCGGCAGAGAGGAGATCACCCATCGCTGAATACCGACAGCGCTGGACCGAAGCGGAGATCACCCGTCACTGGAAACCCAACAACGTTGGAGCGGGGAGCGTGGATCGAGAGTGAATTACCACCGCTGGATTTTTTTTTTCCACGGTGTGTGTTTTTTTTTTTTTACAATTATTTACACTTCCTTTGTGAAATGGTAGGGGTACAATGTACCCCATTACCAATTCACATAGGGGGGCAGGATCTGGGGGTCCCCTTTGTTAATGGGGTCTTCCTGATTCTGATAGGCCCCCCGCCTGCAGACCCCCACAACCACTGGATAAGGGTTGTAGGGATGAGGCCCTTGTCCCCATCAACATGGGGACATCCTCCCCCATGTTGAGGGCATGTGGCCTGGTACGGTTCAGGAGGGGGGCTGCTCTCCCCCCCCCTCTTTTCTGTGGCCGGCCAGGTTACATGCTCGGATAAGGGGTCTGGTGTGGATTTTTGGGGGAACTCCACAACATTTGTTTTTTTAAATTTGGGGTGGAGTTCTCCTTATAATCCACACCAGACCTGAAGGGTCTGGAATGGATATTTGGGGGGAACCCCACATAATTTTTTTTTTAATTGACGGCAGGGTTCCCCTTAATATCCATACCAGACCTGAAGGGCCTGGTAATTGAATTTGGGGGGACCCCCACACTTTTATTTTTATTTTTTATGAATGAATTCTCTCTGAATTGCCGGGAGCCGACAATTCATTATAGCCGCAAGTAATTTTTTCCTTCAGAAATTACATTTTGTGCAGAGACAGTTCTAAGTACGGGAAACATGCACTATTTCACAGGCATACTTTACACCCCCCCCTAGGTATGAAATGTAAAGGAATATTTCACTTTTATTGTTTCACTTTAAGCATTATTAAATTCACTGCTCCCGAGAAAACAGACATTTTTAAAACTTTTTTTGCATTGATACATATCCCCTGGGGCAGGACCCGGGTCCCCAAACACTTTTTAGGACAATAATTTGCATTTTAGCCTTCAAAATTAACACTTTAGATTTCAAACGTTCGAGTCCCATTGACTTTAACAGGGTTCTAAAGTTCACACAAACATTTGGTGTGTTTGCAAGTTCTGGGGCAAACCAAACGGGGGTGTGTTTGGCTCATCCCTTCTGTAGACACAGAGTCTGCTTGCCCTCTTTTAGTGGCCTGTGAGCATCTGCCTCTCCTTGGTGGCCTTCCGGACATGATGTATATTTTGTTTTGCAACACCACACTACATTGTATTAGATACTGTGTACACTGCCAGAAGTGTAGTAGACACTGTACACACTGTATTAGATACTGTGTACACTACCAGTAAAGTAGTATAAACTGTACTAAGGATGCACTGTATTGTGTAATGTAATGTGTAGCAGATGATTGCTACTACTTAAATTTTGTGCCTGGGGGGGGGGGGGGGGGGTGTGTGTCTATAGTATGCCTGTAAAGTGGCACATTTTTTCCATGTTTAGAACAGTCCCACAGCAAAATCAAATTTCTAAACAAAAAAAGTAATTTAAAACTGATCGCGGCTGGAATGAATTATCAGGTCCCGGCAGTACAGATAAAACGAATTGAAAAAACCGACATGGGTCCCCCCCAGTCCATTACCAGGCCCTTTGGCTCTGATATGAATATTAAGGGGAACCACAAACCAAAATTAAAAAAAGTGTGGTGGTCCCCCCAAATTCCATACAAGGCCCAGGTATAGTATGGATATTAAGGGGAATCCTGTGTCCATTTAAAAAAAATGGTGTAGGGTCCCCCTCAATCTGCTTGTTAGAGCTTACAATCTAGGAATATAAATGTGTATATATATTTTTTTACTTTAATAAAAAAGTAATCTGTAGTTAGGCTTTAAATATCATAGTTAAAGGTCAAAGTTCTCAGTAAAGATTTAAACATAATAGGGAAAGAAGCGAGAAATGGGATCGGCTAGGTCCAAATGATTTTACAAAGATCTGTCGCACCTCATCCCATATAGCAATAGATTCTATAATATGGACAATGGGGGACTATACCGGTGCTAATACACAGCATACAATGGTAATTTTTTTTAAATAATTAATTTTGTTCAAAAAAAGAGATATAGGAAATAGTTATCACAAAATATGATACAAAAAGCACATAGTTCAAAACAGTAGGGTAGAAAAGGCATAAAACCAGGCAGCTGTGGATCCTGATTAAACAAGCAGAGCGTATTACAGATGATCACAACCAGAAAGTTGTTGAGCCCAATATATTTCGCCTAGATTCCGGCTTCGTCAGGGGCTAGGTTGAGAGCGATAATTTGAAAACAGCTCTATTAATAGAAAAAATTGCATATTACAAAATAACATATAAAACATAACCATATATTCAAACAGGTATATGTGTGTACTTTGCTAACCTTGCGTGTCGGAAAGTGGACATCCAGACCTGGAGAGGGGGGAGGGGGGGGAAAGGGGGGGGGGCCAGAGCGGACACTCAGAAAGATGGAATTGTCTACAAAGAAAAGGATGGGGATAAGGGAAGAAGAGAGCGGCTATACACTTGCAATCCAAAAGGACAACCAACTCGTCTAGTGGTCCAATGCACCAAAATAGGGCCAGAGATGCATCTCCATAGGAGAGGAGAAAGAAAACTGGCTGAAAAAAACCATAAAAAACATAAGAATTATAGCCTACCTACATATATCGCACAAAACTTTTTTTTCCAATTGTATATTCAAAAAATTAGCTAAATCCATTTAAACTCACATAATTCTTTAGAAAAGTGATGCAATGCCAGGAACAACCACAAGAGAGCGTCCAAACATTACTGACAACATCCAGGAAGGTGTAATGCTAAATCAGTCAATGTGACTTTCTAAATAAAAAACATAACAACGACCATTAGTTCAATTAAGCATATATACACAAAATGACCAGACACAGTCCAAGAGGCCTGTAAGAGTGTAAACGGTTTACCTATGGTGAAGATGTCACACCGTAACGTTCCTGGCAGGTGCATTCAACATGGAGAAAGAAAGGAAATCACAGCCAGCTTAAATAAGCCTCCTCTCCCACACGTCCGAGCGTCTGACGTCATCGGGCGTGAGAGGACAAAAAACGTCAGCGCGCTGCAGCCCAGGGAATGTCCGCGCACGCCTACAGTGCCCATAATGCCCCGCGATCTGATGCGCAGAGAGGGAAAGTATTTCCCCTTACACAACCACGATCATCGGCAGGCATGGGGGCAGAGAAGCCACACCTGCAAGGAGGAGTTGACATCAGAGCCAATGGAAGTACCCACTAGCCCGATACACAGATGGGAAGGGCGTGGAAAAATCCCATATGACTGCAACACAGTGACAAGTGGGCTAGGAGTGTAAAAAAGCCCTTGGGTGTCCATACAGAGAGGCATATACGCCCAAGAGAACGGCGCACAGGATAACAAGAGACGAGAGTGTTGGCACTCGATCGGGTGCAAGTGTAAAATAAAGCCTAGATGAAAGTAGTCAGGGGAACATAAACAGGTCAACATCTCCACTACCTAAGACAAGCAAGGTATATATCCTCCCAAGCCAAACAAATGGCATGAAGAGGACGCCGCACACATACACAGCTGTGTAAAAACATTTACCAAAAAATAAAAAGAGGGGAGAGCAAGCCAGCACAATGGTGCCAGAAAAGTGTACATACTAGTAATTATACATTTATAACGATATTATATATTAGGATAGATAAATATACAAATGAACATCAAAATATCTTAAAGAGTTCTAGAAATAAAACAAGGAAAAAAGGGGGGGGAGGGAAAGGGGGGGGAAGAGGAAGTTGTTGGAGGGCCTATATGTTATAGGGGGGAGGGAGAGGGGAAGGGGGGGGGAGAGGGGGGAAGGGGAAAAAAGAGACACTGACACAAATGGGAAAACACATAAGACAAACAAAAAATACCCGGGGTGGGTGAGCTACTGGCTCATACATCAATTAGGTGATCTAATAAGCTTTTAAGAAAGGTTCAAAAGGCATTCGAAAAATATGTATATATAGACTCACATATTTAGTCAAACAGAGGACACATTTAAAGAAATGACTTGTAACTAATATATTCATTTAATCCTGGGTATTGGGTCGCATTCAAAGACTGAATCCACCGTGTTTCTAGTTGGAGTAGCGTGCGATCAATATCGCCGCCCCTCACGTGTTGGGGTACATGCTCAAGGGCTGCAAATTGGATCATTGATAATTCAAAATTGTGTTCCTTGCCCATGTGCCGGCTGATGGCAGTAGTCATCAGCTTCTTGCAAATGGGTCCTATGTGGTCGGAAATTCTTACATGAAAGGGCCTTTTGGTCTTCCCTACATAAAAACACCCACAGAGGCATTTAGCCAGATATACTACCCCAATCGTTTGGCATGTAACCCGATGCCTGATGTTATGGGTGTGTCCATTGGGTAGTAAGGTGGTAGGGCCATATAATATATATGGGCACATTCTACATTTTTTGCACTGATATGTGCCAGTGTTTTTTTTTGGTAAGTCACCTTTAGAGTCAAAATGACTTTGGACCAACTTATCCCTCTCAGGCCCCATACACACGATCGGATATATCTGATGAAAACGGTCCGCGGACCATTTCCATCGGATATATCCGATCGGGAGTTTGATCCGATGGCGTGTACACACCATCGGATCAAATTCCCCGCCGCCGGACGGCGCGGTGACGTAGTGGTGACGCGGCGGTGACGTTGACGCCGCCGCGTCACCGCCACGTCACCGCACCAGGAAGTAAAACACTTCCGCGCATGCGCCAAATCCATTCGGCAGCGGCGCGGCGGTGGTGGGAGCCGACATGTCTGCTGGTAAGTGTACTAACCAGCAGACATGTCGGGCGGACAGATTCCCACCGGAAGCTTGCTTTGAAATCTGTCGGGTGGAGAAATCTGTCCGCTAGCCCATACACACGAGCGGAGATGTCTGCTGAAACGGTCCATCGGACCGTTTTCAGCGGACATATCCCCTCGTGTGTATGCGGCCAAAGAGGGTGCCCGTCGGTAAGTAATTTCCGGAGATTCCTTGATGAATTTCCGTACTGTGTTGTCCGCTAGTAATAGGGGCCAAAATTGTCCCAAAATGGTTCTAAATTTCCAATGATCAGTAGAATATTGCGTGAGAATGCGTATCGGCTGAAGGGTATTTATTTTTCTGTTAGGAAAGATTAGATCTCTACGCTCAGTTTGAGCTGCTCTGTTGTATGCTTTTTTGAGATTCTTATGACTGTATCCCCGCTTTCTCAGGCGAAGATACAGATCATCAGCCGCCGCTTCATAATCCGCCTTCAGGGCACAGTTTCGTTTAAGTCTTATGTATTGGCTGTATGGTATGCTCTTTACCAGAGAAAGGGGGTGGCCACTAGAGGCGTGAAGAATTGTGTTTCCCGATGAGGGTTTACGATAGAGGGACGAAAAAACTGTTCCATCTGAACCAATAGAGATTTTTAAATCAAGGAAGTTAATACTTTCCTGACTACATTCCATGGTGAATTTTAAGTTGTATGCGTTCACCGACAAACCCTTCATAAATTACTGCATAAAACCAGCTGCCTGGTTTTATGCCTTTTCTACCCTACTGTTTTGAACTATGTGCTTTTTGTATCATATTTTGTGATAACTATTTCCTATATCTCTTTTTTTGAACAAAATAAATTATTTAAAAAAAATGACCATTGTATGCTGTGTATTAGCACCGGTATAGTCCCCCATTGTCCATATTATAGAATTTAAACATAATACCCCAATTACAGAGCAATTAATATATTGATCCTTCGGTTCCATGCACATCGGCAAAAACAAGTCAATTCTACAGGTGTTTGATTTTTTTTCACCTGCCTGTAGAAGCACTTCTATTGTATTCTATGGGTCTTTGCACAGTATGGTGACTATAGGCATTTTCTGACATGGAAGTTCACAGGCGGGAAAAAAACCTTTTTGATCGCGTTTTCTGGAGAATTTTAGAAGCTGTAAAAATGTCAATCGCTCCTAAACTCCTGTTAGCTCTTGTTAACGTCATGTCTCACCTCCAGTGCTCCTTTTCTCAATTGCAGAGATCTCCAGTGAGATAAAATTCATACTAGATATTAATTTGCATCATTTATAAATCATAAAATGTATTTGTGTTGTTTTCTAGACGATATCAGGAGGTTGCACCGCCAGCTGTCTGCATATGATGACCCACCACTGAGGAGGATACATGAGTATTATAAAGATGATCTGATCTACATCCTGGAGAACATGGATCCTCATGCTGTCCTGGTAGAGATAAAATCTCAGAATATCTTAAACACAGATGTAAGAAAAAAATATTTCTAAATTACCTACAGCAATATATGTATAAGTACCGTAAAGGGGAACTCTGATTCATCGTTGTAAACAGTGGCGGCTGGTGCTCAAAATTTTTGGGCCGCAAACGAAAAAAAAAAATTGCAGCCACTGTGCCATGCCATCAGACGCAGCCACTGTGCCATGCCATCAAACGCAGCCACTGTGCCATAAATTTGCACCACTGTGCCATGCCATCAAACGCAGCCACTGTGCCATCAATTCGCACCACTCTGCCATGCCATCAAACGCAGCCACTGTGCCATCAATTCGCACCACTCTGCCATGCCATCAAATGCAGTCACTGTGCCATGCCATCAAATGCAGCCACTGTGCCATCAATTGTCACCACTGTGCCATGCCATCAAATGTAACCACTGTGCCATCAATTAGCACCACTGTGCCATGCCATCAAATGCAGTCACTGTTCCATGCCATTAAACGCAGCCACTGTCCTATCAATTGTCACCAATGTGCCATGCCATTAAATGCAGCCACTGTGCCATCAATTTCCACCACTGTGTCATGCCATCAAATGCAGCCACTGTGCCATCAATTTCCACCACTGTGTCATGCCATCAAATGCAGCCACTGTGCCATCAATTGTCACCACTGTGCCCTTTAATGGTCGCCGCTGTGCCAATTGTCCCTACTGTGCCTATTGTCGCCACTGTGCCCTGTAAAGTGCTCCTCCCCCCCGCAGACACTTACCTTTACTGGAGTCTGATTGGCTGAGACCCTGTCAGTCTTATCCAAGGAACGCACAGCCTGTGCGCTCTGAGGATAAGCTTCCGGGACCCGAGGGCTGTACTGGGAAAGCCTATCAGAGCTGTTGGCTCTGATAGACACTTCCTTACAGCCAACCAGCTGCCGTTATTCAGATGGCCGGACATGAGCACTGCAATGCATGAATCTATGTTGTTAGACTGAGTGGCGGTGAGAGCTAGAGGGGGCGGCGCTCCAACGCCCTATATGGACGAACCGCCACTGGTTGTAAATATGGATTATGCCAGTCCTTTATAATTGTACACAATATCAGTCCATACTGATCATAAACAGCTGAACATATACTGTATATACTCGAGTATAAGCCAACCCCAATATAAGCCGAGGTACCTAATTTTACCACAAAAAAATGGGAAAAAGTATTGATTTGAGTATAAGCCTAGGGCAGGGCCGATCCACCCTATAGGCTCACTATGCAAGCCGATTAGGGCCCCGCAAAGCTGCGGAGGGCCCCCCAAATTACTCGAGGCCCCGACTGGTGAGAAATAATTTTTGGGCCCTCACCCCCCGCTTCTCAACTCGCTGGCTGCATGGGAGAAGAGGTAAGAAGTCAGCACCCCCCGCTTCTCACTTTAATGTAAGATGTCATTTCCGACAGCAGAACACCCCCCCGCTTCTCAACTGTAATCTTTAATGTGACATGTCACTGTCGGCAGCGCCCCCACCCCCACACTTCTCAACTTTAATGTGACATGTCATTTTGCTTAGGGCCCCAGGGAGGTCAGGATCGGCACTGGCCTAGGATGTCCATCTGCTTGCCTCACTGTGTCCATGTGCATGCCTTACTGTACAGGTGTTTTTCATGATCTGGGGACACTATTCGGTGGTGCACTTGCAATAGGCTTCCAAGGACCTTCTTATTTTTGAATCCACTCTCAAGTGGACTGAAAGTTTCAAGCCAGCGTTCTGCTACTCAGGGATACCTCCTTGTTTATTGCTGCTTGGCCTAACATTATAGCCATTGCTGCTGACCAGCCTTGTGCCCCCTGATGATCGATTCTTTTTGCTTACCAGCATATGATTGCCCTGTAATTTGTTACCACAATTTTGTCTATACGATAATACCCTCCCTAACTGGCTAATGGTTTTCAAACCACGACTAATGCTAGGGCAAAAAGATTGACTGTTGTCTACCTTCAATGCGGTTAACTATATTGACATGTCTATGCTCTCGAGGAATCAATGTTTTTAACGCGCAACATGTAGAGCGAGCCCTCCTTTCCTCTGGACCCACCGCCTGGTTACACATCGCACAGTTAACCTCTAATCATACTCTGTTTTGAGTTTTCTATGATAGAATTGTATTACGGTTGTGATAACCTGTGTGGACCAGTTTATTGATCTAATTTCTTTATATTTGTAACAGTTTTTTATGACATTTCCATAAAATAAATTTATTTAGTCTCTTATCATATCTATATCGTGTGGCTTTAAAGTCCAAAATTACTAGCCTCTAGCCAAAATCTATACAATATCGGGACGGTGGCACATTGTATACCAGTATAACCACAGCATCATCCTGTAGGGTTATACGTTAAAATGTGTCTTTATTTACAAGACTTGAACATTGCTGTTCACAGATGCTCTCCATCCAGTCAGCTTTTTTAAAATTCTTTTTATTTAAATTTTATACATAACATAGAACATTTGAGCTGTGTCAACATAACACCAGCCCACATAGTGGCCACACAGGGCCAACAAATGGTACAATATTATAGCAAACGAACATAGTCCAACTGACTAACAAAAAACAGTCCAACTTTAAAGCCCCCTCCCCACCTCTCCACCCTTTTCCTTCCCCCTTTGTCACAGCTCCACCAAAGCTTCCATGGTATCCCCTTATATCTTGTTATATAATTCAAGGCATTACATTTGGTCACAACATTTATGCATTAGTAGTGGAACAGCAACTGCTACTATCCCAATCTCTAAGGTACCTACTTCCAAGGTAAGTGGTTATTTAGTTTCCGAGTGAAGCCATCTCCAGGAATGGAGCAAATCCTGACACTAATATATTTAGGTATTATAACCACTAATTTAGCATACTGTATCAGTAGAGTTATACCATGCCTGCCACATGTTAGGAAACTTCTTCACACATCCCCTGGCTTTATAGGTAGTCTTATAATAAAGCATCATGGAATTCAGTCCATCCAAAATACCATGTCATGTGCCCTCGGCTTCTTCCCATTTAGAAGTATGGCCTTCCTTCCATAGAAAAATAATATATTCAGTCCTAAGAGCCCTAGAGAATGCTACCTCATCCACTAGGCCCAAATGACAGACCCTCACAGTCATAGGTATGGATATTACCAAAAGATCCGATATACAGGATGGACCAAAGCTGCTGGATTTGTGGACACTTCCAGAAAATATGATCTGCATTGGCAGGTGACAAAGGAGCTTCTCCAGCACTCAGCTGAGCCCGAGTGAAAAATCTTGGCCAACCTAGCTGGGGTAAATTAGCTCCTATGTAAAAACTTAAATTGAATCAATTTATCAATTTATCCCTGGCCTATACAAGGTGTTTAAAGAGTTGTGTTCTCATGTCATCCCAGTCCTCATCCTGTATGTCAGGAACCTCTGCTTCCAACTTTTCCCAGCAACTGATAAGGCCTGTGGTGTCTTTTTAAAGAATTCCTTATATGTCACAGATATGGGTTTGGTAAGCTCCTCATCTAGTAATAAACTCTCCAAGTCGGAGGGCACGGATTCCACTTTTACACCTCTAAACTGCACTTGAAAGGTAAGACGTAATTGAAAAAAATCAAAAATAGATAAGAGTTAGGTAGGTCATGCCTTGCTTTAATTTGTACAAAGGTCAACAGATCCCCATGACAGGTTATATCCTTTGGTGTTTTTATTCCCTTGATCGCCCAGACCATAGGGTCCGTTATGTTATAGAAATGGGAAAGTGTAGGGTTCATCCACAATGGGGCAGAGGGGGAGACTCCCTGGTAACTTGGGCACACAAGTTTAACCACAGATTCCCAGGCTTTAATAGTGGCCCTCATTGTATAAATGAGCGGGAGGTCCGATTTAATCCCTCTATAAAGAGACATTCTCAGGCTTTCATAAGACCCCAGGTGGGCTGCTTCTAGAACAGTGACTGAGTCCCCATCGTCTACTAGCAGCCATCGATGGGCAAAAACCAACTGGCCAGCCAGATAGTATTTCCGCCAGTCAGGCAATGCCAAACCCCCCTGTTCTTGTAGCACCTGTATGCATATTCTAGGGGGTTTAAGCGCCCATAGGAAGGAACTGGCTATGCCATCAATCTTTTTTATATAGGATTTTGGTACACACATTGGCGCATGTCTTAGGAAATATAAAAAGACAGAAAAAAATGTCATTTTAAGCAAACAAATCCTGCCTATTGGGGAAAAGGGTAGCCTCGTCCAAGCCTGGACTAAGGGGCATATAATCGTGAACATTTGCTGTAATTTTCACCCCCAAGTATTTAAAAGAGCATACCCATTGTAGCGGGAGGTCTGGGTTTCCCCCCTCTTTAACGCTCTCATCTACAGTTAGGATAGACAACTTGCTGCAGTTCACCCTCAACCCAGAGAATGAAGCAAATTAATCAAGAATAGCTAGCGCTGCTTTCAGTGAGGCACCCGGGTCTTTAAAAAAACAGGAGCAAGTCGTCCGCATAAAGAGCATGGGACTCATTATTCATGTCGGTTGGCCCTGTCGACTGAAGGGCAACTTCTATGGGTTCCATGGCAATAGCAAATAGGAACGGGGATAGTAGACACCCCTGCCTAGTGCCTCTGCCAACCTCAAAAAATGAAGCAACTGACAGCCCTCATCTTATTGCTACTCTAGGGCGTTTATATAGCATGGATATCCACTTCCTGTAAATAGGCCAAAAACCCATGCATTCAAGGACCATGTGCATATAACACCAGTCAATGAAATTGAATGCTTTTTCTAGGTCTATTGATACCACTATTCTAGACTGGGACTCCATAGGTGGAAGTTGCCAATGGTGTAAAAAGTCTGCTTGAATTTGTGTCCTTAGATTTACCCGGCATAAACCCGGTTTGATCTATATTCATTATAGAGGAAATAACCTTTGCTAGCCTGGTCGCTAATACTTTAGTTTACATTTTTGGGTCTATATTTAAAAGAGCTATAGGTCAATATGATGCACACTCTTAACGGGTCTAATATGCATGCCACTTCTAATGACGATCCTGCCGCTACGGGGGCTTCGATCTCAGGTAAGTACTACATAATGAGCTAGTATGCTATGCATACTAGCTCATTATGCCTTTGTCTTGCAGGTTTTTTTTTTTATTTGGGGTATACAACCGCTTAACCACATAACCCCCGGACCATATTGCTGGTCAAAGACCAGAGCACTTTTTGCGATTCGGCACTGCATCGCTTTAACTGACAATTGCGTGGTCGTGCGACGTGGCTCCCAAATAAAATTGACGTCCTTTTTTTCCCACAAAATAGAGCTTTCTTTTGGTGGTATTTCATCACCTCTGCGGTTTTTAGTTTTTGCGCTATGAACAAAAATAGAGCGACAATTTTGAAAAAAAATCATATTTTTAACTTTTTACCATAATAAATATCCCCCAAAAATATATAAAAAAAGTTTTTTTTCCTCAGTTTAGGCCGATACGTATTCTTCTACATATTTTTCTTTAAAAATATCGCAATAAGCGTTTATTGATTGGTTTGCGCAAAAGTTATAGCGTCCACAAAATAGGGGATAGTTTTATGGCATTTTTATTAATAATTTATTTTTACTACTAATGGCGGCAATCAGCGATTTTTATCGGTACTGCGACATTATGGCGGACACATCGGACACTTTTGACACATTTTTGGGACATTGCCATTTTTATAGGGATCAGTGCTAAAATGCATTGATTACTATAAAAATGCCACTGGCAGTGAAGGGGTTAACACTAGGGGGCGGGGAAGGGGTTAAGTATGTTCCCTGGGTGTGTTCTAACTGTAGGGGGGGTGGGACTCACTAGGGGAAATGACTGATCACTGTTCATACATTATTGTATGAATAGACGGTCAGGCATTTCTCCCCTGTTGACACACACAGCTCCCGGTCCCTGCTCTGTAACGAGCAATCGCGGGTGCCCGGCGGCGATTGCGCCCGCCGGGCAAGCGCACGGGAGTCAGGCACGAGCGGGGGCGCGCACGCCCCTATTGGCTGCTGGGCGAGGTGACGTATAGCAACGTGCAGAGCCGACCTGCCACCGTAAAACGGTGGCGGCTGGTCGGCAAGCAGTTAAAGAAAATACCCCTGACCTGAGCTCATCATTGTGCATCCATTCCATATGCTTGTATGTAACACCACATACGTCCAATACACCCCATACACCACATACACCCCATACACCACATACACCCCATACATTACATACACCCCATACAGTACAGACCAAAAGTTTGAACACACCTTCTCATTCAAAGAGTTTTCTTTATTTTCATGACTATGAAAATTGTAGATTCACACTGAAGGCATCAAAACTATGAATTAACACATGTGGAATTATATACATAAAAGTGTGAAACAACTGAAAATATGTCATATTCTAGGTTCTTTTTGCTTTGATTACTGCTTTGCACACTCTTGGCATTCTCTTGATAAGCTTCAAGAGGTAGTCACCTGAAATGGGCTTCCAACAGTCTTGAAGGAGCTCCCAGAGATGCTTAGCACTTGTTGGCCCTTTTGCCTTCACTCTGCGGTCCAGCTCACCCCAAACCATCTTGATTGGGTTCAGGTCCGGTGACTGTGGAGGCCAGGTCATCTGGCGCAGCACCCCATCACTCCCGACACTGGGGGGCACGCAAGCGCCGCCGGTGGCACGCTCGTACGCCCGCCGCGTCACTCAGGTGCCACGATGTCCACCAGGCACCCACGATCGGCAGTCACAGAGACAGGGACATGGATCTCTGTGTGTAAACACAGAGATCCATGTCCTGTCAGGGAGAGAAGACAGATGCTGTGTCCCTTTTACATAGGGATAACCATCGGTCACCTCCACCAGTCACTCCCCTCCCCCCACAGTTAGAAACACTATGCAGGGCACACATTAACCCCTTCCTTGCCCCCTAGTGGTTAACCCCTTCCCTGCCAGTCACATTTATACAGTAATCTGTGCATATTTATAGCACTGGTAGCTATATAAATGTTAATGGTCCCAAAAATGTGTCAAAAGTGTCCGATGTGTCCGCCGTAATATCACAGTCGTGACAAAAATTGCCATTACTAGTAAAAAAATAAAAATAATAAAAAAAAAATCATTAATCTATCCCCTATTTTGTAGGCACTATAACTTTTGTGCAAACCAATCACTAAACGCTTAGGACGCGATAGGACTAAGGAAGTCCCGGGTCCTTTCCTGGTTTGGGTATTAATACTATCATGCAGAGCTTTTTTACTCAGAAAATAGGTGCAGGAACTCAACCACGACCCGTTCAGATTTCATAAACAGTAGAAGGGTCTTAAAGGGGCATTAAATACCAGAATTGCATTACATACAGAGTGCAGAGTTCAGGGGGTTACAAAGCTGTCACTTGTAAACACAGAAACCAGACTTCTGTGTTTATAAGTGATTGTGGTGAGCGGGCACCAAAGGGTCTGAGCCAGAGGTGGTGGAACTGAGTTCCCCCAAGTTCCCCCTGTAAAAAAGCCCTGCTATCATGACCTGGAAAAGGTCATTGTAGAGCGCCAGTAGCCTGGAGGTGAGCACCTCACCATAGTGGGAATAAAATTCTATTGGTAGCCCGTCAGACCCTGGGGTTTTGGAGCGAGCAAAACCCGCCATAGCAGCGCCTATCTCTTCAACTGTAAGGGGGGACTCCAGGAGGGCAACCTGATAAATTTTCAACTGTGGAAAGGCGATCGTCTCAAAAAAGCAAAACATAGGTTCCCTGTCTGTCAGGGCCACAGACTTGTATAGGTCAGAGAAAAAGTCCCTAAATCTAGAACTCACTAGGGGTGGATCCGACGTGCCCACCCCCCCGGGTCTTTCAGAGTTATGACTACTGGCGGTCTGTCCTTACAGTGAACTAGGTATGCTAAGAGTTTGCCCGCCTTCTCTCCGTATTCAAACATTTTTTGCCTGGTAAATAATAATTTTTGTCTAGCTTTGGCGTAGTGTAATTGATCTACCACCCTGGATCGCTGTTTCAGTAAAGCTGCATTCGACTCCGACGGGTCGTCTGCATAAGTGCACTCGACAGCAGACAGGTCCGCAACTGCCAAGTCAAATGCCTCTATATAGTCTACCTTAATATGATTAATGCGGGATGTTAGACGTGATCGGGCGTGTAACTTGAACGCTTCCCATACCACAGAAGTGGAGGCGGATCTTTCATTATCATCAAAGAAATTTCTCCACTCATCCGCAAGGTCGTCCTCCTCAGGGAACAGAGATAACCAAAAGGGGTTCAACCGCCACGTCCAAGGGGGTCTATCTAGGGACGCGCTTAGGGTGACCAGGTAAGGGCAATGGTCCGATAGCAACCTGGGGCCAAAGGTCGTGTCTAAAAGTCGCGACCGCAGTCCACCAGAGGAGGATATAATCAATCCTGGACATTGTACCGTGAGTAGATGAGAAGCAGGAATATGCCCTAATGTTAGGTAATCTAAACCTCCAGGAGTCAGTCAGATGGAAGGTGTCGACTAATTTAGAGAACCTGCATACCGTTGTGGGGCGTGTTGAAGACTGGGAGGGGGACAACCTGTCAAGTGCATCATCCATTTTGGCATTAAAGTCACCCATCCACACCACCTGTACCGAAGGGTGTCGAGCCATAAAGGCAAAGCCGTCATTTAGAGCGAAGACATTAAAGGGGGAGGTATATAGAAGGCCAATATAAGAAAGGGTTCCCCGAATAACCTAGCTGACAAGAAGACATAACGGCCCTGAGGGTCAGTTTGTACCTCCCCAAGTGTAAAGTGCACACACTTGGCAATAAGCACCGATACTCCCCTGGAGTGGGAGGTGTGGGTGGAGTGGTAAGACCAACCCACCCATGGGCGACGGAGCGATATCTGCAACCTCCCCTCCACATGCGTTTCCACGAGCACTACTATATCAACCCTTTGTTTTTTCATGAACATCAGGACGGCCATGCGCTTCACTTTGTCACGCAGGCCTCTGACATTCCATGTCAGGAATTTCACAGATGTCATGCTACCCCAACCTGAAAATAGCAGTACATCACAAAGGGACATCCCCCCAGCCTGCCCCGAACCCAACCACAACAGTATAAAGACATAATAATATCGTTTGCAGGAGAATATACACTGACCATCTGAGCCACACATTGCCACTTTAAATTGTAACTTACACACCATACATGCCAATAAACTCAGGCGCCTGAAACCTCTCAAAACTGATGCAGGCATTAACCCAAAACTGAACAGACATCCCCATCCCGGAACAAAAGGTAATACAAAAAAATGCAGGGGAGCGTAATTTCTGAGACTGGACCCACAGACCCTGTGCAACCAAACTAATTAGTGCAAAAAGGAGAACAAGTAAAGTATAACGTGCTGGGCAGTAGGTCCCTGGAAACAGCAATAGGTCATGGCGGTCGCCCCCACCGCATCCTCCAGCATGGTGATCTAGAGACCGGGATGGACATGGAGGATATCCTCGCTGCTCCGTACATGTAACTGGGAGGACAGCTCGGAGTCCCAGGCCCCTGCTACCAACGTAGCGTATAATACACGTGGGCTCTTCGGAGGGCACCATAGGTATGGTCATGAACCCAAACAGGTTATCTCTCAGTTCCCGATGCAACCCAACATTGCAACTCTCAGAAATAGCAGTGGACACCCTCGGCATAGTCATTAAACACGGCAGTACATCATAGAAGGAGTCCGGCCTCAAAGGAAATCAACGGTAGTTAGAGAGAGCCGCACTACAGATAAGTTGAAAGCTAGTCTGAGCAGTTCAACATAGTCAGGCAAAGAGCCGCGTAAGCGATAGTACTGCAGCGCATGAAGACTAAGTCAGTGCAAGCAAAAGGGGTAGTGTTCACATACTCACTAACATCTCAGTCCCCGGCACCTGGGAGAGAACAGCGTTCCAGCCAGGCGATCGCATCTTTGGGGAGTTCAAAGAAGGATGCTCTCCCATCATGTTCCACCCGAAGCCGAGCAGGAAAAAGCATGGCATTATTATAATTAAGGATCCTCAGCCTGCGCCTGACTTCCATGAAGTTTCGACGTTGGCGCTGCACCTCCGCTGAGAAGTCCGGGAACACAGCAACCTTGACATTCTCAAAATCTATATTTCCCCTCAGTCTGGCCATATGAAGGGCAGCGTCCCAATCTTTGAAATTTAGCATTTTAGCTATAAATGTGCATGGAGGGGCACCCTGAGGCGATGGCATGGGGAGAAGGTCTCCCTCCCATATGCCGTAACGAGCAACTGCTCCAGGAACGCGGCTGGGTCTTTCCCTTCGGCTCTCTCCGGCAGGCCAATCAGGCGGCTGTTACATCTCTGGAGCCTGTTCTCCATTTTGTCTTGCTTGGCGAATAATTGGTGTATCTGACGTTGCACATGTTCGGTGTCAGACTGCAATGGCGGCAAGGCATCCTCTACCGCGCTCAAACGGTTCTCCGCCTTCTTCACCCGATCCCGGATCTTATTCATGTCCTGCCTAAGGAGGGAGATGTCCACCTTGACCTTCTCGATTTGCATAGTCAAAGTAGTATGGCAAAGGGTAATGGCTTCGAGGAGCTTAGCAGTGTCTCCCGCCGTTCTCGCCTCCCCTGCTTCGCCTGGGCCGATTTCTGCGATTTAGGCGGCGACATGATGCCCCAAATCTGGAGAGTCCAGCAAGGTGAGTTTGGTGAGCTAAAATTGTTTGTGAGAGGCAGGATGGTAAAGATTGCAGGATCAGCGGTCGGAGCTCTGGAAAAAGCGTCCTACTCCATGTACCATCAGGCCATGCCCCCTTAAGTGGTTTTAAGTAAGTGTGTGATGCAAGACAATGCAATGGGTGTGAAAAGATGTCCGCTTGCCACCTTCTCACTGTATCCTTACTGTGGAGGAGTGTGGGGTGTAGCAAGATGGTGGCGAAAAAACGCCACTTCCGTTATGAAATCTGACGGGTCCCCATATCTGACAGAACACCTGCAGCTCTGGTAATGTCCTATTACATCCAATTGTGATGGGAGAAATGCAAAAGCACACAAAGGCCAGGAAGAGTTCAGGCATGTGTCAGCGGTACCCAGGATAACTTCCTTGTAGCAAGATGTTGTTTTCTGAATGGAATGTTCAAAGCACCCAGAATTATTTTATGTATTTATCCAAAAAAATGAAGTTACATTTTAACAGCAGATATGAAACAATAATAATATATATTTTCCAGAAATACGAGTCAATGGAAAAAGACCCGTCTTCCTTCTCTCACACCTTGTTACAAGATATTCAGGATCTGGGAAGAGAAGCTGTGATTGGACTCTGGAAATGTCTCTATGTGCTACAGAAAAATCATCCTCATCCTAATTTATTGGCGGTTCTGGATGAGATCACACAGACAGGTAAGAGGACTTTGTGTTTTCAGACAACAATGTGATGAAATAAGTGACACTAATTATCCCAAAATAATGATTGACACCTTGACATTAAGAATCGTGAGAGAATCATGATCTGTATTCTAAGCAAAAGAATCGCGATTCTCATTTTTACCAGAATCGTGCAGCTCTACAACTGTGTTTCCCCAAAAATAAGCCCAAGCCTTATATTAATTTTGGCAACAAAATATACAGTAGGGCTTATTTTCAGGGTAGGTCTCATGTAATGTGCTGTCTTCTCTCCCCCTCTCTCTCCCTGCCTGATAGGAATCCCCAGTGTGACTTAAAATGCTTGTAAAATCCTATATTACACTCGTAATAAATGAACAATTTGTGTGTTTTCTGTAATATAATTGTGCCAAATACCTTCTTTATAGCGCTGCTCTGCACTTCTGTGACCAACTCTCTTCCCCGCAATTATATTACAGAAACACACACATTGTACATTATATACTACTGTAATAGAGTGGATTATAGGATTTTACAAGCATTTTTAACTAGGGCTTATTTTCGGGGTAGAGCTTATCCACTTAAGGACCGCTTACCGCACATTTACATGGGCAGAATGGCACGGCTGGGCACATCAACGTATATATACGTTGATTTTTGTACCCAGGCGTTGGGCGCGCGCCCGTGACCCAGTCCGAAGCTCCGGGAACAGGACCGCGGGACTCGCGGACCCGATCGCCGCTGGAGTGCAGCGATCGGTCCCCGGAGCTGAAGAACGGGGAGAGCCGTGTGTACACACGGCTTCCCCGTGCTTCACTGTGGCCGCAGCATCGATCACGTCATCCCTGTTATAGGGGGACGTGATCGATGACGTCACACCTACAGCCACACCCCCCTACAGTTGTAAACACACACAGTCAACACACAAATCCTACAGCGCCCCCTTGTGGTTAACTCCCAAACTGCAATTGTCATTTTCACAGTAAACAATGCAATTTAAATGCATTTTTTGCTGTGAAAATGACAATTGTCCCAAAAATGTGTCAAAATTGTCCGAAGTGTCCGCCATAATGTCACAGTCACGAAAAAAATCGCTGATCGCCGCTATTAGTAGTAAAAAAAAATTTTTTTTATAAAAATGCAATAAAACTATCTCTTATTTTGTAAACGCTATAAATTTTGCAAAAACCAACCGATAAACGCTTTTTGCTTTTTTTTTTTTTTACCAAAAATAGGTAGAAGAATACGTATCGGCCTAAACTGAGGAAAAAAAAATTATATATATTATAGCAAAAAGCAAAAAGTAAAAAATATTGATTTTTTTTCAAAATTGTCGCTCTATTTTTGTTTATAGCGCAAAAAATAAAAACCGCAGAGGTGATCAAATACCACCAAAAGAAAGCTCTATTTGTGGGGAAAAAAAGGACGCCAATTTTGTTTGGGAGCCACGTCGCACGACCACGCAATTGTCAGTTAAAACGACGCAGTGCCAAATCGCAAAAAGGGGCAAGGTCCTTTAGCAGCATTTTGGTCCGGGTCTTAAGTGGTTAAATTGCAGATCACCTGGAAAATAATGCTAGGTCTTATTTTTGGGGAAACACGGTACACATACACCGCACTTCTCACCACTATCTTTCTTATCTCCTTTTCTCTTTTGGCAGATTTGTTCTTGTTCCCATTTACAAACAAATCCTCACTGTCAGATCAGAATTTGTATTTTTTTCAACAGTATAGATAGGATTTCTAATGATGTCTTTTTATGGACTGTAAACCATGTGACCACATTACTCCTCCCCCTTTCTCTGAAACACCATGTCCAGTCTCCTAACTACTAAAATATTTCTATCTGAAAATTGATATTAGATTACATGGAAACATCCTGGTTTTAAAAAAATCATTCTTTACTGCACATTGGAATGGAGATGTTATAAAAATGGAAAGTGAATGTAAACCCTAAAAATATAAAATGTATCATTGGAAGTGATTTGTTATATCTGTTTTATTTGTACAACAAATATTGTGTAGCAAAGTTTGTTTTGCAGAGGTGTGCACAATTTTAAAGGCCAAGTTCGCCTTTTCTAGAAAATAGTCTATGCAGTCATGGGGTCCCAGTAGTTATTAAAGTGGATGTAAACCCATTTTTTTTTTATGTTGCAATGTAAAGTATAAGATTTCCTATTGTAATGGTCACCACCGTTTACGACCTTCCATCCACCCACGACAAGCTTATCCGACACACTGCGTCAATCTTGCATACACGATCCATTCCATTTCCCATAATCAAGACGAGACTCTGCTCTGTACTTGTTTCAAAATGTATGAACATTTTAATGGTTTCTTCTCAGCTTTTTATACAGTACAAGATGTTAAAAGTTAATCACAGGACAATGCAATCTCCACCCCACTATTCACACTGGGGCTAATTCTCTAGCAGAGATTTTGGCACCGATACTGAAGAGATCTATCACATTCCTTTATCCATAGAATTAAAATAAAATACAATCACACAATGAATTTCCCTTCAATCCACATATCTAGACAGACGTCCTGTCTCTGACACCTGGGCATCAATAGGCTTTAAACCGTGTTATCAGACAATTGAAAGGTATAGCAGCAGACCTGAATTAACACCTTTTATACAATGAAATGTCTTTCATAAGCCGGGCCACTTAGCATTTTAAAAGCCTATTATACAGAGGGATGAGTCACTGTCTTGTTGACCTGGTCTCAAGTCAACATGAACCACTTTGTAATATTCCAGTATCCTGCCATATGAAGTATCAATAATGTCCCATGTCATGTAATACATGAATTATGATCCTATTAGCCACCATACACCTACAAGGGCACAGGGTGGACTTAGACCCAGGAGTTATTAGTGTCCCTGGCACAGGAGTATCTCTTATCCTTCCAAAGTCTCTGGTTGTCACGGTTCATTCTGTTACATCTCTCCCCTTTCGGTGGGAGACGGACACAGGAGAGAACCCCAAACGGGTTGACTCCAAAGTCAGTCAGTAGTTCCAGTCCTACAATGCTGGTATCCATACCGTACCCCAAATAAATTGCTCCAAACTGAGCATTACTCACCCCCGCCAACCTCTGCCTCTCTCAGAGAACACGCCTGCCGCTGGGGAGAGGCCTGGACTGGCCCTTCTCCCTGGAGTCCTTTCATCCGCTGGAGAGAAGACAGAGTGGCTGGGCTCAGTCCATCATGCTGTTGGGGGTCTGGGCCAACTGCCCCCCCTTCCTGGGGTATACCAGTGGAGACTGAAGTCCCATCCACTGGTGCTAGGTGAAAACCCCCGGTGCTTGCAAAGCAAAGCCAACATCCTCCTGTTTCAGTGCCGCACCATTTTCTGGGGTTGTGCCAGTGGAGACTGAATTCCCATCCACTACCCCGGGAACCCCCTCTTCTGTTAGTTGGGAGCAGAGTCCCGGGGCACTCTGCTCTGTTGCCAGCTCTTCCGCTGGGTTGCTGTGAGTGGAGACCACAGTCCCATCCACTACCACAGGGTCCCCCTCTTCCATTAGTTGAGAGCAGAGGTCCGTGACCCTCTGTTCTGTTGCCAGCTCTTCCGCTGGGTTGCTGTGAGTGGAGATCACAGTCACATCCACTACCACAGGGTCCCCCTCTTCTGTTAGTGAGGAGCAGAGGCCCATGACACTCTGCTCTGTGGCCAGTGATTCAGCTGGGGGTAAAAGCTTTACCACCTCAGCTTGTTGCTGCAGAGAGGGGCCAACAGCCCCGGCTCTCTGGAACTCCACACCATCCGCTTCGGCTTTAGGGATGGCAATCTCCATATTTTCCACTGCCGATTCATCAGCCAGGATTTCACAGTTGTCATCTGAACTTTCCTCATAGTCCCAGGCAATGGGAGCCCCATCCTGATGCTGAGCCGAATCTAGCAGCTGTCTGTAGGCGATTTCCAAATCCCTTTCCTGAATGGCCAGAAATTCCAAATCTTCCTGTAACCAGTGGCCTCCCGAGATATTCAATTCTTCCTCTCTGTGCTCCATTATGTCCTCCAAGCGCTACTCCCGATCATCCCCGAAGTCTGGATCACTGGACATCCTCCAATACAATAATCCCAGGCCATCATAGTCATGGCCTTCTGTGGGGCTGTCATCCGCTGACCACGGGCACTCTTGGGCTACATACCACCGGAGGGTTCTGTAGCTCTCATCCAGCTGCATCTCTGCCCGGATTAGCCTGCTTAACTCTGCTATCCACTCCTGCTTCGGTTGTTCCCCCAACAACGGCATTCGTACGTCATACTGCGGCCAGTACCTTGCATAGATGGAGGGCAGGACCTTTCCTTGGTGTTGCTGCTCCAGAGCTAGCGCTTCCTTCCAGAGTTGGCACCGAATCACATCCGACCATCCCAGCAGGACCTCCTCTGATACTGGTCCTCTGTGCTGTATCCGCATCTCTTGTAACCTCCTTTTGGAATTCCTCTTCCATGGAGACTGGTATCTGCACCTCTCCTCTCTCTTCAGCTGCTGCAGCACTTCTTCGCTGTCGCAAGGTGGCATCTACAGCCGCTATAACCCGGTCTATAATCTCCGGTGGAGGATTAGGACCATATTGTGCCAGTCCACATTTAACAGCCCGATCAAAAAAATCTTCCTCGGGTGTCCTGTCTGTTACGCTGGGCCTCTTAGCTCTATTCATTTCGACAAGTTCTGTGATAATGTCCCTTTTCTTACGGTTGCTGGCTGGTCTGCCCCGGCTCTCCAGTAAGTCCATGAGGGAAGAGAGCTTCATCCGTTCATACAGCATCTCCATTGTCCTGTGCCCTTGTAGCCGTCCTTCTGGTGATGGAATCATCCCACTGCTGTGCCACCAATGTAACGGTCACTACCGTTTTCGACCTTCCATCCACCCACGACAAGCTTATCCGACACACTGCGACAATCTTGCATACACGATCCATTCCATTTCCCATAATCAAGACGAGACTCTGCTCTGTACTTGTTTCAAAATGTATGAACACTTTAATGGTTTCTTCTCAGCTTTTTATACAGTACAAGATGTTACAGTTAATCACAGGACAATGCAATCTCCACCCCCCTATTCACACTGGGGCTAATTCTCTAGCAGACATTTCGGCACCGATACTGAAGAGATCTATCACATTCCTTTATCCATAGAATTCAAATAAAATACAATTACACAATGAATTTCCCTTCAATCCACATATCTAGACAGACATCCTGTCTCTGACACTTGGGCATCAATAGGCTTTAAACCGTGTTATCAGACAATTGAAAGGTATAGCAGCAGACCTGAATTAACACCTTTATACAATGAAATGTCTTTCACAAGTCGGGCCACTTAGCATTTTAAAAGCCTATTATACAGAGGGATGAGTCATTGTCTTGTTGACCTGGTCTCAAGTCAACATGAACCACTTTGTAATATTCCAGTATCCTGCCATATGAATTATCAATAATGTCCCATCTCATGTAATACATGAATTATGATCCTATTAGCCATCCTACACCTACAAGGGCACAGGGTGGACTTAGACCCAGGAGTTATTAGTGTCCCTGGCACAGGAATATCTCTCATCCTTCCAAAGTCTCTGGTTGTCACAGTTCATTCCATTACACCTATCATCTGTGCCCAGTCTTGCCACACAGAGTTAATCTAGCTCTGATCAATCCTCTTATTGTTCAGTGAAATAAAACAGACTTGCATAGAAAAACCTTAGTCCGTTCCGCCCCCTTGCTGTGAGTGACTGGTTATTTACATTACTCATGCACTAGTCTGGAGACAGGCATAATTCCTACCTGTGAAGGACTTTAATGCAATTGCCTATATACTTCAGTTTAATTCTCTCCCTGCTATTTTTAATGTCTGTGTGTTATGGGTAAAAGGTGACTTTTTGTATTCTAAAGGATTTCATGACTTTTTTGCAACCATGTGCTCTATGGGGTCTGCCTCTAGCCCTGGATAATTGGATTACTTTCCCCTTTGTCTCCAGGATAACGGCCTCTGTAAAACCTGTTTAAACCAGATTGCCATGCTGCCAGTAAGGGACAATGACCTTCCAATGCTAAGTGGCTTGTGAAATACCTTTCCATTGTGTTCTGCAGATGAATAGCCGTGTCTGAGACGAGACGCCTAGCCACCCGTCCGGCCACCCGATTAGATAATTGACTCATGTTAATTGTTGTTCACATTGCTTCATTGTAGTAATTACCCCCTGGGGCTTTTGTCTGAATACACATCACAGGCTTTCTATTCAAACCGTTGTGACCAATCTTTGCTATGTCATTTTCAAGTCCTCATTTGCATGGAAGGTGGACCTGATGGAAAACTGATGGGACATTGGAGGGGACCAATGGGAAAGTGGTTGTTGGGGGCGGGATGTTCCAAATCCTGTATAAAAGTGTGCTGTGTACTTTCAATAAAGTGTGTCCTGTTTACATCCAACATTAAGCCTTGGCTCATGTGTGGATTATTCTGCGATTCCAGGGATATTCCTACTCGTGGAATATTGGGTGATTTTCTTTTATGGAAGAAGAAGGGAATGCTTGACGGGGATATTTTCTACACCGTCACACCACCCCCACTCTGCATTTTGACTGGATGTTAGTGATCATAGCAGAATTTAGTGTAAGGGGAGTGTAGAGGAGGGCGGGAGTCTACTGACATCACGACTCCACCCACAGAGCTCCAGACAACAGACCCACCCACAGAATCTGCAGTTTTTCAGTTCTTATAACAAACAGAGGGGAGACATTTGACAGGTAAGCATACATGCAGGATTTGATGAATTTGCTTGGAATCTAGAAAAAACGAAAAAAGTTAGGAGCCAAAAAACGCACCCCGTCCCGCGAAGCTCGCGTGCAGAAGCGAACACATACGTAAACAGTATTCAAACCACACATTTGAGGTATCGCCGTGATTTGTAGAGCGAGAGCAATAATTCTAGCTCTAGACCTCCTCTGTAACTCAAAACATGCACCCTGTAGAATTTTTTAAACGTCGCCTATGGAGATTTTAAAGGGTAAAAGTTTGTCGCCATTCCACGAGCGGACGCAATTTTGAAGCGTGACATGTTGGGTATCAATTTACTCGGCGTAACATTATCTTTCACAATATAAAAAAAGCGGGCTTTACTTTACTGTTGTCTTATTTTTTTATTAAAAAAAGTAAATTTTTTCCTCAAAAAAGTGTGCTTGTAAGACCGCTGCGCAAATACGATGTGACAGAAAGTATTGCAACGACCTCCATTTTATTCTCTAGGGTGTTAGAATAAAAAATATATATAATGTTTGGAGGTTCTAATTGGAGTGAAGGAGATAAAAAACACATTGGAACTGCGGTTTTGCTACTTGTAATGTAACTACTTGTAATGCCAACGGCCACCACAAAATGGCGCCAGATCACAGAAGGAAGCTTAGGCCTGCAGAAGGCTGCAAAGGTGCGGCCTCAATTACTGGCCGGCCCGCACGACGTGATTGTGGTGGGCCCTCGCTGGCCGGTAATTGTAGCCGCGGCTTTGCAGCCTTCTGCAGGCCTAAGCTTCCCCAGGCGCCAGGTCACAATTTCTTGTCGCAATTGTGACCGGGCGCCCAAATTTTTTCGAGGCCTGCCTTTTAGATCACCACTATGGCAGTAGTTTAGAAAGGATGAGAGTGGGTTTACATCCACTTTAACTGCTTGCCGACGAGCCACTGCAGGTTGGCTCTGCTACGTGAATCACTGTCATTGTACGTTGGGCATGTACACGGCAATCTCTGCCAATTCACTAGCGGGGGATCCAGCCAGCGGGTCCACCCGCGATCTCTCCAGAGAGAGGCAGAACGGGGATCTGCCAGTGTAAACAAACAGATCCCCGTTCTGTCAGGGGAGTAGAGTGAGATTGTCTGTTCCTAGTGATTAGGAACAGCAATCTCTTTCCTCCTCCAGTCAGCCCAGCCCCCATACAGTTATAAAAAACACCTCCCAGGGAACACATTTAACTCCTTAATCACCACTAGTGTTAATCTCTTCCCTGCCAGTGTCCTTTATACAGTAATCAGTGCATTTTTATTTTTACATTTTTTGGGGGATATTTATTTTCAAAAATGTCACTTTTTTAAAATCTGCTGCAGAGGCCTTAGGGGGAAAAAACAGTGAGTACACCTACCAACTTATTTACCTGCCTACTATAATAATAATGGGTTTAATGTGATCACTGGTGTCTTTTTTGGGGGGGGGGGGGGTGGCAAACAATCCACCTGACCGCCACCCGGTTACAGACAGCTGGAACCCCCCAGTCATTGGGTCAGTCGGGGCCCCTGCACTTACCCCATCTTACGGGCAGCATTGCAGGCAGCAGCTTATCTCGGGGCTGCTTGGTTCCCCTGCATGCATCTTCTCCCTCCTCTCCTCCATCCACCGTGCGTCTCCTGCTGACCAATCTGATTGGATCTCCTTTCGGACAATCGGGTGACAGGATTGTCCGGGAGGAGATTCAATGTTACAATTGCGAATATTCATTTGCTATTATAACACAACTGGGTGGGCTCGGTGTACTCTGTCCCCCGAGCCCACCCTTTTTTGAAACCTATTAGTGGCTCTGGCTATAATTACATGCTTCAAACCCCCCCATTGGAATCCATGCATCCAGCATCCCAAATGTAGATCAAGGGGCCGGACACATGGATGGGGAGGTGCTGCCCATGCGCCCTTAGTGGACAGGCCACCACTGCATTAGATAATATTATACTGGGGAGGGGGATCAGGACAGGCTGGAGACAGGGGCAGACTGATCTTTTTGGTACTGCCCAAGAGCCTGGGGCCTCATTCCTGGCATTCCACAGAACCGGGCTGAAGTCACAGTGCTGGTTCTGCAGAATGCCAGGAAGAACAAGTTCCAGTGCATGCCTCCGCTAATTCACCTCCCACTCCACAGGATTACACTGGGCTGATCTCCCCAGAGGGTGGATTTACATTTTCAGAGGGGGGATTTGAGGATTGGAAAAAGATTTGTGCTGGGAGGGAAAATTGGGGGGGGGGGGATTTCTCCTGTGGGGAATTGGGTGGAAGGAGAATTTCTGTTGTGGGATATTTGGAGGGGAAGATAACCTTCCCCTCCAAATATACACCTGCTATCAGTAACTAGACACTGATAGCAGGTGTATTGTCCAGTGGTTGCCTATGGCAACAATAAACTCAACAACCAATGCCTCCCTGTAAAGGACTGACTTAAAATAGTCCCACCGGCAGGCACCCCCAAGCTGTTTCCTATCACCCGAGGTAACAGTAGACATTCTCACACACCTTACTGTCCTTAACCACTTGCGGACCCCCGCATGTACATACACGTCGGCAGAATGGCACGTACAGGCACATTGGCGTACCTGTACGTCCCTGCCTAGACACGGGTGCGATCGGGAGCCCCCCCCCGGTACATGCAACGGTCTCCGTGGCTCTGGGAGCGATCCGGGATGAGGGGGCGGCTATTCGTTTTTGTCCGCCCCCTCACGATCGCTCCCAGCCAATGCGCGCGCTCCCCCTGCAGTGCACTTCCTCCTCCTGTGTAAACACAGGAAGGGGGAAGTGATGTGATCTCTGCTCTCTGCGTTTTTTCAACCGCCGATGAGGAGAGATCACATCACATAGTAAGTCTGCACAACACTACACTGACACCACACACATAGGCACATTAACCCCTTGCGATCAACCCCCCCCCCCCCCGGTCACAGTGTCACTGAATGCAGTGATCATATATGAACTGATCACTGCAGTTAGTGTTAGTGTGACAGGCAGTTAGTGTTAGGTTCAGGGTAGCCCCCGTACCCCTCCTAATAAAGTTTGAACCCCTTGATCACCACCCTAGTTAACCCTTTCACTCCCTATTGCCAGTGTCACTAAGCGATAATTTTTATGTATTAGTGTCGCGGTTCTCGCTAGGTAGCTAATTTTTTTTTATTGCGATTTTTTTTTTTTTTACTAAAGCCATGTGGCTGAATTAATTTTGGCCTAAATGTTTGACTAAAATTTAGTTTATTTGATTTTTCTTATAACGAAAATGTCGCTCTATTTTTGTATATAGCGCAAAAAATTAAAAAAGCAGAGGCAATCAAATACCACCAAAAGAAAGCTCTATTTGTGGGAAGAAAAGGACGCAAATTTTGTTTGGGAGCCACGTCGCACGACCGCGCAATTGTCTGTTAAAGCGACGCAGTGCCGAATTGTAAAAACCTCTTAGGTCATTTACCAGCATATTTCACACCGAGGCACTGCAAAAATGCCCAAAAACTTTAGGGTCTTATCGGTGCTTTACCAGGACATTGGGATTGCAGATGAGGCTTCGCTCGAATAACGCTGTATTAACACTGTAATAACGCTTGAAAAACGCCCCAGTGTGAAAAGGGCCTACCTGTAATCCAGTGGGAAATGTCAACGCAGTACAGAGCGTTGTTGCCATGGGTTATGGCACATATTGCAGGATAGGTACAAGTGTCTGCCCCAGCACTGGTTGAGGTAACTGGATAGCAGTAATACTGTATATCCAGGATGGGTTGCTATTGACAACAGCACTAGTTAAAGCTGAATTGCAAGCAAACACACAGTCTTTTTCCTAATTGAATCTTCTATGCAATGGGACAAGCAAAGTCCCCCCTCATATGCATTACTAGGGGTGACGGGCAGCAGGATATCCTCCTAACCCCCTAATCACTCCACGAATTGTATACATATTTTTAGTTTCCTCCTGTGCAGTACCTGGGTCAGGGTGGTGAGTCCTCTGGTGGGCCTTTTCAGTCTGTAGCAGCTAGGAGGGTGGACCTTTTGTGTACCTTGCCTTTGGCCCCTCACGGGTGTCAGGTGAGTGTGGGTCAGCATGGCATCAGAAGCTGGAGCTTCTTCCCCAGACATCCCTGTGGTAGCAACCGGTGCCCCTGCACCTGCTGTGCCTGTGGATGCTTTGTCAGCGGTCCTAGAGTCCTTTGTTGCCAGGGTGGAAGCTGTGCAAGCGCAAAGGGGGTAAAAATGCCCCCTGACCCCACCATCTTCTGGGGAAAGCTCTGATTCAGACTCGGGCCTGGTTGTGTCTCACGGCCCATGTGTCAGAGGATGCGGACCAGGACCATTCGGACAGTGAGGATGACTGCGTGTCCGGATCAGTGCAGGAAAAGGTGCTCGTTGGAGCACTTATCACAGTGCGGGAGACTCTAAAATTGGAGGATACAGCGGGGGCATCTACTGAGGTGTCGGTCACTTTTGGGTCCCACAATCCGGGCTGCACTGCTAAGGTGTTTCCCTACCTATCTTATTTTTATACGTTTATATACATAGAATGAGACTGACTGCAGCGGGCCTTTTCGGTCCCAAAAAGCATGACGGTCCATTACCCCTCTGTGGGGAGTGTCCTGAAAAATGGACATCTCCCCCGATTGTGGACCCCACCAGTATCCAGGTTAAACAAGGTAACCACAATTCAGGTAGAGGGGACCCCTGCCTTTAAGGACCCTGCAAACAAGAGGGCTGAGTCGGTGGCCTGGTCCATGTTCACGGTGGTGGGGTCAGTATTGCAGGCAGTGTTGGCGACGGCCCTGGTGTCACAGACACTTACCGAATGGGCAAAATTGTTGCACCACGAGTTGGTAGAGCAACAGGCTTCCCCGGTCTGCGTGGAACTGGCCGACCAGTTGGTGCATGGCTTTAAGTATGTCTGCGATGCAGCCTTAGATACAGATCCTTTGCTTTCTAGAGCCTCAGTATCTGCTGTGGTGCTACGTCACCTGATTTGCCTAAAATGCTGGTCCAATGAAGGCTCTGGCGGTTTTGCCCTTCCAGGGAGAGAGGCTATTTGGAGCCTCACCGAATGACATTATTACGAATGTTACTAGGGCCAAGGCCCTCCTTTTCCGTTAGGAAAGCATTTTTTTCATCAGCCTGGGCCCGCAGGTAAGCGTTCCCAGGCCAACAAAGGGCCAGCTGAGGGACAAAAGCGTTCCTGGTTTCACAAGCCTGCGAACAAATCTGCAACAGCATGAAGGTTTTCCCCTGCCCAACTCTCGGGTGGGGGGTCGCTTTGGCGAGCTTGTTGCCCGGTGGGGCTCCCTGCTTTCTGACCAGTGGGTTTGCGAAGTGGTTTCATCAGAGTACAAGATAGTTTCTTTCTTGTCCAACCTTCATCTTCTTCCGGCTCGTCGGTATGCCCTGTTTGGGGCAATGCAGGACCTGCTTGTTATACCTGAAGGGTTCCACATGTACTGGCACTTTAAGGCTGGCTCCACCCAGCAGTGATGACAAGGGTCAAGGGGTACAGTGGCCATCTTAGAGAGTGCTCATGTAGGAAGCAGATAAGATGTAATGTCCTAAGATGCATGTTGCAGTGTACAGCCTGTACAGAATAAACATCCATTGCTCCAGACCAGAGTCTTGTGTCTCTCACAACACACAGGACATGACACTGCTGATGTGTGGAGTAATAGCACCTGTGCCGCTAAAAGGTACCAGTGATTGGTAGTGTCTGAAGTGGAACTTGTATGCTGAGGATTCAGGAAAAAGTCAGGCAGATTAGGTTGGCAACAAATCAGGCAAAGCGGTACACAATTGAAATCCAGAGAAGTGGTCAGGCAGGCAAAAGTTATACACGAGCTGGCGGTGAAGTACAAAATCAGTAGGCTAGAGAGTAGTCAGTGATTCAGGCAGAAGTTCAAGATGACAATCAAGATCACAAGCAGTCATAACACCCAGAGAGCTAATCCACATAAACGGGCGCTGAGTGATAGCATCACTTCCTATTTATGGACTGCATTGATTGAAAATTGTCCACAGCTGGCAGCAGGTGGAGCTAGTGAGTCCAAGGTAATGCTTAAAGGAGTTGTAAAGGAAAACATTTTTTGCTGAAATGACTGTTTACAGCATAGGTGGCAAACACAAGGCCCGTGGGCCGAATCCAGCCCTCCAGGCCATTGCATGTGTCCCTCGCACCTCTCCTGCAGCTCCAGCCCTCCTCTGGTCCTTGTCCAGACCCTTACTTTTTGCTTTCAAGAAATGCATCCAGCTTCTTCCCATCAGCAGCATAAGGAAAGGGAGGTGCACTGTGATGTAAGGGAGAGTGGGGGACTCAACTTCTGATGGTGGGGTGGCTCTTGACCTCTAAATGTAAGGGGAAGGGATGCGCTGAACATTTAATCTTAAAGGGCAATCATAATGCTGATGCGGCCCGTGATGAAATTGAGTTTGACACCCCTGGTTTACAGGGTATAGAGACATAATAGTTAATTGATTCCTTTTAAAAACTATTAAAAATAAATAAAAATTAATCATATAATGTATCTACAGTTCTAGTTTCGTTTTTGCATGCTGTTTCCTGCTTCTGTGATGTACAGAGCCAATACAGGGCAGTGATGGTTTGTAAAACGAAACTGATTGGTGCTGAGGGGTTTTAGACATACAGTAATCTAAGTGAGAGGTTAGTGGTGGAGTAGGACACTCCGGACCTTCCACACGAGGCTGCTCTCACCCAGGAACTAGACAGACAGTCAGGCAGCAGATAGGCAGGCTCCTGCTAGCCCCTTGCTGTATGAAACAACTACAGCCCCCAGATCCCAGGACCAGCTGCTCGTTTTTCCTCCCCTTGAGCCCCCTCTTCTCCGCAAAACATCATCGCCAGGTAGGCCCCTGTTCTCAGGGCTATCCACCCCCCAGGGTACCGTTTGGCGGCCGTCCTTTTCAGGACATGCCGCTGCACCCATGCCTAGCTAACACACCCAGAACTGCCCAGAAAATCCCCCCTTATCCCTGGAAGACCCCATCCACCCCCAGTTTAACAACCAGCCTCCCCTGTATTGCCAATCCACCCAGCTGGCAGCCCCCCCAGTCTGGGTCCTGTGTCTTGGTTGGCGGCCATCTTGGTACACCCCAGCAACAGAGATATCTCCCCCCCACCCCCTCCTTCACAACCTAACAGTACTTGATCCAGGGTTTCGTCCGATCGCCTCTCAGGGATCAGGAAGGATTTTTTTTTCCCTGCCACAGCACATTGGCATAGCATGGCTAGGGTTTTTTTTTTGCCTTCCTCTGGACCAAGCCGGGAGAGATGATTCAGTGAATCTTCTCTCGATCGCGACTATGGCTAATCTGCGGTACTCTGCAGAAACCATTTGGGGTCTGAGGCGATTTGCCGCAATATTACCAGCCGTCACCAAAAAGGCAATAAGAATTGAGCAACTTTTGAGAATCGATCGATGATCGACTGTCAAAAATTTCAGCCATTTACCCCAGCCTAAGCACATATCATGTGCTTTGATCAACACAAGATCGGCAGTAAAACACTGACTAGAAATCTATGATTTCATCCTACAATACGATTTAGACTGCCTCTTTATTACAGAAAGCTGGCTTACAGCCGACTGTAACACCATTCTAGGAGAACTGGTGCCAGAAAACTATCGCTATATAACAGAAAACAGAATAGGACAAAGAGGAGGAGGCCTGGCGGTAATCCATAAGACTCATCTTGCGATCACTAAACCAGGCCTCCAAAACCATCTTCCAATTATGGAAACCCTTACTCTGCAACTGCAAACAAATCCCCATGAGACGTCCACATTCTCCTCTGCTATAGACCACCCGGGTCAAAATCATAGCTTCTACCATCACTGACGGAATTTATCTCCACTTACACCCTTAACAGCAAACACCTTTTGCTGCTCGGGGACTTAAATCTCTGGGCCAACTCCTCACAGGATCCCGTTGCCGACGCCTGCATTGACCACCTGGAAGGATTAGGGCTACAGCAAATAGTATGTGGGCCCACACATGTTTCAGGTCACACGCTCGACCTAATTTTCAGACAAGACCTGAAAATAAACATTTTGAAAATGAACCGTTGCCATGGACAGATCACCATGCAATTAAATTCATAATTTCCAAAATTCCCCCATTAATAAAAACACCTAAGCCGGTGACAACACACTGGACTAGATCTCAGAAGAAGCTCCAGTTGGAACTCTTCAAATCTACCTTAGGGAATCAAATAAAAACAATAAAAAAAAAACACTTCAGAGGAGAACCTCATCATCTACAAGGCAATAACAAGAAAATACCATAAAGAAAGAGCCAAGAAATAGCACTTTTCCGATGCCATCACCAACGCCATAAACCGTCTGCACGAACTCTTCAAGCTGGTCACTCAGACCATGAATCCAGGCTGTCTTGAAGCCCCCAGTTCAGATACCCAAGAATTTTGCAATGAATTATCGGATTTCTTTTTCAATAAAATTTAGAAGATCCGGGAAAGCATTCAGCAAAACAATACTCCCCTCACCCCCCCACCTCAATCATTCACAAAACACCCATAGACATTCTTTACAATTAACAAAGTTCACTCTGGAACCCATCTCCATCGATGCCGCAAAAAATATCATCGGTACTTTGCGAAACAGCACAGCGCCAAAGGATATTCTCCCCACCAAACTGCTGAAGGAATGTGCCGATATCCTGGCTCCACCTATCACGCAGCTTATAAACCAATCATTCAGAGAAGGCATTGTGCCCTCCCAGTTCAAAGAGGGCACAATCCGGCCCATCTTGAAGAAACCCACCCTAGACCCCAAGGACCCAACTCACCGCTGTCCTATAACAGGCCTAAACGTTCTTTTAAAGGTAATGGAGAAAGTAGTGGTACAACAGCTGCAACAGCATCTAGAGCATCTAGATACCAACAATCTACTTGATCCATTTCAATCTGGTTTCCGTCCCGGACACGTGACAGAAACAGCATTGCTCAAAATATTGGATACGCCCTAGAGGCCGCAGACGAAGGAGAATCTTGTCTCCTGGTTCTGTTGGACCTAAGCGCAGCCTTCGACACCGTAGACCACAAACTCGGCTGGCTGAGGTAGCCAGAGTGGCAGAAGGTGATCTATCATGGTTCTCCTCCTTTCTGGAAAACCGATCACAAACAGTGAAATTGGGACCTTTCACTTCTGAAAAATGCACGGTATCATGCAGAGTCCCTCAGGGATCCCCTCTGTCACCAGTGCTGTTCAACATCTATATTCGCCCTCTCTTTGAAATCATCAGTAGCCAAAAACTACTTTACCATTCATATGCAGACAACACACAACTGTATTTTCGCATCTGCAACAAAAAGTGTCATCATCTCAGTCTAGAGACATGCCTCTCTTCGATAGAAAACTGGATGACAAAGAGTTATCTTAAACTCAACAGTGCCAAAACAGAACTTCTTCTGTTTCACGCCAGTAGTAAGAATCAGCTGGCAACAACCTGGACCCCTCCACCCATTCTGGGCCAAATTATCACCCCTAGCTCCAAAGTCAAAAGTCTAGGGGTCATTTTCGACAACATGGAAATCAAACTCACCTTCGTTGAGATCCCTTTACTGGTTGCCAGTAAAAGACAGAATTGCTTTTAAAGCACTCTGTCTGATGCATAAGTGCATCCATGGGAAGGCTCCGCAAAATCAATGCGACAAGATAAAAGCTCACAACCTCAATCGCGTTCTGCGATCCACCAACCAAAATCAGCTCCAGATACCCAAAGCCAAATTCAAGTCGAAAGGAGAAAGAGAAGATTTGCGCTCCAAGGTCCCAGACTATGAAACGATTTACCAACCAGCATTCGGTTGGAGGAAAACCACCTGGCCTTCAGAAGAAAGATCAAAACTCATCTCTTTTGATATCAATAGAGACCAGAACACCAAGCCCCCAGAGGCGATTTAGTTTGCATGTGCTGCGCTATATAAGTTTTTCATTCATTCATTCAGTAATCACACCTCCTTGATTAGTGACCACAGAGAGAAAGCTCCCAGTACTGTGGTTATCAGGAAACAGACAACCAGGAAGTATGGAGATCAGAGAAGAATTACAGCAACTTGAGAGCGAAAACTACCGATGAGGACATGAAAACAGCACTGCATTAAGGTAAAGGAAGCTATTAAGATAAAAAAAAAATCCTTTACAAACCCTTTAATACTGCAAAGACTTTTCCAAAAGTCCAGATCTCCTCTGTAGCACAGCAGGTAAGGCTGCAGCTGTGGGACCAGGAAGATCCTGGTTCAAATACACCCTGGTACATGACAGGGCCCCCTCCCCAGTGGACCCCCCCAGGGGCCTAGCCGGGCTTAGTGGGAAACGAGGCATAGAAGTCTCGAATAAGAGAAGCCGCATGCAGATCTTTGGCTGGAACCCAGGTACGGTCTGTGACGGGATATCCCTTCCAATGAACCAGATACCGAAGGCCACAGCCCTGTCTTCTAGAATCAAGAATCTTGGAGACTTCAACCTCATTTTGTCCATCAACAAGAACAGGAGGAGGTAGCTGTTGCGTTCTGGAGTAGCGATTAAAAATGGCTTTTTTGAGGAGGGAAACATGGAACACGGGATGTATCCGGAGAGAGGTGGGTAATTTCAACCAATAGGAGACTGGCCAATTTGAGTAATAATTCTGTAAGGACCAATGAATCGAGGTCCCAATTTGGTAGAAGGTTGTTTCAGTCTCACATATTTGGTTGATAGCCAAGCTCTGTCCCCCACCACATATGGAGTTATATGGCGTCTTTGTTTGTTGGAAAAAAAGCGCATACTTGCCTGCTGACTTCCGTAGTAATGAGCAAATCTTTTTCCAATGTAGTAGAATATTTTTCACCCACTGATCTGCTGCTGGTACACCAGAAGAAGGCTGAAGTAGTGAGGGTGATAGCCTAAGGCTGCGTAGAATGGTGTGGTATAAAGAGCACTGTGCCAACAGGAATTAAGGGGAGAACTCAGCTAAAGGCAAATACTCAGACCAGTTGGAGTGTAAGGCATTGACATAATGCTGAAGATAGGTTTCTAGGGTCTGGTTCATGCATTCGGTTTGACCATCTGTTTGAGGGTGACGTGAGGTAGAGAGTGAGAGTGTTACTCCCAGTTTCTTGCAGAACGCTCTCCAGAATCGGGAAACAAACTGGAATCCGTGGTCTGAGACAACATTGGTAGGTATGCCATGATATCTCACAATATGGGAAAGGAAGAGAGTGGACAGTGCTTCTGCTGTAGGTAATCCCGGGAGCGGCACAAAATGAGACATTTTGGAAAAGCGATCCGCTATGACCCATATAGCAGTTATGCCCTCAGACTTGGGTAAGTCTCTAATGAAGTCCATAGTCAAATGGGTCCAAGGCTGGCAAGGTGGCGGAAGTTATTGCAACAGTCCAGTAGACAATGTGCAGGTTACTTTATTAGCAGCACAAGTTGGGCAGGCAGCCACATAGTAACATCCCTTTTCATATGAGGCCACCAGACATGACACTGTAAAGTCTTATGAGTGATGGTGACATTAGGATGACCGGATATTGCACCATCATGTGCCCAGAGGGGTACAGGTTTTCTGAGGCTAGGGGCTACGTACAGGCGACCTGGTGGTATCTTCAAGCCTTGGGGAACACGATTCTGGGTTTCTTGTAACTGTTGGGAAAGAGCCGTAGAGATCTGTGTGCAGTGCTTTAAGTGGGCCAAAAGAGGTGCCGGTACTCTATTAGGCGCCGGTGCCCCCCCCCCCCCCGGGGCAGAACGTCCCCCCCCCCCGGCGCTAGCGCATGACCACATACGCCCAATCACAGGGCGCCATGCCATCAAATGCAGCCACTGTGTCATCAATTGTCACCACTGTGCCATGCCATCAAACGCAGCCACTGTGTCATGCCATCAAATGCAGCCACTGTACCATCAATTGTCACCACTGTGCCATGCCAACAAACGCAACCACTGTGCCATCAATTGTCACCACTGTGCCATGCCAAACGCAACCACTGTGCCATGCCATCAAATGCAGCCACTGTGCCATCAATTGTCACCACTGTGCCATGCCAACATGTAAGCAGCTGTCAGTGATAGGGTATTTCAGTGCTGCAAGAGTAAGTGGTAAGGCATCGTATGTATTTCACGCTGTAGCTAGTTGTTATGTTTATTATGTTACCACTATTTACCTCTATAGTGTCTCCAACACCATTTTGCAGGAGCCCTGCTTCCTGATAGGCCGCACTAGATCTCGAGAGATTTGGGAGGCCATTTTTGGGTGGTTTCCTTATATAAAAAGCTCAGGCTCATTTTTGGGGAGAACACGTGTGGATGCAGAGAGGGACAGACACCCTGCTTGTGAGGGAGAGGTAGAAAAAGTCAGGGAGAGTGTTCCGGCCTGTAGAGATAGTTCAGGGCTCCTACGGAGTCATGCAGTGGTAACCTTGGTCGGATGAAAGACTCCCAGCTGCTACGGGTAACGTGTTTCCAGCTCTTCCAATCTGCATTGGGTGCCGGGGTATATAGCGTACCATTGAGTGAGGGGTGTGCCGTGTTACCCAGAAAGCCACATCGCTTAGAACAATAGCTGCTGTGTTGCATATGTGTGCCTCTGTGCCTGGAGAAAGAACCGTTTGCTGTTTGATTATAAAGACTGTTGTTACTACCGCCTTTCGGTAATAAACGTTACTTTGTTCAAAGAACTTACTTGGCTTCCTCTGTGAAACGCAACACCCTTTCCCTGCTTACATTTTGGCGTAGTCGGCAGGATGTCAGAACCATCGTCCTAGAGGGTCCTTCATGGCACCGTATGGAGCGGCCTTAGCACTGATTCCAAAATTTAATGGTGCCAATATTCCCCTGACAGATTGGGTGGAGAGACTGGACAGCTCGGTCCGATTGTTCGAAATACCCGCAGCACACTTTGCAGATTTGGCGGTTAATGCGCTAGAAGGAGAAGCACGCCGGGCTGTGATGGTTCTGCCGAGAAGGAGAGAGATAACAGAGCCGCCATGTGGGGCCCCCCTAGACAGTCTGTATAGTGAGAGTACCTCCATAGCCGAACTTCGGATAAGAATTTTACAGTCGGGGAGCAGTATGATCGAGAGACTATTCCTCAATTTGCAGTGGCATTGCAGGAGATCTGGTGCCGGTTGGAGGAGAAAATGCCCCGCAGGACTGGGGTTGCTAAACCCCGATCAGCTAATACCGGGACCAGTTTCTCGCTGGTGTGTGGTCCCCTTCCTTAAAAAGAGCCTTGAAGGATCGAGTGAGGGCTGATGATACAGTGAAGTTTGCAGTGATCCTACAAGAGGCCATCAAGAGGGAACAGGAAGAGGCGGACCATGAACGGCCTGGGGCCAGAAGCCAGGTTACCCGCACTCAAGGAGCTTGGTGGCCGGTGGGGCGGGTGGAAGCGACTGCTCCATGCCCTGCCACAGTCTCGACGGTAGAGACGCCCTCGATGGAGAAGGTCGTACGAGACTTAGCTGAGAAGGTCGCCTCCCTCAGCCAAGAGGTGGTGGCCTTGCGGAGAGGGTCAGAACAACCCCGAGTGGAGACCAACCCACTCCGGAGGAACCCAGATACTGACCGAAAATGCTGGCAGTGCGGACGGTTAGGCCACCTCGCAAGGGACTGTATGAAACGGGGAGCCCAGAACGTACAAAGGCATCCTTTAAACTAATGATTCCCATGGTAGAGGGGCGACCCGCGGGAAATGTTCAGTCACCGCCTCAACGTGGCCCTCCTCAATGTGATCCTACAATGATTTCTGGTTGCCCCGTGGCGACAGTGATCTTCAACGGACAGCCGGCCAGTTGTCTGGTGGACACTGGATCAGAAGTCACTACCATGGCCTATTCGTTCTACCAACAACATTTTGGGCCGACCACAACGTTAGACCCCTCCTGCTTGAGACTGAAAGCTGCCAATAACCTTCCTATTCCAGTAGTAGGGGTCACTTGGATGTCCATGTATGAGCAGACCCTTCCTAGGGTTGGAATCGTGGTGACCCGGAATGCCTCTTTCCCGGAGATCCCAGTAGTGTTGGGCATGAACGCCCTAAAGGAACTGGACTTAACACGCCTTCTTCGGGAGGCTTCATCACAAACATCTGGACAATCGGAACAACGGCTGCAGAATCTGATCAAAGCGTGTCGGACAGTTCAGACGCAGAGCCGTAAACATACTGAGAAAGTGGGGCTCATCCGCCTCCCTGCCCGACATCGGGTTACTATACCCCCACGCCAGGAGTTGGTGTGCCCCCTTCCGGTGGCAGCTAGAAGACCCATCAGAGGGGCCACTGTGATGGTAGAACCGCATCGCAATCTGGAAACCAAAGGTGAATGGCTGGTAGCCAGAACTTTGTCTGTTGTCCGTAAGGGACAGGTGTTGGTGCAACTGGTTAACTTGGGGTCCACCCCTATTCAAGTGCCCACAGACATGACCATTGCTGAGTTATATACAGTACCCAAAAGCTGCATTACTGACCCTTGCCCTGGGATGGAGGCCGCCTGCGCTGCCTTGCAAACGGCTCTACCTGATTCAGCAGAAGACCATCTTCCGAAATTGTTGGAACAACTAGCGCTTCCGGTGCCTGGGAATGATTCCTGACCAACGTAACAAGCTCCAGCAATTAGTTCATAGACATCTGATGGCGTTCTCTCAAGGCCCTGAGGACTACGGTTGTACTAACGCTTTGGATCATTCCATCCACACCGGAGCCGCTGCTCCGGTTTGGGAAAGATATCGTAATATACCCCCGCTCTTTGTCAAGAGGTCAAAGACTTGTTACGCGGTATGCTGAAAGGGGGGGTGATTCGAGAGAGTCGTAGCCCTTGGGCTGCGCCCATAGTTCTGGTGCGGAAAAAAGATGGGAGCTTACGCTTTTGTGTGGACTATCGCAGATTGAATGCCTGCACCCATCGGGATGCTTACCCACTGCCCCGGGTTGAGGAATCCTTGATGGCCTTGGGGCAGGCACAGTACTTCTCCACGCTCGACTTGGCCAGCGGATATTGGCAGGTCCCCGTAAAAGAGGAAGATCGTGAAAAAAACGGCCTTTATCACCCCTCTGGGACTATTCGAGTTCAATCGGATGCCCTTTGGCCTGACCAATGCCCCCAGTACGTTTCAACGGTTGATGGAGCGCTGCTTGGGAGACTTGAACTTTGAATCTGTCTTGATTTATTTGGATGACATTATCATTTTCTCCAGAACGTTCGAGGACCATTTGCTACATCTTGATCAAGTCCTCCAACGGCTGACCCAGTATGGCCTTCGGCTCAAACCGGAAAAATGTCATCTCATGAGAACCAAAATCCAGTATTTGGGGCATGTGGTCGAGGCAAAGGGGGTGTCCCCCGATCCAGATAAAATTCAGGCTGTACGGGCATGGACAAGCCCTAAAACGGTAACAGAGCTACGCTCCTTCTTGGGACTTGTGGGTTACTACCGCAGATTCATTCCGAACTTTGCTACTATTGCAGCCCCCTTAACCCAGTTGCTGTGCGGTCAGCCTGCTCATCGCAAAGGTAAATCTTCTCCCAGTATCATTGACAGTTGGGGGGCAGCACAGAGTGAGGCATTGGAGACCCTCAAGGCGCAGCTGACTTCTGCACCCATATTGGCCTACGCGGACTACCATAAACCCTTCCGGGTGTACACCGATGCCAGCCTTCAAGGGTTGGGGGCTGTGCTTGCGCAGGAGCAAGATGGAACTGAGCGGGTCATTGCCTATGCAAGTCGGAGCTTGCGCCCTACCGAACGTAATCCAGTTAACTACAGCTCTTTCAAACTGGAGTTGTTAGCAGTAGTCTGGGCCGTCACCGAAAAGTTTGCTGAGTACTTGGTGAGTGGCCGGGTGGACATATATACTGACAACAATCCTCTCGCCTACCTAGAGACGGCGAAACTGGGCGCTTTGGAACAACGCTGGGTGGCACGATTGGCCCGGTTCAGCTATACCATTCACTACAAACCAGGGCGCCTCCAATGGTAATGCTGACGCCCTCTCTCTCGATTTCCCTTGGATCGGCCTCAGGATGATCTAGATCAACAACTAGAGGGGAGGAGGTCGTCCCCTCTGGGGTCAACACGCAGGAGCAACTGGCTTCAACGACTCTGCAAAGTAATCAGGGCCTACCAGGAGGGTCCGAAATTCACACTCCTCGGGAATGGTTACAACTCCAACGGAACGATCCTGATCTGGATCAGCTCGTTAGATACTCGGAAGCCAGATTCCAGGGAGCGAAGAAAGCTCTCACCGACGTTGTGCCAGCTGCTAAAACAGTGGGATCGGCTGGAACGATATAATGGGCTCTTATATCGACAAGCACCGGTTCCTGGAGAGCTGCGAATTGTTCATCAGCTGGTCATCCCTCAATCGGAGGCCTTGGAGGTTTGTCGAATTTTTCACCGGATTGGAGGACACTTCGGTGCGGAACGGACAGAGGCCCTTATTCGTAAGTACATATTTTGTCCGGGACAGTCTAAGTGGGTGAAAAGGGCATGTCAGGAGTGTCAGAGTTGTGCCATCCACAAGGGAGGAACAGAGCACACTACCCCTCTGGTGGTGAGAACGGAGAGAACC